>CM076576.1:110107794-110820163 GCA_034641835.2 Pinus albicaulis | reverse complement strand
TGATTTGTTGATCATCTTGTTGAACCAAGGAGGCCTAGTCCCGATCTAGCCCTTTACCTAAAACTATGAAAGCTTGTTTGTCAAAGTGCCCAATGACTTAGAGACTATGTTTAGGCGTTCCGGCGTAGTTTATGAGTTGTTAGTTTGTCTTATGTGTTTTCCCCAAAGTCTGATAGCCATTTCCCGAAGTTAGAGGGTCTTATACCTCTATGTATGGTTGGAATGTTTGATTTCTATGTATTAATTAGCTTATAGTTATACTTAGCATGATTAATGGCTTGCTATTACATGTTTATTGTCTGCTATTAACTAGTTACACTTGAAATCCCATGTCTTTCACCAACTTATTGTCCACTTAATCCATTTTGCCCAAAAGATCCCTTCTACGAGTGAATCAAATCGGCCCTACAGCAGCTTTACATCATCACCTCATAAGCTTCCTTGACCTGTTTGACTCCATAGCCCAATTTATCCACATCTTGTTATCCAGTTTATGTATTTGATCAGTTTCAACCCTCACCAACTTAAAAACTAAAAAAAACCAAAAACACACTTCATAACTAGCCTAATATCAGAACACCGCAAGTAAACACACCGACATTTTTGACACATATAGAGAGAGCCCTCTCTGAGTCCAGGAAGGCTAGGTCCTTGGGCTCCAAAGCTTGGTTTGATGTTACATCGTCATTTGGCTAGCCAATCGGCCAAATCACGGGACCCTAACATGTTCACTCTAAAATGCACTGGTGCGTTGACACTTGATTAGTGCATTGCTGAGAAAAAAATCCGTAATAACCTCTGGTCGCCCAATTTTTTTCAGTTGTGTTAAAATTCCGTTAGAAGCTCCGCCAAAACCTATGTTACCGAAAACGGATGTTGTAGCAAATGTTTTTTTGACAATTTTGGCCAATTTTATAACACTAAAAACCTTCGTTATAACCTCCCCCAGAGGGTATTTTCCTTGTAGTAAGAAGCCTGGGCTGCACAGAGGCCGTGCTGAGCCACTTTTCTCACGTAGAGGCCAACCAGGGTGACACAGTCCAACAATTGATTGCTCTGCAGAGTGTTTTGAACCAGAAGCTAAGCTGCAGATCTTCAACAGTTGCTGGTGGGTGAATATTCTGCTGGTGCAGAATTAAGCCTAAGCTAAGTTGACAAATAGTGAGAGAAGAACAACTGCTCAACAGATTTCATTGCCAAAATAAATTTGAGGATCGATCATAGGATGATCAAAGAGAGCTAATTCATTATGTTTGGAAAATTTCCAAGAAGGAAATCAATTGTCAGAGAGATCAAAAGGTGCCTTTTTTCCAAAGACCTTAGATCTGAGCTTCAGTTGAGAAGTGGGGAGGGGAAGAGTTGTTCCGAAAAAATAGATCTAAGCAGATGGTGCCACATGGATTGTGTGATCAGGATAGGTTGGATGACTTGTCCAAATTTTCTATCTGGGAGGCCAGAATCCTGGTAATCATGAATGCATACGGCTTGAGGGAGCATGTAGAGAGTGTCTTGGCTACATCGACCGAAGCGAAACTCCTGGAGATAATAATGAAGCAACAACACATGCTAAGAGCTTCATCATGGAAGAGGTTAAAGATCATGTGGTACCACACATATCCGAGAAGACAATGACTCATGAGATGTAGAAAGATTTAGCAACATTGTATCAAGGGAAGTCTGTCTAGAGGAAGATGCTTCTGGAGAACCAGCTGAGGTTATTTATGATGAACAAGGGAGAGGAAATTGATCCTTTTCTATTTAGATTTTAGTCAAGGTGGATGATGATGTCACGGTGAGGATTGATCTAAATGTAGTCACAGAGGATTGGGAAACATTTTTCCAAAGTCTTTTGGGCATAGTGGACCTTCCTAACTGGGACAATATGTGGGCTATCCTCCAACAACAAGAGATCCACCAAATGACCAAGAAGCAGGCCAACACCAGAGCAGGAAAAGTGAAGGACGAAGACGAATATGCAACCCTAGAATTAAAGAAGCAAGGGAAAAAGAAGCGTGATATTTCAAAGATCAAATGTTTCCAATGTGGCCAACTTGGACACTTCACCAGCAATTGTCCTCAAAGGAAGAAAGACAAGAAAGCTTCTAGTTCCTGTTAGGGTCCCGTGATTTGGCTGATTGGCAAGCCAAATGATAGTGTAACATCAAACCAATCTTTGGAGTCCAAGGACCTAGCCTTCCTGGACTCAGAGAGGGCTCTCTCTATTTATGTAAGGGATATCTGTGTATTTGCTTATTGTGTTATGATTTTAGGCTAGTTATGAAGTAAGTTTTTGGTTTTGGTTTTTAGGTTGTGAGGGATGAACTGATCAAAGACATATGATAGGTAAAAATATGTCAGATCAACTGGGCTATGGGGTCGAAAAGGTCAAGAAAGCTTTCAGATGGTGATACAAGGTTGTTGAAGGGCCGATTTGAATTGAGGTAAAATGGATCTTTGGGAAAAATGGAGTGAGATGGACATTAAATTTGTGAATAACAAAGGATTTCAAGCATAAATAGTTTAATAGCTGACATAAACATGGTAGGGCAAACCATTAATCATGAGAAATGTAACTATAAGCTGATCAATGCATATAAATAAACATTCAAGCCATGCATATAGATATATGCTCTCTAACTTTAGGGATATTAGAATTTGGGGAAATACATTTAAGACAAACAAAAAACTCAAATCACTATGTAGGAACGCCTAAACATAGTATTTCAAGCTATTGGGCACTTTGAAAACAAGATTGCATAGTTTTAGGCAAAGGGCAAGATCAGTACAAGACCTCCTTGGTTCAACAAATGAAAATCTAATCAATCAAAGAGAGGTTTCATAGGTGGAGCTATGGCTATCCATGAGTAAGAAGGGCATACCATAAATCATACTTAGCATGCATAAAACCATCAATGAAACAAGCAAACAATATTCTTAAGTTATTAAAGAGCAATCAAGAATTCTTTAATGTGACTAAGAATGAAGAAAACATGGAAGCCATAAAGAAACAAGAAATTTGAGGTGCCTCCAAGGGCATGTCTCAAATCTATTCTCTACTATCTTATAGCAAGAAAGAACATGGAATTCTAAATGAAAAACTAGGAAAAAAAATAGAGAGGGAGACACTATACCATTCTACCAAGTCATGGAATCCAACAACAATCCTCTTTCATCATCCAAGAACATCTACGAGACTATACAAAAGCATGAGACAAGTATTTCTTCCAAAGCTTATATGACCATATATTTCTTCTATTCATCAAGTTCAGCCTCGTTTACAATGAAAGCCTTTGGAATATATAGGCCAAAGTGAGGAAAACCTCTTAGTTCAACTTGCAATCTCATTGGCCTATCCAAAATATCTGATTTTGTCCTTGAGGCTTTGCAAAGCCCAAGGCACAAAATATCTAATAAAATATCTCAAAAATGCTAAAAAAGGGAAATATATTGACTTTTCATAACTTATCATGTACAAAAATAGCTAAACGCACATGAAGAAAAATCACTTTTGAAAGGTTCAATTTTTACAAAAATACTCAAAAAATACATCAGCAAAAGGTCCCTTGACTTGTCGGCAACTTTTGGAGGCCTTCACGATGTCGAAACGAGGCCCATGATGGCTCGTTGGAAAGCTCTAAGTGTTTAATTTTTGAAAATTTTTATTTTTCTCCCAACTGACCACTAGAATTCCTCCAAAAATAGACCTCTGTGTAAAAAACCAAAAAATAAGCCTTGTTGATAAACGGGGCAGAGTGTAGAAAAAACGAGTGTTTTTCGCCATTTTGGGGGAGCAAATGATCTTCAATTGATCTAAAAATCATTGAGTATATGCCCCTGAAATTATGGCATCCAATTATACCATTCTCATCCTTTGAGGATGCCCCAAACTGAAATGGCGATGCCCATGAGTTTTAGCCAAAAACCCAAAAAATGACAAAAAACCAAAATTTGTCGAATTTCACCCAAATTTGGTGAGCATGACCCTCAAGGGTTCTCAGAAACATGCTGTGGAGCTGAGGTCAAAATTTGGAGCTTTGAGGTGTCTTTCCTCAATTTTGGTGCCAGGCGCTTTCCTTTAGCCTCCTTGAGTTTTTCCTGAGCGGCCTTCAATTTCCGTCGGGCAAACTGATTGAGCTTTTTATAATGCCCGGTCATCCTCCGTTGAAGATCCAGGTCTCTATTTGCCTTCTCCAATTTCTTCTCGAAGTCATCATTAACTCTCTCAAGCCATGCTTCCCGATTGTTCTCTATCTCTTGTTCGAACAATGTAGTGAGAGGGGTAGATTGGAGAAGGGCATCTTCTTCTTCCTTTTGTTTCTCAAGGGCCTTTTTGAGCCCCATGGTTCTTGGCCTCTTTCGCCTGGGCTGATCTTCGCCTTCACTCTCATCGAACTCACTCATGAGTTCCCTCAATCTCATTTGTGCTTTGGAGGCCTCTTTTTTGTATTTGATTGTTCGTGTCTCATATACAGCCGTATGGACACTCATCTGTTTGTTTTGAACTTGCAAAAAGTGATTGAAGTTCCTAGCCCTATCAAGATCAGTCCTCAAAGCATCAATTTGGTTTTCTCTATTGATCAAGAGATTTTCTAGGATCCGAGCTTCATTGTCACTATCATCACTTTGGATTTGAATGATGTCGAATTCCCTTTCCTTTTCTTGGCTGCTCTCTTCTTTTTCCTTTCCTTTGCTTTGGGTGACTCTTTTAGTCTTCCTCCTTTTGGTCAGCTCAACATTGGGCTTCTTGGGAAATTTTCCCTTGCTTCGGAGGGCCCTAGTCACATTTGGAGTTACAACTCTAGGCACCCTTTTCCTTGATGTCCGGGGCTTGGCCAATTTCGGAGAAGAGAGCATGGCCCCTTGCCTAGGAGAGGCAGTTAGCACATGCTCCATTGGCTCTTTACCCTTGCTACTTTGCTCATCATTCTTTCCACTGTCTTGGATTTCTTCATGGATGCCTTGGCTGTCCTTTTGCATTTCCTTTTGAGGGCTTTCCTCCTCACTGTGTTGCACCTATTTATCATGCTGCCCTTCTTCTTCATGAGGCTGCTGTTCATCATGCTGTGGCTGCCTCTGTTCATCATGCTGCTCATCATCATCTTGTTGCACTTGTTCATCATCATGCTGTTGTTCTGCCTCACTGTGATGCTGCTCATCATTATGTCCTTTTTCATCATGCCCTTCTTCATCATGCTCAGGAGTCTACTGTTCTGTCTCACTGTTATGCTACTCATCATTATGTCCTTTTTCACCATGCCCTTCTTCCCCTTGCTGTTCTGCCTCACTGTTTTCTTCTCCCCCCTGCTGCCCTGTTTCATCATGCTGCTGCTCATCATCATTTTCCTCTTCTTGCTCATGCTCTTCTTCCTTATCATGCTCTTTTGCTTGTTCTATTGTAAAATTGAGCTTCTTGGGAATAGGTTTTCTAGAAGAAGGCGAAGGATGGTGAGTAGAAGGTGAAGGAGATGTATGAAATGAAGGGACAGTGGAGAAATTTGGATGTGTGATGAAAATATCCCAAGAGTCCTCCTTCTTCTCAAGCTGATGAAGAATGATAACTTTGATGAGGGAGTGATGGAAGAGGCAGGCTGTCTGCTGAGAAGGAGTCTTTTTCTGAACAGTGGAGGCCATTTTCTCAATACTTCTATGTAGGAAGAAAGGGAGATTTAGAAATTTGGCCCTTGTGAAATGCATAAACAATCGGATATGATAGACATAGACTCAGGAGAATCTTCCCTCGCAAGTGAAGTATTTCATGATTATCTTCATGAGGGGGGCGTAACTGGTCAATAGATATGAGAAGGGGAAAATGGATGGACATGAATCTCTATGCTCAGGCTTCAGAAAAGGCTTGTATTCTTCTGAGTCCAGGTGGCTTTGTTTAAACCACTTCTCCCCGACATAAGGGATTTTGGTGGCCTTGGAGATGGATCTTGGAGAGAATTTGAAATCTAGGCTTGCCAGCTGAAAATTCTTCTCTTGAAACCTCAAAGCACAAAGATGTGTCAAAGGGGAATAGCTCTTCACCTCTTGCGCTATTTGGCAAAAATTTAGACACCCAACCTCATGGAAGTTAAAAAGGACTGATGGATGAGCATTCACTTCTTCGGTGGAAACAGGCTCAAACCTCTTGTGAAGGCCGCTCCTACTGTCTTGCCTAGGAGGCATCTTGTTTTAAATGTTCTTTGCAACACCAAGCTGTCTCAAAAGGCCTTTGGAATTTTTTTCTCAAACACATCTCTGTCCTGCTTATCAGTCACTGTTTGACCAAGACAAATTGCTTCACTTGCTTTGTGGAATGGTCTTCCAACACCAAATTTCTGCTCTTTTTAAATCACTGATTTGTCCTCTTTTATGCCAAACAACAAATCTTTTGTCAAATAGAAAGAACACAGTCAAATTGTTACAGTGTTTGGGTAAGGTCACAAGGATCCTTTGTGTCCTGGTAGAAACAAGACAGCCTTGTATTTAGACAAAGACAAAAGAAAACCTCCCTCAAACAGTGCTTCTTCTGCTGTTCACTGGTTCTTATACATAGGTAGACAAAAGCACCCTCAAATTGATTCAAACAATTTTCATAGCATACTTTGTTTTATGGAAAACTGGTGGCTGGACAGAGTTTGCTCTTTTACCATTCAAAGGGACACTTTTTGAAGTGACAAGGCATTTAGACTAAGACCACTGTTTTCAAAATAGGCTCACTGTTTTCACCTTACCAACACTATGTTTTCCTTACAAAGACTGCTTCCACCTTATAACTCTATTTTCACCTTATACTTTTGCTGATAGAGGTTAGTTTTGTCTTATCACTGTTAGGACACCTTCAAAAATTTGAAAACTCTCTACTACTGTATTTTTGCCTTGCAATTAGTGTTATGGCTTATCACTGTTTTTGAGGGCAGTTTTAGGCCTTTTGAAACTAATGCAAACACACCCCTTTTTACTATACTAATCTTGGGAAATTATGGCAACAGAAACCTCGAATTTTGCTCAAATAGTTTTCTCTCCTACCACTATTTTAGTCTTGAAAATCATGGCATCGATCGCCCTTTAGAAATTCGAAAGCATCAAGGGGAAATAATAAAAATACCTTGCAGATGGCTTATGTTCCTTGCTTGATGAGTTTGGCAGCTTCAAAGGTGATTTTTGAGGGTTTTTGATCGAGTGGCACGTTTAAAAGGAAGAGCGCCACGCTGTGTAGAGGAGTCGGGTCGGCCTTCGGGCAGAGGTGACCGGGCGCACAGGCGCGCCGCGCCAACGTTATACGCCTGTGTAATTTCGCTTCTGAACATGCCGCACACTTTTCCAGGCGTGCCGCACGGGCTTAAAAGCCTCAAACACTCTGCAATTTGCTCGAATCTCCTTGTTTCGGTCAGCGAGCAGCTAGGGGGATGTTGCTTGGTCACCTTGAAATGCGTATGGGAGCTTTGCCAACGGTCAATAACTCCTTTTGTAGTAAAAAAGCCAACACTCTTCGAAATTTGCTTTGTGAGGGTTTTTGGGGGCTTTTGAAAAATATTTTGGTTTTAAATAAAAAAAGAAGCACGAATTATTCATTTATAACCTTTAAATCATCAAAAAGCCACTATTTGACCAAAAATTTAAAAAGGTGCCGTATGAGCCTTCTAAAAGTGAAAAAACCATTTTGAAAGCCAAAATCTTTCTGTGTTTTTCTCATTAAGGCAATACTCTTTTCACTATTTGCCTATTTCTGTCCCTTGAAAGGAAAAACTCTGCTCAAAATCATATCAATGATCTGTGAGGCATTCTTTGCCTTTCTTGCAAGGAGGTAAACCACTTTAAAACTTATTTTAACAGTTTTTTCTCCTAGTGTTTTGATGATGATCATGCCCACTGTGAAGCTGATTGAACTGTCAGGTGCTCTTTGAACCTTTCTTTTGACTGTGGGTGAAGAACCTCATTTGTACTCCTCAAATCTTACCCATACCTGTTTATCAAGGAAAAAGGTCTTTAAAGACCCTTGGGACTCATGTGCAACAGCAAGGTCATTTTCATATGTCTATAAAGAGGCTTTTAACTGTGATAGTGGCATGTTTTATCTGTTTTGAGTGTTGTCTGTGATTTTAAAGCACTTTCCATATCCTTTTCCCCACCTACTGTCTCTGTGTTGTTCATTTGCAAAGTCCCCTTGAGAAAACAAGGCTTAGGTTACCTTCTTGTCACTTTTGATGAGTTTTTGAAAAAAATCTTCATGAACAGGAAGAGCAAAATTTCTTTGAATATCAACATCACTCTTTGGCCTATGTCTAACCCAGCTTTTCAACTTACAAACCTTGAAAGGATTTCTACTAATCTCAACCCTGTCTTTTAAGGGAAAACACTGGCTAGATTTCATGCCTGTTGATCAAGGAGGAAATTTCTGGAAACTTTTAATGAAATCACATACCTCAGCAGGACTTTGTTCATTTTGGCTTCAGATTTCCTTTGAAGGAAAACTCTGATAGCAAAAAAATAAAACCTTTTGGATTATCACAGTACCATTGCTTTCCTTCTGTTTTGAAACACCATTTTCTATTCAGAAGCCTTCAATTTGTCTCCCACTGCTCTTAAAATTTTCCTTTCAGTCAGTGAAAACCCTAAAATCAATATATGTCCCTAGCCCTATGCTTATTAGATGAAGGAGGCCTTTATCACAGTGCCAAACACTCTGCTTGTAAAATGAAGGAGGTTTTCTCAGTCTTTCAACCCTCTGCTTGTAAAATGAAGGAGGTTTTCTCAGTCTTTCAACCCTCTGCTCATGTATGGAGGAGGTTTTCTCAGTGATGCCATTTCATCAGCTTTTAAATAGTGTTATCTTTCCTTTCACTGCCTATTCATGCTTAAGAAAATGAAGATGACAAATTGGTAATAAGTCATGATGGGCATTTCTCTGAGATATGTAATTCTACTTTTCAAATACCTTTGCGCCTCTTTAGACATCATAAGTAATTGGGTCAGTGTCTGGAAAGCATTTCTTGTCATTTATAATTCACTAACCTTTGACTGTGATTGTAGGAGCTTAATGAGATAACTCTCTGTCCAGTATTTGCATCCTAGGCTCAAAATCACATGAGAATCAGCTGTCTTCTCCTGTTGAGTTTAATATTTTCTTCTGGAACACTAGTATACTTTTGCTCTCTGACAAAGACATTGAAACACTGTACATTTACCTAATATCAACTTGACCTGTGGTATATGTATTGCTAAGACTTCGGGGCTTGTTAGTGGCATGACTTAAGGGTGTAACCAAACTTTGTTTGCAGAATAGGAAGGTCTGTTAGGACTGGTTGATAATAGATATAGATTCTTTGGCTTTAGGATAGTTTGCCAAGGAAAAAATGCCTAAAGCGCCACTACCTAACTTAGGGGAGACTTCTTGGACAGATTTGGATTGTTCTCTTTGGAGCTAATGGACAAGCTAGTATGGCTCAGGCTAGATAGGGCTTGACAATGAGGTTTTATCTCATCATGGGTTGATTGAAAAGGTTAGGAGGGAAAAAATGTTTATGGGTGTTTTCCAGCTGGCAAATTTGACAAATTTTGAGATCAGCTACTAGAAAACTTGGCTTTGAAAAATAGTCATCATCAACAGGTGAAAAATACTGATGACTAACAGTTCCAAGGCTGCGACAGTAGACAATGGCTTCGATTATGACGTAGCCATGAGCGCTCATGAACCATAGAGGTGGGGCGATATTGATCTGTAGAGCAGCTACAAAGTGGTGGTGGGATCCTTGAGTAGCCCAACTCTTGGATCACATCCAAGATATGGGAGCCTTAAGACGGTAGCGGGACAAGTGGAGCAGTGGGTGTATAAGATCACGAATGAAGCAGAGACATAGATGGATGCTGAGAGGGAGCAACACAGTGTCGATGTAGCAGTAGTAGTGTAGAGAGGCTGCTGTGACTTCAATAGTGCAGGGCATGCTTTCTTACGTAGTGCAGAGGCTTCAGGATGACAACACAACGCAACAACATCATAGGGGACTTCAATGCAGAGGAGGTCGGCTTACGCAATGCAGAGCTACAACAACACAACAGACTCCATATGACAGTGCAGAGAAGTAACCTATGGAGCTTCAGTGATGAAGATGCAACCTAATTGACTTGTCTGTCAAATATTGGGTAGGAGTACTTCAGTTACTTACTCTCAGCAACTGAGTTGTAGTGCAGCAGTTGGCAGCACGATGCAATGGATTGAGAGGGAGCTACAGTACAAATGTGGCAGTGGCGGTGGAAATGTCATGGGAAACAGTACTGGAGAGTAGAAACAACACAGTTATGAAGGGCAGTAGGCCAAGCATCAACACAGAGACCCACACCAGAGATCAGTGCAGAACTTCGGGGTGAAGTATCATTGCTAGAGCACATTCCTCGCTAAGAGGTAGTGTTGAGATTTTGGGGTGTTGGGGTAGCATCAGATGTGCTCTAGCTCCCAAACTTTGTGGAGGGGCTAGAGTACATGAGATCTCCAAGTCCTAGAAATCGATTTAAGAAATTCCATCATGTTTAAGAGATATTTAATTAATTAATATTTTTAATTAAGGACCCTAAGTCTAACTTAGTAAAATTAAAATATTAAAGTTAATTAAATTAAACATGTGATGCTCACGCAGGCCCAGTTAGGGTAGCATAGGGGCAATGTAACCCCATTCTAGGGTGACACAGGCCCTTCCTGAGTAGCACTTCCTGAGTAGCACAGAGGCTAACGCAGGCCAGGAAGGCTGACACATAGGGCTTTAGAGAAGCACTGGGGTTTCCAGAGTCTAGAAAGGGGCCGGGTTATATAAATCCCGTTTAAGGGTGTGAATTAGTCATATTATTCTGTCTCCAAGATAAATGTATTGCTGCCATTTATATTTCTCTGTTGTGTTAATCAGTTTTGGTGCCCAGGATTGTTGTACTTAGAATCTACATAATAATAAAAACCCTCCAGAAGCTAGCAACACCGGTTTTCCCGCATTGGGTTTTTCTGGGGATATTTGTCCATAAAATTCTTGTGTGTCACTTTGTCTATGAGAATTTTATTTAGTATTTGATATGTATGTGTAGGCTGTTAAATGTATTTACTTCGATGTTAATTCTGAATATTCAGATTAATAACTTATGTAAGTAGGAGAAGTAAATCAAGATTTAACAATAGGGTTTCTTAAGGCTATGAAAATTTCATAGAAAGTAGATCCCATTTTAATTTAGTTCCTCCACTAATTCCAGTGCGAGAGCATAATTTTGATTGCATCTCACCCCAGGATCCTTAAAAATTCTACACTTCTCCCCATTGCCAACCTCCCATGCCAAACCTTCTTCCACCAGGCTTAAGGAGACAATGGTAGCCTTCCAAATAACTGATGCATTTTTGTATGTTTTCCTTTGAACCCTGATCCATTCATCTATGGTTATCAGGTCAATATATTTTACACTATATCACATCTCATCTCTTTACCTGTAATTGTCTACAATTTATGTAGTAAAAGACATGAATCACTGACTTCAAACATGCCAACATAAGTCTAATTAATTGTGTATATGAACTGACATCTCATAGGCCCTGTCCATTTGCCTTTCCAAAATAACTTCCAAAGCAAAGAAATATCATATAAAACCGCACAATATCTTATACAATTGAGTCCTCTCGAGTCTCATCCATTGTAGATTAGCTTTGCTGCTTGTCTACTTCAATTTCTTTATACTTGTTTTTCAGTTTGGGTGCTTTTTTTATAAAGGTTTGGGTGATTTGTTTATAAAGGTTCATTTCATTCAAAATTATTCAGCTAAACCATAATTATAGATTGTAAAATTCTAAAAATTTTTAGAACTTTTTACACAAAATCTAATATTTTATATTTAATTTCATGGCAAATGGTTGATGAGAACATATAAAGGATTAATATTAAAAAAAAGAAAATCTTGCATCTTATTTATTTTTAAAGATTTGTCATCTTGCATTGCACCTCCTTTGGTTTTATAAAACATGCATCTTATTAACAAATTAATAAATATGTAAAATTTATATTATTAATTAAGTTTAACATAAAAAAATTTATTAAAAAAAAATTGTTTTAATGGTTGAATCTTTTAAATATTTGTAAATTTGTATTTTGAATTATTTTTATTTTTTAAAATGTTGAATATATTTCATATAAAAATAAAAATATATTAATTTCTAAAAAATATTATATTATTCATCTTCATTCAAGATTTACCAAATATTTGGAGAATCAAAAGATATATTTAGTATATCTAGAAATAAGATAAATCTCAACTAACATAATTATAATGAAATTCATGAATAACATTCAATCTCTTTTATAAATTTAATGAACATCAGAAAAAATAACTATTTTTCTTTACTATTATTTATCATATTCCAAATTCCCAATTAAATTAAATTTTGCATTCCAACACTATCACAAAAATGCAATGACCACAAATTCTTTCTGCATTCCAAGACCATCACCAAAATGCAATGACCACAAATTCTTTCCTCTACAAAAGCTGATATTTACCAAATATTTGGAGAATCAAAAGATATATTTAGTAGATCTAGAAATAATATAAATCTCAACTAACATAATTATAATGAGATTTATGAATAGTATTCAATCTCTTTTATAAATTTGATGAACATCAGAAAAAAATAACTATTTTTCTTTACTATTATTTATCATATTCCAAATTCCCAATTAAATTCAATTTTTCATTCCAACACCATCACCAAAATACAATGACCACAAATTCTTTCTGCATTCCAACAACATCACCAAAATGCAATGACGACAAATTCTTTCCTCTACAAAAGCTGGTTATGTATGTGATGAAATATATAGTATTGGAACTGTTTAATATTTCCTCATGTCTGTGTTGAAATATATAGTATTGCAATGGCTTAATATTTCACAAAGAATGGTTCATGGCTTCCTTCTCCACTGTTTGAAGCTTTAAACCCGATACACCGACCAAATTTCCGATGCCAATTTCCAGCCGTTGCAACGAGTCTTACATCCGATTGGAAGCTGTTCTCTTATCTCTGCCATTAATGCATCTTCAAGAAGCTGTTATCTTATCTCTGCCATCAATGCATCTTCAAGCGCGCATTAAAGCTCAGAGATCCATTTGACCATCTGTGTTTGTTCAATGCTTTCCCAAATTCCTACTTCAACTTGGGGGTTGGTTTTTCAGCTGCAGGAACAGAATGTCAGGCCTGTGAGCTGAGGCCAAGTGTTTTTGGTGTGTAACATTAAGGTAAGAAGAATTTCAGGGCATTATAGTGATTCATGAGTACAATAGACTGTTAGAGAAAGCGATATGCTGTTGCTGCTTCTGGTGGCCCCTGAAGGGGTTATCTAGAGGGGTGCAGAGGATATGGATGTTATAAGAGGTTTTTTTCAAAGAGATGTATTATGAAGGATTTAGAGGATGATGGAAATGTAAGATATTCGGTGTACAAAAACTGGCTAAATTTCTTTATTATCAGCAAACCGTGGGAGAGTCTCAAAGTTCAGATGTGCAAAAGATGGTGGAATATTGGTGGATGCATTACTTGTTGTTGTCAGTTATAGTTTTTCTCTTTTTTTGTGGTATCTTTTTATGTTTATGAATGTTTTCTTTTGGATAGTAATCTCTCAGGGGGTCTGAAACTAGTCTGTGCACTTCGGCTTTTCCAGTGGAAGCACAACTAGATTTTTACCGCCATATAATTTTCAAAATATCAGCCGGAAAGGCACTTTTTGACTACGACAGCGCTATGGGGATGATCCACTTTCTACCACCCTGGTATTTTGGGGGTGAATTGACACGGAAGTACGTTAGCGGACGGTCTAGCCATTACTCTCTTGTACTTTTATAGGCATATCCCCATAGGTGCAGGGGAATATTTTAGACCTCATTAACTCTGTCCTTAGCTGGAGATAGAAGGTGGGTTATCAGTTATGGAAGATCAAAAAGGAAGATCGATGACAGGGAAACTCTGATTTTTTCATTCAAGTTTGTTTTAAATTCCCACGGTGTTGAGCTGGTGGGTTCTATTTACCACTACTTGGGTGGGGTGACGTGGACTGTACTTATCAAAGGAGTACCTACCTGGCGAGTAGTGTCAGTGTGCAGTCTTTGCCATGTTGGATTGGAGGTGGTCCTAGTTAGTTGTTTTTAGTAGACCACTGGGTACACGATGGCAGATTTAAAAAGTTTTTTAAATGACTTTGATCTGGCACTACAAGATGAGTCCTTCATGCATGCAATCAATGTGGCAGAAAGGGACTATACTCTGCAGGCTGTGAGTACTCATGATCATGTTGAGGGTTCCAATGTGCCACGAGGTTTGGGGAAAGGGGGAGCATTATTGTTTTCAGACAACACAAACAACCCAAAATCTCGACAGGGTTTTCCTACCAAAGCTTTCTCTGCGAGACGAAAACCTTTCAAACCATCAGAGGAATGCAGGCTCTTAAGTTTTGGCAGTGATATACTATGGGAGAGGGTTGAGGGGTTGAAAAAGAGATATGTGGTAGGAATATGGATGTTTGAAAGCCGTGGAACAACGAACCTGATGGAGTGGCTGATGCAGGCATGGGAGAAGACGTTGGGCTACAAGCCTAAGGTTAGCCGACTGGAGGAGGGCTGGTATTTCTTCCACATGGAGAAGGATGAAGACGTAGGGACGGTATTGCGAAGGGCCTGGGTCATGTGCCATTGTTTCCTCGCTCTCCACCGCTGGGATGCCGGTTTTCACCCGCGACAGAATGCACCGGTGAACCATACCTTTTGGGCAAAATTACATGGTCTACCGCTGAAGTTTTGGAATGCCAGGGTCCTTCATGACATCAAAAACTGCATTGGAAAGTGTAGATTTTTTGATCTAAAATTCCATGAAGCATATGACAAGCGTGTTGCATGGGTTTTGATCGAGATGCCATTTGTTGGAGGTTTGCCTGCGAACATCGATTTGATGTGGAACGGGGTGGTTTTCCAACAGAAGATAGATTATTGGCATGTCCCATTTCGGTGCCACCTCTGTCATGAGAAGGGGCACTTAATGAGACTGTTAGAAAATTATATATATTACAGAGCAATGAAACACATAAAATATGCGGAAAACACAAGCACAAAAAACACATAAAACCAGAGAGAGATAGAAATACATGGTTCTCCCAGTTTGGGCTACGTCCACCCCGAATAGCTAGTCCTTCCTTTCTATTATCCAGCAAAATGAAGAGACATAACCTACAACAGATCCGCTGTAATAAACTCTGTTCTCTCTCACAGTCTCCCTATCTATTTCTCGCTTTGAGAATACACATGCAATACACAGCCGCAATACAATACCCTCATACAAAGAGAGGGGTTGCCTTCTAGGAAAAAAACCCTAAACTAAACATAACTTGTACCATCAGATCATCCGCCTAATGAATGGCCCAGATTGACTAGAAATTACTATATTTTTATAAGGCAATTTTACATATGTTTTTAGCTTCGGGGGCGCTGCCCCTAAAACCCCCCGCCAGGGGGGGGGCTCCATAAAGTCGCAACCACCCCCCTGGACCCCCCAGGCAATGTTTAATTTCAGGCGGCGTTGCCGTCCCATTAAGGTATAGGGGTCCAATGCTGTGATACAAAATAAACAAGATAATCAGGCTCCACACCCAACAATCTCCCACTTAGAGACTGATTGTAGCAACTCCACCACTGCTTCATTTGCTGGACAATGAATCCTCTTTGGACCTAGCTATTTCTCATCTTCATCATCATCCTTGAAGACCAATTGAAACTGAGCACATTCTTAGTTTCTCCCTGGTTACAACTTTTGTTAGCATATCTGCAGGATTCTGGCTAGTGTGTATCTTTTCCAACTTCAGTTGTCCATCTTCCAATACTGACCGTATGAAATGGTACTTGAGCTATATGTGTTTAGTCCTGGAATGAAATGATAAGTTATTTGCAAGATGAATGGCACTTTGGCTATCACTGTATAACGTGCCCATATAGTGCTTCTTACCCAATTCATCCATAAACCTTTGTGACCAAATTGTTTCCTTACTAGCCTTTGTAGCAGAAACATATTCTGCTTCTGTTGTTGAAAGTGAAACAACACTTTGGATTTTTGAAACCCAACTAACAACTGTTCCACCTACAGTAAACACATATCCTGTAGTGCTCCTCTTGTTATCTCTATCACCTGCCATATCTGCATCAACATATCCCTGCAGATCAATGTTTGAACCACCAAAGCATAATTCTTGATTTGTGGTACCTCTCAAATATCTGAGAATCCATTTTACTGCCATCCAATGTTCTTTTCCTAGATTGTTCATGTACCTGCTTACAACTCCCACTGCATGTGCAATATCAGGCCTTGTGCAGACCATTGCATACATTAAGCTTCCATTTGCTGATGCATATGGAACTTTAGACATATAGTCCATTTCTTCTTGAGTTTTGGGGCACATCTCCTTACTAAGTTTGAAATGGCTAGCAAAAGGTGTACTAATTGGTTTTGCATTCTACATATTAAATCTTTTCAACACCTTTTGTATGTACTCATTCTGAGACAATGTTAATTTGCTATTTTTCCTGTCTCTAGTTATTCTCATACCAAGGATTTTTTTTGCAGCTCCCAAATCCTTCATTGCAAATGAATTTGCCAATTTTATTTTTAACACATTTATTTCCTGCATGTTAGACCCTGCAACAAGCATGTCATCTACATACAATAACAATATAATATAGCTTCCATCATTTTTCTTTTTCATATAAACACAATGATCAGAGTGACATATAGTATAACCTTGTTCAGACATAAACCTGTCAAAGTTTAGATACCACTTCCTTGGAGCCTGTTTTAAGCCATACAAGCTCTTCTTTAACTTGCACACTAATTTTCCTTCCCTTTGACCTCATATCCTTCTGGTTGCTCCATATAGATCTCTTCCTCCAAATCTCCATGGAGAAATGCTGTCTTTACATCTAACTGTTCAAGATGTAAATATTCCGTTGCTACAAGACTTAAAATAGTTCTAATTGAAGTCATCTTAACAACAGGAGAAAATATTTCATCAAAATCAATACCTTTATTTTGTGCAAACCCCTTCACCACAAGTCTAGCTTTGTACCTCTGTTTTCCTCCATCTTTTTCCTTCAGCCTGTAAACCCATTTATTCTGCAATGTAGTTTTACCTGTAGGCAACCTGACTAAGTCCCAAGTCTGGTTATGCATTAAGGAGTCCATCTCTTCTTCCATGGCTAGCTCCCACTTCTTCCTACTTTCAACTTGCATTGCTTCTTCATAACATTCAGGTTCACCAGAATCAGTCAACAATAAATAATATAATGAAGGAGAGTATCGTTTAGGGGGTCTACTTATCCTGGTAGATCTTCTAACACCACTTTCAGGTGTTTGAGGTGCCTGTTGTTGTTGTGGTGGTTGCTGTTGTTGTGGCTCTTGATTATTATTATTTTCAGGCACCTTTACTTTTTCTGTGATCTCATCAAGAACTGTGTATTCTTTGTTTTCTTTTTCCTGTTTCTTTTCCTGCAACTGATTCTTATACAAGACCTTTTCATTGAATATTACATATCTGCTCCTAATGATTTTGTGATTTTCATAATCATATAAGCGATAACCAAAATCATTAACACCATATCCAATAAAGGTACATTTCTTTGATTTTGCCTCAAGCTTTGTTCTATTTTCTTTATTAATATGGACAAAGGCCTCACAACCAAAAGGTTTTAAAAAAGAGTAGTTTACCTTTTTACCTGTTCATGCTTCCTCTGGAATACCACCATCCAAGGAACTTGAAGGCCCTCTGTTTATTAGATAAACAACAGTATCTACAACATCTGCCCAAAATTGTAAAGGCAATCCTGCATGCAATCTCATGCACCTTGCACGCTCCATGATTGTTCTGTTCATCCTTTCCGACACACCATTTTCTTGTGGTGTTCTTGGAACTGTCTTCTCTCTACGAATTCCATGCTCTGAACAGTACCTATCAAACTCTTTGCTGCAATATTCACCTCCATTGTCTAATCTGAGACACTTCAACTTATTTCTTGTCTCAATCTCAACCAAAGCTTTCCATTTCTTGAAAGTATCAAATACATCAGATTTATTCTGAATACAATAAATCCAAGTTTTTCTAGTTGCATCATCAATAAAAGTAACATAATAATGAGATCCACCAAGAGATGATACCTGAGCAGGTCCCCATACATCTGTATGCACAAGCTCCAATTTTTCGCTCTTCTTTTCTTTCCCAACTCTGAGAAATCTGACTCTCTTTTGTTTTCCATAAATGCAATTCTCACAGAAATCCAAATAAACATTCTTCAATCCTGGAAACAAATTTCTTGAGTGAAGAATCTTCATTCCCTTCTCACTCATGTGTCCGAGCCTATGATGCCATAATGCTGCATCTGCTCCTTTGGAAGTTAAAGCATTAAAAGAGTTAGAAATACCATTGCATAAATACAATGTACCAACCTTTTCGCCTTTTGCTATTACCAGTGCTCCTTTGGTGACCTTCCAAGTTTTATCTGTGAAAGTTGTCACACAACCTTCACTGCCTAACTGCCCTGTTGAAATCAGATTTTTCTTCAGATCTGGAACATGCCTTACCTCCTTTAGTAGCCATTGGTTTCCATTTTGTTGTTTTACAAGAACTTTACCCATTCCAACAATTTTACAGGGTTTATCAGCACCCAAACGAACTTGTCCAAAATCTCCTTGAACATAGTCATGAAAATATTTCTTATCAGGTGTGGCATGGAATGAAGCCCCTGAATCTACAACCCAAGAATCGGTAACATTTTCGAAAGAAAGAATCAAAGCATCTTGTAACACATCACCTATCACATTTGCTTCATGATTGTTTTCTTGCTGTGTGTCTCCTTCTTTTCCCTTCCGAGATCTACAGTCTTTCTTTAGGTGTCCTTTCTTTCCGCAATTCCAGCACACTATCCCCGATCTGGACTTGGATCTGCCTTTCCTTGATTTACTACGATATCCCGAGCTCTTTCCTCTTTCCATTCTTCTTCCCCTAGACTCTGCACTCAAAGCATTACCCGATGTCTCACCGGAGCTTTTCCATTGCATTTCCTCGCTAAGGATAGCACCGACAACATCATCAAACTTTAAAGTACTAGATCCAGAGACAGAGTTACTAATGGCCATAACTAAACCATTCCAACTTTCTGGTAATGAGCATAGAAATAAAAGAGCCCTAACTTCATCATCAAAGTTTACCCCTACAAAACTTAACTGACTGGTAACTGTATTAAAGTCATTTAAATGGTCTGCAACAGATCCACCTTCCGACATCTTCATATTAAATAAACGTTTCATAAGAACTACCTTGTTTGAGGCCAAGGGTTTTTCATATAATTTCGCCAACGCCTTCATCAAGCCCTCTGTTGTTGTTTCCTTCTAAATATTGAAGGCTACCGACGTCACGAGCCACAATCGTACTGTTCTGAGTGCCTTTCTATCAAGAATCTCCCATTCTGCGTCTGTCATAGCTGTTGGCTTCTTTGTTTTTTTGCTCAAAGGTAGGTACAAATATTTTTGATATAGATAATATTCCATCTACATCTTGAATAGCGGGAAGTTTTGGCCGTTAAATTTCTCGACCCTAAACTTACCATCTTCCGCCATTGCTCCCACTTGAACTAGGAACCCTTCTTTCCTGCAAGTTTATCAGCCAAATAGACCTTCGGCTCTGATACCAGTTGTTAGAAAATTATATATATTACAGATTAATGAAACACATAAAATATGCGGAAAACACAAGCACACAAAACACATCAAACCAGAGAGACACAGATATACGTGGTTCACCCAGTTTGGGCTACGTCCCCCCCGAACAGCCAGTCCTTCCTTTCTATTATCCAGCAAAATAAAGAGACATAACCTACAATAGATCCACTGTAATATCCTCTGTTCTCTCTCATAGTCTCCCTATCTATTTCTCGCTCTGAGAATACACATGCAATACACAACCACAATACAAAACCCTCATACAAAGCGAGGGGTTTCCTTCTAGGGCAAAAAAACCTAAACTAAACATAACTTCTAACGTCAGATCATCCGCCTAATGAATGGCTCAGATTGACTAGAAATTAATATATTTTTATAAGGAAATTTTACATCTATTTTTAGCTTTGGTGGCATTGCCCCCGAAACCCCCCGCCAGGGGTGGGGGGCTCCATAAAGTCGCAGCCACCCCCCCGGACCCCCTAGGCAGTGTTTAATTTTGGGTGGCATTGCCACCCCATCAAGGTATAAGGGTCCAACGTTGTCATAAAAAATAAACAAGATAATCAGGCTCCACACCCAACAGAGACAATGTTCCAAATGGCACAGTGATGGTATCTGTCGGAAGCTCCCTATGGCGAAAGCTGTGCCCGGGATGGAGAATAGCGAGGAAAGCTTTGGTCACGACAATACCTCGACAGCTCTGCCGAATAACACGGGTGAGACCATAACACTTTCTCCTTTGTATTTTGAGGATGAAGATGTGGTTGTAATGGCTCCTAGGGTCTCTGGGGATTTTTAATCTGTTAATGATCAGCCTGGGCTGGGTGTCGAGGGGGGGTTATCGAACCCGGACCATATACCTGGTTGCTGTCATATTCCCTTGGTAATTCCCTCGACCGGATGGGTAAGGGATAAAACCACTCCCTCTTGTGAAGAGATCCATCATGAATATGTTGGAACCAGTCGAGTGACTGGGCTGTCCCCTAAGTCTCTGCCTCTCCCTCTAATATTCCTTTTCAGGAATTTCCGCAAAATCTTCAATGAGGACACTATATAAGGAAAAAAATGCAATAAAAACACACAAAAGGTCTTGGATCCTCTTATATATGCTGTAGGTAGCTTAAATATTAAATGGAATAAGAAACAAATCATTCTAGCTACACTAAACAGATCTCCCCAGCTCATATATGCTCAAAGACACCTCAATCCCACAACTTCACAAAATAGAATTGCTGAAGACTACAACATCGTAATTTTTATTAGGGAATCTACAGAAAAATATGATTTAATACATATCTAGAGCTTTCATTAATCATTGAATCAGAAATGAGAGGTTTGACCCCTTTTACAAGCACATTAGAACATCCCGGCAAGGGTTTCCGGCAAAATAACGATATAAAATGTAGCACTGCAAAAAATAAAGATGTACCCTACAACCCTGTATTAGAAAATACAAGATATGATCTGAAATAGATGAATAATACAGAAATTGGCCCAAGGCCTTCTTCAGTTGACCTCCTAGAGTGAAATAGACACCTCCTTCATAGAAACAAGCACAAAATAGGAGGATCTAGCCCAGCAGCTGCTGCTACTGCAGAAATGACGCAGTTACTGGAGGTGACTGCACTGTATATGATGAAAAATGGATATCCTCAAGATAGATGATGAAAATTAAGCTCAGGACCTTCTCCTTAGATCTCAGAATCAGCTAAACCAAAGGTGAAGATGGAATTCTCGCATGAGAATTCTTTTGCACTAAACAGTGCTGCAACTACAACTAAACAGCTGGAGCTTGCAATCAGTCAAAAGAATAAACAAAGATGATTACTGAATGCCTTCCTTGCTGCTATATCCTTCTTATTATCCTTGGTGAGCTTCCTCACCCTGGACCCCACTCATTGATGAGGTGACTTCCTTGAGAAGATTCCCCTTTCAAAACTGCGCTGCCCTAGTTAGTTTCCCTCCTCTTGTAAAAACGATGTTGACTTGGTCAACTGGATATAGCTCATTTATTTGTCCTCCTAATACAATCCCTTTTCACACTAGGATATGTTTTATTGTCCTCCCTACTCTTTTATTTCAAAAATGAAGCAGTTATAATATTCCAAGTAGCAGTGGCTAATTGGGAATATTAAAGTCCTCCCCGCTCAAAAGTTGCTTGCCCACAAGCAACAGTAAAGGAGGATGCTGCAATATTTTCTCTCCCTCCCAAGTGGCATCCTAATCTGGTAGATTCCTCCATCGAATCAGATATTCCTTGATGACTCTGTTTCTTAGCCGCCTCTCCCTTCTGTCTAAGATTGCTTCTGGTTGCAAAATTAGGTGGCCCTCATCATCAATAGGGGGGAGATCCATGTTGGCAACTACATTCCTCCCAATGGCCTTCTTGAGACAAGAAAAATGGAAGATATTGTGGATCTTTCTCCCCTTAAGAAGCTCCAACTCATATGCTACCTTACTGATACATTTGATCACCCTGTGTGGCCCATAGAAACGGGGTTTGAGCTTCTCAGCTCCCTTCTCCTTGAGTGTGGATTTTTTTTAAGGCTGAAGACGCATATAGAAAAGATCTCCCACCTCAAACTATCTTTCTATCTGACCCCGGTCTGCATACATCTTCTGCTGGTTCTGGGCAGTAGCAATGTTGTCCTTGAGTGCCCTGAGTTATGTCTTGGTTCTCTTGAATCCATTCCTTTTCCCTTGGAGCCTTACTTGCTCCAAACATAACATCAGCGAATGAGAGTGCCTCATACCCATATAAGGCCCGGAATGGAGTCATGCCAATAGAAATATGGTGAGTAGTGTTGTAACAATACTCTCCCAGGTGGAGCCAACGCAACCAAGCTCTCTGCTGCCCTGCTACATATTTCCTCAAGTAGCCTTCTAACCACTTGTTCACTATCTCAGTCTGTCCATCGGTTTGGGGGTGATAGCTAGTGCTTGGAGTCAAATAAATCCCCACTAACTAGAAAAGTTCCTGCCAAAAGCCACCCATGAAGCAGCTGTCCCGATCATTCACTATGGTCCTTGGGAGACCATGGAGTCTAAATACATCTTTGAAGAAGAGCTCAGCTACCTGTGAAGTAGTATAATGTGCAGAAATGACAAATAAATGAGAGTAATTTATTAGTTTATCAACAACAACAAAGATACAATCCTTACCCTGTACTGTCGGTAAGCTGGTGATGAAGTCCATAGAGATACTTTCCCACTTCCCATCTGGAAGTGGCTACAATAACCCAACAGGGTGGGTGTGTTCTCCCTTATTTTGCTTACAAATGGTGCACTCTTTGACATTTCGGAGCACATCCTCCTTGAGACCCTTCCATGAAAATATCTCTCTTATGGCCCTATAAGTCTTTGTGAAACCTTGATGCCCGACAAGTGGGGAATCATGTGATGTCAATAAGATCTTCTCCTTGAGCATGGAGTTATTAGCCAAGAAGACCTGGTCCCAGTAATAGATGACCTCATCCATTACTTTAAACCTCTCATCCGATACCACCCCATCAAGTATCTCACATGCAAAGTCATCTTTGGAATACTCAACTAAAAGTTGAGCTTTCCAATCTGCATCCATGCCCCTCAAAGACAACGCTATAGGCCTCCTGGATAGTGCATTAGCTACTACATTTCTCTTCCCCTTGACATACTCTATGTCAAAATCATAAGCTTGGATTTTTCTCAACCACTTCTGTTGTCTCTCCTGGAGTTGTTTCTGTTCAAGGAAGAATCTAAGACTGTTATGGTCAGTCTTCACCTTGAACTTGTTCCCCACCAAGTATTTCCGGAATTTGGCTAATGCATGCATGATTGCCAACATTTATTTATCATAGATGGGGTACAACCTCTCATGTGGGAGAAACTTCCTGCTCTCAAAGGCTATAGGATGCCCACCTTGCATCAAGACTGCCCCAATACCTTCACTTAATGCATCACATTCTAGAACAAAAGGTTGAGAAAAGTCAGGCAAAATCAAAACAGGACAACTACTCATTACCTCTTTGAGCTTATCAAAAGCCCTCTGCATTGTAGGTGTCCAATGAAAAGCTTCTTTATTTGTCAAGTCTACCAGTGGTGCTGCTAGTTGCGAAAACCCTTTCACAAACTTCCGGTAATAAGTGCATATGCCCACAAACCCTCTGAGTTCTGTAACATTCCTGGGCTCAGGCCAATATTTGATAGCTTGGATCTTCTCCTCATGTACCCTCACTTCATCTACTCCTGTGATGTGCCCAAAATACAACATCTCTATGAGGCCAAATTCACATTTGGAGAGCTTGGCATAGAATTTTTTCTCCTTGAGGATATGTAAAACTGTCTTAATATGCTACAAGTGCTCCTCCCAAGTGCGGCTATAGATAAGAATATCATCAAAGAAGACCAATACAAACTTTCTCAAATGACCACAAAATATGTGGTTCATGCAGGATTGGAAAGTTTCTAGGGCATTGGTCAATCCAAAGGGCATTACCAGAAACTCAAAATGCCCATAGTGACATCTAAACACTGTCTTGGGGATATCTTGCTCCCTTACCTTGATTTGATGATACCCGGATCTCAAATCAATCTTGGAGAAGTATTTAGATCCCCTCAAATCATCCATGAGTTCATCGATCCTGGGTATGGGGTACCTGTTCTTCATGGTCTTCTTGTTCAAGGCCATATAGTCAATGCACATCCTCAATGTGCCATCTTTCTTCTTTACTAAGACTACTGAAGAAGCAAAAGGACTAGTACTAGGCCGAATGTGTCCTAGAGCTAGCAGCTCTTGGATAGCCCTCTCAATCTCATCCCTATAAGCCTTGGGATGCCTATAAGGAGTGGTGATTATTGCTTGGATCCCTTGTTCCAGCTCAATAGTGTGTTCAATCCCTCGGTCAGGAGGTCTCCCTCGTGGGATATCTCCAAATATTGTAGAATAACGGTCCAAGAGAGACTGAACATTTGGATGCACTGGTGAATCCTTGCCCTTCACCTTTGATATATGTAGCTCCACTGCCCATTCAACATCCCCTCTGCATAGATCTGCCTCCATCCTGTGTGCTAAAACAACCTGAGGGGGGTATGTGTTTATACCCTTGATCTTTTGATGTTGGCCATCCTTCCCTCCTGTCCATTCCATCTCCAAAGTTCTGAAATTAGTGGTAACTCTCCCAAGAGTGATTAACCACTGGACTCCCAATATGACATTGGTGTCTGGAATGTATACCACAAAGAAGTGGTATGTCAAGGTGTAGGTCCCCATGGTGATGGTTAGTGCCAGAACATACTTGGCACACTGCAGGGTCATAGCTCCTGGGACCAAAACTGAGAATCCCTCAAACTACTCCATGTGGATTCCTCTCCTTTTTACCAGCCGTGCATCAATAAAATTATGAGTAGCCCCACTATCTATCAACACAGAGACTCTTTGCCCCATAATAGTACCTCTCACCCTCAAGGTTAGATACTTTGGGATTCCTCCTAACGCTGCAATAGCTCCCTCTCTTGGAGAAAAGTCTTCTATGGGTGGTACAACATTGGAATCCTTCTTGGAGAATGTCTTGACATGATGTGTCCTTCCTACAACACATTCTCCCTCCAAATCCCAAACATGGATTGTCTTCCTTGGTCCTGAGTAAGCCTCATGCAGCAATAATGTTCTTGCCGTGGGCAATATGTGTTATAGATCTCTAGCTTTCTCCACAGCTTCAAGGAGTGTGGTTGGTTTAGTGGATTTGACCAACCCTTGCAATGGTTCAAACACCCCATTAATCAACATGCATACCTTCCTGCTCATAGTGAGGTTGGATACCATCACTGAAAGTTGCAAATACTCAGCAATATAATCCTCAAGATCTCCCTCCTGTTTTAGCTTGGTTAACTTGATAAAGTGGGCTTCCGGATCTCTTGGATCAAACCTCTCCACTAGCTTCTTGGTGAAATCTAAGTATGAAGTGATATGATGATGCCCAAGTGTGGTCAGTCCATGAAACCACCATTCTTGAGCTTCCCCTTCTAGGTGCAGCGCAACTATCTTGATGGCTTCTATCACAGAAACCTTGTTGAGCTGGAAGTATGTTTCCAGCTTCTCCACCCAAGCCTTGGCTGTACACTTAGGTGTCCCATAAAATGTGGGCAAGAATAACCCTACCATACTGCGCTGTAGGGCTGATCCCTGCATCAAGTTCTCCTCCTTTTGATGAGGATTAATCCTCCTCCCATCCTTGATCCAGAAAAACTCCTGAAAGCTCAAGTGTTCCTTGAACCCTTGAGATTGGAGTTCATTTTCTTCAAAATATTCTCCCAGGGTTCCCTCCTTATCTCCTCCAGTTATAAATTAAGGCATGGTAGAGCGTTGTGATGCAGTTGAATGCCCCGCGCCATTTGCAGTGCTGGTGCTTGCCTCATGGAAAAACCCTATAGAATCACCTTCATGTCTCATATCCTTGAGGTCGCTTGCAATGTTCTGTAGGGTTTGAAGTAGGAGATTTAAAATTTCTTCCTCCTCCATGCTGAAGATAAATTCCCCCCACAAGCTGAGCCAAGAGAAAATCTCTGATACTAGTGTAATATTCCTTTTTAGGAATTTCTGCAAAATCTTCAATGAGGACGCTGTATAAGGAAAACCATGCAATAAAAATGTACAACAGGACTTGGATCCTCTTATATATGTTGTAGGTAGCTTAAATATGAAATGACATAAGAAAAAAATAATTCTAGCTACACTAAACAAATCTCCCCAGCTCATATATGCTCAAAAAAACCCCAATCCCACAACTTCACAAAATAGAATTGCTGAAGACTGCAACAGCGTAATTTTTATTAGGGCATCTACAAAAAATATGATTTAATACATATCTGGAGCTTTCGTTAATCATTGAATCAGAAATGAGAGGTTTGACCCCTTTTACAAGCACATGAGAACATCCCAACAAGGGTTTCCGGCAAAATAACGATATAAAATGCAACACTGCAGAAAATAATGCTGTACCCTATAAATATGTATTAGAAAATAAAAGATATGATATGAAATAGATGAATAATATAGAAATTGGCCCAAGGCCTTCTTCAATTTACCTCCCAGAGTGAAATAGACACCTCCTTCACAGAAACAAGCACAAAATAGGAGGATCTAACCCAGCAGCTGCTTCTACTGCAGAAATGACGCAGTTACTAGATGTGACTGCACTGTATATGATGAGAAATGGATATCCTCAAGATAGATGATGAAAATTAAGCTCAGGACCTTCCCCTTAGATCTCACAATCAGCTAAACCAAAGGTGAAGATGGAACTCCCGCATGAGAATTCTTTTTCACTAAACAGTGCTGCAACTACAGCTAAACAACTGGAGGTTGCAATCAGTCAAAAGACTAAACAAAGATGATTATTGAATGCCTTCCTTTCTGCTATCTCCTCCTTCTTATCCTTGGTGAGCTTCCTCACCCCAGACCCCACTCATTGATGAGGTGACTTCCTTGAGAAGATTCCCCTTTCAAAACTGCGTTGCCCTAGTTAGTTTCCCTCCTCTTGTAACAAATCTGTTGAATTGGTCAACTAGATCTAGCTCATTGCTTTGCCCCTCTTTCAAACCAAAGTGGCTTTATTTTTCCTCCTAATCCAATCCATTTTCACACCGGGATATGCTTTATTGTCCTCCCTACTCTTTTATTTCAAAAATGGAGCAGTTATAATGTTCCAAGTAGCAGTGGCTTATTGGGAATATTACACTCCCCCAGATGGTTGCTAACTTCTCGCCCTGAAATTCGATTGGGAGCGACCTAGAGGTGATTTTTCAGAACCTGGAGGCGGGACTAGTTCTCATCCGGTGAACATTGGCCATATTTCCCCGGATGTCCTTATCAGCCCGTCCTTGAGATTGAATGTGATTGTTCGCCGGGGGAAGGAGAAGCCAAAACGGAAAAATAAATTGACATCATTGGCTAGTATGAATTTAGACATCCCCTGTTGGGGTCCTTTGATTTGGCAGATTGGCATGCCAAGTGACAAGGCAACATGAAAACCAAGCTTTAGAGCTCTAGGATCTAGCCCTCCTAGTCTCAGAGAGGGATCTCTCAATATGTTTATAAGGATGTGTCTTGAACGGTTTAGAATTTGGTTTTAGGCTAGTTATGAAGTGCAGGGTTGTTTGTTTTGTTTGGTTGGACAAATATGTTTCATGCAGTATAGATAGAGCATGGGAATCTACAAGCCATTGGGAAATGGAGTCATGTTAAAGTCCAAACAGTTCTGATTGAGAAGGAAGGGAAAACAGACGGCAAATATAACTCGGTCAAGGATCTGTTGAATAATATAGGTGAAATGGGATGAACATTAAGGAATAAGAGTGAAAAGCAAACTAAACCCTTCCACAATGACTTGAAGGATTCGGGGAATGCCCTATTTCCTCCAGTAAGCTCAATGTTTTGGACTTAATCAATATAAACACTCAAAGAAAGGATAAATGCAGACTAAAACCTTCTAAATGAATTATAGAATTCGAGGAACGCCCTATTTCCTCCTACAAGTTCACTGTTGAGAGCTTAATCAACAAAGACATACAATTGCATTAAAAGAAGAGGGAACGGCTTAGACATCTAGGACTGCAATTATAGAGACCTTTAACACAATAATTACAGTAAGGAATAAAGGGTATGATTGAAACAGACCTCTCTGTCAAACTGCAAGAATTAATAATTAAAGGGAGATTTCAGATACAACATTCAATGGCAAAGAAAGAGGGAATGCCTAAACAGTCTTTAGCACAACTGAATTAACCATTTTTGAAATAAAACAAACTGAATATTCAAGAGAGCTGTCAAACTAGCCTGTCACATTCAGTAGCAGAAAACATATAAATAGTGAAGGATAAACAGGACAAAGGTGCTTCTAAGATACATTTCTCTGCCTAAACTTTTTATCCTACTGTAAGTCAAAGCATAATGGAACAAAGTGATAAATGAGAAACAACATTAACAATAAGAGATTACTTCACCAAAACCAAGCTTAGGGATCCAATGGTCCAACCTCCTTCATCAACAGAAACAACAGAGACTTCCACACTCCTTAAGAACATCAGTGCTTCTTCAAAGCAGCAATCTATGTATTACTTTTGAAATCACCAAATGCCAACCTTTTACAATAAGACTTCAAAGAGTCTTTATAGAGAAAATGGGAAAAGTAGGTGAAGAAAGTTTTAATGATCATTTAGAGATATGAGAGGGTATTCGAATGCTCCATGCCGTGTCATAAACATTTCATTGAATTCTAGACAGGATCAATAACTTTGTAGCTTGTTGAGACCATTTTGATATGACAGAAATCACCCACAGAGTGTCCTTGAGAGGAAAAACCATCTGGAGTGGTACTGTTATCTTCTTGGTGTGACTTAAGTGAAAGAATGGGCTATGAGGACTCCCATACTTCTAAATAACTACTTCTGACAGTTTGTAGTAGCTTCCTTGGTGTAATAACTGCTTGGCAGGCTTGTGTGCATGGGGATGGGCTATGTCTGTGTCAGTCCACTTCTGCACCAATAACTGCTCTGTTCCTTTGTGCTTCAACCTGTTTAGCTCTGTTAATGCTTTCACGTTGTTGACTGCTCGAACTACTTTTGTACTAATGTTAATCTTCTATGTTGTGTCTTTCGCCACTAGATATATCTCCATCTTCGCTGAGTGTTCTGTGTACATGTGGAGGGTTTTGCTGAGCTGGAGGGTTACTGAGGGTTCATGGATCTGATACCTTGATTGACATGCCCTCACCCTTCTGTTCTGGTCCCCTTTAATGTTGTTTCGTGGCCCTGAGATTTCCATTTGAGCTTTTGTGTCACCTATGTGATTGTCAAACATTTATCCTTAATTGGCCATGAAAAACTTGCAAACACACGAAAACATGTTATGAAATCTTGCGGGCTTGATTTAGACTGCTTGCAGAGGCTCAGGGGTGGTAGAGGAGCAGTGAGGAAGAATGTGATTGCAGCGGAAAATCAGAAAAAACCCTGGCAGAGCAGCTAACCAGGTCAACGGAGGTTTGGGTGCGACGAGAGCTGTGGACCGTTAGATCAGGATGATCTATGGTGGAGATTTTTTGATGAAGTCATTTGGGAGATTATATGAATGGTAGACGAATGAAAACACGATGTAATATGGGCTGTTCGATCTCAGAGATTGACGGCTAATATTAAACATGAAAGGAAACGTTGCGGAGGGCGGTGGTATGGCGGAAAATCGGGAATGGTTTTCGTGCGGTGAAATGGGGGGGAGGCGGTATTGCCTTTTGGAACACGATTCCACACACTGATTGACATGTGGATTTCCAAAACCGCTTATATCCCATGGAAGTTGTGCGGTGCTGGGGGGGGGGGGGGAAATTACGCGATATCACGCACTGGCCATCAGATCATCGTTGGGAGATCAGATGGTTGTGGGAGAGCGCGATGGATGGAAAGCTGCAGGGGAGGAAAGATGGGTAGGGTCCATGATGATGTATGAAGGCTTTTTGCGCAGTGGAAAGGTATCGGGCTATTAGGTTTATTCTCGACCGTAGGATCTTTAGATCGGATGGTTACGATCTAATATCAGGGAGAAGGTTTTGAAAGGGGGAATGAGATGTTAGATGGATGGGCGGAGCGCGATTGAATCTCGGCCGTCGGTTCTTGTGAATTCGACGGTCGAGATTAGATTGGAGGATCAGAGGAGAAGCAGAAAAGAACAAGGGGAATCAACATTTTGAGATTGCGATGGCGGGGGCCAACATAAGGCAAAGACGTGGTTTTGTAGAAAGTGGAAGGACCGAAGGTGGAAGAAAAGGCGCTTATCACATTGTAAGTTTAGAAAAGTAAAGGAACGACTAGGGAAAGAAACTCTGATTGCGATGAGCGATGGGGCTTGGTGCCTGGTCCTAGGTGCCGGGTCATATGTGGAGAAATGGGCTAAGGGCTAAGCCAAAAGGGGCTTAAGGCCTAAATGGAAAATGAAGATTTTCAAGGATTTTAAAGGGTTTTTTGAGGAATTTGGAGCTTCCGATAGGGGTAAAGACGGGGTTTTAAACCTCATAAAGGGATTTCACAAGGCTTGAAGGGGTTTTGAGGGCTTTGGAGCTAAATGGGGGGTTAAAAGATGGAAAGAAGGCTTTATGGAAATGGGGGGAAAAAGTGAAAATAGGCAGTTTCCGAGGCCTTTGGAACAACTTTCTTTGGTGAATTAGCATGGTTTTTAAGATGGAAACAATAGTGAAGATGAACCTCCAGGATAGGAAAAACATAAGACTTCAAGGATGATAGATTTTTCAGAGGAAATATATCTCTTGAAGGATTGAAAACAAATTTAGCTACCATTTGGTATATCAGAATTTATAGGTGGATAACAGTGGCTCCACTTGGGGAGGACAACTTGCCCTTTAGGTGTCCAGAACCTCAGTAATCTCTAGCTTTCAGTAGTAAAATGCCTCATCCATTGGGCAAATTTTCTTTGCTTTCTTGCTGGTACTTTTTGCAATTTGGCAGTTCCTTTAGTGACCCACAACGTGAAACTTCTTTGGAACAAACATCTCTACCTACTCCAAGCTACTTATCCTAACATTTTCTTCCTTTGAGTGCACTTGGACTGGCATCTCTTTTACATATTATTTTGAAAACAGAAAAATAAACCTATCTAATGCTACCCTTATTTCTTCCAAGAGTCCAGATTAAATAGTTGGACTCTTAATTCTCTACCTAAACTATTATCTGCTAGGATTAAACCGTCTGACAGATTTCATTCTCTACATTCTAAAACAGAAATTTAAATACAGACAAACCAGGGTTACACTGTCTGATTTGTTGTGGGTCCATGGCATAAAGACAGGCTGCACATGAACTAAAACTTTGCAGAAATTCAAAAACCAAAATTTTGAAGGCTAAAGATCTGAAATTTTAAAAACATTCTTCCTTCTTGTTGTGACTCAGATTTTGAGCTTTTTAGAGTCACCTTTCTTTCTTCATTCCAGCTCTGGTTTTGATCCTGTTAGAGCTATTTTCTTCTTCTTTGCTGGTTCAAGTTTTTAGCATGTTAGAACCAGTTCTCTTTCTTCTGTCCTAATCTGTTCTACTGATAAGCCAAGATTAAACAGTTTGGCAGATCTTTTCACTATCCTATCAACAACAAATTTAAATCTGCCCAATCATGATTACGCTGTATGATTGGAAATTAGTGCTTCTTAAGGTAGTGGCATTTGAGCTTGCACACTTTCATATTTTCCTTTCCTTTTGGGATGGGGCTATACCTTTCTTGTTTTATTTCTGCCCTCTTTTCTATTTTTTTATTGTTTATGTATTTTTCCTTCCATTTTTCTTTTTCAGAGAAATAAACAAAAAGACTAACTAGATGCTCAATATTTGAGCTTTATTGACATTCCTACCTATCCTAATCTAACTTGGAATATTTACATGTTTAGTTGATGAACTCTCTTTTCTAGTACAACCAATCCAGTAAATGATTCCATGATTGGTCCTTTCCCATCTCTTTGGGCAAGCTAGACAAATAGGGCCACTCCCATTCCTTTTTTTTCTTAGCAGCAGTGCTAAAAAATCTTCTTGCTTCTGATAACACCTTGCTGCTAACAACCTTTATCCCTTCTCCAAAAATTTTCAAGAAATGAGCATAGGGATCTTGAAATAACCCCTGGTTGTGAATTTTTGGAAGATATGTTTCAACCAAGATTACCTCTTATTTCTCCACTAGATCGAGATAAATATTTTCTTGAGAAAGAACTTCCTCATCTTTGCTATCATCTTAACTAGAGGAATCATCATATATTGCAGGGTTGTCCTCTTGTAGCTCTGAGATATTTTGATTTGAGGGGCTGAGCTCTGTGAAAATATCAATGTATTCTTGAGGAGGGGTCTGTTCCATTGCTTCCTTTTTCTGAAGAGAAGGCTCCTTGGTTTCAATCTTCTCAAAAATTTCTTCATTGTTTTCCTCTTCACCCTTTGAGATAAAGGGCTATTGATTCCCAATCACATGAAAACTGTTACTGATGATCTGAGATAAAGCAGAGTGAAGATTCAATGAATCTTCACCTACTACTAGACTTTCGTAACTTTCCTCATCAGTATCATAAATAGCCTGCATGGGCTCATTACTTTCTTGAAGTTGATGGATCTGATCTTCCTTCCACAAATCTACTAATGATGGCCTTGCAAGATCAACTTCTGTTTGGAAAACATCATCATCAGATAGATCAAAATTAGGAAAATCATTAAAGTAAGTAATGCTACCAATCAAACATACTGGATTATCAGCAGATCTTTCTTCATCCTGATTTACAGGGGAGCTTTCTGAATCTGTACAATAAAGCTCAGTAGATGAATGGGAAAGAGTGTTTGTTTTGCAAAAAATTTCAGAGGCTGGCTTTCTATTGATGATATGATCTATTTCTTCTTCTGTCAAAGGGGAAGATGTTCTTGTGTTTCTTTGAGCAGAAGTGCAGCAACTCTCTGTTTCTTGTGAAGACTAAATTTGAGGCTGGATGTCTTCTTGAGCCTCTTCTAAGGGATCTTCATTTGTGCTTGCAGGGAGACCTTGAGGACTTTCTAATGTTTCCTGATATTCTTCTATCTCAAACAAATCCTCATGATTACTATGACACTTAGTTTGGATACAAGGTTCATGAGTTGTTTTTTCTACATTATTAGGATGCCACTCTTCTTGTGTAATCTGAAATGGGTTATAACCCAGAGGAGGAGTTCCTATATGTGCTGGTTCTCCATCCACATCAGATTCTGTGTTTTCTAAGTGGCTACTTGTTTCCTCAAAGCACTGCTCACTATAAGTACTTGCAATTCGGTCATGAAGTTCTCTTAACAACATAGTACAAGATATAGGTAGGCAATCAGGAATTTCTTGACAACCTTCCTCATCATCCTCTATAAAGTCTTGATCATCATACATGTCTTGCTCATTGTCTAGGTATTGTAGAGGTTGAGTTTGTTCTTGATCTGGAAAAAGCATGGGTTGCTCTAGATCATCGATATTTAAATTAGCCTCATACCTCTCCATTATTTTTCCAAACAGGTACAACATTCTTTCCATCTTGGTCGATAGTTTTGCTTCTGGGTTTGCATCTGAATCCATGTTTGTAAATCAGAAAAGAGGTCACTGTATCTCATCAACCAGTTCACAGTCTTCTACCAGTGGAGTCATTTGGTATTTTGGGATTGTGGAGTCGCCAGGTGGAAGATTTTGAACTTGCTTTCCACCAACAACATGATTGGGTTTTCTCAATGCATTCCCAGGAGAGTTTACAAGGACTGGTGAAGTAATAGGCCTACTGGAGGCCAGTGGAGTCGCCAGGTGGAAGTTTTAGCTCCCTTGGAGGTAAAATGTTCTATGGTTCACCACCATGTTTATTATGAAGCCAATCTGAAATGTTTTTGGGTTTTCTGAGTTTTATGTGGTTATTTAAGGACTTACTAAGTCTACAAGAGTTTGCTAGAATATTATATACTTAATATGTCCCACCGTGACCGCCATTATGTTGGTGTGAGTGGTGGGATAAGTCCAAAAGATGATATCCTTAAGGTATTCTTTGTTAAGCTAAGGGCCTAAAGAGTTTTTAAGAAGTATTCAGGGAACTATGTACTCAATAGGTCCCACCATGATCGCCATTATGTTGGTGATGAGGTGGGATAACAATTCCCTGGGCATTCTGTGTTAAATTAAGGGCCTAAAGAGTTTTAAGAGGTATTCAAGAAACTATATACTCAATAGGTCCCACCGTGATGTTGAATCTTTGGTTAAACTGAGAGGGGGGGAGGTGAATCAGTTTAACACAAGCTTTGGATTTTTAAATTTTCATCAAACTTATTTACAACTTAATATGTGAACAGTCTTACAATGTAGCAGCAAGTATTAAATTAATGTGACATCAACCTTATTGTGAGAGCAACAAACAAATAAATAGATTGAGTGGATCATATCAACATGTAAGCAACACACATAGAGACAACAGATGTAAGTGGAAACCCATAAAGGGAGAAAACCACATCTTATTATTGTTGTGATGCAAAGGCAAGCTCCAACTCCCTCTCACCACTATTTTTCTGTAGGCACCAACCTACAGGAGGCTCCAACCTCAGTCAGCTACAACTGACAGCTATCAAGCTTCAACTTGATAGGGAAGCTCCAACTTCCTCAATTTATCTAAATAAATATTTGCTTATTTACCTTAGATATTAGCTCTGTTCTGTAGCATCTCTTTCTGCTCCTCTCTTCCTTATCTTCTCTGCCTCAATCTTCTATACTCTGCATTCTCTATCCTTACTTTCTCTAACCTCTCTATACATATCAAGATGATATTACTTATAGAGATTTTCTTATGACTGTCTGTATTCCTCAGGGAATTTTGAAATGGATGGCCATACCCCTTAGTCTTCTGCCTTCTAATTTATTTTCCAGCTCACTAAAAAATATAACTGTAGGTACTAATTTAACATTACAGTGGGATATTTGTTCTCTTCCGGAGACTTTCCAATGCATCACAACAATATAAATAAATTAAAACCATTTACATTCAATTACAATGAAAACTCCCGCTACCTCATTCAACCTCTTGGCTCGCTGCGCATTTGTCTTTTCTTTGACTGTGTTTGTCTTTTCTGTGACTGTGTTTGTCCCTTTCGGCTTTGATTGATTTCCTGCTTACTGTCGTGGTGTAACTGCAATACATATGTAACTGCCCTTTTTATATATCACAATTTAACTCTCGGCATGATAAGAATTGTTTTTAACATATAGACTGCCGTATTATCAAATTTATGTAGCTTCCGATTGCGATCAAATGCCGATGCTATGACACACTGTTTACGTTGAAATGTCGATGTGATGAAACACTATTTTTCCGGAACTCAAGCACTTATGAATCATAATTCACGGACCCGTCGGGTCTGCATATTCATCGCAATTGCAACTTCTATTGTCATGCTCCGTTGCCACACATTTCTCCGACGCAATGTAACACTATTCATTTGGATGTGCCGATGTAGTGAATCGCTCCGATGCGATTAGGCCGGAATTCAAAGATAATATGAAAGTCATCATTTAAACTGTATCGGGTCCGGAACTCAATCGCAATCGCAACCTTTTGTTTATATGTTCTGCTGCCAGATTTCTCTAATGCGATTGGGTGAGGGTCCCAACATATTAGACCTTCATATCAATCGGATCAATGTTTCATTTATCAAGCTTTGGATAGCCCATATATTCCCTTTTTACCTCCTAATGAAACCTTATTATCAAATATATTAATATCTGAATTAACCCTCGACTTTGTTTTTAAACCTTAGGCATTTCAAAATGTATCCATATGCATTAAACTTATAATCAGCTCCAGGCCATTCTTATGCACGCATTCCACTTTAATATATCAAATATTGCAATATATATATATCAACCTCGATGCATATTATAATACATACACATTCTATGGAGCGCACTTGTTAATGCATTTCTTTAGACGACGGTTAATAACATATTGCGCAGCCAACACTGATCTGACAGCAATCAACGAGTGTCGCATAGATTAAATGCACAAGTTTTAAACTTCAGACTCTGTGCAATGAACTGGGGCCCAGCTGCTTATCGCGTCGTCCCTTGAGTTATATTCCGTGCTAGTTGACATGCGACTACCGTTCGATGGACCCGCCTCCAGATCAGATGGCGTACGTCGATATCGCGCGGAGTCCACAGTCGACAGTTAACGCGTGATGGCATGCGATGAGGGCGGTTTCTCCAAACTGCTTAAGGCCATGTGTCAGCTGATGGTTGTGATCGCACTAATTTCACGAAAACCACTGACCGCACAAAAGCGGTGCGATAAAAATGGTTGGGTGTTCCAAACCATTGTTACTATTCCTTCATGGTTTCGGATGCTCCCCACTCCAAGTTCTGTTTCATTCTTTATAGCTTCGATTTTAATTTTTTCTACTGTGCCATGGCTATACTTACTCCATCACTTCTGCCACCAAAGTTTCGCCTTCTTCACCATCGCTCTTGTTTATGCAAGGTCCTTGCATGGTTCCGTTGAGATGTAACAATACCCAGCTGTGTACTTCACCTCTCAAAGAATACTGAATGAAATTACACGACAGAATGTGCAATATCCTCTTTCGAATTCTCTATAAAACTTGATCTCAAATTGTCACTTAAACCCCGATTCATTGCAAACCATTGTAGTGCCTTCTGCACTGCACTTCCACATATTATAATGCACGGGTTTATTACCATTTCGATTCATAATTCGCTGTATTCGCTGTCTCTGCCTCTGCCTCTGCTGCTTGACCTCTGCCTCCACTGCTCAACCGTTTCATCTCTTCCTCTGCCTCCACTGCTTGACCGTTTTATTTCTGCCTCTGTATTCGCTGTCTCTGCCTCTCTTTTTACTGCCCTGTCTTTGTTCTTCTTATGCTCCCTGTCTCCTTTGCGCTGCTTTCTTTCTTGTCTCTGTAAATGTACTCTCCCTCTGTTCTTCTCTGCTATCTTCTCCTTTGCTTTTGGTTCCTCCTTTGCTTGTCTCTGCCTCTGCTGCCTCCTTTGCCATCAATGACAACATTTTCAACAGTCTCCCCCTTTGGCGTTGATGGCAATACACTTTCTCTGTTTGCCTTTTAGGACCCTTTATCCTGTTGCTTGCTCTTCCTCCCCCTTTGACATCAATGGCAAGGGGTTTCTCATTGCTTTCTCTTCCTCTCTTTTTGACATCAATCGCAAGGGGTTTCTCATTTTTCAGTGTGCTTTCAACTCTCCCCCATGACCTGTCTCATGCTTCCCTTGCTAGCTGATCTCCCCCTAGAATGATATTTTCATTTCTGTTCTCCCCCTGTAACTATGCTTCCTCTTCATATTAGAGAGTAGTATCTATAGATAATACCCCTATTCTATCTCTCAGATATTCAAATGGTTCTCTAGCAAGAGGTTTGGTAAATATATCTGCTGTCTGTTCTTTTGTTGGTACATACTCCAGCTTTACTACCTTCTGAGCCACTTGTTCTCGGAGAAAATGATACTTAATTGGGATATGTTTAGTTTTTGAATGAAGCACAAGATTTTTTGATATGCTTATAGCACTTGTATTATCACATTTGATTGAGATGGGTTCATCAATGCATACCTTCATATCTTGGAGAGTTTGCTTCATCCACTTGACTTGAGTACAACATGTTGCTGCTGCTATGTGTTCTGCTTCTGCTGTAGATAGAGAAATAGATGTTTGTTTCTTGCTTAGCCATGCCACCAAACATTCTCCTAGATAGAATGCACCTCCACTTGTACTTTTTCTGTCATCTACACAGCTGGCCCAATCTACATCTGTGTATGCTGTCAAAGTGAAGCTTTTGCCTTTAGGATACCAAAGTCCATACTGTGCAGTTCCTTGTAGATATCTGAATATTATTTTGAATGCAAGAAGATGATTTTGTTTAGGTTCTGCTTGATATCTAGCCACTAGTCCTACTGCTAGCATGATGTCTAGTCTTGATGTTGTCAGATACAGTAGACTTCCTGTCATGGATCTGTAGAGTTTTTGATCTTTATCAGCAGATCCATCATCAACACACAGCTTTCATCCCGTGATCATGGGAGTTGACACAGGTTTGCAATCCTCCATTTTGAACTTTTTCAACATTTCTTTTAATTATTTTTCTTGTGAGATGAATGTACCTATGTTCTTTCGATGAATTTGAAGTCCTAAGTAGAAACTGAGCTCTCCAATCACGGACATCTCAAACTCTCATTTCATCTCATCAGCAAACCCTTTTGCTAGCTCATCTCTGTTGCTTCCAAACATAATGTCATAAACATATACAAAAACAATCAGGAGTTCATTTTCATGGGATTTTATGTATAGATTGCTGTCTACTCCTCCTCTCTTAAAGCCTTGGTTTTGCAAGTATTTATCCAGCCTTGAGTACCAAGCACGAGGAGCTTGTTTTCATCCATATAGAGCCTTCTTTAGTCTGCATACTTAGTCTTCTTTGTTTTTTAATGAGAAGCCTTCTGGTTGTTCCATGTAGACTTCTTATTCTAGGTCTCGATTCAGAAATGCAGATTTCACATCCGTTTGAAATACCTTGAAGTCTTGGTAGCATGCAAAGGCCAGAAACATTTTGATAGATTCCATTTTGGCTACAGGGGAAAATGTTTCTTCGTAATAAAGTCCTTAGATTTGTGAATATCCTTTGCAAACAAGTCTTTCTTTATTCCTGATTACCTGTCCTTGCTCATTCAGTTTATTTTTGAATACCCATTTTGAGCCTTTGACATTTTTCTCAGTGGGTCTAGGGACTAATTCCCAAGTATTGTTCTTCTCAATTTGGTCCAATTCTTCATTCATAGCATTCACCCAATACTTGTCCTTGCTGGCTTCTTCAAACTTCTTTGGCTCTATTTGTGAAAACATGGCTTTGTATACCTCTTCTGTCTGTTCAGTTAGTTGGCTTCTTGTCTGGACCCCTTTTCTCTTGTCTCCTATGATCTGATCTTCAAGATGGTTCTTTTGAGTGTATCTAGAAGGGGCTCTAGAGCTCAGTTCAGCATCTTCTGTTGTCTTACTTGTTTCATCATCATCTTGGTCTTCCTCTTCATGGTTGTCTAATGGACTGCTGCAGTCTGTATCTTTTGTATTGTTTGGAAGTTCTTCATCAAATCTCATGTCAATTCTTTCTACTATTTTTCGAAGAGTCTTGTTGTAACACTTGTACCCTTTACTTTTGGAAGCATATCTTAGAAATATCCCTTCATCTGCTCTTGCATGAAATTTCCCAAGATTTTCATCATTATTCTTTATTTAACACTTACTTTCAAAGATTCTAAAATGTTTGATTGAAGCTGGTTTCCCATGCCATAGTTCATAGGGAGTCTTGTCACTGCTTGGCCTTAAGTGAGCTTTGTTAAGGATATGCACGGCTGTGTACACTACTTCTGCCTAGAAGTTTTGAGGAATATTACTCTCTTGCATCATGGCTCTGGAAATTTGCTGTATAGATCTGTTTTGTCTCTCTACTACTCCATTATGCTGAGGTGTCCCTGCAATAGTAAATTATTTCTTTATCCCATGTTCAATGCATAGGTCAGCAAAGTCATAATCTGTGAATTCACCTCCTCTGTCTGATCTGATGCATTTTAGTTTGCATCTTGTTTGATTTTCTGCTAATGCTTTGAATATATTATTTTTTTCCAAAGCTTCCGATTTATTCTTGAGGAATGCAACCCATGTCATTCTAGAGAAGTCATCAATTATCAGCATGAAGTAGGATTCTCCACTTGGAGTTTTAGTTCTTGCAGGTCAACACAGGTCCATGTGCACAAGCTGGAGCGGTCTTCTTGTTGATAACTCATCTTTGGCCTTAAATGATGTGCGGGTCTGTTTGCCCAATTGACAAGATTTGCATATAGTATTAGAAGGTCTTTTTATTTCTGGCATGTCTCTGACAACTTTCTTCGTGCTTAGTCTGATGATGTGATCGAAGCTGAGATGTCCCAACCTTTTATGCCATAACCATGACTCCTCAAGTTTGCTAAGATGACATGCTTCATCTTCCTCTTTCACAATGTAAAAATTACTCTCTGTTCGAACTCCTTTGAGAAGAATCTTACTTGTGGTGCTTGATCTGACTTCACAATCTTGTGCTCTAAAAAGAACTTCACAGCATTTATCACACATTTGACTGACACTCAACAAATTTGCTTTCAGCCCATCTACAAATAGTACATCTTGGGCCTTTCCGCTGCCATTGTCTAGGCTGACTGAGCCTTTTCCTTTTATTTTTCCTGATTTATCATTGCCAAATTTCTTTTCATCAAGAGTTATAAACTTACTTCTGTCTCCAGTCATGTGTTTTGAGCAGCCACTATCCAAATACCACTGGATTTTCAGGTCTTGAGCAGTTAGAGCCAAATCACATTTATTCACCTTCTTTATCCACTAGAAGCATCCTTTTGTTTGGTATCTTTTGTGAGATGATGAATCACATCCTCTCAGAGGACATTTGGAAGGCATATGTCCAATTTTGTTGCATACACAACATTTGATCATAATTTTTGCAGAATTGTGAGTATGGGAAAAATTTCTTTGATTCATAAACCTCCTTGAGGTATTGATCATCAATATTTTTCCATATTTTCTACACTCAATTATTTTATGGCCAAATTCCTTACAATAAAAACAGTAACCATAGAAAATATTTGCATACCTGATGTAAGGTTGTCTTCTCCATTTGTTTGCTTGAGATAGTCTCTTCACTGTTTGCATCTTTTGCTGGTTTGGATTACTCCTCCTTGCATGAAAGTATGCAACAATGTGTCACAGCTTGTGACAGACATAACAGGTGGCATTTTTCATAGGAGGGGAGATTCTTCTTTGATGGCTTCCAAATTTGACATAATCAGAAGTATATGATTCTTTTTCTGTTGTATGAGTGTTTCTTTCATTCTTTGTTACTAGAGGTTTCTTCTGGGTTCTGTCTCCCTCCTTACATGTTTCTTCTTTTGTAGGAATTATTTGAGTTGCTTCATCAGCCTTCTTTGCTTTTACAAAAATAATATCTCTATTTTCTTTTTCTTTGCTTTTACTTGATTCTCCTTCATATCCTATTCCAGTTTTTATCATAGGAGATCTTTGAGCATCCAGAATCTTGTTCAACTTACTAGAGCTTGTTGTTTGAGAAGAATTTATAGCCACTTTCCTTTGAGAATTTTCTAATTTCTTCCCGAGACATACTACTTCTTCTTCCAACTTCTCTTGTTCCTGAGTTTTCTCCTTGATTTGCTTAAGTAACATGTCTTCTATCTTCTTGGCTTCTTCAAGCTCTATCTTTAGCTGCATGAGGATTTTTGAATTCTGTTCTTCTCATACATACTTGAGGAGAATTTCCTTTTATTTTCTGCACTTCAGTTTGAGTCTATCAGTCTCCTCAAGGGCACTTCTTAGCTCCTCGTCAAGGTCGACTTCACCTTCTTCTTCTTCATCTTCTAGCAGGAGTCCTTCAAGTTCTTCTATGGCCATCAATAAAAATTCAGAGGTTCCTTCTTCACTTGAGGTTTCATCAAAGTTTTCGGATGCATAACTGTCTTGTTGAGCATAGAAGGATTTTCTACTAAATTTATTTCCTTTCTGCCAGTTCTTTGATGTATTTTTCCCTGATTCTTGAGCCTGATTCTTTACTTTCTTGTGGGGACACTTAGCAGCATAATTTCCAACTCTTTCACAATTAAAGCATTTGAAAGGAAGTTTGCCTTTGTATTTACCTGAGCCTCTATCTAGCTTCTTGACAAATTTAGCCTCTTCTTCATCTGAGTAAGAGCATATGTCTTCCTTTTCTTCTTTCTTCTTTCTGTTTTAAAGCCTGCCTCCCTCGTACTTGGCTTCTTCTGTGGGAGTCTCATCTCATATGCTGTTAGATTTCCTAGTAGCTGGTTCATGGTCAAGGTTTCCCAATCAGTTGTTTCTTCTATTGCAGACACCTTGGGGTTAAAATTGGGTGGAAGAGATCTTAGAATCTTTTGTACAATTACAACTTCTTTTATGGTTTCACCTAGAGCCCTCATGTTATTTACTATTTCTGCTACCCTTAGAAAGAAGCTAGCAATGTCTTCATCATCATTAATTTTTAAGTTCTCAAACTGGGCTCTATAGACTTGAAGTTTGGCAGTATTTACCTTCTTGTCTCCCTCATGGATGTTCTCTAGAGTATCCCACATCTCTTTGGCAGTGTCTTTGTGCATTAATTTGATAAAATATACTTCACACAATCCATTTAAGATGGCATTCATGTCTTTTGCGTTAGCTACAAAATCTTGTTTGGTTTCTTTCTCTGAGTTAGTTGCCTTTGGGGCATATCCTAATTCCACAACAGCCCAAAATTTTATTCCTAGAGACATTATGTATGTCCTCATTCTGATTTTCCAGAAGGCATAATTTTCACCAGTGAAAATAGGGGTTTTATTGGTTGAGCATCCTTCTTTACTAGCCATCCTGGGAACCTAGGATCTCCTTTCAGTTGTTAAACTGGTACAAAGGAACCTGCTCTGATACCAATTGTTGAATATTTGGTTAAACTGAGAGGGGGGGGGGGGGGGGTGAATCAGTTTAACACAAGCTTTGACAATGGATAATTTTTATCAGACTTATTTACAGCTTAATATGTGAACAATCTTACAATGTAGCAGCATTTATAAAGTTAATGTGAAATCAACCTTATTGTGAGAGCAAAAAAAAATAAATAGATTGATTGGATCATATCAACATATAAGCAACACACATAGAGACAACATATGTAAGTGGAAACCCATAAAGGGAGAAAAACGACATCTTATTATTGTTGTGATGCAAAGGCAAGCTCCAACTCCCTCTCACCCACTTGTTTTTTACCGAGGGCACCAACCTACAAGAGGCTCAACCTCAGTCAGCTACAACTAACAGCTATCAAGCTTCAACTTGATAGGGAAGCTCCAACTTCCTCAATTTATCTAAATAAATGTTTGCTGATTTAACTCAGATATCAGCTCTGTTCTGTAGCATCTCTTTCTGCTCCTCTCTTCCTTATCTTCTCTGCCTCAATCTTCTATACTCTACATTCTCTATCTTTACTTTCTCTAACCTCTCTATAAATATCAAGATGATATTACTTATAGAGATTTTCTTATGACTATCTGTATTCCTCAGGGAATTTTGAAATGGATGGCCATACCCCTTAGTCTTCAGCCTTCTCATTTCTTTTCTGGCTCACTCAAAACTATAATTGTAGGTACTAATTTAACATTACAGTGGGATATTTTTTCTCTTCCAGAGACTTGCTAATGCATCACAACAATATAAATAAATTAAAACCATTTACATTCAATTACAATGAAAACTCCCATTCACTCATTTAGCCTCTTGGCTCGCTACACATTTGTCTCTTCTTTGACTATGTTTGTCTTTTCTGTGACTGTGTTTGTCCCTTTCGGCTTTGATTGATTTCCTGCTTACTGTCGCGGTGTAACTACCATACATATGTAACTGCCCTTTTTATATATCAAAATTTAACTCTCGGCATGATAAGAATTGTTTTTAACATATAGACTGTCATATTATCAAATTTATGTAGCTTTCGATTGCGATCAAATGCCGATGCTATGACACACTGTTTACGTTGAAATGTCGATGTGATGAAACACTGTTTGGCCAGAACTCAAGAACTTATGAATCATAGTTCAGAGACCCGTCGGGTCCGCATCTTCATCACAATCGCAACTTCTATTGTCATGCTCTGCTGCCACACATTTCTTTGATGTGATGTAACACTATTCATTTGGATGTGCCGATGCGATGAATTGCTCCAATGCGATTAGGCTGGAATTCAAACACAATATGAAAGTCATTGTTTAAACTGTATCGAGTCTGGAACTCAATCGTAGTCACAACCTTTTGTTTATATGTTCCGCTGCCAGATTTCTCTGATGCGATTGGGTGAGGGTCCCACCATATTAGACCTTCATATCAATCGGATCAATGTTTCATTTATCGAGCTTTGGATAGCCCATATATTCCCTTTTTACCTCCTAATGAAACCTTATTATCAAATATATTAATATCTGAATTAAACCTCAACTTTGTTTTTAAACCTTAGGCATTTCAAAATGTATCCATATGCATTAAACATATAATCAGCTCCAGGCCATTCTTATGCATGCATTCCACTTTAATATATCAAATATTGCAATATATATATCAACCCCAATGCATATTATAATACATACATGTTCCGTGGAGCCCACTTGTTAATGCATTTCTTCAATCGATGGTTAATAACATATCGCGCAGCCAACACTGATCCGATGGCAATCAACGAGTGTCGCATAGATTAAATGCACGAGTTCTAAACTTCAGACTCTGTGTAATGAACTGGGGCCCAGCCGCTTATCGCGGCGTCCCTTGAGTTATCTTCCGTGCTAGTTGACATGCAACTACCGTTCGATGGACCCGCCTCCAAATCGGACGGCATACGTCGATATCGTGCGCAGTCCACAGTTGATAGTTAACGCGCAATGGCATGCAATAAGGGTGGTTTCTCCAAACTGCTTAAGGCCACGTGTCAGCCGATGGTTGTGATCGCGCTGATTTCACGAAAACCACTGACTGCACAAAAGCGGTGCGATAAAAACCGTCGGCTGTTCCAAACAGTCGTTACTGTTCCTTCATGGTTCCGGTTAATCCCCACTCCAGGTTCCGTTTCATTCTTTATAACTTCGATTTCGATTTTTTTCTACTATGCCATGGCTATACTTACTCCATCGCTTCTGCCACCGAAGTTTCACCTTCTTCACCATCGCTCTTTTTTATGCAAGGTCCTTGCATGGTTCCGTTGAGATGTAACAATCCCCAGCTGTGTACTTCACCTCTCAATGAATACTGAACAAAATTACACGACAGAATGTGCAATCTCCTCTTTTGAATGCTCTATAAACCGTGATCTCAAATTGTCGCTTAAACCCCAATTCACTGCAAACCATTGAAGTGCCTTCTGCACTGCACTTCCAAATATTATAACGCACAGGTTTATTACCATTTCAATTCATAATTCGTTGTATTTTCTATCTCTGCCTCTGCCTCTGCTGCTCGACCTCTGCCTCCACTGCTCGACTGTTTCATCTCTTCCTCTGCCTCCACTGCTTGACCGTTTCATTTCTGCCTCTGTATTCGCTGTCTCCACCTCTCTTTTTACTGCCCTGTCTCTGTTCTTCTTATGCTCCCTGTCTCCTTTGCGCTTCTTGCTTCCTTGTCTCTGTAAATGTACTCTCCCTCTGTTCTTCTCTGTTGTCTTCTCCTTTGCTTCTGCTTCCTCCTTTTCCTGTCTCTGCCTCTGCTGCCTCCTTTGCCATCAATGACAACATTTCCAACATTCTCCCCCTTTGGCATTGATGGCAATAAACTTTCTCTGTTTTCCTTTTAGGACCCTTTCTCCTGTTGCTTGCTTTTCCTCCCCTTTTGACATCAATGGCAAGGGGTTTCTCATTGCTTGCTCTTCCTCCCCCTTTGACATCAATGGCAAGGGGTTGCTCATTTTCAGTGTACTTTCAACTCTCGCCTATGACCTGTCTCATGCTTCTTTTGCTAGCTGATCTCCCCCTGGAATGATATTTTCATTTATGTTCTCCCCCTGAAACTGTGTTTCCTCTTCATATTAGAGAGTAGTATCTACAGATACTATCCCTAGTCTATCTCTAAGATATTCAAATGGTTCTCTAGCAAGAGGTTTGGTAAATATATCTGCTGTCTATTATTTTTTTGGTACATACTCCAGCTTTACTACCTTCTGAGCCACTTGTTCTCGGAGAAAATGATACTTAATTGGGATATGTTTAGTTTTTGAATGAAGCACAGGATTTTTTGATATGCTTATAGTACTTGTATTATCACATTTGATTGAGATGGGTTCATCAATGCATACCTTCATATCTTGGAGAGTTTGCTTCATCCACATGACTTGAGTAAAACATGCTGCTGCTGCTATGTATTCTTCTTCTGCTGTAGATAGAGAAATAGATGTTTGTTTCTTGCTTAGCCATGCTACCAGACTTTATCCTAGATAGAATTCACCTCCACTTGTACTTTTTCTGTCATCTACACAGCTGGCCCAATCTGCATCTGTGCATGTTGTCAAAGTGAAGCTTTTGCCTTTAGGATACCAAAGTCCATACTGTGTAGTTCCTTGTAGATATCTTAATATTCTTTTGACTGCAAGAAGATGATTTTGTTTAGGTGCTGCTTGATATCTAGCCACTAGTCCTACTGCTAGCATGATGTCTAGTCTTGATGCTGTCAGATACAGCAGACTTCCTATCATGGATATGTAGATTTTTTGATCTATATCAATAGATCCATCATTAGCACACAACTTTTCATCCCGTGATCATGGGATTTGACACAGTTTGAAGTCCTCCATTTTGAACTTTTTCAACATTTCTTTTAGTATTTTTCTTGTGAGATGAATGTACACATGTTCTTTCTTTGAATTTGAAGTCCTAAGTAGAAAAATGAGCTCTCCAATCATGGACATCTCAAACTCTAATTCCATCTCATCAACAAACCCTTTTTCTAGCTCATCTCTTGTTGAGTAAAAACATAATGTCATCAACATATACTACAACAATCAGGAGTTCATTTTCATGGGCTTTTATGTATAGATTGCTGTCTACTCCTCCTCTCTTAAAGCCTTGTTTTTGCAAGTATTTATCCAACCTTGAGTACCAAGCATGAGGAGCTTGTTTTAGTCCATATAGAGCCTTCTTTAGTCTGCATACATAGTCTTCTTTATCTATTAATGAGAAGCCTTCTGGTTGTTCCATGTAGACTTCTTCTTCTAGGTCTCCATTCAGAAATGCATATTTCACATCCATTTGAAATACCTTGAAGTCTTGGTAGCATGCAAAGGCAAGAAACATTCTGATAGCTTCCATTCTAGCTATGGGGGCAAATGTTTCATCGTAATCAAGTCCTTCGATTTGTGAATATCCTTTGCAGACAAGTCTGGCTTTGTTCCTGATTACCTGTCCTTGCTCATTCATTTTATTTTTGAATACCCATTTTGAGCCTATGAAATTTTTCTCAGTCGGTCTAGGAACTAGTTCCCAGGTATTGTTCTTCTCAATTTGGTCCAATTCTTCATTCATAGAATTCACCCAATACTTGTCCTTGTTTGTTCAGTTAGTTGCCTTCTTGTCTGGACCCATTTTCTCTTGTCTCCTATGATCCGATCTTCAGGATGTTTCTTCTGAGTGTATCTAGAAGGGGCTTTAGATCTAAGTTAAGAATCTTCTGTTGTCTTGCTTGTTTCATCATCATCTTGGTCTTCTTCTTCATGGTTCTCTGATGGACTGCTTCAGTCTGTATCTTTTGTATTGTTGGAAGTTCTTCATCAAATCTCACGTCAATACTTTCTACTATTTTTCAAAGAGTCTTGTTGTAGCACCTATACCCTTTACTTTTGGAAGCATATCCTAGAAATATCCCTTCATCTGCTCTTGCATCAAATTCCCCAAGATTTTCATCATTATTCTTTATGTAACACTTGCTTCCAAAAATTCTAAAATGTTTCATTGAAGTTGGCTTTCCATGCCATAGTTCATAGGGATTCTTGTCACTGCTTGGCCTTAAGTGAGCTTTGTTAAGGATATGCATGGCTGTCTGTACTGCTTCTGCCCAGAAGGTTTGAGGAATATTACTCTCTTGCATCATGGCTTTGGCCATTTGTTGTACAGATCTGTTTTTTCTCTCTGCTACTCCATTCTGCTGAGGTGTCCCTGCAATAGTAAATTGTTGCTTTATCCCATGTTCATTACATAGGTCAGAAAAGTCATAATCTATGAGTTCACCTCCTCTGTCTGATCTGATGCATTTTAGTTTCCATCCTGTTTGATTTTCTGCTAATTCTTTGAATATCTTAAATTTTTCCAGAGCTTCCGATTTATTCTTGAGGAATGCCACCCATTTCATTCTCGAGAAGTCATCAATTATTAGCATGAAGTAGGATTCTCGACTTGGATTTTTAGTTCTTTCAGGTCCACACAAGTCCATGTGCACAAGATGGAGTGGTCTTCTTTTTGATAACTCATCTTTGGCCTTAAATGATGTGCGGGTATGTTTTCCCAATTGACAAGATTTATGCCATTGAAGGTCTTTTATTTCGCTCTCTGCGTGACTTTCTTCTTGCTTATTTTGATGATGTGATCGAAGCTGAGATGTCCCAACCTTTTATGCCATAACCATGACTCCTCAAGTTTGCTAAGATGACATGCTTCATCTTCCTCTTTCACAATGTAAACATTACTCTATGTTCGAACTCCTTTGAGCAGAATATTACCTATGGTGCTTGATCTGACTTCACAATATTGTGCTCTAAAGAGAACTTCACAGCTTTTATAACACATTTGAATGACACTCAACAAATTTTCTTTTAGTCCCTCTAAAAATAGTACATCTTGGGCCTTTCTTATGCCATTGTCTAGGCTGACTGAGCCTTTTCATTTTATTTTTCCTGATTTATCATTGCCAAAAGTAACATTGCCAGATTTCTTTTCAGCAAGAGTTATAAACTTACTTCTATCTCAAGTCATGTGTTTTGAGCAACCACTGTCCAAATACCACTGGCTTTTTAGGTCTTGAGCAGTTAGAGCCAAGTCACATTTATTCACCTTCTTTATCCACTGGAAGCATCCTTTTGTTTGGTATCTTTTGTGGGATGATGAATCACATCCTCCCAAAGGACAATTTGAAGGCATATGTCCAATTTGTTGCATACACAACATTTGATCATAATTTTTGCAGAATTGTGAGTATGGGAAAAATTTCTTTGATTCGTAAACCTCCTTGAGGTATTGATCATCAATCTTTGTCCATATTTTCTACACTCAATTATTTTATGGCAAAATTCCTTACAATAAAAACAGTAACCATAGAAACTATTTGCATACCTGATGTAAGGTTGTCTTCTCTATTTGTTTGCTTGAGATAGTCTCTTCACTGTTTGCATCTTTTGCTGGTTTGGATTACTCCTCCTTGCATGACAGTATGCAACAATGTGTCCCAGCTTGTGAAAGACATAACAGGTGGCATTTTTCATAGGAGGGGAGAGTCTTCTTTGATGGCTTCCAAATTTGACATAATCAGAAGTATATGATTCTTTTTCTGTTGTCTGAGTGTTTCTTTCATTCTTTGTTACTAGAGGTTTCTTCTGGGTTCTGTCTCCCTCCTTACATGTTTCTTCTTTTGTAGGAATTATTTGAGCTGCTTCATCAGCCTTCTTTGCTTTTACAAAAATAATATCTCTGTTTTCTTTTTCTTTGCTTTTACTTGACTCTCCTTCATATCCTATTCCAGTTTTTATCATAGGAGATCTTTGAATATCCAGAATCTCGTTCAACTTACTAGAGCTTGTTGTTTGAGAAGAATTTATAGCCACTTTCCTTTGAGCATTTTCTAATTTCTTCCTGAGACATACTACTTCTTCTTCCAACTTCTCTTGTTCCTGAGTTTTCTCCTTGATTTGCTTAAGTAACATGTATTCTATATTCTTGGTTTCTTCAAGCTCTATCTTTAGTTGCATGAGGATTTCTGAATTATATTCTTCTCGTACATACTTGAGGAGAATGTCCTTTTGTTTTCTGCACTTAAACCCCGATTCACTGCAAACCATTGTAATGTCCTTTTTCATGAAACATGATGGGCCCGGGGTGGATACAACAAAGAGCTAATCGCAATTAGAGCCTCGGGCTTAGGCTTTTCAATCTACCCATTGGAATTTTTGTGATGCGATTGAGTGCCTTGGGATCTTTAACACTTGGTCCCGGGCATAGGCTATGTTGTGGTTCCTAGAGACATCCTTGAGTTGTGAAAGACCAGTGCCAAGGACATCTTATATAGCAATGAGCGTGTGATATAATAGGGGGAGTTATCAACAAAAGGCTCTCATGCTATCTCCTGTAAACAGGGAGGTTAACTTGAATGGGACCAAAACCTTCAGAAAAAGACGCAGGGAAAGAAATACTACAGAGGCAAGGTGTGGAATTCTAATACAAATGCATCAGACAATTCAGAGGCAGCTTACTGTAAAGAGGGCCGGTTCGAAAATACCTCACATAAATAAATAATTAGAAGGTGATTACTGTGTATGAAATATGGAGATAATACTAACTGTCAGTGAGATGATATCCAGATACACAATATCACCATGTAATGGGCTTACCAATTTAAGTATCCATACATGACAATTTCTTCTTAAAATAACCTCCCACAGAAGCTAATATAGCTGAAATATGATTGAAGTGAAAAGTGAAACAATATATCATTCCTGAGCCATATTTAAAGCACTTGACTAGTTCAAGCATGGGTATCAACTAGGATAAATCCATACCAAAAACCAGTGAGCCACTCACATTCCAGAACATGATACAAGAAAGGCGGATGAAACGAAATGAACAATTAAACTAACACATAAAGGGAGAAGTTACAAACTGTGAGACACCAAAGACTAGAATCCTCATTAAAGATGGAACTCCTCCTCACTAAAACCCAACGGGCTCTGTGCGTTCATATTAAAGTTCGACAAAAATGCATACAAAATTCTCTTACTGCCTAATGTTTTGAAAATCTGGAACCCTGTATAGTCCGTTCTTGGGGGTTTTTATAGGAGAAAAACCCAGTTACAACAGTGAGTGATAGCGGGGGGTATATGTTTCATTTAATTTGATTCATTAAGACAAAATGGCGGAAGCATTCACGCCCATGCTGCTCAATAACCTTGCACTGTACTCTGTAGTTTGGTTCAGAGATCTCTGTTAGGTCGAGATTGACCTCGGATGTGTTCTTTGAGTCCTTTCTGGTTGTAAATCTCTCTGTTCTGCCTTCTGGAATTGGTGAACTGGGTAGAAAGTCCGCGGGCTTCCATACTCCATAACTGCTGATTCTGACAGTCTTTAAGAGGCTTCTGTTAGCGTAATCGACTATTTCTGGGCTCGAGGAGGCATGGAGGCTTTAATGAGAATATGTAATTCCTGGAGAAAAAAAAAAACGTCTCGCAGATATTTAAACACAGATATGGCTGTTGCGTGTGTTCTTCAGTCTTCCAACTGCGCCTTCTTCTTTTGAATGCGGGGTTAAGCTTTAATTATTCAATCACAGGCTTAAACCCCCTTAATCCTTGCTGCTGATACACTTTGCCGCTACTGTAGTGGCACCCCTATCTTCCGGAACACAGTGACTGTGATCATGGCAGCAGAGCAAAATTTCCACTCTGTAAAATCCTGCACAATGAAAATAACTAGTTATAAAGTCCCAAGGATGGTGGAAGCGATGCTATGAAGGCCTAGGAAGTGGTGGTGTGATGGTGAAAATGGGAGAAATTCCCGTGAAATGGTTAATAATAGAGTCGATGAAGGCTTACGGAGGGGTCAATATGCAGTTAGGCGAAGAAATAAGATTTAGTGTAAACCATAAGGTTTAGACCTTTGGAGGGAATACAAAGGAAATCGTATGAAACATATGAAACAGGCTTGATGTGGGACCCATTCATAGGCGGAGGGCGATTCAATGCGGACCGTCAGATCAAAGGCAGTGAACGGTTGCGATCAAATCAGCGGGTCGCAATCGAGGGGAACGGAGGGTGATACAGTAAGACCTTTGCGATTGCGATTGGGGCAAGGTTGTGATTATGTTATGGCCATTGGATCTTAGTGATAGATCAATGGTGGAGATTCAATCAGAAGGGAAAACAGGTAGGCACAAAGGAGTGGAGCGGGATTAATCTGGACCGTTGGATCACACAGGATGAACGGCGGAGATCGCGTCGGAGGATCGCATATCGGGAGGAAGGGAAGGTGGCTTCATTTGAGGTTGCAATTGCGATCGGGCGATTGAATGCCAACCGTTGGATCCTGAGACCAGATCAACGGTCCACATTCAATCAGAGGGATGTGGAGAGGGGCGACGGAGCGATGGTGCGATGAGATCTGGGCCGTTGGATCTCACAGGATGAATGGCTCAGATCAAGTCGGGGAATCACAATTGGAGGAAACGGAAGGGTGGCATATAAAACATTTCCGATTGGCGATTAGCGATTTTGCATTAGTCGTCGGATCTAGAAATAGATCGACGACTGAGATTACAGCACATGTCTAATAGACCAAACTCAATCGCGTCAGAATTTTTTCAAATAACATCGGACTGTGCTTGCAATGTAAATTGCGATTGCGATTAGTGCCCGAAGCTTAAGCACTTGGTTCTAGGCGTGGGTCATGTGGTGTGGAAGTGGTTAAAAGGCTGGCCGAAAGGGGCTAGGCCTGATATATGAAGGAAAGTGGGTTTTTGGCCCTTTTTTAATGTATTTTGAGGCCGAAAAAGGGGTAATGGTAGAGAGGAAAAAGGGATTTTTCGAACAACAAAGGGTATTTGTAAGTTTTATAGGAAATTTGGGTGATTTTAAGGAGTTGATGAGGAATTAAGGAAGGGGACAAATGGTGTTGAAACAGAGGATTAATGGGGAATAAAACAAAGGAAATGGAGGCCTTTTGCCCATTTTTCTTCACAAACAGAGAGGCTTTAAAACTAGGAACAACAATGAGGATTTACCAAAGGGCAAGGCACGAGGAGGCTTCAAGGAAGATGTCTTTTCAGAAGGAATGCATTCCCTGAAAGCTCAAAGCCAGCTTGACCCCCTGCTTGCTTGTCAAAAATTAATAGGGGGCTAACATGATCAACATTGGATCCACCTGGGGACGTCACATTCATCCTTGGGCGTGTCAAGAACTTCACAGACCACCTGTTAATCTTCCATGTGGACACCACTTTTCAGCACTTCTACTTTTCTCTTCATGATTCATCACTACACCCACATCATTCAAACAAAGATGAAAACATAAAACTAATGTACAGTATAATACATCAGGCTCTCCCTGCCTGAATCAAGACTGGAAATAGGGTTTGAGGAACTAACCATTTACAGGGGCATCAAGCAAATCTCCCTGTAAATTTTCCAATCTGAAAGTGTTATTGCCCCCTAGTTTCGCAATCTTAAAAGGGCCAAACCAGAGGGGGTCAAATTTACCATGTTTCCCCTTTTCAGCTCTTTGGATATCCCATCTGAGCACTAAATCCCCAATATGCAACTTCCTGTCCTTGTCATGCTGATCAAAAAGGTCCTTCATCTTCTCTTGATATTCAGTTAGGCTTTGACTTACCTAGTTCTGTGTTTCTTCCAACTCCACCAGCTGATTTATTCTCCTGGTCACATCATTGGGCTCTTCTTGAATTTCTTGCATGAATCTGGCTACTGGTAAGGCTAACTGTATAGGGAACACTGCTGCCCTCCCATATACTAATTCATATGGGGACTTCCTGGTTGTTCTTTTGCTGGTAATCCTATTGGCCCATAGGGAAAATTTCAACTGGGAATCCTAGTTTTTCTGATTTTCATTGATAGCCTTCTTTAGCGCTCTTACCAGAGTTTTATTTGAAGAATATGCCAAGCCATTTCCTTGTGGGTAATAGGCCGTAGAGTGACTTAGTGCAATGTTATACTGCTGGCAGAAACTCACAAACTTTGCAGACTTGAAGGCCTGGGCGTTGTCGGTCACTATCTTGGCAGGGCAGCCAAACCTGGATATGATGTTTTATTCCATGAATTTTATTATCACAACATCTGTTGCATTCCTCGCAGGTATAACTTCCACCCATTTTGTGAAATAATCTGTGGCAGTTAATATCCACTTATGCTGAACACTAGACGGGGGATGTATTTCACCGATAAAGTTGATTCCCCATTGCTGGAATGGTTCATCCACGTGAACAGGGATCATGGGTAGAGGTGCCAACTTATGTCTTTCAGCAAATCTTTGGCATTTCTCACAAGCTCAGACTCAGGCAACCTTTAGGATTTTGTGAGCTGTGGCCCTCCAACTGTAATGACCCCCACATATTCCTTCATGAAATTCGGCTATTATATTCTCTACCTCATCCTCTGTGAGACACAGGAGCAAATACCTGAGGGATCTCATCAGTATAGCCAGCCATTGGCGACTATGTACTTCTGTGATCTCATCCTTAGCGTTCTGTATTTAACTTTATCACGACTAGAGGGGCAACTGAGTGTGAGAAGATATTCTACTATATCTTTGTACCACGGGCTGGTGAGGTACTTCAAATGTGCCTTCTGTGTAGCTATCTCTACTCCCTGATGTTCTTCTTCCTCCTCGGACTCCTCACTTGCTGTCATGGACAAATTTATACCCAGATCCTGACAGTTTGATTCGGATAAAATTTTGGCTAGCCCTTGCCCCTTGATCAGTTTAGTAGGACGAATTTCAAGCTCATACTCTTGTATTTTGGCAATCCAATTCCCCCTTTTTCCTTCACTATCCCCTCGGATAAGAATGCCTTTTACAGCTGCTGTAGGCACAAATGCAGTGATATGGGACTGCAAGACATACATGCGGAATGCCTTAAGGGATTTCACCAGGGCGTATGCTTGCTTTTCTAATATGTTATATTTCAGTTCTGCATCACGGAGCACCTGACTGAAGAAAGCGATGGGCTGCTCATACCCTTCTTCATTTTTCTGCAATAAAAATCCTGCTACTGTATGAGGTGATGCAAAGGAGAAGATCATGAACAGTTTGGCATAGTTTGGTCCTGCTAGCACAGGGGCTTCTGCAATAACATTTTTTATCCTGGAAAAGGCCTCTCGTGATTCCTGGGACCACTTTACTTCATTATTTTTCTTCAGCATGTCAGTTATATGTCTAACTATCATAGCTTAGTTAGGGATAAACCTCCTCAGAAAATTAATGCGCCCTAGGAACACCTGCACCTCCTTCTTATTTCTAGGAAGGAAAATTCCATTTATAACCTCTACCCTCTTAGGATCTATTTTTACCCCATATTTGGTTACAATATGTCCCAACAGCCTACCCTCTTCTAATGCAAACAACGACTTTTGTGGATTAAGAGAGAGACCATACCTTCTACATTTCTCAAAAGTTCTACACAAATGCTCAATGTGCTCAGAATCGCTCTTTGAAAACACAGTGATATCATCGAGGTAGACCACCACAAACTTATCTTGCTCCCCGACAAAAGCAATGTCCATGGCCCTCTGAAAGGTGGCCCCTGTGTTGATCAACCCAAAAGGCATCCTGGCATACATAAATGTCCCCCATGGTGTGGTGAAAGCAGTCTTCTTCTGATCTTCTGGAAGTACAACCACCTGATTATAACCAGATAATCCATCCATTATTGACATCCGAGAAGCTCCTACCACTTTCTCCAGGATGTGATCCATCTTGGGCAGTGGATAATTATCCTTTAAGGATGCTCGGTTCAAATTTTGGAAATAAACACATAGCCTTATTTCTCCATTCTTCTTTCAGAAAGGGACTAGGTTTGCCACCCATTCGGAGTACCTTAATGGCACAATTATTTTAGCCTTTAACAGTTTCTTAATTTCTTTCTCAATAGAGGGAAGCAGCAGGGGATTTATCTGTCTAAGCCTTTGCTTGTGCGGCTTCGCATCTTCCTTCAGGGGAATTTTGTAATGTATAATGATAATATCAAAAGTTTTCAGGTCCTGATAGGACCATGCAAACACGTCTTTGTAAGACTGAAATAATTTCAGGTATAGCTCTTTATATTCTTCTGGGACTTTCTTGGATAATTTCACAATTTTGGGGTCAGCATCAGTACCAAGGTTAAGGTCTTCTACCTGGTTTTCTTTTGTGACTCTGTTTGGCTACAGTGGAACATCGTTCTTGTCAAACAATATTTCTAGAGGCACTAGCCCTATGGGTATAACGTTTCCCCTCAATCGCAACACTTTGTGACCTACCATTCTTTCCTCCCATCTGTTTTCTGAAATATCTTCAGCCTCGTCTTCCTCACAAGCATCAATCTCCGTATTTGAGAATTCTCCGATTGTTTCCATAAATCTTTTCACTTGCTCTTCATCCTCAAAAACCTGCTAGTGCTTGATGTTGTCTGCAATTGATGGTCGATAACGTACCTCGATTTCATATCTTAAGAGAGGGTTTTGAGGTGGACGGAAGGTACTGGCAGCCACTACAAGAGAGTCTGCCATCCTATTCTACTCCCGGGGCATGAACTGAATATTAAATGCCAAGAAAAAATTCTCCACCAGGTCCCACACTTCGTTCCTATAAGCCCTTAGCCTAGGATTATTGGTTTGGCACTGATTCTTCACTTGTCTAACCACCAGTTCTGAATCTCCCAGAACCTTCAAACTCTGTTTGTTCATATTCATGGCTGTCTGTAGCCCTAACAGAAGTGCTTCATATTCAGCCATATTATTAGTGGCTTCATATTCTAGCTTGAAAGACAGAGGGACCCATTGGCCTGTAGGACAAATCAATAATAATCCAGACCCATTACCTTCTTTGGAGTTTGCTCCATCAAAGTGAAGTGTCCAGATTCCTACTTCACGGCTCCCTGAGGGCTGCTCGGTCTTGATCTGGCAGAATGATGGTTCTTGAGCATAATCCTGGTCTTCCTCCAGCATTAAACATGAGAAATCACCTTCTTTACTGTAGACTGGTGAATTAACCGAGTTATCAGCCTTAGTAACCATCTTGAAAAATCTGGTTTCCCTGTACAACCTCCTCTCCTGGCCACCAAAAACCGGGATAGTAGCATATGTTAAGTCCAACTTGATTGACCCACCGATTTTTGTCCCCCAGGACCTTGACAACAACATGCAAAAGTGAGCTGGGATGTCACCCACCACGATGTCCATTACCACACTTTTTGCTGGGATTTGGGCCAAATTGACCACCAAATCCTTGATCATCCCCAGGCATTTAACTCTTTTGGAATCAAATGAATAGAGGTCCTTGTATGGATGGGTGATTTGGAGTCTTAATTGTTCCATGACTAACAAAGGAAATAGATTGTGGGAAGCTCCCGAATCTAACATACAGTTATGTAATAGCAGGTCATGAATCACCAGAGACACATAAAAAGGAGGAGTATAAGCCTCTAATTCCTCCATGTGAGGGCCAAACACAACCATGGGTCTTTCTTCTTGAAGGTTGAGACTATCTGGGACGTGTACTGCTTCCAGAGGGAGCATGAAAGAGGATACTTGTGACTGGTAGGCTGGTTGCTTTAATAATTCAGTCAAGGGGATTGGGATTTTGATCTTCTCAAGCTCCTTTTGTAGACTAAAGGCAGGAGGGGAATTTTCTGTTACAACCTATTTTGACTCTTTATTTTCGGCCAAGGGTTTGGCTTCTTTTGACTCAGACATGGTATTAGGGGGAATAACTACTTTTGAAGTGGAAGGAATTTGATCATCAGACTGCAAAGGTTTGTTTAGAGGCCTCTTACCTTTGTCTGGGACTTTTTGCATGGTTGATTCCTTCTGAGCAGGCGCCTCCTTCTGGGATGGCCCTCCTTCTTGATCTTGAGTGCGAGTCCTTTTCCTTGAAGACTTGAGATCATATTTTCTATTGAACTATGCTTGCATGAAATCAACAAATTGCTTACAATAGTAATCAATCTCTGGGTCTTCTTTGCGTCTAGCCTTCTCTTCTTCTTGTAATGAGGTCTCAATTCCATCGCTTCCTTAGAGGGGAGATTCTACTTCATCATTATTTGAAAAAGAAAGGTATGTTCCCTCTTGCTCATAAGTGGTTTTTTCGGTGGGATCCTCTACCAGACCTTCCAAGTACAGAGGGTGTGGTACCTAATCTTGTTGCTCCTTTCGTTCCCTTTGCAGTAATTGCAGAGGTGGTTTCCTATACTGAGGATTGTAACCTCTATTTGGGGCATTCTGGAAATTCTTGGAGGATGAATTCTTGGTCTCCAATTCAAGTTTTCCCATCTTACTAAAAAGGTTCTTAATCATTTTGTTCATTTCTTCAATTTTGTCATTACCGGGCTCTTTGTCTTGACTAGAAGTAGACACCTCCTCCTTGCCTTTCCCTCTAGCATCTTGTTCTGGCTTTCCCCTTGATTAACCAGTGGAGGCGAAATTTGCCTCCAACTCCAGTGCATCTGTTTGAGCATCATCCAGGGTGGCAGGCTTTCTTTCTCTCAGAGAGAAACTGAATTCTGAGTCCAAAGTTGCTACGAAGACAACCTTAGCTGCAGTTTGATGGGGTTTCATATCAACCGAAAGGCTTAAATACAACTTATTAAATCTCTTGATAAATTATGATACCCATTCATTATGTCTTTTCTTGAGTGTGTTAAACTCAGTAAGACAATGCCCATGATCTTTCTTCTCTCCCCATTTTTTGAGAAAAGTATTTTCCATTCCCTCCCACGTGGTTATGGAACAGTCTCCTAATGTCTTAAACCATTTTCTGGCTTCGCCATCAAGAGATTGCATGAACAGTCTTAGGACTACATCTAGGTGTTCCACATTAAAGTTCTCTGCAAAAGAGCAAAAGACCTCAAGATGTTTCTGAGCTTCAATCTCATTTTCCCCATTGAATCTGGGAAAAATCTTCAGATAGTCTTGCGGCATGTCATTCAGCACTTGGGGTAATGCAAGGGGGGCATATTTATTCAACAAGAAGTTGAGAACATTGGCCATTGGAGGAGGTGGAGGTAGTGGACGAGTTTGATGTGTAAAAGGAGGCGGAGGTGGAAGTGGAGTATGAATGACAATAGGAATGTATTGGACTGCAGCTTGAGGTGTTGAAAGGAACAATGGTCTGTTAATAGCAGATACTTCGGTTACTTCCTTGACCTCTTCGACCTCAGGATTAGGGTGAAAATCGTCTCTAATTCAGACACTTCCCCGGGGTGAACTATCTGAGTAGTAGTCGGTATCTCCCACAGCGGAGGAGGACAGAAAGTACTGTAAAGAAGTTTCAGGGATCTCGGTATAGACCGATGGCCTTTCTTTCCTACTTCTTCTATGTATGATCTTCTCTGGGTCAGACACAGAAGGTATCTTTGGCTGAAATGTATCTGACCTCAAGTGTGGCTTACAAGGAGCCAGGACTGCAAGTAAATTTTCTGATGAATGAATGTGGAGTCGCCAAGGTGAGGGATCTACAACTCTCAACTAGTCATGCTCACCTTTCTGAAGAGTGGATAAAGATTTTGTCGAGGCCCAGGGATTTAAATTTTCTTAACTTCGATCCTTGGCAACGGCGCCAAAAAGATGTTGTCGACCCTAGAGACAACCTTGAGTTGTGAAAAACCAGTGCCTAGAACATCTTATATAGCAAGGAGCGTGTGATATAACAAGGGGAGTTATCAACAAAAGGCTCTCATGCTATCTCCTATAAACAGGGAGGTTAAATTGAATGGGACCAAAACCTTCAGAAAAGGGACGCAGGGAAAGAAATACTGCAGAGGCAAGGTGCGGAATTCTAATACAAATGCATCAGAAAATTCAGAGGCAGCTTACTGTAAAGAGGGCCGGTTCGAAAATACCTCACAGAAATAAATAATCAGAAGGTGATTACTGTGTATGAAATATTGAGATAATACTAACTGTCATTGAGATGATATCTAGATACACAATATCACCATGTAATGGGCTTACCAATTTAAGAATCCATACATGACAATATCGTTTTAAAAATAACCTCCCAAAGAAGCTAATATAGCAGAAATATGGTTGAAGTGAAAAGTGAAACATTATATCATGCCTGAGCCATATTTAAAGCGCTTGAATAGTTCAAGCATGGGTATCAACTAGGATAAATCCATACCAAAAACCAGTGAGCCACTCGCATTCCAGAACATGATACAAGAAAGGCGGATGAAACGAAATGAACAATTAAACTAACACATAAAGGGAGAAGTTACAAACTATGAGACACCAAAGACGAGAATCCTCATTAAAGATGGAACTCCTCCTCACTGAAACCCAATGGGCTCTGTGCATTCATATAAAAGTTCGAAAAAAATGCATACAAAATTCTCTTACTGCCTAATTTTCTGAAAATCTAGAACCTTTTACAATCTGTTCTTGGGGATTCTTATAGGAGAAAAACCCAGTAACAGGAGTTGATGATGTGCATTAAATTGATTCATTTAGACAGCATGGAGGAAGCATCCACGCCCATACTGCTCCATAATATTGCGCTGTACTCTATAGTCTGGTTCAGAGATCTCTGTCAGGTCGAGATTGACCTCAGACGTGTTCTTGAAGTCCTTTCTGGCTGTTTGGAGCTCTGCGCTAGCCTTCTGGAATAAATGAACTAGGTGGAAAATCTGCAAGGCCTCTATGCTTCATAACTGCTGACTGACAGGCGTAGAAACTTCAGTCAGTTTGTTCATCTGTTTAAGGGCTCGAGGAGGCATGGAGGCTTTAATGAGAAGATGTACTGCTTGGAGAAAAATGTCCCACAGATATTCAAACGCAGATATGGCTGTTGCGTGTGCTCTTTGGGTCTTCAAAATGCGTCTTTTATCCTTTGAATAGGGGATTAGGCTCTAAATATTCAATTAACATGCCCAAATCCCTTGAATCTGTTTCTGCAGTTTCACTTGGCCACTGCTGTTATGGTCTCCCTACGCTTTCAATCACAGTGGCTTTAATTATGGAAAACCAAGTGAATTTATCACTCCTGTGAACCTTTCACAATACGATAAACTCATTATGAAATCTGGGGAGTGGCGGAAGGAATGCTATGAAGGCCTGCGAAGTGGTGGTGGCAATGGTGGAGAACAGTCGGAGAAATAATATTTAGCACGAACCATAAGGTTTGAACAAGGAAAATGCGCGAAAACATATGAACGGCCTTGTATGGTGGGACCCAACTAAGGGGGAGGGCGATTTACTGTGAGCCGTTGGATCTTAGGAGGAGATCAACGGTGGGGATTAAAGGATGAAGTTTTGGGAAGATTCAATGGAAGAAACATGGTAGAAGACGCGATGCAACATGGGCCGTCGATCTCGCTTGAACGGATGGTCACGATTGGATCGGAGAATCACAATTGGGGGAGGCAGAGGGTGACACATTTAAAATTTGCGATTGGTGATGGCACGATTGAGCGCTGGCCGTTGGATCTGGAGCCAGATCGATGGCGGAGATTAAATCAGCTGGGAACAAGGTTGGTGAAATGAGTGGAAGGTGACGAGATTTGGGCCGTTGGATCTCGAGAGATCAACGACGGAGATCAAATCAGGGATCGCAATCGCAAAGAGCGGAGGGTGGTACCGTTAAGAACTTGCGATTGTCACAAAGCGATTAAATGCCAGCCGTCAGATCTGGTAGGGAGATCGACGGTTCAAAAATGATTGGAGGGGAAAAAGGGGAGGAGCGAAGGGCGCGATGCGATTAACGCTGGGCCGTCGGATCCCGAGAGATCGATGGCTCAGATCGCGGCGGAGGTCTATGGAACCATACTACAATCGCATCGGAAGTTTTTCGTATAACACAGAGATGTGCCTCCCGAAAGCTGCGATTGTGATTAGCGCCCAAGCCTTAGCGCTTGGTCTTAGCGCTCGGGCGCATGGAGGGGAAGTGGTCAAGGGGCTAAGCCGAAAGGGGCTAAGCCTTATATATGAAGAATATGGGTTTTTGGCTCGATTTCAATACAATTTAAAGCCAAAAAGGGATAACGATAGAGGGAAAAAGGGGCTATTTGGCCAAACAAAGGGTATTTGTGAGGTTAAAAGAGGAAGTGAATGATCAATGAGGGATTAATGAGGAATTAGGAGAGGGGAAAAATGGTGTTGAAACAGAGTATTAATGGGAATAAAACAAAGGAAATGGAGGCCTTTTGGGCATTTTTATTCACAGAAACATAGAGGTTTTTTAATTGGAAACAACAGTGGGATTCATCAAAGGACAAAGGGCATAAAGGGGCTTCAAGGATGATGTGTTTTCAACAAGAATGTGTTCCTTGAAAGCTCAGAGATAGTTTGACCCCCTATTTTCTTGTCAAAAATTAATAGGGGGCTAACATGATCAACAGGTTCAAAACCCCGCGGACCCATTTTTTTGTTAACGACTGTTATATATATGTATTTAAAATTAATGTTTAAAACCACCACTGGATTTAGCGCAAGTGCCACCAAGCTCGGCAGTTGTGCCAAAACTAGCCATAACGAAACCTTGTTGCCAGATTTATATGGGATCTAGAGAATTTAGCCACTAGTTTGGCTGGACCACCAATTTGGTGTTGTTCCAAATTTGTCTGGTGCCAACTAAAATTTTATCCTTTTGCCAAGTTTTACTGGGCATAACTTTTTCATACGAACTTGGATTGAGGCGTTGTTTGCACCATTGGATTCCTTGCGACTAGGTATTCAATTTGATGTTGGTTTCACTGAGAGTATAGGACTTTATTTTTTAGGCCTTTTGGGATCCTCCTGGATCATTCCTCCCCACTGGAAATATTTTGGTCCTCCAAAAGTATAAAGAGGAAGTACACACTGATGTACTCCCCCATTTCTTTATCTGCATAACAAAAGTATTTGACATGATACACTTTCCTTTCCTTTCCTTCACCTTGTACTTCAGAACCAGGAATGATGAAGCTAACACCTATATCCATATGAAAATCTGTAGCTAGCAATGCATGTATCACAACTTGCAAGATTCCAACCAAGACCTTTCTTTGCAAGAGTTTATAAAACACTCATGGTAAAATTTTACATTAATTTACAATAGAGTCCATATTCTTTTCTATCCAACTGAAGGCCAAAATTTCACTATGTTGCATACTCAAGTGATAATATACACTTCATCACTTATAAATTTTTTTACTCATCTATGGGGTCTTTAAAAAACAACACGTTATTTATAATGGTGGCCATAATCAACTACTTAAAAATTCTACCCATCTCTTACCTAACTAGGCTAATGGGGTTTCTTCCTGTAGTTAGCTTCCTTGTTGAAATGCTTTATTAGCGGGTTCCTTTACAGGTTCTTTCGTAGCATTTTGGCCCTTCTTTGGGCATAGCTCTGGACGAAGCTTCCAACATATGGATTTTTTATGTCCACCCTTATTGCAATGGCTGCAATGGTTTTTCTTCCTCCAAAATTTATTTACATTCTTTTGTGTCTCCATCCCAGGAAACATAACCTTCCTTAAACTACTGTCTTTGGTGCAACTCTGGCGAGGAGAAATCGACTTAGATATTACTTTGAAATGCTCACTATCACTAGAAGGTTATGATGTGCTCTCAACATCCTGTACTGACTTATAATTGTCGCTTGAATATTCTCCTATCTCTGTGGGTTTGGAGTGTATTTCTTCATCTTCGTCTCTGAGATAGCCCTATCCAGCATATTGAGGTAGTTCCATTGGATGGGATTCACAATGCCCTGGCCATTAACTCCTAGGCCCTTTCCTTAATATCACATATTATTCATTAGCTTTGAACCAATTCCCTTGGTGTTCCTTTTAAATGCACCAAAATCATCATCATAATGAGAACATGAAATTGAAGAATTAGTGACACTGTTTACCTTAGTTGTTGATTCTGAAGCAAGTGAGGATGGCATTGCTAAGCCTACATCACACTGCAAATTTTCCAAGGCCTCTTCTGTAGGTTGTAGCTGAAGCCGCAATCCCTGCTTCTTATAGTAGTATTCTCAGTTCAACATTATCTCATTCTCTTTCTTATTTTCCTTATTTTCCACTCTCTTCTCATAATATGAAAATAATTTGTTTATCATGTCTACCATCTTGTAGAAAGCTATAGGGAAATCTTTGTAATTCTTGATGTGAACATCTTCATTATCCATTTTCCCTCTTCATTTTGCATGTGCAATCTTAGGGTCAAAATAATTGAGCATTCCTTCACCCTATTTGAGTTTATACCTGGTTATGATCCACACACACAATTCACATTAACAAGAAGACCGCTTTGATACAAACATGATCCAAGATCTTTTCTTTCGGGATGTTAGAAGAATTTCATAAAAGATAATGTAATACCATAAATGTGGCATTTTAAGAAGACGAAACACACAAAGAGACCATAAAGGAAATGCACTAATGTTTGATAATGGAGTTTACCCAATGTGGGATACACCTCCAAGGCAACTGCAAAGTGGAGAGGCCTCTTCATTCATCTCAGTTAAAATAAATGCAAGTACATGGAAAAATACATCATTATACCTCACTTCTGGGAGTGACTTGAAAATGGGTTGCTGAAATCCCAAATCCGACTGCAACAGTGAAACCTTGCAAAATTATAATTAAGATGAGTATAAACTCAACCAAGTTCTGACATCGTCAACTTTGGACCCCATAAAGAAAATTCATGATTCCATAGTAGAATATTTTGGGAATATTATTCAGAATATTTTAGGGAATATAATCCTACAAAATTATGCCCTCTTGGTTCCAACGTAGGGTTCTGCGACTTTGTTCTGACCCCGTGTCTTGGTTCTGCTCTCAGCCTCCTCCGCCCATTCACTGTCGATCGAATGACTTGTTATGAGTTTAAATAAATGTTTTTGACGACTAAATTTACAAACCTGCAAGCTAGTGGTTTGGTTGGCATGTTATAAATAAAAATTTTGTTGGTCGGCAGGTTCAAAACCTCATGGACCTATTTTTTTTTATATATAAAACAACGACCATTATATATATTTAAAACAATATTTACAATCACCGTCGGATTGAGCACCAATGTCTCCAAGCTTTCCGCTTGTGCCAAAGCTAACCACAACTAAACCTTGTTGCTAGATTTATCTGGGTTCCACCAAATTTAGCCACTATTTTGGTCGGAACGCCAATTTGGCGCTGGTCCAAATTTTTCTGGCACCAACTAAATTTTTATCCTTTTGCAAAGTTTGACTTTAACTTTTACTGGGCATAACTTTTGCATAGAAATTCGAATTGAGGTGGCATTTGTAGTATTGGATTCCTTGTGAGGAGATATTTTATATGATGCTGGTTTAGCTAAGAGTTGAGGAATTTTATTTTTAGGCCTTTGGGATCCTCTTGGATCAATTTCATATTTTAGAAAAAGTGGTATATGTAGCTTAAAAATTGTCCTTATGACTCATAGTAAAAGAACAAAATGTATTTCATATTTATTTGCTTAAAATGTATGTACGTGACAATAATAATGTAATTTATTGGTCTATGATACATGTGGAATCTGAGGGAGAATTCCATTTAGAACCATTATGCATCCTGTATCAAAGATAGATCGCACTCCAGAATCGAGTAACTGGGTCGGTTAAAGTGCAATGGAATCACTTTGGACCTGATGAAGAAACCTAGGAATATGCTGAAGAAATGAGGGTATAACACCCAGTTTTGTTTAATGTATAATCAAATGTAAGAGTTGTGATTGTAAGGCTCAGTTTTTTTTGTTTCGCATTCTAGTTACGGAAAAATAAGGATGATGTTCCTTTAAGGGGGTGGGGTTTGTAATAGATAGACATTTTTACCCCTATTTTTGTATATGTAATCATAATCATGAAATTCAATGTGGAAGCCACCATTAAATGGGACATATATTATAAAAAAATGAAGAATTAGATCACCTTCTTGAAAATATTAAAAAAATGGAATGCTATCCTGCAGGGAGGGACCCACAAATCCTATTTTGAGGAAGAGTGGAGAAGTGGAGGATGACACTCTCACCCTTAAGGAAGGAGTAGGTGGAAGAACTGATCAAACCATTGCTTGCCATATAACAAGAGACATGATTAGACCTGAGGGGTGGGGGGAGTTCCCATAGTTTCTTATTCCATAATGATATGCAAGAAGGTGGTTGAACCTATTCTCGTAGGTACATGAGGAAATGCAAGGAAGACAATAAGAGAGGAAAAACACGAAGGAAAATAGCAGAAGAGAAACACTGGTGAAAGGAGGATGCGACTAGACAGGGATAATTCTTTGGATGCTAGGAATGGAGCAATATTGGAGTCTTGACTAAGCCCAATGCTCTAAAATTCAGGTGTTATTCACTATATCTATGTTTTTGAGACCCCTGTATTGTGTGTGTCCAAGACTCACTGGTTAGTGGGAGGATTTTATGATGACTGAATTGTTGCGGTGCTTGATGTCTGGTTGTTAACCACTTGGATAGGAAAATTTGAGTCACTATGGTGCTTGCTGGAGAGAGATGTTAACCACCTAGAGAGTGGACTGCAGACCCATGTGGTACTTGCTATTAAAATACAACTAAGGGATCACCAAGATAGTGGGTTAAAACTCTTGGATTGAGAAATGCCTCTTATAGACCTTGGGTGAAGCCATATGATTAAACTTAGAGGAGTAAGTGAGCCACCATGGTGCTTACTTCCAGAGGGTAGTTGAGAAACCACTTGGATAGTGGGTTCCATCTCTCGAGTGTATACAAGGCTTTGGAGTGTTTTCCTTGAGAAATACTATCTTCAAAAATTTGGATCTACCTTGGGGTTGGTCAATTGTAAGAAAGTTGCAGGGTGTAGTTGGCCTATGTTTGGGTGAAGAGTTGTAGTCCCTACTTCATTTTCAAGTCATCTCTACATAATTCGATAGGTCAAATGCATTGATATATATAGTTACGAACTATGATGTTCCATTACATATGTATGTATGAGCTCTTGTATATTTATGAATGTTATAGAATCCTTAAATGATAAAAATAATTATTTTGTTCACAATTAATATGATGTATTATTTGTCATGACTGATATATGACTAGACAATGCTTTTTTATGTGTCATTCATGGTTTATGTGATACACAATGTGTTTGTGCTCATTCATTTTGATTTCCATGGTTGTGGAATGCAATATCTTATTGGCTCACCTAACATATATTGTCTACTGGAGGATCTGAAATTCCTCATGTATTATTATTAGACTAGTATGATTGCACTCTATTGAATTAATAAACACATGCCTTTGAGCATATCTAACCAGTTATCAATAAGTCACCTGAATTAGAGTGACTAATGCATTATCCTCTTGCACATTGTAGCCACTGTGTATGTTTTAATATTAGGAATATTTCCTTCTTGTGACCTCAAAATAGGTGCATTATAAGTGCTAAGGAGTCTTGAACCCTTATTCTATTTTTACTTAGAGATTTGAAGTTTTAGGGCCTCAGGTCCATTTACATAGACCGCCGAAATTTGGAATTCTTTATCATCCATTAAGGATTACAGAGTGATATGAAAAAGGGTAGACTGATCGCTGTCACTACTAGTCTTTTAAACCTTGAATTCCTACAAACATGCGATGAATTGAAAAAAATGAACATTCACATCATGTTACGTGGAGATATATGTCTCATTCTAGGTTTTTCGATTGGATCACTTGGTTGAAGTCTTGTAAATGTTTGCGAATGTCATCAATGAGAACACAAGTTGATCCGATGGTCAAACAAAGTCCAGTGGAACCACACAACTAGACCAGGGAATAAATAAGTGAATTCCCATGCATATAAGGCTCACACTAGAATGCTAGAAACCCAATGAAAGGGAGGTGAGTGGGATTGGGGTGGAACCATGAGTAATGGAACCCTACTATTAGACCTCAGACCTCAAACCTCAATGTTATCTAATTGAAGTTGGAACAAAGGGAAAGCCAATAAGCCGATGCCAATATGATGTGGCATGGGGTGACATGGAAAGGGATGACGTGGAAATGTATGACATGGTTTGGGTGTGGACCTCACTAGGCTCGTAGGTTATCTGGTCACTAGGTTTTTCAAAGGAACTAAGTGGAGAGCAACCTAGATATATAAAATCAAGATCAATGCAGCCCACTCATGGTAATTGTTTAACAAATAGGGGGAATTGTTGGGGATGGTGCTAAGCTACCAATATATGATTAGGATGATATTATTGAGTCCCCCCCCCCTTCCCAAATTAAAAAAAACTATTTGGGGGTTCGTGTTACCAACTATTTGGGTTGAGGTTGAAACATAACATACTTGCATGGAAAGGAAATGGGTGGGACTAGGGTGGAACCCCAATTATCAAAAATATGCTATCACATTGTTAGACCTCAACATTTTTCAATTGAAGTTTGAACAATGAGAGGTGAGGAAATCCTAATACCATTACCTCGAGATGACATGGACTAGTGCACTCCACCTTGGTTCTCGAACCTCAGACCTTGGGATTTTCTAATTGAAGTCAGAGCAGAGGGAGGGAAGGAACCCTTGATACTGAGATCTCGAGATGATGTGGACTAGTGGGCTCCATTTTAGGTCTCAGACCTCATCATTTTTATTTGAGGTATTTGTTGAGGGAGGAAAGGAGGTAGCCCCCAATGCTGAGGTGCTGAGATGAAATGGTCTAGTGGGCTCTATTGTAGTGTATTCGACGCATGGGTGGATGAAATACATTGTTCTTGATAGGGGAGTATGCTTTCCTACACACAAGTAACATGTTAATTGGTTTGTTAGATTGTTAGTGGAAAAACATAACATGTAGTAAACTAAGTAAAGAACATAACATGATACAATAAAGAAGAAACAAGAAACAAGATACTCATGTACAATAACAAGCTAAATCGAGTCAAACACACTACTAATCCAAACAGAGAACTCTTCCCCTTTTATTAGTTGCTGATGGTATAAGAGAATAGGATGCTAAATCACTTGCAATGAATCCTTAGAGCTATGGATCTCTAATATTCAAGGCAAGGGAGTCTCTTCCCTTTAAATTTCTTACAAGCCTCTCTCTCTCCTCGACGGATGGTAGAAGAACATACACTTGGTAAACTTATTCTCTTGGATTGAGGTGTTGGATGGCCAAAAGTTGAATCCTTCCACTCCTTGTTGCTTGGACAACACAATGTTGGTTTTCTCTTAAGAAATTTGGCCAGCATAACAATTTGTTCTCTCATTATTCTTCCCATGTTGGTCTTTTATAGGAAAATTTCAAATTTTCCCTCCCTCTCTTGGTACAAGATGGATGTTGACACAAGAGTGGGAGGATGATTCCTTTGTGTGTTACAATTAAGGCCTCAAGGTGGCTCTAAGGTAGCACTGTACTTGGTTGGCTTGAGTGGGAATCTTCTTCTTCAAGTGTGCCAAGTGGTCCCAGATGGTGAATTTCCACATACCCAGGACCGTGTGGCTATCTGAGGGATAACTGCGATGATCTTTGCTGCTATCGAAGAAAATTCCGCATAGATTGCTTAGGGTCAGTGCTTTCCGTGTGCTATTTGATAAATTTTCCTACTTGAGCTTAGGAAAAGTTAAAATTTTCAGATCCTGTAATGTCTTCCTTCCTTGTAAATCCTTATTTGTACCTTCTACTTGAAATTTCCTAATGTATTTTTCTTGTACGATTTTGTAGTGATAACAGTTTCCCCCTAATGTATGAGCTCTAGGAAGAATTGTATAGCTGAAATACACTATAGTTTTTTTTTTGTATAATCCGTTTGAGAGAGAGTGAGAGTAACTTGCGTGAAACCTGAGGTTGGAGACCCCTTACCGTGAGTAAAAGAGGTACCATGCTTTGTAGGAAACCTGCAAGAGATAAAATAAATACAATATTTATACGAGGTGGGCATGTCCCATGCTGGTGATGCTTTGGCTAGTTAAAGCTTAATTGACAGATAGAGGTTCTGTTTGTGTCACTTGTGTGGTAGTGACCTGATATTTGGTTGATGACGACGGTTGATCACGCCCTCAAGGGTGTTTTGTATTTGACAGTAAGCTGAATGTGGTGCCCATAGGCATAATCTTGGTATGACATGTTTTTAGAGTAAATTCTCATTGTATGTGTGGGTTTTTACTAGGGACCTTCCCATGTAAGAATTTTTGAAAGAGATTCTTATGATGGCATGGGTCTTCGACAAATTCTGACAAAGTGTAATGGTTGTGAAGTACGATAACATATTGACATGAAAGCTTATGTTTTAGTCGAATTTCAGGAGGATCGATGACATGCATGGGCAATGATGAATTGTTACAGGTCAAAATACCTCCTCATTAGCTCAGAGGAGAAGACAAATATGGAAGAAGTACAAAGACCTAAATTAAACCTATTTCTGACAGGGTAACGCATATATAGAACAAAACAAGGGCGTTATAACGCAGGAAAGCAATACATTGGTCGCGTTAGTGGCTAGGGCAACGCTCTGTTTACATTGAAGGGACGCGTTACCCGTGTTTTAAGTTTGAATTGGGAAAAGAGCGCGGAGAAAGATTTGAATCTCCGACTTTCCCTCACAAAGGAGTCAGTGCACAAAAGAAACTGCAGAAGCACCGATTCGTGTTGATCGTGCCATAGAAGACTGAACTCCAAGAGAGGCAAAAGCATGGAGATCAAGGAAACATCTAAGCCTTTTCCATTCCAAACTAGTGGAAAGAGAAGGGCAACAATGACCTTCTCCCTCTCCTATAAGAAGGAGCTGAAGGCTCTTAATTGAAGGTCGAAGGATTGCTCAAAGTTCTTGTATACTTGTGGAATAGAGAATAGTGTGACATTGTGAAGGCCAAGAGTCAAAGAGGCTCCTAGAGAGTTTGTTGGCTTGTACTTCTTCACTTGATAGAGAAGAGATATTGGGAGACTAAGGAGGGCTTGGTACAACCGATGGTTGTAATCCTCCTTCTTTCAAAATCAATAGAACTATGTTCGTTTTGTCCATTCGATGCTTAAAGTTATATTGTTGTTTCAATATTTGCTTAGTATGATATGAATGGCTCAGATGTGTATAATCTAGATGTTTATTAGTGGTTTAATTGATAGAATACTGGTTATATTAGAAATTACGCGGGTGCTTTGACTGATTGCAGGACTCAGATTTGGAGCCGGTGAAGAAGGACTCTTGCTTTGCTGCGTAGCGCTATCCAAATGATTCTAAAGCTGTCAAAGAGGTAATTCTCTATTGTATTCCTTCAAATTATTTCAAGCTAATATGAACATGCTCATGCCATCTTTGTGAACAACATAGCTAATCTTACTGTCTGCCTCGGGCACCGGAAAGCCCTGAGAGGGATATACAAAAACCAACCACCCAAGCAGTTTACCCCATAGCAGAATTGGCGACTCCACTGGGGAACGCTCCCATAGTTTCCGGACTATTTTTCCCTTCATTTCTTCTCTCCTCTGTTCAGTATCCTTCTGACCATTTTTTGATGCCTAGTAGACATACCAAACGCTTGCAGAGTTCAACCCTGTTCCTGTCTGGCCAACTGAAGAGATTTTCCCTGGTTAATGCGACCTATGCAGTTCATCCAGTGCGTCATAACGCGGTCTAGGCTTAAATACAGTGCGTTATAACGCTGTATTTTCTCACAGACAGAGCGTTACCCAGCCAAAAACCCTGCTGTTCACTACTGTGACTGTGTTTTAGCTGTTGAGTTTTTTGGCCACCAGTACCTTTCACAGACTGAATCCCTGTGCTTGTCTGCTAAAGCTGGCATTGATTATTTGTTTCTCTTATTTAGTTAGTGTGCAAAGCATTTACTTTTTTAAAGAGAATTTTTTTTTTTTCTTTCTGCATTTAGTTGAGTTTATTCTGAAATTTTAGTTCACAGACTGTTAAAGAGGTAGATAGAAGTCGGAATCTTGAAAGTTGAGCTGTGTTATTTACATGTTGGTGCATGGATGATTGATAAAGAAACACTCTTCATTGAAGTTAATATTTAGAGCATGTTTTGCATGGTTTATTGAGTCAAGAGTCTCACTATACTTCATACGTCCATTCCCCCTCCGCAGGACTAATAAAAAAGTACACTAAAAACAAAGCGATAATAAAATCAATCTAATAACTCTTTTTGAGCTCACACAAACAGTAGTTCAGGCTAGGAACTTGGGTTAGGAAAGTGAGAAAACTACCCAAGATCTCAAAACTTGAAAACTAGAGTCATTAACTAGTGAAATCCTGCTGCACTCACATTATTGGGACCGTTCCTTTATCGGAGCTCAGCGCGAGACAACACTTGGGTGCACTAGAAGGTAGCCCGCCTTCGACTGCATCCTGTGGGTGTGTTATATATTGGGGTTCCCTTCGGGGATGTCGAAACTAGATCGGGGATCTGGGTATTCTACCCATATAGCACACTGTCCTTGACCGTGGACCCCCCTGATGATGTCTGTGATTTGGGGTATCCTTAGTGGCCATACTTTTAGGGACTTACACAAGGTGACTGGGACGGGCTGTCCTGGTACCTGAAATAGATGAACCTACTCTGTCTTCAGTCTTTAGGAGGGTACTCGTCTTCACGAGAGTGCTTACACCTATCGTCTGGGGTTCGGGCGAAGCTCTAGAGTAACCGTAATTGTAATTTCGACCAACCCTCTCTATATGCTATTGTGAGACTGGATTTCATCACCAGTGAACGGTAGTACTCAGACAGGGCACCCTATACTGGCTGCTTGCTGATTGATTTTAGAGAGTCTTTTATTTTTTAGTAGTTGTGTGGATACTGTCATTTGAGACTTCATAATACATCACATTTTAAAAATTTGTTAAAATTAAACCGGTCACCGTGGCGTCCCCTGACCCACGCCGTCTGTCTCGACGACAACAAGGTCTACCTCCTCTCACCCTAGAGGAAAGATTGAACCTTGGTGAACCCGGGCCTTCTACGGAAGAGCAGTCTCCTCTGACTAATCTGGATTATCACGTAGACCCTTATCAGCCGAAACTCCCGGAGGACCCTTTCACTGAAGGCGTTGTACCTAACTACAATCCTCCGCTCACTGATCCGTTAGGACCTGTGATAGTCCAGATCCCACCACGCCAAGATATGTCTGCGGCAACACCAACATCTATTTCTCCACCGGCATCCACAGGGACGATGCCAATGGCAACCATCCTTGGTTCGCCACCATCCTCCCCGCCAGTGGTCAGTTCCATGCCATTACTGGGTAACCCCAGTAGTCAACATATGCCTACCCCCAACCCTATGGTCAACACAACTGTCAGTAGTTTACCGAACCCTTCGGCATCTACTCCTACCGTGACCACGTTGGGGACCACGATAGCTCCTCCCACGAGCACGACTACTTCGGTGCCCTTTAGCAACCCTTTCGGTTGGAACCCTCTGTTGAGTTCAAACCCCCTGGCCACTATGCCAGGGGGCAGTGTTGTCAGTACACAGGTAGCTGGGAATATTTCTCTTCCTATGCAATCCTTAGGACAAATGGGACAACCCATTGTAAATACTATCCCCTTAAGTGGTTCAAACATAGGTGTAGGATCTATACCGTTTCCAAATTATGCAAGTACTAGTATGCCTCCGGGAAACTCTATTGCATCCATTTGGACTAACCAACCCCAACCTCCATCTGGAGTGGGAGGGCACTTTTACGCTGGGGGCAACCAACCATTTTCCCTTCAATACACTATGCCCTATGGACAGCAACCGTATGTTCCTACTCCTCCACCTATGGGAGGTTTTTATCAAATTCCCACTTACCCTTCTGGTAACACATGGATGGGGGGACCCTATGGTCCAAGTAGTCAGCCCATACTGCCTTGGTTAGACTCGGGGGCAAATCCACAATTTCCATTCTTGGCAGCTTTGGACATACCCGACATCCATAAGCTGACGAACGACCCCATCAACCACAACTCGCTTTGGCCTCCAATTCCTCATAAGATTCCGTCCGATATCCCGAAGTTCGACGGGAAGCATGGGGACGACCCGGCCGCACACATCACTACCTTCCATTTGTGGTCCATATCCAATTCCATGGTAGATGATAGTGTCCGACTTCGACTGTTTTCCCGCACCCTTACAGGCAATGCCGCCAAGTGGTACATTGAATTACCACGAGCTGCCATCAATACGTTTGGCGCTTTAGCGACGGAGTTCTTAAAGAACTTTCAACTACCAATTAGAGTGGAAACCGGCACAGAATTGTTAACATCACTGCGCCAAGACACCGCCACCCACATCTCCGACCATATTTATGAATGGAGACGTAGGAGGAGGCTCGTCAAAGCGCCAATACCGGACCATCTCTTGGCCAATTGGTTTTGCAAGTCTCTTTTACCCCACATCTCTAAAGACATTGGCCTTTCTGGTGCAGTGACAGAAGATCAATGTATTCGTCGTGCCCAGCACCTGGATTTAATATATTCCCAATCCGGCACGCTTTACGATCTGCTCCCCCATGCCCCTAGTAACCCGAACCCTCCGGCTACTCAGAAAATCGGAGCTCATGTCGATGGTCTCGTTGGCGCGATCTCTGGTGTAGCCACCAATCAGTCTTGGGGGCAAACCTCCCAGCCATCCTCGGCTGCCACCGCCCCCCATCAAACGACTCCTCTCCCTTCCGCTGAGGTAAATTCGGTGCAAACCTCACAAAAACCCAACGGGAAAAATAGGAAGAATAAGAAGAAAACATCTTCTTCGAAAGAGCAGTCGAATAATCAGAATAACTCTAATCAGAAAAATGCTGCTAATGAAAAAGGAAAGGATAAACCCATGAGATTTCCTTGTAAAATCTGTGCGGAGGACCACTTGACATACAAATGTCCTCGGTTGCAGGAATGCACCGATTTTATTGCTAACAAGGATTCTGGGAGAACACCTGCCATTCTTCACAATCCTTTCCCCAATCAACAACAGCAACATCAACATATAGTTGACAACCCGCCACAACCCCATCAACGGGGCAATGGTGGTTTGTATCCTTCCGGCGAAGGACCATCTCCCATTTATGGCATCGAGAGTATTGACCTTCAAACTCGCGCCAAGCTTTATGGAACTCCTACCATAGATGCTCAGGAACCTGGAACTAGTTCCAATCCGCCGCCGCCCAATGATTTTCATATCGAAAGGCCTACTGTTGAACCTGTAATTCGTCCCCCTAAAGGGACACTTCGACACACGACTCATAATACCTCTGCACGTGCAGCCCAAAACTACAATATTGTAGAAGATTTGGCGCAGGCACCGTCAGCTATGTCTGCACTTGAAGTATTACAAACCTGTCCAACACAAAGGAAAGCCTTGCTTTCGGCCATTGGCGGAATAGACCCCCAGGATTCCATGCTAGCAGTCTTTGATATGGAAAAGGCTAAACCTCGCCTCTCGCATCAACTCGCATTCCAGGTGCAGGTTGTGTCGAAAGGGAGACCCATCCATCGCACTGTCATAGACGAAGGTGCTTCGACCTGTGTTATGTCACAAGCTTGCTGGCTGAATTTAGGTTCTCCTACTCTAACCCCGCCATTGAATTCCCTCAAAGCTTTCGATGGCCACACGTTCCTACCCAAAGGATACCTTGCTAGCTTTCCCATCACTCTGAGTGGGAAAACGGTAAACGTGGACATTGAAGTCGTAGAGCGTCATCTCGACTATAATCTATTGCTCGGTCGCAGTTGGTCTTATGCTATGACTTCCATCTTGTCTTCGGTCTTCCGACTCATCCTATTTCCATTGGATGGGAGAATAGTCACGGTCGATCAGCTATCCTTCTGCACCCCTGATTATTCCACTTTACCAAGTAGCTCAGTACCCCTAATAGGAGGTGTCCCCGACTCTTACGTCAGTATCAGTACCGGTCTTCTGAAGGCATCTTCCCTACTGGGTTGTTTTCCTCTACCGCCGCCGCAGATCCCAGACACGGTTGCAATGATATCCACCTCTTCGGATGGCTCTATCGACCCATGGATCATCCCGACACCTTCAGATATTGATTCCTATGGAGATCAGATGCCGCTTTCGCCGGTTGAGTTGGCTTACCAAGCCATACAAACCGCATCTGAACCCTCCACTGATATGGTTTCGACCACAAGTACGACCCTCTCTCCTATAAAAGTTCTCTCTAAGGATCTCCTCAATGAAGTCTGGCCTACAGACGAAGCTATTCGAGAGATCATGTCATTAGAAGAACGACCTTGGGGAGAGTTCCACCATCGCGCTTCGACGATTCATTTGGAGGCGATAAACACTGAAATCCCGTCTTTTGACCAACCTGAGATAGTTCCCTTCTCTTATACGACTGTCCACACTATCGATTCAGAAGGGAACATGGGTAATATTTCCAAGACTCTACTCATCGATATCTCGGTCAAAATGGGTATCGTGGAAAATATTCAGATTGGAGCCGACTGCAATCTTGAGGAAATTGCGTCCTTCACATCTCTTTTTAAAGAATTTCGCGATGTCTTTGCTTGGTCTTATGACGAAATGCCCGGCATAGATCCTTCTATTGTCGAGCACGAAATCAAGACTTATGACAATGCTAAACCTATCCGGCAACGACTCAGACCTGTCCACCCGCGCAAAGCAGCCGCCATCAAGGTCGAAGTAGAAAAACTTTTAAACGCTGGCTTCATTTACCCTGTTCCCTTAACTGAATGGGTTTCCAATCCAGTTCCCGTGGATAAAAAACAAGGCACTATTCGAGTTTGCGTCGATTATCGCGATCTGAACGCCGCTTGTCCAAAAGAAAACTATCCTATGCCGTTCATTGATCAAATTCTTGACGATTGTGCCGGATGCGAATCTTTTTCCTTCATGGATGGATTCTCGGGATACAACCAGATTGCCATAAAAAAAGACGACCAACATAAAACTGCTTTCATCTGTCCTTGAGGCATCTTTGCGTATAAAAAGCTCCCATTCAGCCTGAAGAATGCTGGAGCAACTTTTCAACGGGCTATGGACTATGCCTTTCATGACATTCGACATATTGTACAGGCTTACTTGGATGACCTCCCGGCTCATTCCAAGAAGCGAAGAGACCACCTGGCTCATTTAAGAGAAATTTTTGCTAGGTGCAGGTTCTACAATATACGTTTGAATCCTCATAAATGCGTATTTATGGTCGAGTCCAGACGATTGTTAGGGTTCATTGTTTCCAAGCACGGGATTAGGGTTGATCCCGATAAGGTAAAAGCAATTATTGAATTGCCGGCACCACAATCCATCCTTCAACTCCAAAGCTTGCAGGGGAAGGCAAACTTTTTGCGTCGTTTCATCGTTAACTATGCTGAGATGATGAAAGGATTCATGCGATTATTGAAGAAAGGAACACTATACTTGTGGGATGACCAAGCTCAACGGTCATTTGATGCTTTAAAACATGCACTCGTTTCAGCCCCACTCCTTAGTGCCCCCGATTATTCACGCGACTTTCTCCTCTATCTGGCAGCATCACCATCCTCACTTGGAATGGTTTTGGTTCAAGTACACGATGACGAAAGCGAACATGTGATTTACTATTTATCAAAAGGTCTCATTGGACCTGAATTACGTTATTCACATGTGGAGAAGCTCTCTCTGGCAGTTTTTTTCGCCGTCACCCGGCTCCGACATTATATATTGCTGCGACAGACTACGGTGATTGCTTTGGAGAATCCCATGCGACATATCTTGTCTAGACAAATTATTGGAGGGAAATATTCCAAATGGATCATCATTCTCCAACAATTTGGAGAATCCCATGCGACATATCTTGTCTAGACAAATTATTGGAGGGAAATATTCCAAATGGATCGTCATCCTCCAACAATTTGATTTGGTGTTCACGACTGCCAAAGCAAAGAAATCCCTTGTCTTCGCCGAATTACTATCGGACCTTCCCAGAATCGACCCAGCAGAGGTAGCTCATGATCCATTCCCTGATGAATCTGTCTACTTGGTCAACTCTTCGGACCCCTGGTATGGAGACATCTTAGTCTACCTACAAACTCAACGCTTCCGCCCAGCTCTCACGTCTGATGACCGTCGTCGTATCCGCCACCAAGCAAAGCACTACCTCGTGCTAAACGATACACTATATCGTCGTGGTGTTGATACTATTCTCCGACGTTGTCTCACTATCGATGAGGCAGAACGCGTTTTGAATGACTGCCATGCAGGGGCATGTGGTGGTCATCTTTCGGGCATAGCTACTGCCCAAAAAATCTTACGCGCTGGTTACTGGTGGCCCACTTTGTTTAAAGATTGCATTGCAGCAGTCCAAAAATGCCATCCATGTCAAATTTTCACAAAGAAAATGTGCGCACATCCTGCCCCCCTTCACCCGGTTATCTCCGTCGGTCCTTTCGCTAAATGGGGAATTGACTTCGTCACCTGCAATCCCGCTTCGGAAAACGGACACAACTACATCGTGGTTGCGGTCGATTATTTTACGAAATGGGCTGAAGCCCTTCCCACTTTTAAGGCCGATGGCGAAACCGCCGCTCTCTTCCTGTTTAATCAGGTTATCTGTCGGTTCGGCATACCCCTATCGATTGTCACAGATCATGGATCTCACTTTCAAAATCATATGATGACCGAATTAACATCCATGCTAGGTTTCCGACAAGATCAATCTTCGTCTTATTATCCTCAAGCTAATGGTCAAGTAGAAGCCGTAAATGGCGTTCTCAAAACCATGATTCGTCGATTGGTCGGAAACCATAAAACCACATGGCATCGAAAGTTATATTCTACGTTATGGGCATACCGAACGTCAGTAAAAACTGCCACAGGCTTCACACCTTTCCAACTTGCTTTCGGCCTGGAGGCAGTACTTCCGATTGAGTGTGAAATCCCATCGCTTAAACTAGCGGTTGAACTCCTGCCTGGCACCACCGCCACAGAAGAGCGCTTGCTCTCGCTCGATCATTTGGACGAAACTCGTCGAGATGCTACATTAGCACTCGAAGCTCACCAGCGCCGAGTTAAAGCTCAATACGACAAATCTGTCAAGCCTCGTTCTTTCCAAGAGGGTGATCTTGTTCTACTTTATGATCAAAAACACGACCTCTTGGGGGCAGGAACACTCCAACCATTGTGGCTCGGTCCTTACATCGTTACTAAAGCCCTCTCAAAAGGAGCTTATGAACTACAGGACTGTAATGGAATTCCACTCGAGGAGCCCCGCAACGGGCTCTATCTGAAGAAGTATTTTGCCTAGTTTCACACTAGGCATATGCTTTGTAATTTTATGTATATAAGTTTTGCCTATTTTTATTTTTGATGCTTCTGGATTATTTGTTTGGTTTAAGGTGTTTTTCTCATGTAATCTTTTTCTTTCGCACAGATGTCATCACATTCGTTATCATACGTCGGGTATGCAGACGGTGCTAGTCGTCACACTAGACACATTGCTTCAGCTGCTTGGGTTCTCTATACTCCTGAGTCGGACCTTCTTGGTTCCGGGGGGATCTTCCTGGGTAACGCCACCAACAATGTGGCCGAATACATGTCATTGATCCAACTCCTCACGGAAGCGGCATCTCGTGACATCTCCGATTTAGTGGTCAGGTTAGATTCCCAACTCATCATTATGCAGCTAAACAATCATTACCGTGTCCGCCACCCTGTGTTGTTACGTTATTTTTTACGAGTGCGACTTTTAGAACGTCAATTTCAAACAATCACATTTGAGCACGTTCCTAGGGAATTTAATGCATTAGCCGATTCTTTGGAAAATTATGTGTTAGATTGGCATTTGTCACATTTATTGTAAAAGATTTACTCATGAGTACATATATTTTTATCACATCAAAAAATGCATAAAAATTTAAAAACACAAAATCACCAAAAATATATATATATAGATATATGTCGTGTCCAGTACACAGAAAACATCAAAAAGAAAATCTCCCAAAACTTGGGGTGTTTTACAAAATTTGGCTACACTAAGCCATGCTCTGACACTAATACATCTACTCCACCAGCTAAGCCCGATGCTCATAATAGCATACAACTGCTCTAGCTATCCTCCTCAGAGGAACCAGGTATCTCTCCGGCACACCCACAGTATGCCGCTGCAGACGAACTGGAACCTCCCGCATAGGAAGCGGCGGTATACCCATGCTCAGACCCTCCAAATTCCTGGAGAGTTCATGTAAAATTTGGGTATCATCGTCATCGCCGGCTTCCGCATCCTCTACAGGTGCGCCAGCCCCGGGTAGCTGCAATCCTCGCCGTGCATAGCGAGGGGCCCCAGCTGGACGGACAGGTGCCACATCTGTGTCAAGCAAGAAAAAGTTTCATGTCAAAACTAAATTTTCACCCCTTTCTAAAACAAAAAATTTTTACATAAACATTCAAAAGCTAAAAAACAAAAATTTCTTTGAAAAGCACTGATCATTTTTTCTTACCATCGGGCCCCCACTGGGTGCCAGGGGGCAAGACTAACTCGGGATCGCCTGTGAAGTTCATCCCTGCATAGGGATAATCCTCAATCATGATGATCTGAGAGTCCAGCCAATCAAAAAATCCCTCATCAAAACAGTGACGGACGGGACCCTCTCTAGTCCGTGGAAGCAAAGTGGCCCACCGAGCCTGCCTCGGCTCGCGTGGACCCAATGGCGCTGTAGGGATCTTGGGCCTCATCAGTGGTATCCGCTCCAGTATGAAAGAAACAATCAGTGTACCGTACCCAAACTCTCTTTGAGTACGGGTCTTGCATGCAGTAAGCTCTGCTCGGACCCGACGGACCACACCGTCACACCAGTCAAAAACCTGAGGCTGCATACAATCCAAGGCTAAAAGCATCTGAGCCTTGGTCGCCACATGCTGACTCTTGGCACCTGCCAAGCGAACAATCATCCATAGAATAGACCGCAAGGGTCTCAAAGTCACCTGTGCAATAGGTATCCAGTTACTCACAGCCTGGGTGCCACGTATGCAGTGCGCATGGATCAAATCAGTAGTGGAACGAGGGTCAGCTCTGGACCCCGTCAAATTGGGCCTCGCCCCACGACATGACAAGCCGGTCAAAAAGTAAACATCATCTTTTTCGATGGCGATCTCGTCGCCGCCAATCCGAAAGACATGATTTTGTTCGTCCCACTGCTGGATCAGCCACCTCAGGAGGTCCTCTTGACCCCTCATCAGTTCTAAATGGGCATACTTAAGCAATCCGCACCTCCGGAGAGCCATTAAACTCGCCGCATCCGTCACCATCTCTCGTTCTTCCCGCTCATGCTCTCTCTCTCGCCAGATACTCATGATTAACAGCTGAACACCTGCAAATGCAACATTTCCAACCGATTAAAATTTTCCTGGACCACTTCAAAAATGGAAAAATTGAATTGTTAGAAAGCATGTTGCGCCTAACGCGGGAGATAATACAAAACAGAGCGTTCTAACGCGTACTTCCCTCATGGGTTATGCGTTTAACGTAGCTGTTGTACTCCTGACCCGCGTTAGGCGCAAATATTTTTCTAGGGCCTCAAAATTTCCTAATTTTGAACCAGCAAAAACTAAAAAATTGGCAATTAAATGATAACAGGAGGTTCTAGCTCTTACCTGGATCTCGCAGAATAGAAGACTGTTGCCCGGATTGACCGTAATCGTCAGCTGAAATTTTCACCCCTTTTGCACTCCAGAGCTTCTTCACAGCACTCAAAATAGTGAAAATGAATGTCTTCTGACCTTCTTATAGCAAATTCTGGGGCATGACTCTCTTTCGTCAGTCAGCAAAGTCGTGATTCCTCGCTGTACACATGTCGCAACTCTTGAGATTTGGTACCGATGATTCTAATAAGGGATCAAGATTTATGAGCAGACACACTCATGTTTTATCGAGCATTCTTTTTATGGTATTTTTCTTGCTCGTTAATCCGAAAAACCTCGAGTTCTCTTCTTCGGGCTCGTTAAACTTACACGAAGTTGGCATCGAGCGTTCTTTTTGGTCTTTCTTGCTCGTTAATCCGAAAAACCTAGAGTTTTCTTCTCCAGACTCATTAAAACTATGGAGAAGTACTGAGCATTCTTTTTAGGAATCTTTTCTCGCTCATAAAACCGAAAAAATCCCGAGTCACCTTTGTCAGACTCGTTAAACTATTGAGACAAAGAACAAGGAGCCATTCTTTTCCTCTTTTTTCAAAGCTCTTTAAACAGAAAAAGTGTATCGAGTTTTCTCCGCATGACTCGTTAAAATTTCACGGAGGTACCGAGTTTTCTTTGTTGGACTCGTTAAAATTTCACAAAGAATATTGAGTTTACTTCGTCTCCTCGTACTCATAACAAAATGAGGTAGACGTCCATTGAACATAGATTTCTCACTTTTCCGGATTCGATGGACTAACTAACGGAAAATGAACTGTTTCGGGCTTACTATTACCCCTTTGACGTGCCCGGTTATCAAGACATGACAAAGGTACCCCAATGGAGCCGTCTTTTACGACATTTTTCAGACTCCCTAAACATGAAAAATTCACCGATTTTTCTCGTCTGGACTCGTTAAACCTAATCAGACAGGACATGGAGTTGTTTTTTATGACATTTTTCACACTCTCTAAAAATGAAAAATTCACCGAGTTTGCTCATCTGGACTCGTTAAACCTAATCAGATGGGGCACAGAGTTGTCTTTCCTGACATTTTTCAGACTCTCTAAACATGAAAAATTCACCGAGTTTACTCGTCTGGACTCGTTAAACTTAATCAGACGGGGAAAAATTTGGAAAAAATGGATACTACCTCTGTTACATTTTCAAAAAAGGTCGATTTGGCAGCAAAATTCTTGAACATGGCACTTCCTAGAAAACTCTTTCGCAGTTAGCCGAACCCTACCATCTATGAGTATTAGCCTTCATTTCCCAGTGTCCCTGCACCGGTAAAATCCTAACACACTCTTTGGTGTTCAACACGCTTCAGCTGCCTAGTACCCTGCTAGAGTGCCTTCTATTGTTCAAGCAGATCTCGCTATCTACCGCTCCTGTTATCAACCAAACCGTTCATTATGCCAGAAATTATTTGTCGTCTGACGTTCCCATTTACTCTTCCTTATCTCAAATCATAAACAAAATCAGTTGGTTTCCGTTTCGTGTTGACTGATGTAGGACGCCTCAGTGCCTACCTTTCGACAGATCACTTCCTATCAACTTCAACATCTTATCTAGGAAGTTGATCCAGAAACCCATCAGTACCCGGATACTTGCAGACATCAGTGGCAGGTAGTCTTGTGTTTGATCAAGGGTCTTCATCATTGGCTCTTGGTCGAATGATTCTACGAGTGTTCGACTTCAACTCCTTTTATTCACACTCGCTAGATTGTAGTGGGCATCTTAGGGACCATCATCATTATCGGTGGCCACCTTCGCGTCTGTTAACGGTTTTCATTATTGACTGGTAATCAGACGATTTCTCACATGTTCGATGACAACTCCCTCATTCACATGTTGAGAAATATGCAGTTTAAGTGAATCGGCGGTCAAGACCTTGGGGCAAAAGGCTACACCATTAAAGTTGTGTTCCCTTCCCCAAGCTGCGATATTGTTTATGGAGACAGCTTCTTCAACCTGATCCTGTTATGACAGACACTTCCACATTGTGCCTATTGGTGGACAGAATCTTCATATCTCTATTCTAGAGAAATCATGTTGTTTAAAGCTACCGAGCATGGGACATGCCCGACTCTAGGAAAATACTATATTTTCTGAAATATGTTGTTGTTTCAGGTTTTCCTCAGTCTTTCAATCTCTCTCTCTCTCTACAAATTATAAAGTATTTCGGCCATCGTCTTCGTCTCTGACCTCACACTTTAGGGGGCATCTGTTACAGGTAAAAATACCTCCTCATCAGCTCAGAGGGGAAGACAAATATGGAAGAAGTACAAAGACCTAAATTAAACCTATTTCTGCCAGGGTAACGCATATATAGAACAGAACAAGAGCGTTATAACGCAGGCAAGAAATACATTGGCCGCGTTAGTGGCTAGGGCAACGCTCTGTTTACACTGGAGGGACGCGTTACCCGTGTTTTAAGTTTGAATTGGGAAAAGAGCGCGGAGAAAGATTTGAATCTCCAACTTTCCCTCACAAAGGAGTCAGTGCACAAAGGAAACTGCAGAAGCACCAGTTCATTATTGGTCATTGCCATAGAAGACTGAACTCCAAGAGAGGCAAAAGCATGGATATCAAGGAAACATCTAAGCCTTTTCCATTCCAAACTAGTGGAAAGAGAAGGGCAACAATGGCCTTCTCCCTCTCCTATAAGAAGGAGCTGAAGGCTCTTAATTGAAGGTCGAAGGATTGCTCAAAAGTTCTTGTATACTTGTGGAATAGAGAATAGTGTGACATTGTGAAGGCCAAGAGTCAAAGAGGCTCCTAGAGAGTTTTTTGGCTTGGACTTCTTCACTTGATAGAGAAGAGATATTGGGAGACTGAGGAGGGCTTGGTACAACCGATGGTTGTAATCCTCCTTCTTTCAAAATCAATAGAACTATGTTCGTTTTGTCCATTCGATGCTTAATGTTATATTTTTGTTTCAATATTTGCTTAGTATGATATGAATGGCTCAGATGTGTATAATCTAGATGTTTATTATTGATTTAATTGATAGAATACTTGTTATATTAGAAATTACGTGGGTGCTTTGACTGATTGCAGGACTCAGATTTGGAGCCGGTGAAGAAGGACTCTTGCTTTGCTGCGTAGCGCTCTCCAAAGGATTCTAAAGGCTGTCAAAGAGGTAATTCTCAACAGATTCCTTCAAGTTATTTCAAACTAATATGAACATGCTCATACCGTCTTTGTGGAACAAAGATAGCTAATCTTACTGTCACTTCGGCACCGAAAGCCCCCAGGAGGGGATATACTTTAAAACCAACCACCCAAGCAGCTTACCCTATAGAAACCTCGCCTCTACACATAATCACTATCCTGGAGGATCCTAAAGCCAATGGCTCTGCTCCCACGACCTTGTAGATCATGCATACCCTATCCGGCCATCGCCATGTGCCGCATAACCCCTCACCACTCCGAGGGTAGACCAATACATGGCTCTATGTACTGGTCATCCAAGTCTTCCCAACTGCGCTCTGAAACACCAGTCAAAAGCCTCTCACATATACAATGGATGTCCTCCAGAAGGGCTGCTTTATCCTCATTTTGTGGCACTCTCGAGCCACTAGGTCCTGCAGTCCCTGATATTGCAGGTCGTCCCATATACCCGACCGGTTTTACCTATGTTGTATATGCATACCAAAAGTGAAAGAATCAGTACTACATACAATATTCTAGAACTTTACATGCACATAAAAGTTTATCAATTTTTCACTTACCATTGAGCCCCCATATTCGGCCAGGCGGCAGTGGCAGATCCGGGTCCCCATAATAACTCATCCCACTATAGGGATATTCATCTATATACAGTGGCATCTGATCCTAGTGAACAAAGAACTCGGGTCACAACACCCTTCCAACTGCCCCACCTCCTCCTCTGCACAGTAATCGCCCCCAATGATGTATCCTAGGCTCTCTCGAGCCCCTATCTTGGAGCAATATGTGAGGTTGAAGTGTCAGGATCTTCTCAAAGAAGAACGAGCAAAAAACTATACCATATGCAAATTCATGTTTTACTTGCCGCTTACATAGTGACAACTGTCGTTTCAACGACGACATCATCATCTGGGCCCACCCATAGTAGGTCCCACTCAAAACACTCTCCATAAGCATCATCTGCCCTCCAGTGATGTGGTGGAGTGCCTGGTTGCCTAGGATCCACGGCACTGCTGCGGCCACAGAATGGGTCTCTAACCTCTCCAAATCCCCAATGGCTATCTAAGTCCCCTTGACTTGGAGACCTGGTCGATAATGGTGCTCTACAAACTATATGATATTCTGCCATGGCGGTAACACTGGCTGAGTATTCCCTACCATCCCAAGTCGTGGGAGACCAGTCAGGAAATATATATCCTAGACTGTCAACTCAATCTGGTGCCCCTGCACTATAAAAACCTCATGGTTCGGATCCCAATAGCTGAAAATCCGGGCCTATAATGGCTCTCTAGCTCTCATAAAAGTGTTCTCCACAAACTTCAGAACCCCAAACCTGGCTAATGCACTACGGAAACCTTGATCCTCCCGGATCTGTAGCCGTAATGCACCCAGGTCTCTCTCTCTCCAGTTGATCCGTAATTCTGCCATATCTACACAAAACCATCATATTTGTCAATGTACATATAGTAAAGATTGTATCTCAACATAAAACCCAGTGCTCATCCAAAAACCAACACAGAAAAACCCCTCCGTGACAGGTCACATTTTCAGGTTCAAACCTGGGATAGGTCGCAGTTTTTTGCTCAAAACCTGCTACCCAAGTAGCACTTTTTGCCCCAAAAAGTGCAATGCAGCCGTGAAGAGGAGTAGGGCTCTATTCCTGAGCCCTAGGGACCTAATATGAACTTTCAATCCACTAAAAATAAATATTACGTTTAGGCATCTTACCTGCAACTGACGGATCTCGATTCCAATGGTCAGTTTTTCCGCTACGATCGCCGCAAGATTTAAGGTCTTCTCTCCTCTTTACATTCACCATAGCTCCACATGAAAATGAGTGAATTTGGAGGGAAAATTCCTTATTAAAAGAGAAACCCCTGATTTTTCTTTCGCCTGCTGCGGCCAAACCATAGCTCAGTTTTCCAAAATGTCTGTACCGCTAGAAAGCTATCACCGAGCCCTCAAATGGGTATCTATTAGTTTTTCATGATTTGATACTTCACTGGGACACATTTTTGTCCAAGAAGGGTCACTTCACCACTCCTAAAAATTGAATTTCTTCACCTACCACACTTGTACTTGGGGGCACCCCTTTGCCTTCATACTTGTCCATGCTTGTGTCAATCTTTGTCGTGAGTAACCATCATGTACTCGTGTTTTTATGGTCCCCATTGGACCTTTTTCTGTGTGGCAGCACCATCGAGTCGCCCTTGTTTAGAGCATCAAATTTGAGTCATCATTGCATTCATGGAGTCTATCCCAAGTCCCTTTGTATCTTGTTTTAGTCCTCCATGATTCATTTCTTGGTTCCTCTCTCATGTCGCACATTATGGCCTTCAGTCCCACTGTCCCCTATCCCTCACGATATTGCATTAGTTGTTTCCATGTCATCCATTCCATTTATGCTCTAACAAGGGAATTTTTCTGTCTGCTACTCAGTACCCCCCATTTCATCATCATCCATGGTGTCAGTTTGTCAGTCGCTCTACTATTTTATCTCGTGCCTTAGTTGAGGATCCCTTATTGCCTCACCTATGGCAGACCTCCTTTTGTCGACATCAACTCATTCATTACAAAAGGCAGGTCTAGAGGGTGGTGTACCTTGGTTCCAGCTTCAACTCTTGTTCGGTGCCTCGAATCAGGAAAAGAGACTCCTTATTTCCCTTTGACTTGATTTTTTCGTAGCTCCAAATCCTTTCATCATGATCGAGATACGTATACTTGATGGTCCAGTGATGCAGTAGCTCATACCAGTGATTCCCGGGTTTGTGTGAGATGTCTCAGCCCTCATTAGGGGGTGGCCCATTAGGTAGCCCCCCACATGCCCGGGTGACCTCTTCATTACAACCTTTGATGCAGCTCCATATATTTGATGATGTCAGCCTCAGCTGCTTGCAACACCTTTTTGATTGCATATATAAGTCATATTTTCAGAGCCATTTCCTATCTACAGGGGCATATGAGTTGTATTTATATCCCATGTACTCATATATTATTGTACAAGTCATGGTTGTTATCCTAGGCATAATATGTATGTGGGATTCATTATCATGTTGTTTATCTAGCTCATGTTTATGCTAGCATGCACCATATTGTTCAGTCCCTTGTTTACTAGATGCATTATTCTTTATACTTTGTCTCGGCAGGCATAGGTATGCCTCCCCCGTTGCCTATAACACAGGTACTCATTCATAACAAGAGACTTTTCACACCTGTAAGTCTCGCCCCCTTAGGGTCTAGTCCTCTGAGTACTTTGGTCTACCTTACATTTCTCTCCCATTCATTTACCACCTTTTATTGCCTAAATATCACTCTGGATCTATACTTTTGGTTTGACTTGATCCACCATCATAGTCATATTTTGCTACCATTTTTGTCTGGGTTTTCTACACCATCAAGAGAGAGGAATTTTAGATCTGAAGTGCTGAGGACTTACAAGAACCCATCCCATTGAGGAGAAATGGTAACACCCTTCTATGTTTTCCTCCCAGGTGCCATTACTACAAAATTCATTTAACATATTCTTGTCTTGTCTATTGGATGCATGGAGTAAATCTTGTTTTTTCTACTGCTTAATGTCTTCTAATGCATAGATCTAGATTTTTTTAGCATTTATCTCGATCATCTAACTGCAAATCTGAGAATATTAGCAAAAATATTTGTTGTTAGGGATGTTTTTTATGCAAATCTAAAGTGGTATTTTTTTGTACGCTTGGAATTAAGATTCATACTAACAACGCCCCACCAACAAATTTCGAAGAACCAAAGTGCACTTCCAATCAAAACAACTGGCTTTGTGTCACCTCCTCTTGGACTACGTCACCCTCCAAGGCTTCTGTGAACCTCTATGTCATCTCTACGTGAGATAGAAAGGATCTACGTCACCCTTCTCAGAATGCATGATCTAGGATGGATCTGTGTCACCTCTCTAGGGCCTGTGATGTCCCTCTCATATGCTGCCTCTTCTATATCTACGTTGTCACTCGGGACAAACTTCCTCTTGCAACAGAAAATTCGTCACTTCGTTGATGGCTTCAAATCTCCCTGATCTGCAATGGATCTGATACCAAGTGAAATTTTCTGAATCTCACAAAGATAAACCCTACTGGATTAATCTGATTTACTTCTCCTACTTGTTTGATTTACTTAATAATTTATTTTTTTGAATTATTTAGTAAAAAATCAAACTAAATACACTAAAACCTACATATTTATACATATCAAGTATTGAATAATTAAGCACATTCGACAAAGGACACAAAAATTGTTTTGGACAAATGTCCCTACAAAAACCCAATGCAGGAAAACTGGTGCATCAGCTCTTAATGGTTTTTATTATTATGCAAATTTTTGAATACAAACTAGGGTACCAGTAGTGGTTTACCAAATAGAGAAAATCCTGATAGATGTACCTCTATCTCTGGAGATAGATAATATGGTTGATTTAGCTGAGGATTAAGAACCCCACAGGTTCTTACACAATCACTATGTCACCCTTTAGTGTGGTTGCGTCCCCCTTTCAGATCTACTGAATACGAGTCCTATCTGGCCCACTGAAACCCCATCGCAACTTTCTATGTGACCGCTCTAGCCTCTTCAGAATCTGCATCCCTTTGCGAGAGGCCTTCTGGCTCTGCGTCACCCTTGCTAGGCTTACGCTGCCTCTGCATCACCCCTCCTGGGCTTACGGTGCCTCTGTGTCACCCCTCCAAGGTCTGCGTTGCTCTATGGTATGGATATGCCTCTCTGCTATTGTATTCTTGGCCTCATATCTGAAATCCCTCTGCCAATTTTCCCCTTGCTACATTGAAATCTCACTCAAAAATTCTCAATAAACTGTGCCCCTTAATTTCAACTTAGCTCAAGTGTTACCACTCTTTGTGTGTTCTCCAACTGACCCCAAGCCTTCCATTAATAATTTTCCAGTTGAACATTCAAGGAGCATGATCTAATCTCTAATCAACGAATAATATTAGAAAATAATTGATCCTTGTCACTTAGAAAATTCTCACCCACATGTTTAAATTAAATCCGTTTAATTATTTAATTTCCATAAGTAAGACTTACAGTCTCCATTAAAATAATTAATTATTGGAATAACTTAAGTTTCGGGTGGAAATTCTCCAAACGATTTCTGGTTCTTGGAGATCTCATGTGTTCTAGCCCCTCCAAAATATTTTGGAGCTAGAGCACACTTGATGCTACCCAAAAATAAACATCACTATAACTAGAGAATACACAAGAACTATCTTTTGGGGACTACATAGTCGTCATCAATAAACAACATTGTTGTCATTGTCCAAGCAGACATTGTGCTCAACATATGCACAACGATTATCAAAAAATATTGTGCAGTGCTTGAATTTATAAAGTAAACATTAACTGATAGGCTTACCAAAAAGAGGAGCACTTGTAAATGCATTAAAGATTAAGCATGTATAATAAAGTGACTTTAGTAGTTATAATCTCATAAGAAAATTATCAACCAATCATGCAGTGAACATCAATAGCTTGAGGTGATGGATCCTGAGATCATAAGTAGGCTCAAAAATTCCATTGTATGAAAAATTTTGGAGGGTGTTTTTTGCAGTGACAACACAACTATAGGGTCAGTTCAATTGGACATGGCCATGTTATGAATTATGATGTAAACCAAAATATTCAAAGTTCAAATGCCCATGGATTAAATCAACAACAACAATAAATGTGTAAGGGCTTTCCGCAGTGCATTATATCACATATCATTTTTTGGATTCAACTACGTTAATTTAGTCATTCATCTATGACCATTCCCATGAGAGGTAGTCGTAACTGACTAATTTCTCATGATTTTTGAATAGTCCACTTAGCACTCATTGCATTGGGTGATGCTCACAAGGGTGACGAAGTGGGATTGAAACTAGCGAAATGAATCACATAGCGTCAATCATCACTTCTGGGGCTTGCACCCGGTAACCAGAACTTCCCAGGAGCTCACCCATCCCATAACTACTCTGGCTCAAGCGCGCTTAACTGTGGAGTTTTCCCCACAATCAAGCCCACTTATCCTACCATCCCATTTGTAAAAACTTAACAACTATTGCGCCTCATGAACCATTCACGAAGAGATCCCTTTACTCGTAGTACTTTAAGTATGAGGGCTTTCCGCAGTGCATTATACTAGATATCATTTTTGGGATTCAACTACGTTAATTTAGTCATTCATCTATGACCATTTCCATGAGAGGTAGTCATAACTAACTAATTTCTCATGATTTTTGAATAGTCCACTTAGCACTCATTGCATCGGGTGATGCTCACAGGGGTGAAGACGTGGGATTGAAACTAGTGAAATGAATCACATAGCGTCAATCATCACTTCCGGGGCTTGCACCCGGTAACCAGAACTTCCCGAGACGTCACCCATGCCAGAACTACTCTGGCTCAAGCACGCTTAACTATGGATTTTTCCCCACAATCAAGCCCACTTAGCTTGCTACCCCATTTGCAAAACCTTAGAAACTATTGTGCCTCATGAAACATTCAAGAAGAGATCCCTTTACTCTTAGTATTTTAAGTATGAGGGCTTTCTGCAGTGCATTATATTAGATATCATTTTTGGGATTCAACTGCATTAATTTAGTCATTCATCTATGACCATTTCCATGAGAGGTATTCATAACTGACTAATTTTTCATGATTTTTGAATAGTCCACCTAGCACTCATTTCATCGGGTGATGCTCACAAGGGTGAAGAAGTGGGATTGAAACTAGTGAAATGAATCACATAACGTCAATCATCACTTCCAGGGCTTGCAGTTGGTAACCAGAACTTCCTGGGAGGTCACCCATCCCAGAACTACTCTGGCTCAAGCATGCTTAACTGTGGAGTTTTTCCCACAATCAAGCCCACTTAGCTTTCAATCATTATTTAACCCTTAGCTAAGTCGAAATTATGGAGCACAGTTTATTGAGAAGTGGGATTGAAACTAGTGAAATGAATCACATAGCTAAGATTTTTCAAATGGGGTAGCAAGCTAAGCAAGCTTTATTGTGGGGAAAACTCCACAGTTAAGCATGCTTGAGCCAGAGTAGTTATGGTATGGGTGACCTCTTGGGAATTTCTAGTTATAGGGTGCAAGCCCCGGAAGTGATGATTGACATTATGTGATTCATTTCACTAGTTTCAATCCCACTTCTTCACCCCTGTGAGCATCACCCGATGCAATGAGTGCTAAGTGGACTATTCAAAAATCATGATAAATTAGTCAGTTATGACTACCTCTCATGGAAATGGTCATAGATGAATGACTAAATTAACGTAGTTGAATCCAAAAACTGATATCTAATATAATGCACTACAGAAAGCCCTCATACTTAAAATACTAAGAGTGAAGGGATTTCTTATTGAATGGTTCATGAGGCACAATAGTTGCCAAGGTTTTGCAAATTGGGTAGAAAGCTAAGTGGGCTTTATTGTGGGGAAAAATCCACAGTTAAGTGTGCTTGAGCCAGAGTAGTTCTGGGATGGGTGACCTCCCGGGAAGTTCTGGTTATCAATTGTAAGCTCTGGAAGTGATGATTGACGCTATGTGATTCATTTCACTAGTTTCAATCCCAATTCTTCACCCATGTGAGCATCACCTGATGCAATGAGTGCTAAGTGGACTATTCAAAAATCATGAGAAATTAGTCAGTTACGACTAACTCTAATGGAAATGGTCATAGATGAATGACTAAATTAACGCAATTGAATCCCAAAAATGATATCTATTATAATGCACTATGGAAAGCCCTCATAATTAAAATACTAAGAGTAAAGGGATCTCTTCTTGAATGGTTCATGAGGCACAATAGTTTCTAAGGTTTTTCAAATGGGGTAGCAAGCTAAGTGGGCTTGATTGTGGGGAAAACTCCACAGTTAAGCACGCTTGAGCCAGAGTAGTTCTAGGATGGGTGACCTCCAGGGAAGTTCTGGTTACCGGGTGCAAGCCCCGGAAGTGATTATTGACTCTATGTGATTCATTTCACTAGTTTCAATCCCACTTATTCACCCGTATGAGCATCACCCGATGCAATGAGTGCTAAGTGGACTATTCAAAAATCATGAAAAATTAGTCAGTTACAACTACCTCTCATGGAAATGGTCATAGATGAATGACTAAATTAACGCAGTTGAATCCCAAAAATGATATCTAATATAATGCACTACAGAAATCCCTCATACTTAAAATAATAGGAGTAAAGGGATCTCTTCTTGAATGGTTCATGAGGCACAATAGTTTCTAAGGTTTTGAAAATGCGGTAGCAAGCTAAGTGAGCCTGATTGTGGGGAAAACTCCACAGTTAAGCATGCTTGAGCCAGAGTAGTTTCTGGATGGGTGACCTCCTGGGAAGTTCTAGTTACTGGGTGCAAGCCCCGAAAATGATGATTGACGCTATGTGATTCATTTCACAAGTTTCAATCCCACTTCTTCACCCCTGTGAGCATCACCCGATGCAATGAGTGCTAACTGGACTATTCAAAAATCATGATAAATTAGCCAGTTACGACTACCTCTCATGGAAATGGTCAAATATGAATGACTAAATTAACATAGTTGAATCCCAAAAATGATATGTAACAATAAATGTATTTATCCTTCATTTATTCTACCCCCTAATACTGACATAAATTAATTTGGGAAAGCTCCAAATAATAGAGTGGTGTCATAAAAAAACTCTAAGTGATTAATACTTTGTATGCTCTCCATAAATGGGCTGTAAAGGATATGGTTGGAGATGTGATCATGCTCAAGGTGGTTGTTTAACGAATCAACCATTAGAATGAAGAGAATGGGAAAGAGGGGATAACATTTTTGAGTCCTTGGGAGGCTCAAAAAAACCTAGAAGAACTTCCATTAACCAAGGTGGAAATCCAGGGAGAGGATATGAATACTTTTACCCATATTTAAAAATCTCTATGAATCCCATTTTCCAGAGAGCTAAAAATATGGATTTTCTTACTCTATCAAAGGAATTAGCCAAGTCCAATTTAATAACCATTCCTTTTTCTCCTCTGTATTTTCTAGAGTGGATGGCTTCTCTGAATAATGGATATAATTCATTATTTTCATTGTATTTATGAATCCCCCTTGAGTTTTAGAGATTATTTTGGTGAGGAAAGGTTGCAGTATGTATTCTATGATTTTAGTGATAGATTTATAATATAATTTGCACAAATAAATTAGACAAAATATTCCAAACAAGGAAAGAATTACATGTTTGAACTAGTTCCAAGAAGGAGGAATTGAGAGATCCCCCATTCATCTTAATTCTTGAACAAAATATACCATCCTACAGATGTCAAATCTAATTGTGTCCCAATGTTTTTTGATAAAATGAGCTAGTAAATCCTTGTAGACCTAGTTTATTATCTAGATCAAAGGACCAAACCACGTCCTATAATTCTTCGTCTGTTGTCGCTTTCAATAGCTATGTTTTGATCTCTATAGTGACTTGATGCAATATATAGTCTAATAATTTCAATTCCCTATGTTCCACAACTTCTCCTTCTTCTTTGTACATATTTTGAAAGAATAAAAGAGGCACTTCTTTTATTTTGGTGAGGTATGATATAAAATTTCCATTTACGGGCACTTGATGAACCCTATTTAATGTGCTACCTCATTTTTGTATGTTTATGATTTTTTTTATTGTTTTTCCCTCCCACTTTTAACCGTGGACTTCTTGATTTCAGTCTCTACATCTATTCTCTCTCTTTTAGTTTCTTATGCATGTATTTGTATATTTAATTTTGTTTAAGAAGCATATCATTGGTCACTGGATGTTCTTCAATTTGTTGAAGAGTCTATGAGAGTTTAGATTGGAGTAGGTATCAATAGTGATTAGGTTTTTGATTTGGTAAGAGCACATTTCTTTATTTCATCTTTTAGAACTTTTATTTTTTTATCCCATATGTACATGGGTGAGTCATTTATCCATCTTTACTAATCCATGATAACCAATTCTTTGAATTCTAGTTCGTTCACCCATAACAAATTATATCATAAATGGATGGACATCGTATAGGAATCCGTTCAAAGACCAACTTGATGAGGTGATGATTATAGCTCCCCCAAGCTAGGTGGTAGGAGGATAATGATATATTTCAATCAAGATAATCATTTCTAACCAAAAAATGATCTATTCCAGATGCAATGAATCCCATCTTGATTCACTTAATGTTCCCACTATACTTTGATAATTTTGGCTTTACATCAAAGAGATCCAAATCAGATATAATATTCCCCATATTTTCTTAGAATTGACCTATCATTAGGTTTTCTCCTCTCATCTACCACTGATGCATAGTGACATTGAAATCTCCTCCTATAATGAGACTAATGTTTTGTAGGTGATCCTTCTTTCTGTTGGACGGATAAGTCGTTCTTGCGGACAAGACAGACCTCCCAAGTGTCCTACATACAACTAGCAACAAACGGACAAATAAAAACTATTTTCTCTCAGTAATGTTTGATTTGGAATTAACTATAATAGGGTTTTAGAAACCTACTTGTAGTCCAGCACTGATCTTCTTTCCAATGGCTTGAAGAAAGTCGTTAATAAGGATATGCAATCACAAACACAAGAAAAGATCAAAAGCACCTGCATAATAAAATTAATTCATGAATCAAAATCTATCAAGATGATCAAGGAATTCAAGAAATGAGATAATTAATTGAATAACCCATTGATTAAACATGATAAATAAGCTATTTAACTAAAGAGCTCATTGAGAAAACAATATTCATTCGTATTAACTTAAATAAAGAAGAGCCTTACAACTGTGTTTGCATTGATGTCATACAGGCGTTCCTGGGGTCCAGACCAGGTGTTTCCTTTACTCTGACAAGATTTGCACTCTCACAGCTAAAATGCACATAATGATCAATTAAGAGAGTATGAGTCTCTACAACATTTCTCCTCAAAAATTCTCCAAGTCTAACTCACTAACTCTAACCCTTGAAGCTGCACTATGGATTCAATTTATAGGAAAGGAGAGGAGGTTATGGTTCCACATAAGAAGGGATAGAATTCTTTTTTGAAGGGATTGGGCTCCATAAATCAAGGGGTAGGCTCCCGTAATGGAGGAATGAACATACATGATAGGAGCAAAACTTCGACCGGATAATTACTTCTAGAAGCTTCCAGATTTGACTGTTGGGTTTCTAAATGTTACTTTCTACCTTCATTTTACCTTTTATAGGGGTCTGCACCCTTAATGAAGAAAAAGTGCATTTAGATCTGCATAATTTATAGCAAAAAGGTGCGGCACCGCAGGCAATGCTAAGATAAAGTGCGGTACAAGTGTTTTTAAGACTTTTATGAGCTTTTCTCTCAATTTCAAGGCTTGATTTTAGGAACTTTGATGTTATATACTTCCAAGGGAGTATTAAAACGTCATGGTGAAAAATTTCAATGTAAAAAATTTCCCCCTGAAGTGCGAAGTCTGAGAGCAATCGAAGAGTGATGTGCTTTATCATTTCGAGGATTAGCCCGTGGATACCCCAGTCGGAACCCTGTAAAAAAATTCAATGCAAATCATATATATATATATATATTATCACTGAGGTAGGAATTCCCATACTCAGATCAAAACTAACTAAAATTGTTCTGATACAAAAATGATTTTAATATTACATCAATAGTGTAGACACAGCATGGACGTAGCCATCTATAATGAATATTCTACAGCATAATGAATAATAAAACTCCTCGCAGCCTGGATGGTGGAAACTAGATCCAGGGTCTTGATTTTCGCTTCCTGAACTAGTATGATTCTATCCATGTGATTAAATGTATTGAAGTCGAACATGGTAGAAACCACTTGATTACCAGTTAATGATGTGAACTGTTAACAAGTGTGAGAGAAACCACCAATAATGAAAATGACTCTCAAAGTACTCAGTACAATCCATGAAATGTCAATAAGTGATCTGAAGTCGAGCATTTCATGGAATCATTCGATCGAAGGTCAATGATGAAACTTGTCGTCGAAGGCGAGAAACCTGCCATTAAGGTATGCATATTCCAAGGTACTGATGGATTCTAGATAAACTTTCTAGATGATGAGTTGTCATCGATAGAAAGTGATCCATCGTAAGAAATCTCACGACACGAAACCATAGGTCAAGTTTTGAAGAAATTTTTTGCAAGGACTGACTCATGGATGGTCAACACAAATGGAGACAATTGTTTGCAGATGAATGGTTTTTTTGAATATCCTCTTAAACACATAATGACACTACAGATGGTTTGGTGACAGTTTCCCTAAGCTAATACCCAGAAGCCAGTTGACGACCTTCAATTGGTTTGATTAACTGATAGGAAAGGGATTTTCACAACCCAGTTATAAGTGTGACAAAAAGTGTCATGTTCAAGAGTGGTATAATTATTTTATATATTAAAGTGTAACAAAGGAATTCGTCTTCTCTCTTTTCCCCCACCATTTCTGGCAAGTACCTCTTTATTTTTGACAAGCTTGAGGAGGATAACAATTGCTTGTTTATAATCTCATCCTTTAGATGAGTCCAACTTAGTTTAAAATTGAACCCTAAGAAGGAGTGGTCCGTTCCTATTTGTAATCAACAGGTCATTTACTGTTAGATTTTAACGAGTCCAGTATAGGAGAAACTCGGTGTTTTTAATTTTTAGGGAGTCAGAATAAAAAACTTAAGAAAACTCCTTGGGTGTACTTTTTCGTAAATTTAGTCTCTCCGGCCTGAAAAAGGATAAAGCAATACAGGAGAGAACTCTATTGACCATGATTAGTCAACGTATACCTTTTTCATAAATAGTCCATTTTAGTCCAAAAAAGGGGTAAACTTATACTGAAGGGATGACTGTTCATTTCCTTTAACGAGTTCGAATAGTCAAGTACTCAGCAATATTTTCATTTTTAGAGAGTCTCAAAAGGGATTAAAAGAGGAATCCATGGTTTTGTTTTTTTGTAAATTTTAAAGAGCCCGAAAAAGTGATAAAAGTATACTCTTCTCAAAAATGACCATTTCACCTAAAAAATCCAATATTCTACACAAAAAATAAAAAAAATAAACGTATCTGCTTCAATAATAAAAATATTTTGAAAAAACATATTTTTAAAGTGAAAAATAAACAAATTTGAATTTCATTTATTAGAAAAAAGTTATAAAAATGAGTTTTCCAAATTCACTTTTACTGTTTGAGTTCAGAGTGAAGATTTGAGAGCTTTTGGCAAAAAACGCTCAAGAGAATATTCCGGACAAACTGACCGTTGAAACCGAAAAATGTCTACTCCAGCTAATCCACATCTTCTTTTCCTTGGTTTTCATCTATTCATTTCCTTAATTTACAGTTTAAAATTCATTTTTGGAGAGGAAATAGGTTCAAAATTCTGCCCTCAGGGGTCCGCAGGTAAGACGCATGGCACCTGTGGACCCTGACATTTTCTCACAAAGAAAAATGGCGTGGCCCCGCACTTTTAGCACAGAACCTGTGTGAAGCTATGCATTGTCTCTGAACGTAAAATGCGGGGGCACCGTGAAGAATTTGAAAACATAATTTCTTCCCAAATTACCTAAATTTTTTGTTTTAAAATGATTCTAATCTTTCATTTTGCTCATTGTAGGATATTTACAATGCTCTTCTAGCATGAACGTGAACATGAGGAGGTGGATGAAGCAGCAATGATTCATTTACCTACATTACAAGTTCCTCGAAAGCATGTGGGTTATTCAAATTCTGGGCTATCAGTGGCATGAGAGCTCAAGTAGACCTTCTCACTTGGTTGGTAAACAAGTGGGATGTTCAAGACCAGTGTTTCGTGATTGGAGGAAACCGGCTCGAAATTGCTCTGGAGGACATATATTTTTGACTAGTTTGTATAAGAGAGGTCAACCACTTTCTCTATTTGGGGCTAGACCAGGTGGCCAATCTGTTGCTAGCTTGCAATTAGAGTTCTGCAATGATGAGGCTAATCCAAAAGACAAATGGATTGATATTAAAACTATCATCCATCCTGAATTAAAAATGATTGCATTTACCATTACCAGGTTGTGCATAAATGCAACTTTTCATGTGGCTACTGGATCTCAAATTCAGATTGCAGTGGACTGCTTCCGAGGCACTATATTCAACTGGTGCGAGGCATTGTTGGCTAATGTAAAATTCCATCTAACTAGAGTAAAAAATAGAAAGTTAAATAACTTCCGATATGGATCTATCGTGGCTACTTTTTCTTTAGAGAGGATTCCTATATTAGCCTTGTAACATATTCTTGTTGATGATGGTGGAGTCCGAGAGCCTCGGATGGTCCGATGGGTTGCCTTAATGGCCCGTCATAGTGAGGGGACAGAGATTGTTCGATTTCCCTCGGCTTATTTTTGTTGGTTAGAACACCAAATATTTGTGATAGAGGACTTCCTTTATGTTGGGATGGATTACCGGGGAGATCATGATATGCCCCTTCCTCCAGGAGCTCAGTCAGATGATTCAGGTAAAAAATCTCTTTGAAACGCTCTAATTTCTAATTTTTTTTTTTTTAAATCGTCCAAAACTGATAAAAAAAATTTCAAATGCAAATGTCGGTCCGCGTTGACCAGCCACTATCTGCCCCTTTGACAGGAGGCAAAGGGATGCAGCTGCAGCACCACCACCACCACAGGATCAGACAGTAGAAATCCTGATCGATTTGGAACACCATTTGGATCGACTTACTCTGGACATCCCAGAGACTACTATAGATGACATTCCTCTCTACTTACAGAGATATGTCATTGGTGTTCCTGGACCATTCGGGAGAATCTTGAGTAGAGTGGAACGAGCTATAGTATAATATCATGATCATTACCATGGATAGTGGATGATCGATTGTATAGACTCTTATCATTTTTTGTATCACTTTTTTCCCGATCATAAGGCATTTTGAACCTATGATTGGGGACGATGTACTATTTTTTGAAACACTACTCTATGCTATGATATACTACTATTTTCAGTTACCTGTCCAACATGTTATCGAACGTTGATCTACTACATTTATTATTGCAAATGCTTGTTAATCACACTAGAAGCTATTTCACCTGCTAATGTGTTTAAATTTCTTGGAATGTGTTGATACTCAATATAATCAAATTCTTGTTCCAAGAGACGAACTCTTAAAAATAATCTTAATAACACTGGGTTTCTAATTGCATATACTTGATTCAATTGTAATACAACGAGTTCAGATTCTAACCTAAAGATCAAACTTTGAATTCCAAATGAAATGGATTCATACAATAACTCAATAACTGCGTTGTATTCTGCAATATTGTTCATTTTTTTACCGAGGCTTACCCCATTCATAGATATTAACTCGTCAGTGGGTGAATAACTAACCCAAGATGTGGAAGAGATGTTCCATGTACTATGGAAAGCACCATCAACAAAACCAATGGATGTTTGAAAAGACGTCGACATCTGCAATATCAAGAATAATCCAGATAAGTAGGAATAGTAGTAAAGCACACTTAAACTAGGCACATGTTTCTAATCTACAGCACACCAGCTAAAAAATAACCAATATATAGGAAAGATCTCCACACAAGAATCAAGAATAATATCTCTTTAGATAAATCCCATTTCTGGGTTTGCCTAAAGAGACCTCGTCAAAAGAAATCAATTCATAGGCCCCTTTTGCAAGTTTTCGCTTGACAATATAAGGACCATGCCACATAGGTTTGAATTTCCCAGCCCCTAGCTTATCATTAGCTTGATCATAAACCAAGACTAGGTCTCCTTCTGAAAAAATCCGAGGTGTAACACTTTTATCATACTAAGCTTTCATTCGTTTCGCACGAGTCTCGGTAGCTAGTGCAGCGGTGCACCGATTCTCATCTAATTGAGCTAAGTATAAAAAATGTTTCTCCTCTTCAGAAGTGGCTAGTGGTAACTCTATGGCTAGTTGGAGTGACGTTATCTCGCATTCAATGGGTAATACCGCTTCTAAACCGTAAACCAGTTGAAAAGGGGTAAAACCTGTCGATGTTTTTGCTGAGGTTCAATATGCCCAAAGTGTTGAAAAGAGCATGGTATGCCAATTCGACTTATGTATTACAATGATTTGTTTGATCATGGTGGCTAAAAATTTATTAATTGCTTCAACCAGACCACTAGCCTACGAATAATATGGTGCATAACTGTCATGGCATAGGCCAAGTTTTTTAGTTAGCTCGATCATCATGATGTTTCGAAAATGGCTCCCATGATCAGTAATTATCGCTTGGGGTACACTAAAACGAGCAATCACATGATTGAACACGAAAGTAGTTGTAGTTTTTCCATCTGCCACAAATGTAGGCATCGCCTCAGCCCATTTGGTAAAATAATCTACTGCTAGAATAATATACCCATGCCCCTCGGCTAAGTGAGGGTTACATGTAACGAAGTCAATGCCCCATTTTGCAAAAGGACCGACAACAATTATAGGGTGAAGAGGAGTAGGTGGTGCATGCATTTTTTGATCGAATATTTGACAATTATGACATTTTTGGACCGCATAAATACAATATTTAAATAAAGACGGCCATAAATAACCTGTGCGCAATATTTTTTGGGCTGTGGTGTACCCAAACATATGAATTCCACATGCTCCAGAGTGATAGTCATTTAAAACCTTTTCAGCTTCTTCATGAGTGAGACAATGTCGAAAAACAGAGTCCGCACCATGACGGTATAGTGTGTCGCCAACAATATGATATTTTTGAGACTGGAAACATATTTTACGTCGTTGTGACTATGAAATTTCTAATCGAAAAGATTGGATCTGAAGATAAACAATGATATCTCCATACCAAGGATCAATGGTACTAATAACAAACAAGGATTCATTCGCAATTGGTTGTTCTTCCACAGTTTCTATATCAGTACATGTGAAATCACACATAAGTTCAGAAAATATCAATGATTTCTTTGATTTGGACTTTTCAAATTCCAAATCAAACTCCTGTAGGATAACAATCCATTTGGAGTATTTTCCCCTTAGCAATTGTTTGATCAAGATATACATCATAGGGTTGCAATTAGAAATCACTGTTGTTTTGCATAAAATTATGTAATGACAAAAACATTGTACAGCTTGAACGGCTGCCAAGGCCAATTTCTCCACATGTGAGTACTTGATCTCAGTCGGATGCAAATTTCGACTAAGATAGTAAATCCCATGTTCACCATGGAATTCATCTTCCTGAACTAGAACCATTCCTATCGTGGAATCGGAAGCGGCGAGGTACAAAAATTAATACTGGTTGTAATTGGGAGGATGCAGTAACGGTGAATGGGTCAACCTATGTTTCAAAGCATCAAAATATCGATCAACGATCTCATCCCAAAAGAAAGGAATATTCTATTTCAACAAGATGGTGAAACCTTTCGTTAACTCGGCGTAGTTAGGAATAAATCGACATAAAAAGTTTTCTTTCCCTTGCAAACTTTGGAGTTGGCGAAGAGTATAAGGAGGAGGTAATTTTATGTTTGCCTCAACCTTCAACGGATCGACACAAATGCCTGCCTTTGAGACAATAAATCCCAACAATCGTCCAGATTGTACGCAAAAAACACATTTGTGAGGATTCAGATGAATCTTATAATGCTTTAATAATATAAAAATGGCTCGTAAATGAGTGATATGATCTACTCTATGCGAAGAATGAGCAGGAAAATCATTGAGGTAGGGTTGTACAATGTGTTTAATATCATGAAATGCACAAGATATTGCCCTCTGAAAAGTGGTGCCAGCATTCTTAATTCCAAAGGGTAGTTTCTGATAAGCAAAGTTCCCCATGGAAAAATGAAAGTTGTTTTGGGTTGATCTACAGGGAGTATGCTGATTTGATTGTAGCCGAAAAATCCATCCATGAATGAAAACATTTCACTTCCAGCACAATCATCAATAATTTGATCGATGTAAGGGGTTGGATAATTGCCCTTTGGAAAAGCTTGATTTATATCCCTATAATTGATACACACTCGTATTTTTCATTGTTTTTTATTGACTAGAACAATACTAGATGCCCAATCCATTAACAGGATCAGATAAATAAAACCTGCATGAAGTAATTTTTCAACTTCGGCTTTAATAGCGGAAACTTTTCTCAGATGTATCTGACGTAATCTCTATCTAATGGGTTTAGCATCTAGGTATGTCTTAATTTCATGAACAAAAATTCACGGATCGATTCCTAGCATTTCATCATATGACCAGGCGAAAATGTCATGGAATTCCTGAAATAGAGCTTTATATGCTTGGATTTCATCAGTCGTACAAGAAGCACCTATATGAATGTTTTCAACAATTCCAGGTTTTACTAAAATGTCAAGGGAAACTGGTGTAGAAATATTTTCTAAATTCAATTCAGAATCGAAATGTGAGAGAGGATTAAGAGGTTCTTTGACATAATCAGTAGTAAAAATGGAGGAAAAATTATTCTCAAAATGATCGAGATCAGGTAAAAATGAAGACCTATGATGAAAATCTTCCCATGGTAACTCATCGACCAACAAGAATTCACGAATATGTTCATCAGTAATAAATACTTGTTGACCAAGATCTAGAATTGATGTTGAATTTGAGCTCGATATTGAAAATGACTCCTCATTGATCACATTCACTGGATCAAGATCAGTCGAAGGAGTATCAGATAATGATTGTACATTCTGATATGCTAACTCAAAAGGACTCCAAGGCATTTTTCCATCGAAAGAATCCAATTCTGATTCTAAAGGTACTATCCAAGGATCATCAAAGGAAATAGTACTTGATGTAATCATATTGATATTAGTAATATGAGGCTGTACGTTGGGAGCAGGCAGGGAAAAATTTCTGAGTAAAGCTGAATCTTAAGTAAACCTACTCCAAAATCCTTATAAGGGATAGTAAATTTTCCGATATGCTAGATGCTATCAGTAGAGGCTGGGTCAGATGAATAATATGAGAGCTGATATATTTTAACAATATTTCCTTTATGAGGAAACATGATGAGATGAAATATCAATGATACAACAAGAGTCATGGTGTAAGACCAACTGCGACCCAGGAGAAGGTTGTAATCTAGAGGGCCATCAACCACTTCCACATATAGATTAACCATTTTTCCTTCGACCTCTATTGGTATATCTTGTAAGATACTATACAGTTGAAAACCTATTCCATCAAAAGCTTTGAGAATAGTAGGTGATTGGTTAATTTTCAGAGAACCAAGTGATTTCCAACATTTTAATGACATAATACACATAGAAGCCCATTCATAAACAATAGTATGAAAGATACGTTTGTTTTTTACTATTACCGATATTTGAAAATCCATTTGATGGGGTAGGCGGGGTGTAAATTTCTCTAAATCGAAGATCATGAGGTTCGAATCCTGAAGGTATACAGCTCTTAAGGCTGACAAAAGTAATTTTCTTTGGGCTGGGCATGATTGCAGGACTTCCAAAGCCAACATTGCTGAAGGGAAAATCACCAAATCTTCAACAATATTGTAATTCTGAGTAGCTCTCGTATGTGGATTGAAAGTTGATTTACGAAGTACACCTTTAGCGGGCAGTTTGATTACTAATTCATGATTTTGTTTCTCGATCTATAACATATTAGAAATTGAGGGAGATTTATTTGATGCTGAATTATATGTTTCTGCTTCTTTACCAGGATTTTTACTACTGTAATCTTGCGATCGTGTCGCAACCATCAAGATAATCTCTAGCGCATTTGAGGAAGATCCAACCATGTTACTATCTTGATCAGGAAAGGGATCCTTCAAGACAACAAGTATGAGCGAACCCTTAACGAATTTTGATACCTTAGCTCTATGTGGGAACTCTTTTGTAAAATGATCCTCGTCACATATCAGACAAGGATATCGAGGTTTACGTTTTTCATCAGTTGGTTCAGTTGTATCATTTTTATCTTTTGAAGATTTTTTCTTTTTATTCTTACCTTTCTTCTTACGACTATTTTTAGGTTTGGTTTTAGATGATTCTACAACATGAATATCGGCGGAAGTTTCAATAGAAGAATATCCTTTTGGTGAATCGGGTGAAGTTATAATAGGAGAAGTCGTCTTGGAAGATTTCTTCTTACTTTTACCAGTGCTAACAGAACCAATTACGCCATTAGGGGCATGAGAGCTAGGAGGAGTTGTAGTTAATTGACCAGGCCTTGGTAAATCGGGGATTTTATCATATAGAGTACCTGACTGAGTATATACAAGGTCAAGGTACTGAGCCTGAGCAACGACTTGCTCTTCTGTAACAACGCCTCCTTTGGCCACATCTTCAGTAATTTTGGGAAATAATGATTTAACAAACCATTCAACCAAAATTTGATTCGGAATAAATACTTTCACTAAACTCTTTCTACGTCTCCATTCATGAATGTGATCGGATATGTACGTAGACGTAGACTGTTTTAATGAAGTTATCAATTCTGTGTCATTGTTGTATCTGACAGGAAACTGAAAATGGGTTAAGAATGCAGTAGCTAGTGCATTAAATTTATTAAAAGATCTGCATGGTAACTCAATGTACCATTTGACAGCTAGACCAATGAGAGTTCTCTGAAAAAGATGCAATCGAATCGAATCATCGATTATTGAATTAGATGCACACCAGAGGTGATAAGTCATCATGTGATTAGACGGGTCCTCTCCTAAATTACCCTCAAACTTTGGAATATCATTGGGCAACTTGTTAGGCATTAGCGGCTAATATGGAAGATAAAAGATAGGATCATTCACAAGGCATGATAGATCCGGTAAATCTAAAGTTGCTATAAATGGTAACCGATGGCTAGGGTCTTGATAACCTTGTGTGATCAAAATAGTGCCATGAGGAGGATATCCAAGATACCCTGGAATTGGATGCGCATTTGGAATCATAAAACCTCCTGGATAACTAGGATTAACCGGACCATACGGGGATTCTTGGGGTACTTAATAAGTATACCCAGGGTACAACTGATACTGATATACTAGATTTCGTGTAGTCTGTCAAAATTGATACTATCCCTAGTACGGTTGATAAGTAAATTGTGGTTGAATAAAAACAACCATACTAGTACGAGCTTGTCCTGTAGGGATCTGGACCGTAGCCTGAACTGTAGGTCCTGACTGTGGTACAGATACTTGAGGAATTTGCACTGATGTAGAGATAGAAGAAACCAGAGCTGTAGATACTCCAGAAACGGGTGAGGTAGGTTGAACAGAAGTTGCAACAGAAGCAGAAGTTTGAGGCAGAGTCTGAGGTGTACTAGGCCCAGGCTGTTGAACAGAACCAGGTGCAGGGATTTGAACGATAGGCTAGACAGGTTGCTGGGTTGGACCAGAACCTATGGATTGTCTAGGTTGATTAGGTATCTGTACATTGGGTTTCATAGTTTGTTGAATTTGAGATGGATCCCACACCATATTCATTCCGAGGTATTCACCTATAGAAGGTTGTGCATATGAAGGACCATAACCTAGTTGAATGTAGGGTTGATAATTAACTGGAAAATTTCCAGCTCCTTGTAATAATGGTTGACTGGAAGGAGGTTGGAAACCTTGAGTTGGGTACTGACATTGAGGTTGATAACCTTGAGGCATGTACTGAATCTGGGGTTGATATGAACCCTAAGGAATATACTGAGTCTGGGGTTGACCTTGGGGTATGTACTATCTCTGAGGTTGATAACCTTGAGGTATGTACTGTCCTTGAGGTTGTTCTCCAGGTAAATAATATTTTCCTACAGTTTGTCCTGGTAAAAAATTACCTTGAGGTTGCCCCCCGAGTGGTAACTGACTTCCTTGAGGTTGCCCCCCAGGTGGTCACTGACTACCTTGAGGTTGCCCCCCAGGCGGTAACTGACTACCCTAAGGTTGAGGATTAGGAATATTACCAAACATTATAAAATTTTCTTTGCATTCAACGTTTCAGTTTTAGTTCCATTTGTACCAGATGATAACATTTGTTTGGTTGGTTGAGGAGTTGCTCCTGAGAAGGTACCAAAGAGTGACTAGTACCCCAAAGGAACAGAATGGCCACCGTATAAAAATGTTTCCGGAGATTTGGAAAACATAGATGACTCACCTAACATAGTTGATGAAGGATAATAACCTCTCAGTGTAGGATGAAAAGGAATTCGGGGTGGTGAATAACTAAGACCTGGGTTTTGTAAAAAATATGTCAATGATAAATACCAAGCATTAGTTATAAGAGGACTGTAGAATATTGATTCATGTTCCCTAATATTCAATTTTTCTTGGGTTTCAGGAAGAGTTACGTCTTCGTCTAGATCAACAAGTTCTTCAATAGATATGAGGTCAGAAGGAATATTTTCAGTAATGCGATGTCTTACCCTAGGTGAACCAAGATCACTAGAAGTTGGAGTAACAAATCCTGAAGATGGTTCCAATACAACAGGTTCAGTGTTAGGCTCAGAAATTTCAGGTTCTTCAGCTAATTCACTGGAAGGAGAAATAATACCAGTAACTTCAGAAATTGAAATTGGCTCTTGAACATGTTCTACTATTTGTGATTGACAATGAGGATTAATAACTATAGATGATGCTCTTGTTTATGTTGATCTAATTCTACTGTCACTAGGCGATACTAGAGCTTTCAGCCCTTCAAGTTGGCTTGGGGTATACTCAGGGGGTTTCCCTTGGGGTCTACGTGATTGTCTTAGTAATTTAGCCACGATTAAAAATTATTAATCGCACGCAATCAAAGAAAATTTCAATAAAACTCATAAATTCACTAAGGAAACAAACAAATGAATCACGCGCCTAAAAATCTAGGAGATCAAACCACACACAAACAGTAACTTCCCACACTAGAAACACTAGTTGGTGATGGAATCCAACATCGTAGTATTTTAAAGTAGAAAGGGCGGTTGGAACAGTTACCCCGACAACCTGCTTAATGAAACAGACTGGTAAAATTTTCTCCACTTAAACCATCTCGAGTGAAGATAACCCTCCAGAGAGTCCAAGTGAGTCTAGTCAACATCTGCTCTAGGTACAGTGGGATCTTTCCTTCACTGTCACCTTAGCAAAAAATCATAAAGATTATGGCCACTATGGTTACCAACAGGAACTAATATACCTGGGGGAACATCCTACGATCCGACATATGCACAAGGGCAGAGTAAAAGAGTTCAACCCCCTTGAAGGCTCCTTGAAATAATCCAAGGTATACCTACAAGTGACCCTAGGCTCCTCGACAATGGTCTGTCTGAGGTTTACCATTGTTAATAGGCACACATCTTCTATCGTTCCCAATGAGATATAATTGATTATCCCACTGGTTCAGATATGACCTCGTGCTTGACTCCTTTAAGAGGAGCTTCCCAGAGCATACAAGTGACTATTGGATTTTTCCTACCACAAGATTGACTACTTGTTTGTTTTAATTGTCTTGGAGAGTTAATTACTCCCTACTCTAAGACACTAGCCTAAGCTATATTGGTGAAAAGAGCTCTAGAAATATAAAAAATTAATAGATTGATTTTAATTTAAGCATTGATTTTAAAAGGTTGTTTCTTAGGACAATAGGTGCGAAAGTGAAACTGATGATATGTAGTGACCCAACTCAAAACACACTAAAAATGCATCTATTATGAGAAACAATTATTTTCCTTTCAATGAATTCTATCTAAAGGAAGAGTTGAGAAATGCAATCTTTTAAAACTATTCGTTGCTTCAAACAAGAATAAATGAAAATAAATCTAATTTCATGAGAACTAAAAATTATCTAATGCTCAAATAATAAATCCCTTTATAATTCAAGATCGAAACAACAAACAAAGTTTTTCTTCAAAAGAATACTATAATTTCTAGAAATAACACTCAAAACTAAAAACACTAATTTTGAGATCTAAAAATTCCAAAGACTAAATATGAAAACTTTAAATATTTTCAGGATGTCTTGCTTAGCTTGTTATCTAACTAGGAAATTCTTTTCTTGGATCAGCAAGAACTCAAAAAACATCCAATTTGGTTTTTTCACTGAAATTCCAAACTTATCAACAAAGTTTTTTAAAGATTTGCAAATGAGAAAATGGGATCTAAATCTCATAAAACAATTTCTGCTATGATGTCAAATTCATCAAGAAAACAAGGAAATACTAGTGATCTAATGGTATACCAAGGTTTCTAATCTTTGAGTGGGATAAAGATAAAGAAAAAATCACTATAACATGCAGATCTTTCAGAAAATCATTCAAAACTAAAAATGCTGAAATAAACTCTTAATCAAAGCTTTCTGACAGAAGATACAAGTCTGGGTATACACTGAGAATCTAACAAACTAATCCAGAAAAGAGGATTTTAATATTTTCCAAAAATTTTCACAAGGTCCGCAGGATTCAGTGTAAACCAATGCGATCTCACACTGTGTATACAAGAAAAGAGCGGAGATGTATGCACTGTTTCTAAAGGAAAAGTGTGGATACCAGAAAACTAAAAGAAAAAATTAAAAAATCTAAATCATTTCTCAGGGATTCAACAGGGATAAAATACCCAAGCCAGTATAGATCAATCAAAATTATAAAAAAAAAAATTCACAAGTCAAAAATAAAAGAAATCAAAGTTCAAGATCTATTCCCAAGTGGAGCCGCAATTTTGTTGGACGGAAAAGTCGTTCTTGCGGACAAGACAGACCTCCCAAGTGTCCTACGGATAGCTAGCAACAAATGGACAAAGAAAAAATATTTTCTCTAGATACTATTTGATTTGGAATTAAATATAACAGGGTTTTAGAAACCTACTTGTAGTCCAGCGCTGATATTCTTTCTAGTGGCTTGAAGAAAGTCATCGTCAAGGATTTGCAATCACAAACACAAGAAAATATCAAAAGCACCTACATAATAAAATTAATTCATGAATCAAACATCTATCAAGATGATCAAGTAATTAAAGAAATGAGATAATTAATTAAATAACCCATTGATTAAACATGATAAATAAGCTATTTAACTAAAGAACTCATTGAGAAAATAATATTCATTCATATTAACTTAAATAAAGAAGAGCCTTACAACCATGTCCGCCTTGATGTCATACAGGCTTTCCTTGGGTTCGAAACAAGCGTTTCCTTTACTCTGACAAGCTTTGCACTCTCTCAGCTAAAATTCACATGGGTGTGTAATCATTCCCACATAATGATCAGTTAAGAGAGTATGAGTCTCTACAACATTTCTCCTCAAAAATTCTCCAAGTCTAACTCACTAACTCTAACCCTTGAAGCTGCACTATGGCTTCAATTTATAGGAAAAGAGAGGAGGTTATGGTTCCACATAAGAAGGGATAGAATTCTCTTTTGAAGGGATTGGGCTCCATAAATGAAGGGGTAGGCTCCCATAATGGAGAAATGAACATACATGATAGGAGCAAACCTTAGACCAGATAATTGCTTCTAGAAGCTTCCAGATTTGATTGCCGGGTTTCTAAATTTTATTTTCCGCCTTAATTTTACCTTTTACAGGGGTCCGCACCCTTAATGAAGAAAAAGTGCATTTAGCTCTGCATAATTTATAGCCAAAAGGTGTGGCACTGCAGGCAATGCTAAGAGAAAGTGCAGTACAGATGTTTTTAAGACTTTTATGAGCTTTTCTCTCAATTTCAATGCTTGATTTTAGGAACTTTGATGTTATAGACTTCCAAGGGAGTACTAAAACATCATGGTGACAAATTTTAGTGTAACACTTTCCTAGGACGGTTTCCTAGCATTCAACTTTAGAATCATAATTATTGGGCATGTATATATTCATGATGTTGCAATTTTTCTAAGATGTGATGTGCATGAAATTGGTGCTAATATAGTGATATGATCTGTTTTTAGGCAAAAGGAGAAATAGAAATGAGCACCATATGGAACATAGGCCTCCTGATGCTCCCCTAGATCTCAAAGCCATGACACTGTATTTTTTCCATCTTGTTTGAAATTTGAGGATGAATTCTCCCTCCTCCATTTTGGTTTCGTAGAGAAGCATAATATGGGGATCCTTAAGCCTTAGGAAGTTTCTAATCCCTTGTTCCTTTTTCTCACTTCCCATCCCCCTAGAATTCTAGGAGATTATATTCGTTATTTAGTATTGGTTTTGGCTCCTCCACTAATAGTGAGGAACATGTTGGATTATTTTTATTGTAGATTTTGGGTAGTTTGAATGATGTATTTATTATTACTCCCTAGGTTCCTTTTTCGTTCTCCCTTTCTACATTTTCTTCCCTCCCTTCTCTATTTGATTTTCTTCCAAGTTTCTTGGACAACTTGGTTCTCATCGCTTCTATCTAAAATTCTGGTTCTGACTCATCCTCACTTGGGATGATGTTTTATGAAGGACCTGTACTTTCCTTTGGGGATTCACATCCTTCTTCCTCCTATAATTCTTGGGTCTTATTCTTGATTTAGATTCCTTAGGGATCTTCGAGAACAAGGATCCATTCTATTCCATATTATCACCTATCTCCTCATGTTATTTTTGTTGATTTTTTCTTGGAGGTGTTAAGAGTTTCACGTGAATTATTTAGTTTATAAAATAAAAAATGGATTATTAAAATGTCTATTATTATCCTTTTATACTCCTTGTACCGTTCTGTTAGGATTTTTGCAAGAAAGAGGTCAAGGTACGTGAGCCTCTTGCCCTTGGCCATGAGGAAGGATTTTTTGAGCTTTATTTTTTCTATTTATTTGGGTGTGTCATTTACATTATTCTTCTTAAGAGGTGGTAATTCCTTCCTTCTTGGGGAATTTACTTTCAAAAATCCCATATTCATGTAAGAAGTGTCATTTGAAGGGAATTTGATCATAATCTATAGGTTGAATGAAATACCATCCATGTAAAGAGAACTAAACAGATTCAAGAAAACATTTTTATAAATCAAATTCAACATAGGTTCTTGCATAAGCATACATATATTCTCCTACCTACACTTTTTCGATATATTTTCCAAGGGTTTTTCCAATATTTCAAAGAGTTTATTCATCCCAGCAATGGAGTGAATGATTCAACAACTTCTCCCAGACAATAAAACTGAAGGAACGTCATTTTCAAGGTTGAAATTGAAGGTCCATATGTCTAAATAGAGGTCGTGAGATCTAATTAAATAAATATATTTCTTGAATATGTGGTGGTTTTCTTCCTTTAGCTTGAGGAATAATTCATATAAGCCTTTCACATATAATTTTTTTTTGATATGCCCTTTGACAAGAGGCTTCTATTTTCTATCAACGCATTTATGTAGAGTTCTTGGGGAGGGATAGATCCCCATGAACCAACCCACCAATCCTCTTCCATATAGACTGATGGCTCAAACTCTTGATTTTATAGGATTTACCTCTATGTTTTGAATATTGTCCAATTTCTTCACAAATTATTCTTGTCTAGATCTAATACCCTTCAAGTTCATTTGGAGTAGGTTTATGAATGTATAAGTAGCTTAAGGAGAGATATACCAATTAGGGGATGAGGAGGGAAGGAGGATCTTGCCTCCTGCACATGTAGAGGCCATGAGGGAAACCCTATTGGGATTAGGAGAGTGTCAAAATTTGGAGGTAGCTCCATAGAGTTGGATTTTCGTTTCTCTATGTTTAACATTCAGAAAAATATTAGAACAATAAATAATTACAATAATAAAAAACACATTGGAATATGGACAATGTCGCTTATAAATAATTTATTTCAATGGTCATGTTGAGTAAAATATTTCAATGCCAACTATGTATATATTAGATAAAATAAATGGAAACAACAAATGTCTTATAGTTGAAACATTTTATTAGTGTATTGTTCAAATGGAAAGAGATTTACAGTTCTTCCATGCTCAACATGGAATTGACATATGGTATGTGTGAGTGTATAGAGAGATCCATGTTAAGTCTAAATCTATCAATTGTCAAAAGGATCAAATCTCTTGAAGTATAAACCTTTGTTTGAGTTTTTCACTCTAAAAGAAATTTACACTTTAAAAGATTTGTTCCCTCTTAAAATTTTACAAATATATATATATATATATATAAACCAAACAAAGATATTTTTCATCTTATCTTTTAATCTTATATTAAATCTAACAATTAATATTTTTAATCTCCATATATTTGATGTTAGTCACAAAGTTTTTAAAATAGTAAACCATCATACCAACAATGTGATATTTGATAACTAAAAAGAAAGACGTGACATTATATATATATATATAAACTAAAAACAATGATTAAATTTTTTTTAAAAGCGGCATGCATCATAGTTATTTAATAGCAAAACCACATGTGGTTGGTATATGATTTTAGATCTATATCAATTACATGCACAATCAAATTCGTAAATGTGATATATATATATATATATATATATATATATATATATATATATATATATATATATATATATATATATATATATATATATGGATATGGTTGCGTCCACTGGACAATCTTTGGTCTATTGGACCTAAAGAAAAGAGTTATTTAATTTGATTTAAGATTTTATTCCTATGCTCAAAAAGCTTGGAGAGAAGCCTCCCGAGCTCACTATAATTTTGACATCTTAAAAGGCTAGGAAGGTCAATATTGCAACAAATATTATGAAATTGAGCTCTAATGTGGTTATACGCGGGGCACTCTAAGAGGAAGTGATTTTCATCCTCGATGTTCATATTCTCACAGAGATGGCAGATCCTTTCCATCCATGGTGTTTTAGGAACTGTCCAACGACCTGTTTCACTATGGAGCTCATGAGAGTTCTTTCTAATCTTGGCTATATTAATTTTCTTCTTTGATCTAGTTAAACAGAGAGATAATTTTGATCTTCTAGGGTGGGGTTGATGACCTCCTTATAATATCTTAATTTTCTTTTAGCTGCTAGATCTTTCTCCCACCACTTTTTTTCTTTGAACTTAAAAGTAACAATTTTTTTAATGTTATTAATGTTTTGCAATGCAACATTCTCGTTGATCTCCCAATGGTTTAACCAGGCCATAGTGTCTTTATACCAACCTCGATTAAGCCTTAGGTGGTTTTGGCTGGAATTTAAAGCTAGCTTAGGAAGTCTATGGTCTCCTATGCTATTGAGCTTGTGCTTGTACAACAGAAGCCTAGTCATAGCTAGGCTCTCGATAGGAGAAAGACCCACTTCTATAAGGAGAAGAGGATAGGGTGTATTTCTTTTAATTTTAAGGTTATACGTTATAAAACGCTTCTGGATTTTATCAATATTTCTCTAGGATTCTCTAGAGATGCTGCAACCCCGAACCTCACATCCATATAAGATATCAGGAGTGACTAAAGTTTCAAAGAGGAACTTCTTTCTATCCCACATTACGAGGTTTTTCGTTTTACAATTATTTTCAAGACTAAAATAAGCTTTCCATCCCCCATTAATCCTTTTCTAAATGCTATAGTTCCAGTTGAGCTTGTGATGAATATCAATTCCTAGGTACTTGTAAGAAGACACTTCCTCCAAGTTACTATTGTCATAAATAAAATTAGTGTAAGTGTCCTTCTAGGATTTTATAATCATAATTTTTGTTTTGTCAGTGTTAACAGACATACCGATGGTAGAGCAGAAATCCTTAAGAAGTCTAAGTTGCTTATCAAGATCAGATGGGCACCTTGCGAGAAGAACAATATCATGAGCATAGAGAAGAAGGATGATGACTATCCCAGCTAATATCGTGCCAAAAAATCTTGCTTCCTCTAAAGAACCTTCGAGCTTATCGATGTAAATGCCAAATAGGGTAGGGGAAAGGGGGCAATCTTGTTTAACTCCGATATTACACTTAATATATTTGGACCACCCCTCATCGCTCTTTAACTTGGAAATTACATTCTCATATAACCTTATAGAAGCCGCTCTTATCTCGAAAGGAAAATTTAGCTCTTCTAATATATTCCATAGGTTGTTTCTAGGAGACGTATCGAAAGCCCTTCTAAAGTCCACAAAGAAACAAAAGAGATTGGATTTATCATTGCGACATTCCTCCACAATGATCCTAAACATAAGGAGGTGGTCTGTTGTTGAGTGCTGCCTTCTAAAAATCGCTTGGCCTTTAGCCCACTTACCTTCACTTTCAAGCCAAATTCTCAACTTCTTTTCCAAAATAATACCATATAACTTCGCTAAGAGAGGGCTGATCATAATTTTCTGATAATTAGAGGGGTTATTTGTATCCCCACTTTTAAAAATAGGGATAATGAGGCTCTAAGTCCAAGGTTTAGGGATGATCCAGGTGGATATTGGTGGTCACCCACCTATTCCACTTCGGGCCCCACCATTGTTTCTTTTAGTTTTTCAGTTTCGGCACAACTTACTATTTTTAGCAGTTTTTCACGTCTTGAACTTTCAGAGCTGTTTTGAGGCCCTAAACGACGTTTTTTGGGAAAAACGGGAGCACGGATTCATGTTTCTCACTCAAAATTTGTATTCCTATGATAGATATTTCTAGCAAGGTATGGTTCACGTCAAACGAAGATCATATGCCAAAGTTACGTCCTCGAGAAGTTGAAACACCAAATTACCCAAACGGGGCCCATAGTTTTGGTGCTTCATCTCCTAGGGTTAGGGTTTTGGATGTTTAGAGTTTTCCATTGTTTCTAAATAATAAATAAGCCCTCGAGCCTCATTGTAACTCAGTTCAGAGGCCTGTAGCTACCACATCTCTTCTCAGAGATAACTACCAGCACCCTAGCTAGTTTATTTCCATTCTGTCTGTAAGAAAATTTCAGTTCTTTGATATTAATGAAATGAGGTGTTATTTCCGCTGCATATTTGTATTTATCGTTATATGTTTATTCTATTGTGTTCCTGCATAAATCTGGATAAGTGGTATCATAAGGGTCTGCTTTTTCTCGATCCTTCTTTGCATGTCCCCAACGAGGTTGGGGTATAAGGAGTTAGGGCTCAATCTGGTGGAACCTTTGCAAGATCAACCTCGCAAACCCCGACGGACACCCATATTGCTCGAGGAGGTCCATGAAAAAAAAGGAACATGATGATGGATAACTTTTGCCCAGATCCTTCAACGACTACCCATCGGTGGTGCATCTGCATCCAACAACCACTCTAAAGGTGAAACTCCTTTTAAGGTACAAGTAAATTTTGACATTCCCATATTTGAGGGTCAAATAGATGCAGATGTTGTAGATAGATGGTTGAATGTATTAGAAGTATATTTCTCGGTTCTTGACTTTTCCAACCGGGAGAAGATTATTTTTGCACTTCTCAAAGCTACCCCCCATGTCAAGGACTGGTGGGAAAACTATTGTGAGAAAAAGGATGATACGGAACCCTCTTTGTTCTTGGTAGTACCCACTTGGAATTATTTTTGAGATGCCATCAAGGAACAATACTATCCCATGGTGAGTTATGAGGACAAGAACATATAATGGACCACGCTGCAACAACAAAGGGATCAAGATGTGCATGAGCTGAAGAATCTATTCCATACCCTGTGCACAAATTTGGGTATCAAAGATTCATAGAAACATCTGGTGCTAAAGTATCGCAGTTGTCTGCAAAGATACATTCAAGAGGAAATGGAGTTCCTCAACATCTCCTTGCTTGGTACGGCATACCGGTATGCTGCCAAGAACGAGTAGAAATTCAAACAGAAGAAGCAAGACTTTGGATCTGTGAATCAAAAGCAAGGGAAAGGTGCTCCCAAACCGCAAAACAAAAGACAGAGCCAAGGCATGGTGGCTCAAGAAAACCTATCGAAGCCACAAGCAAAGAACAACACCGCAAAGCCAAAGAAGGACACGGGAAAGTGGTGTGAGTTCCATAAGAGCTCCACTCACAACACAAGTGAATGTCGGTCCAAGCAATCGCTGGTGGCCGAGATGAGGGCTTCTGAGTCAGATGCATGCTATGACTCTGAATTAGAACCTATCAAGGGGAATGGAAAATGGAAACAGATTATTGATGCAGAGCCCAATGCCACTATTACCACTACAAAGATCCAGAAGGAGGAACCGGGAGATCCAGAGGAGGAGGAACGTCTCTTCCACTCGCAGATGTGGGTAAAGGGCTCCCTGGTACAGTTTATTGTTGACAATGGGATCCAAAAGAACCTCATTTTAGCAGATGTCGTGAAGCGGTTGGGCTTGGAAACCACAACTCACCCACATCCATACACCATTGGGTGGCTTCACCAAGGACGAGATCTCCACATCAGCTAGCAGTGTCACCTTCCCTACAACATCAAGCCCTTCATGATGAGGTATTATGTGACATTGCTCTTATTGATGTTTCTAATGTATTATTAGGACAATCATACTTTTGGAAGCATCATGCTGTGTATGATTCTCGGCCTCGCGTTGTTATTGTTACTTTAGGAAATAAGTTGTACGAGATACGAGAGGTATCACCTCCTGCTGCTATCTCTTTGGTTACTGCAAAAAAATGCAGTAAGCTCATTTCCCAAACCAGGAAATTCGTTTTCCTAATGATCCGCCCCCAGGGAAAGAAGAAGACTGTGGCCACGACCTCCAGACAGGGCTCCGCTACATGACAACAAAAAATGGACAAGGTTGTGGAGGAGTACGAGGACATCTTCACCTCACCCATAGGAGTTCCTCTTCACTATAAGGTCAAGCACCCGATTGATCTGACCTTAGGTGCGTCGCTACCCAATGGACCGATCCATCAGCACTCTGTTCTGGAGAACGATGAAATCAAGAGGCAGATTCAGGAGCTGCTGCCGAAAGGTCACATCCGACCAAGTTCATCACCCTGTGGGAGCTCGATCGTGTTGGTAGAGAAGAAGGATGGGAGGTGGAGACTCTGTATTGACTATCAGGCGCTGAATAAGATCACTGTCCAGAGTAGGTACCCGATCCCATGGATTGATGACCTTCTAGACCAACTCAAAGGGGCGAAATATTTCAGCAAGATCAACTTGAATTCTGGGTATCACCAGGTACCAATTGAACCCTTCGATGTGTGGAAGACTGCCTTCAGAGCTAAGGAAGGCCTTTTTGAATGGTTGGTCATGCCTTTCGGGTTGACGAATGCTCCCGCAACCTTCATGAGGATGATGGATGACATCTTACGGCCATTCACCAACTCATTTGTAGTGGTGTACTTGGATTACATTCTGATCTTCAGCTAGACATGGGAAGAGCACCTCCACCACATCTGACAAGTCCTCCAAACACTGCGGCAACACAAGCTGTGTGCCAATTTGGAGAATTGCACTTTTGGCATGACCCAGGTTCAATATCTAGGATACATTATTGATGAAAGGGGGGTGCATGTGAATCCCACCAAGATCCAAGTCATTCGGGATTGGCCAGCCCCAACCACTATAACAGAGCTTCGCAACTTTCTGGGCCTTGCTAATTTCTACCGAAGGTTCATGTTGGGATTCTCCCATATCACTTGGCCCTTGAGTCAAGTCACTAAGGGAGGAGCGAGAGAAAAATTATTTTGGTTGGAATCTCAACAGAAGGCATTGACAGAATTAAAAAATTGCCTTTGTTCTGCCCCAATGCTCACATTACCAGACTTGCAACAACCATTTGAGATCGAGACAGATGCCTCTGACTATGCTATTGGGGCAGTTCTTACTCAATAGGGACATCCAGTTGCATATCACAGTGAGACATTGTCTGACATAGTTCACAAGTATCCCACTTATGAAAAAGAAATGTATTCCATTGTGCAAGATTGTCGAAAATGGAAGCATTAAATTTTGGGGAAGGAAACAATCATCCACACAGACCACCGGCCCCTACAGTTCATACAAACACAAGGGAATTTGCAGAATGATCGCCATCAGAAGTGGTCCACATATCTACAACAATTTCATTTGAACATCAAGTACAAGAAGGGTAGCACCAATAATGTTGCAGACTACCTCAGACGACCACTGATCATGGCACTCACCACCGTTCTCAACTCTTGTGGGCACGAGACTTCTGACTGGCTAATTCTCTACGAGAGCAACCCAGAATTCGACCACACATACAAGGTACTCTTTGGGGGTATGCAAGTTCCAAATTTTCACCTCCAAGATGCACTCTTATGTCACCTGGGACACCTTTGTGTTCCTTCAAGTGAGTGTGCCAAGATGATATGGAAAGCACACTACAGTCGATTCGCTGGGCATTTTAGGGCAAGAAAATAGTAGCAGTACTGCATAATTATTTTTATTGGCCGAACCTTTGAAAGGATGTCCGGAAGCACATGAGATCCTACATTGCTTGTGCCATTTCCAAACCGACCATCAAGAAGCAAGGCCTATATACTCCGCTACCTACCCGTAGTCAACCTTGGGAATCCATCTCCATGGATTACATGTCGGGCCCACCTTCTACTAAACATGGAAATAACTGTGTTTTCATGGTCATTGACAGATTCTCGAAGATGGCCATTATGGCGGTTTGCAAGAAGAATATCACAACAGAAGCCACTGCTAAGCTCTTCTTTGAATGAGTGTGGGTGCACTTTGGGATCCCACAGTCTAACATATCAAATCAGGATAGCAGGTTCCTTAGCACATTTTTGTCCAGCCTCTAGTCAATGTTGGACACCAAGCTCACCAAGTCCACAGCTTTCCATCCCCAAACAGATGGCCAAACAGAGGTCATCAACAGAATGATTGTACACATTATGCGCATATACAATTCAAAGCATCCATGCAAATGGGATGAGAGCCTCCCCTATGTACACAATATTTATAACTGGGCTCTCCATAGCTCAATTGGCCACAACCCCTTTCAGGTGGTCTTGGGTTTCCAGCCACTATGTCCCATTGATGTATCCATGCCATTTGTGGCTACTCAGGCTGATTCGACTCATGTCCAGTCTGAAGTTGACAAAGAAAATAGCTTCATCGAGTGCATTCAACACATCCGCCAACAGGTTCAAGACATATTGGACAGAGCCAATGATAAGTACAAGAAACACCATGATCAACATCGGGTGCCACACAACTTCCAGGTCGGCGACAAAGTGTGGTTACATTTGCAGAAGGAGCACGTCACTGGACCCCACTGCAAGCTTCGCCCGCTCTGATATGGTCCGTACACCATCACCAAGGCTACAGGGAACAATGCCTTCGAGCTCAGTATTCCACCATTCCTTGGTCGGCACCCAGTATTCAATGTGGACCACCTTCATCCTTACTTCCCACCTCTACTTGACACCTCTCACATTGCAGAACAACTCACACCAACAGAGTTAAACCCAGACTGCATGGAATAGGCCACCACAGATTGTATCATGGACATGCAAATCAAGAACACTCGCCAACAGAAGATCCAACTGTATCGGGTTGTCAAAGCTGGCCAACTCCTGCACCAAGGAAAGTGGTTCACCAGGGACCAAGTTCAGCAGAAGTTTCCTCATCTCATGGAGGAATTTAACGCAATGGGGACCATTGATTCCTAAGGGGGGAGGAATGATCCAAGTGGATATTGGTGGTCACCCACCTATTCCACTTGGGGCCCCACCATTGTCTCTTTCAGTTTTTCAATTTCGGCACAACTTACTATTTTTAGCAGTTTTTCGGGTCCTGAACTTCAAGAGTTGTTATGAGGCCCAAAACGACCATTTTTTGGAAAACTGGGAGAAACATGGGTTCATGGATTGATGTTTCTCACTCAAAATTTGTAGTCCTCGGATAGATCTTTCTAACGAGGTATGGTTCGCATCAAATGGAGAACGTATGCCAAAGTTACGTCCCCAGGAAGTTGAAACACCAATTTACCCAAACGGGGCCCATAGTTTTGGCACTTCATCTCCTAGGGTTAGGGTTTTCGATGTTTAGGTTTTTCCATTGTTTCTAAATAATAAATAGGCCCTCGAGCCTCATTGTAATTTAGTTCAAAGGCCTATAGCTGCCACATCTCTTCTCAAGGATAGCTACCAGCGCCCTAGCTAGTTTATTTCCATTCTGTCTGTAAGAAAATTTCAGTTCTTTGATATTAATGAAATGAAGTGTTATTTCCGCTGCATCTTTGTATTTATGGTTATATGTTTATTCTGTTGTGTTCCTGCATAAATCCAGATCAAGGGAACCCTAGCTTAATTGTTTGGTTGAAAAGCTTGTGGAAGTGGGGGATGAGGACAGGACATCCAATTTTTAATATTTCCACCTGGTAACCTTCAATGTATTTAGCTTTCCCATTTTCCAGGCGTTTAACCCCAAAATCAATGAGAAAAATTATTTTGTTGTGAGCAGGGTTTCAAAGTTATCCCTGGCATTTGGAGATTCATAAAGATTTTTAAGATAGGAATTCCAGTCGTGTAAAGCAATTTTATTATTATCTTTAGTTTTCCTAGTTAGAATCTACCTGCAGAATTTCTTAGGATCCACCTTAGAGAGGTGTAAGAGATTCTCTTGTCTTTTACGAATATATTGCCTTTTTTTCCTTTTAGTTAGGGCTTTGTAGATTTTTATCGTGTCAATTTTGAGAGATTCATCAACAGCTTCCTTAATTGCTCTCCTCGCACTTTTGCAATATTTGTCATACCATGGGTTGGTTTTGCTATTTCTTTTATTACTTGAGGCTTCATTGAAAACTTGTTAATAGAATATGAGAGGGTTGTAGTAAAATTATGATAGACGTCATCTATGTTGTCTATACTAGATTAAGGAAGCAAATTAGTTTTTAATTCATTTAGAAAGAGATCATTTTTATTTCTATCAAATATTAAGTTCTTTTGACTATAAGGATTATCTTCTATGGGATCTCTATGCATGAAAAAATTGAGAGTTATGAGTAAAGGTCTATGATCAAAGTCAGGCTCATAGTCGTCTAAGATGTCAAAATTTATTATTTCGTTGTATACAGGGAGATCGGAAATAACATAGTCTACCACGCTGCTGCCAAGCCCATGGATGCAGGTCATCTGGCTAGAATTGGGCCACTTCTTTAGACCGTTTCAAATTATGAGATCTTGAGCACTACAGAGCTTGATATAGATCTAGAATCATATACCAAATGTGGTTTGGTATATGATTTTAGATTTATATCAATTACATGCACAATAAAATTAGTAAATGCGATTGATATATATATATATATATATATGATGATGATGATGATGATGATGGTTAACATCCACTGAGAGAAATCTTTGGTCTATCAGACCTAAAAAAAATAGTTATTTAGTTTAATTTAAGGTTTTATTGCTATGCTCAAAAAGCCACAATAATAATAATTATAAACCCTAGCATTATAAAACTCAATATTATAAACTCTATCATTAATATATTAAACCTTCATTTTAATATTAAACTTAACATTAAAATTATAAACTCTAAAAATAATATTTTAAACCTTACCATTAATATTAAACTTTAGTATTAATTATAAAACATAGCATTAATATTATATGCTAATTTATTTTATTTTTAAATCATCGGAAGTTGAAGTTGTTATTATTACTATTGACGACTAAGGCATCTTAAAAAGTGGAGTGCTCTGTACTTATTTATAAAAAGTAAAAAATAAAGAATAAAGAGGTCTTTTTGTTTTCTCCAATCATGTTCAAGAGAGTCGACGATTGAAGTCATGAATATGTGTCCAAACATGGATAATGGTTTTTAAGCCCAATGGCAATGAATGAATATATAATGCGTCTATGGAAAAATATATGGAGAATTGCAATGACACTTGTTAGGTTACAATGATAATGCTTTTTGTATGATAGCCAACTCCAAACAAAAAGTTTGTTACTTTACATTTCAAATCACATGATAGTGTAAGTACATTTTTGTTATTTTGTGAGTCGCCTCAATATCTCATAAAATTGTCAAATTTTTTTTTTTCATATATATATGATTGAAATATTCATTTAACTTGGGATTGAATAGAATACCATGAAGCTGGAGGACCACCTGAAATATAGAACGTAATGATTGCAATAATAGTGAAGCATGCATTTCATGATGAAAGTAAGCACTTCAACCGTTCAGTAGTTATCCCCAGCTATTATACCTATGCAGGATTATAAGATTTGCAGAAGCCAACGCATTTCTTGTTTTGCATTAAACGATGTGGGCCGCGGTTATTCAGTGGTATCCCCTTAATGCCGCCATTATTAAGATCATATTATTTATTGTTCACGGGCAAAAATTGAACACACTCGCAAACCATTGGTATCTTCGAAGGTGGCTTCCGTCACATAGATGTCCCTTTGTTGCTTCATTGTCTAATATTTTATTCGGAAACATCAAAAGCATTTTCTTGTGACTAAAATAGCAAGGGTTGCCTTAAATCATGGTGCATTTTGAGAGTTCATGCTATCTGAAAGAGAAATTGTATTATTGATGATGATTCCAGATAGGTAGTGTAGAATATAGGTTGTGTTGGGTTTAGTTTTTATCATATTTTATATTTAAATATAAATTTTATCTAACGGTTGAGTGTGGTAGTTAATGGTTGAGGGGTTATAGTATTTTAAGAAGTTTTAAATTGGATAGAGTTTTACTAAATTTAGATTACTTCGTTATATGTAAGAATGGTTCTAACCAAAACACAATATAGTAAATTGATAAATATAAAGTTTAATTTGTATAATGATGAATGTTTTTTAGATTAATCACATCATTACGATTTAGTCGACGTTTGAACTAACTATTATGGTTCATCCTTAGGACAAGGAGGAGAAGCTAATCGATCTTAATGAATAAATAGGGATGTATCATTGCCTATAAATAGTCATTAAGAAATTAAATTAATGTATAGTTAAGAAATAATATTAATTAATAAATTAATTAATCACAAAATACGATTTTAATTAAGATAATAGAAAACAAATTTTAAAAATTTTACATTAAAAAGGTGGTTTAATTTTTTTTTTTAAATGAAATTGAAAAGCATGCTGAGAAAGAAAAAAATTATTTATTTATTCTATTTATTATTATTATTTTCTCTAATTTTGTTTTATTTTTATTTTATTTAGTATTTTATTTATTACCTCCCTAAATCATATAAATAAATATTTCTAATATAATTTTACCCCTCACTAATTCCTATTATATTTAATTAAATATTATTTATTTTACTTAATAATATTTTATAAGAAAAATTAAACACATTTTTAAATGTAAAATTTTTAAAATTTGTTTTTATTATTATATTAATTAAAAATTAATTTTATAATGAATTAATTAATTAAATTAACTAATTTTCTAACGGATAGTTTGAATATCTAGTTCTTAATAGCTAGTCTTCATGGCTAGTTCTTAACAACTATTTTTGGGCAATGATGCATTCTTATTTATTCATTAAGATGGATTAACTTCTCCTCCTTGTCCTAAGGATAAACCACAATTGTTGGTTCAAAAAGTCGACCAAATCCTAATGATGTAATTAATCCAAAAAACATTCATCAACATTACGAATCACAAAAGTGTTAAATCTAATATTAAATTATAATTATGATCATTAATATTTAGTAATCTTAATTTGAATTTTTTAAAATTTAAAATGAAAATAAATTAGTAAAACTCTTTCAGTGATAATCACATGCAATGAAAATAAAAATAAAAATATAAAAAATTATTTTAAAAATATATTTTATGTTAAAAATATTTGATAATCTCCTATTATTTGCTATCATGTCGATATCTAAACGTTAATCTCATATAACATAATGCAAACCCCTCGTATGTATAAACCATACACATGCATATTTTAAAGAAAGAAACTAGCTTAGCCTAACGTTTATTGGATAAAACGAGTAGGCAATCATGTGTTGATGTGAAGTGTACTTACATTAAAACCAAAATTGAGATCCTATTAGTAGACATGTGTCCTTCACAAAATTTCTTCAACGATGAATGTTACTCATTTTTTTGAGGTTGTTAAGTCTCGCCAATTCTTGTGACGTCAAGTTTAATCATCTTACCAAGTGGAATATATTGGTATGATTCTTGGGTGACCTTGATAAGAATTGTATAGTAACGGAACGGACACATTCATTATACTTACGTTCATCTTGCATGGTGGTTATGAGTGTTTTAATTAGAAATGCATTAAATATCAACATTGATTCAAACATTCTAAAAATTATTTTAAATCATGTTAAAAGAGTTTCTCAAATTCTTTATTACTCGGAAAATTATATATAAGCTAGATTTTTTTGAATTTTTTAAATCCATTTTAAAATATATATATAGTGAATTCCATTGTACAATGCACGGTTATAAGGTGTTTTGTTAAGGCATTTTATGGTGAAAAGGTTATTGGTTTGAAATTTTATGGGAAAAAATCCAATCATTGTAAGAGCTAGTGTGACCCAAGTCTCATGCGATTCCTAGGTGATTTTGGCAACTTAAATTCTCCTAGGTAGCAGCTACTCAAGGCACTCGTTAGGAGTGCGGGTAATCTCAGGTCTCACATTATATATATATATATATATATATATATCATAACTGTATTTCTTAGTTAAGTATTATTGAAAATTTTATAATTTTAAGTATCCGATTTTTTTACCAAACTAAAATTCTTGCCTTTATATTTTATAACTCCTCTTAATTGTTTTGCAGGTCCTTGAAGTCCTTCTCTGGAATTTTTGGTGTTGCACATCAAATTCCACGGACCCCAGATTATCAATTAAATGTTGTTCCATTAGTCAAAGAAACCAACATAGAAAGGGAACATAAGGCTTGATAATGAAGTTTCCACGATAGATCCTAGTACATTAGCAACGTTGTGCAATTATGGTCTTCTAAAGTTATTCAGGACCCAAAACATGGGAGGAAAATCTGGACTATTGTAAAGGATCATCTAATGGTGGGATCATATAAATAAGCGATTGGAAGTATAAGGATTGGAGTTAAAGGTATATATGGAAGAAAAATACTTTCTCAGAACCCTATTTATGTGAGGCACCACTCTCAGGGTGTCTGGAGGTAGATTGATGGGAGAAAGGACAATGGAGGCGGTTACAGAAAATTACTTCACTCCCAATGCATGAAAGGAAAATGGGAAGATACCAATTATAGATATATGGGTCTCCATCTTTGTGTTATCTTATTTAAGATGATTTCGGTGGCACGTTCATCTAGTTCCCACTTGGCATCCAAAAGCTAGGTGGACATTAATTTTCAGTGGACGGCCCTAACAATATTTAACTAGTTTGAGGGATTATTGGTAAACTTAAAGGAGAAGTTGAAAAAATGTTGGACAAGAAAGTAGAGCATGTTTGGTTTTGGAAGAATTGTACTCTTTTTCTTCTTTGAGCTAGCCTCGATATTGTGTCCATAGATTTCTACACCATGGCTAGAGAGGATGGTTACTTAGATAGACCAATGGACTAAGCTAATGTTTAGGCCAGGAGGTAGGTCACAGATGTTATCACCAAAAAAATGATCACCTAGCAATTCCATACTGGGTGGATCAAAATACACCATGTAAGATAAATTTAACCATGGTAAATCCACTTTCACCATAGGAAATAATTTAGTAAACCATTTTTATTAAATAATTTCTCATTAAAATTTTAAAACCCCATGAGAATAATTGATAAATAGTTGTTTATTTGATTTTCTCTAGAAATAATTATTGAATAATTATTGAATAACTATTTATTAATTTTTTTAACTTAATCACCTTGGAATAATTAAATAAATTTCTATTAATTTATTATTCCTATTTATTCCATATTTTCTTTATGATTTAATTATTAAACCATTATTTAATAATTATTTCTTTCTTACTTTTCACGAATTTATTAATAAAACTTTTTTAGTTGTTAATTACTTAAACCACTTTTTAAATAAAGATATTTGACCAGTTTGAACATCTTTTCCCTCTTAAAAATATAATAAAGTATTCTTAACGACTAGATTTTGATTTAGTCAATAATATTTTATTTTTTTCCAATTCATAAATTAGCTCAACATTTCGTTATAAATAAGAGGGTTTTCCATTCATTCTTCAAATTCATCATTCTCATGGTCACCACTATCATCTTATCACATTTGATATCCCACTTGAGGTTAAGCAATTTTTTTTTTTTTCTCTGCATTGCAAGATTGAGAGAAAGAAACAAATCATTGAAGCACAAGGACATCAAAAGGTCCCATCCCACATAGGGGGATCTATAGAACTAATTTTATAAGATATCCTCACTAGGTGTTTCACTTACATTAATAAAATTTTCTTTTTACGTAATCCATTGGGTACGACACTCTTCATTTTTGTTGTTATATGTTTTGGGTTGCATAGGATCTTTTGCTGCATGGTTTTTCTTATTTTTTCATTGCAGTTCTGAAGCATAAATAACCATAACTTATTGTTAGGGTCACTTTTCACCAGTGACTTAAGTGAAGTATTTTTTGTACACTTGCTAAGAATTTTCATACAAACAAATGACGACTCCACTGGGGATTTGGCTACTTAGTCACCAAAAAATGATGACTCCACTAGTGTACTACTTTAGAACCTTGGTAACTATTGTTTCAACTATATTTATTTTTTCCAACTATTTTTATCCCTCTCAATTTCTATTTTTACATCTATTCTATTTCCTGTTAAATTTTCTGCTTTTGTTGGGGTTTCACATCTTTCGATATGCCAAAGGTACCAGTCGAGCAAGAGACAACAAAATCTTGGTTTGATCTATTGAGCAAGAGAAGCGGGAGTAGAGCATACTATTTGGCCTAGTAATTTCATCCAGTGCATATTTCTTCTTGGAATTTGCGCCCAATGCTCTTATAGTATTCCAAAATTAATATGCAGCTAATTGGAATATTAAATTTTTTTCCTGTCACTTAAGAGATAAATAAATTGGTAAGGAGGCCCATACATTGTAGAAAAATGAATAAAATCCCTCATAGTGTGAAAGGGGATATTCATAAGAGCTGGATTTCACACCCTCAAGTGTGAAAGAGGACATTTTCATGTGGACAAGGCCAAGTTTGACCAAGTCAACAACACTGCGATAGGAGGTGGAGAACACTTGGAGAGATACCACAGTATGAATGGGAGGAAGATTATTTAGTGAAGGAAACCCTAATGAGTGGGACCCATGTTGAGAGGGATTTCACTTGTTTAAAAGGAGGGCAAGGCAGCCATCGTTATTCATGATATTTATTATTGATTTCTTGGTCTGTTTACACTTTGTGCATTCTCCTGTTGTTTAGTAGAGTTGTAGTGCTACTTAGCACAAGGAATTCTTGTTTATGAATTCCTTCTCCTTCCAAGAGAGGCCTTTTGAAGGAGCTTGCTCTTCATTTCTCCACATTCAAGTATGAGGCCAAGCAACCTCCTTCAGCTACAACGTAGTTTCTATTTAGAGTTGGGTTGTGTTGCATGGTGTTGTAGTGGAGGTTACTGAACACCACTTCTTGTGCGTATTTTTTAGAGGAGGAAGCCTTCTTTCCTTTGGAGGATTAGTGCTTATTTCATGTGCTTATTCGAACATTTTTTCTTTCATGAGGTGCGCCATGGGATTGATTGGATGCCATATAATGGTGATTTCCAACTCATCATATATGGAAGGATTTGGGCCAACATGTTTCATAATGTTGGAGAGGATATACTTAAGGATCTAGTCTTCTTCTTGCCACTTGAGGGCAACTTTATTGCAGCCCAAGATTAGCCAACACTCTACAATTATCATAAGTGGAGAGAAGGACAGCGTGGGGTAGGCTACTATGTCTACCATGTTCAGATTTTCAACCCACCTACATTGCATGAGCTCAAGGTGGAGGAGCATCTTCAGGAGTTGCCATGTTGGGAGGTGACTCATTTCGTATGGACGATAGATTAGGGATAGGAGATTCATATGGGGATGATAGATACCAATGTATATCAGACCTCATGCCTCAAGAAGGCCTTTAGACAACACATTGTTGCCTCCATGGATGTTTTACATGATGATAGCTATTTTGGATACACACCAAAAGCTAGCTTACATACTTGGGAGGGACAACTTGGAGATATCTTGATGAGACAACATCTTGATCCTTGGAGGATTTTATTGTATGAGGATGCTACAGGGGAGGAAGAGGAGGCTTCTCAGTTCTATCCTTGTATTTTCTTGAGGACAAGAAACATCTGGGAGGGGAGGACTGTAATATTCCAAAATTAGCATGCAGCTAATTGGAATATTATTTTTTTCTCATGTAACTTAGGAGATAAATAAATGGGTAAGGAGGCCCATACATTGCAGAAAAATGATTAAAATCACTCATAGTGTGAAAGGGGATATTCATAAGAGCTAAATTTCACATCCTCAAGTGCGAAAGAGGACATTTGCATGTGGACAGGGTCAAGTTTGACCAAGTCAATAGCACTAGGATAGGAGGTGGAGAACACTTTGAGAGACAACGCAGTATGAATGGGAGGAAGATTCTTTGGTGAAGGAAACCCTAATGAGTGGGACCCATGTTGAGAGGGCTTTCACTTGTTTAAAAGGAGGGCAAGACAACCATTTTTATTCGTGATATGTATTATTGATTTCTTGGTCTGTTTAGACTTTGTGCATTCTCTTGTTGTTTAGCAGAGTTGCAGTGCTACTTAGCACAAGGCTTTCATGTTTACGAATTACTTCTCCTTCCAAGAGAGGCCTCTTAAAGGAGATTTCTCTTCATTTCTCCACACTTAGGCTTGAGGCCAAGCAACCTCCTTCAACTATAGCACAATTTCTGTTTAGAGCTGGGTTGTGTTGCAATGTGTTGCAGTGGAGGTTACTGAACATCAGTTCCTATGATTATTTTTCAAAGAAGGAAGCCTTCTTTCCTTTAGAGGATCAGTGAGGAAGCATCTGGGCTGATTTCACCATATTTTTCACCAGGCCAACCATTTGTCATCATCTACAACACAATCCCTCTCCTTGACTGTGTTATTTTCAGTGAGCATCTGTAGGGAGGGTTCTAGAGTTTTATTAGAGGGAGAGATCTTTAGTGATAGGATCAGCCTTTCACTTGGAAGATCCATTGGAGGAGGTATATTAAGCTTTTGCATCACCTACAACTATCTCCATTTAGTTCTTGAGTTGCAACTGCTACTCAGTCTTGAGACTGCAACTCCGACATTTTTCCATTTTTTCATATTTCAGCCAATCCTTCCAGGATTGTCTTGAAATAGTATTTCAGAGCTTATAACTTCACTCCCAATCTTGTATGAGGCATATTTTTGCAGATTTTTATTATTTCACATCTCCATGTAGCAGTGTACCATCTATGACTGCACCGTACATGTTCATGAGCACTCTGCAATATAGCAACATTCCACTTTTTGCATATGTATTCATGGGAGGCTTGTTTTCCTTGATCATTTGAGGTGTATTGTACATGTTTGCTGCTAATTTACATAATAAAATGGCTCCATGGTTTCCATACAATTTGGTATGATATTATTCATTGTTATTTCCAGTTTGTGTTCATGTATTACTGGATCTCCAATTTTGGAATATCTTAAGATATTCCCATTATTGTAGACTTTCCATATTTTGGGATATTACAGCACTTTTCAGGTCGGTTTGCACACACTGTCATTTTTCAGAACATTTTTTAGCTTTTTCTAGCTATGCCAATATTGTTGCATGTGTACTAGGAAGGGTTCCTATTATTTCCTAAGCCACCTCTAGGAATATATCCTCTTAGTAGTTTCTCATTGAGGAAGGAAAAACCCCCCTAGGATTTAGAGCACAACTCCATCATTTAGGAAGATAATTTCTAAGTAGAGGAGTCTAGTGTGGAACATTTTCATCCACTCTATCTTATGGTTTTTTCCATTTTTTTGCAGCCCTTTTGGACAAGTTCCTTCAACACTTTACTCCATTTAGAGTTTGGTGTTTCCTTTCACCCTTAGGATCCCCTTGTGTATCTTAGTTTTTGGAGATTTACCTATCCTTTTATAGCATTTTTACCTCTACTGTTTGCTGGTTTTTTGCCCCATTTTTAGCATATTCTTGCCTTTACATTTCAGTCCCTTATAAATTTGATATTTGGCCATTGTGTGTGACATTTAATTGCTTGTTTTCCCTCTTTTATCTTGTTGCTTGATTTCCTTACTGAGTGGGGGTTTGTGTGCTTCAATTTATTGTTCATTTTGGGTATTAATTATATTTTATGCACTTTTATTTTCAACAGCATTGGAATCGTCAAAACATGCTAAATTAACCCATTCACTTGACACATTTGTCACACGCACACACACCTAAGTGAACACGAGCTTGGTTAACACCTCCAATCCAAGACTTGAAGCTCTACACCTTAATAATTCAACTCACATAAATTAAGCCTTTGTGGGCACTAAGACCAAAAAAATATTTGGGATAGGCTTCCAATAACAACCATTGATCAGTTACATTGAGACATAGAGAATTAAAATATTAGGGAGCTTAAAATAATTCACCATCCCATGGTCCAAAGACGAAGTGTGCCAGGAACCAAATTTAGAGGGGGTTAGGCTAGATCATGGTGTGAGTGGTTCTCCTCGGGTCTACCCAACTCATGGCATCGAATTGCATGTCATGGTTGACCACCAAGAAGCTCAAGACATGCCCTCCCTCATGGGATGAAGGTAACCTTAGTGGCCAATATTAGGAAAACACCCTATAGGACTAGTTGTGGGCAAGGAGCTGGTCCTCTACCCCACCTTTCTCTATACAACTCTTCTTGTGGGGATCATATTCCGTCAAGTAAGAAGTCTCTTGGAAGACTATATGGAACAGTATATCTAGGACTTGTTTGAGGATTTATATCACCTAGAGGCTAGAGGTCATTTTTCTTTGATAGGATGTGCTCCCTTGAATTAGAGTAGCATATTAATATAGTGACTTTACACTTGGAACCACTATGGTATGTATGTTGCTTTTTACTCTTTTCTCCTATCATCACCCTTTAATCTATTGATTCATCTTTATCTTGACACTATTTCACACCCTATGCATTTGTCACAAAGACTTCATGGCCTTTGCCCCCAATTTCCTTTAGCACATATTACTCCTTGTCGTCGAGTTTGAAACCATTATCCTAGTCCTCCATTGAGTCCCCATATTGAATCTAGTTCTCCTACTTATTCTAGTTCTTACTTTGATTCCGCATCTTCCCAACCCTGTACCACCACCATGTCAGGAACTAATGTGGGTAGTGGAAACCTAGGAGGTAACCAAGGTAACCCCACAGGTGGAACCTCTACTGGTATGACCATTAATCTTCCCTTGCTTCCTTATATGGCTCGACTGGGCCTCCCTGATTTCAACCATCTCATCAATGATCCTATTCTCCATAAGCCAAATTTACCTCCTATGCATACCGAACTTCCTTATGACATCCCCAATTTCAAATGTAATCTCGAAAAATACACCACAAATCATGTTCTCTCTTTTCACATTTGGTATTAATCAAATTGCATTACCAAAGACTCCATTCTTCTTCGCCTCTTCCAACACACCCTTACTAGAGTTGTCGAAAAATGGTATCTAGATCAACCACATGCCTCTTGTTCCACCTTTGTAATTCTCACAAAATATTTATTTTACTATTTACAACTACCTCTCCCATATGACACAAGTATTGAAATCTTGACCTCTTTTCGTCAAATTTCTGCCACCCACCTTTATAACCATATTCAAGAATGGTACAGAAGGAGGACCATGTGTAGAGCCTTTTATTTTGAATACCATGTATATATGGATTGATTTATTAGAACTATTTTGGCCCCCATAGGTAAATATGTCGCCTCTCACTTCCCTCATAATGAGGAAGAATCTATCCAGATGGGATAAATATATGATTTGGTATATGGCTAGTCCAATTATGTTTACACTGTCCTCCACAATATCCCTTGGCACAGTGTTGCTAATGCGCTAGGGGAATCTTCTGCCACTGATGGTATCTTCAGATCTCTTTCCCACCCTCAAACATCACCATACCCTCAAAATCCTATGAGTTATGGTCAAGCCCATGGGGAACCAGGTTTTATTATACATATCCCCTCCTGATCCTTCATGTGTCTACTCTTACCAAGGAACAGGAATGTCATATGAATATCCCCAGTTGCATCAGTCAATGTCAGGGTCGGCCATTGCTCAACTTGGTTATACTAATATTTTTGAGAATCCTTACTATCTTTATGCACTTCTTAGTGCTCTATCCCCATCGGCACCAGCACCTCAACCTCTCATGCCTCTACCTCCTCTGCTCGAACAACAGCCACCTCCACAGAATCAAGTGTATGCTTAGTAGATTACTACCAATCCCCTTAACCCAAGAGAAGGAACAAGGGGAAAGGTAACCGAAATAAAAAATTTCAAGGTAATGAGGGAAACCAAGGTTGAAAACCTAATGTAGCTAAGTGTGAACAACCTGATCCTACAACCCAACAAACAGGGCAGACAACCCAAACTAAAAAATTCTCTTAGAACAAATAAAACTTGTGCTTATTGTAGATTTTTTGACCATTATACTCATGAATGTCCCACTTTACCTCATATGTAGCAAACATAGGAAGATCAATCAACTGCTTCTAAAGGAAATCAACCCATTGCCCCACCTCCCCCCCCCCCCCATGTTTCATCACAACCTGTTGTGCTTACGAATCCTTTTCCTCATTAGGGATATGTGGCTGTCCAACCCACCCATTGTAATGCAACCCATCAACCTTCACAATATGTCTATAATAATTACCAGATCCTCAGGATGAATTCCTACAAAGTCAACACCGACAAATTCAACCTCTAGACCTAGTTACACCAATATGATAGGCCCCATGCAAAGTCAACGACTGATTCCCAACCCAAAATCTCCACTGAGCCTTTGTCCTTCCCAAATGGTACCTTACAAATCCATCTTCCTAAGGTAGAGGATATCCCCAAGATCCCTAAATTTCCATTACATAGAAATTTTTCTTCTTCTAAAGCCTCCCATACTTATAACATAATATATGACATCGCGTAGTATCTTGCTTCCATGTCAATGTTGAAATTCCTCCAGACGTGCCCATCCTAATGGAAAGATATAATATCCTCTTTGGGTATTGTGGATCCCTCTAATGCTCATATGTTTATCTTATATGTTGATAAAGATGAACATCCCATTATTCTTTCATCTGTTTCTGTTGAGTAACCAGCTCCAAAAATAGAAGAAATGAGATATCAACGCCTTAGAAATAAGCCACTTCGAGGGGGCAACCTCCAATACATTACATGAATGAACAAATACAATTCATAAAACCTCCTTTCTATATATAGGAGTCCATGGGGCCATAATGTAATGCTAGTGGGCCACAATGTAATCCTAGCTGACCTAACAATAATAATTTAAGGGCACAATAATAACAAAATGGGGGTTACAAGGGTACAATAATAACAATAAGGGGTTTACACTAATAATAATAAGGGGCTATACTAGTGATATAGGGACCTAACATGCCCCTCTCCTTCAAAAAAGTGTTGTCCTCAACACTTGAGTAGCTTCGGGTGCTTCTGTATAAAATTCTCATCCTCCCATGTAGAATCTTCAGGGGGTAAGTTCTTCCACTTGATGAGATACTCTGAAATTGATCGATTCCGTAGCTGTCGAGTTCTTGTTTCCATGACTGCTTCAGGTTCCAATATGATTTTTCCTTCCTCATCAAGTTCTGGCAATATTGTTTGAACCGGAAGATTTTCACCTATAACCTTCTTTAAGCATGAAACATGGAAAACTGGATGTACTCGCGAAGAAGCAGGAAGCTCCAATTTGTATGCCATAGTACCAATTTTTTGCAACACCTTGTAAGGACCATAGTACTTTGGCGATAATTTATTATCCTTCTTAGCTTGCTTGAGGGACATTTGTTTATATGGTTGTAGCCGTAAAATACCCAATCTCCTACATCAAAACTTCTCTCGCTGCGATGTTGATCTGCCTGTTGTTTCATTCGATTTTGTGCCAAATTCAGGTTATCCTTTAAGAGTTGGAGAACTTCTTGCCGATGCTCGATGTGATCTTCCACTGCTTGAACCTTGGAATTTTCTCTTAAATATGATGTGATGGATGGTGGATGATATCCATAAAGTGCCATAAATGGGGTCATTTTTGCTGCAGTATGGAAGGAAGTGTTATACCACCATTCGGCAAGAGGTAACCACTTGACCCATTGTGTTTGTTTATCAGATACAAAACAACGAAGATATCCTTCCAAACATTTATTTACTATCTCCGTTTGACCATCAGATTGAGGATGATAAGATGAGCTATGAGCTAATTGAGTACCCAAACAAGAAAATAACTCCGTCCAAAAATTTCCGGTAAAAATGGGATCTCTGTCGCTCACAATAACCCTTGGGCTTCCATGTAGCTTTTGAATTCTGTCCATAAATGTAGTAGCAACCGTACTTGCTTTAAATGGATGAGATAATGCACAAAAGTGTGCATACTTGGTAAGTCTATCAACTACCACCATGATGACACTCTTTCCTTCGGACTTAGGTAAACCTGTGATAAAATCCATTGAAATCTCCTCCCAACGTTGACCCGGAATGGATAAAGGTTGTAGAAGTCCTGGGGTCTTAATTGTTTCCACTTTATTCTGTTGGCAAACCAAACATTCCGCCACAAACTTTCGAATATCAGATTTAAGGCCATCCCAAAAAAATTCTTTCTTCACCCTGTGGTAAGTTTTTAAAAATCCTGAGTGTCCTCCTAAAGGAGAAGTGTGCAATTCCAGAAGAATCTTTTGTTTTAGTTGGGAATTCTTACAAAGATATAAGCGATCTTTGTACCATAAGGAATCATTTTTCCAACTAAATGTATCAGATGTACTAGGATCTTGCTGCAACTTTTGAATGAATATCCATACATCTTTGTCCTTCTTCCATTCATCTCTTGCTTCAGTTATCCAATCTGGTTGGATAATAGAAATGGCACAAAGCAATGCTTCCACCTCTTCATTCTTCCTTGAGAGTGCATCTGCAACAACATTAAGCTTTCCTTTTTTGTAGATTATTTCAAAGTCATAACCCAACATCTTTGTGACCCATTTTTGCTGCTCTTCTGACGATAGCCTTTGTTCCAAAAGTGTTTAAGAATATCATGATCAATTTTTACCTTGAAGTGTCTTCCCATTAGGTAAGTTCGCCATTTCTTTAGTGCATGCAGTATTGCTAACATTTCCTTCTCATAAATAAGTTTCTGTAAATACTTTCCTTTGATTGGACGACTTTCAAAAGCAATGGGTCTTCCTTCCTGCATTAAAACTGCACCAATTCCATTTCCTGAGGCATCACATTCCACAATAAAGGTTTTTGTGAAGTATGGTGTAGCGAAGACCGGTGCTAGGCACATTGCCTCTTTAAGACGTTCAAAGGCCTTAGTTGCTTCAGGAGTCCATGAGAATGCATCTTTCTTCAATAATGTTGTTAGAGGTGCTGCTATTCTCCCATAATTCTTAACAAACTTGCGATAATATCCTGTTAACCCTAGAAATCCTCGCAACTGCTTTATGGTTGTGGGAACTTTCCATTCCTTAATGGCTTTAATTTTGTTAGGGTCTACTTTAACACCCTCGTGAGATACAATATGACCCAGATATTCCACCCCTTGTACTCCAAAGAAACATTTGGATGTTTTTGCATATAATTGTTTCTCCTGCAATAGTTTGAGCACCCTGTCAACATGTTCAACATGATCCTTCCAAGACTCGCTGTAGATTAGTATATCATCAAAAAATACTAGCACAAATTTTCTAAGGAAGGGTTTGAAAATGGAATTCATCAACCCTTGAAATGTAGAAGGTGCATTGGTAAGGCCAAAAGGCATGACCAAAATTCATAATGACCCTCATGAGTTCGAAATGCTGTTTTTGGAATATCTTCAGTCTTCATTCTAATTTGATGATATCCTGAACGAAGATCCAACTTGGTAAAATAAATTGCTCCATGTAATTCATCCAATAGTTCATCAATCACAAGAATGGGAAATTTATCTTAAATGGTGAGCTTATTGAGCTCCCTATAATCCGGACATTCGCCATGATCCATCCTTCTTGTGTACCAGTACTACAGGAGCATAGAAAGAACTTTGACTAGGTTGAATTATACCCGCCTCTAACATTTCTGCAATCATACGTTCAATTTCGCTCTTTTGGAAGTAAGGATATCTATAAGGCCTGATGTTTGGAGGAACACTTCCTGGAATCAAATGAATAGCATGATCATGATCCCGAATAGGTGGGAGTCCTTTGGGAGTTTCAAACACCTTGGAATGATTGTCCAAGACTTGTTGGAGATCTGCAGAAATAGATGATTTTGATGTTGGAACTTCTAGTGAGAATAATTGTGCAATTACGCCTCACTGTTCTTTCTTTAGAAGCTTTGTCATGAAATTAGAGCTTATTATCCTTCATGGCTTCCCCGCAATACCCCATAATTCAAATTCCTTTCCTTCTGAAAAAAATTTCAAGAAAAGTTCTTGAAAATTAAAAGCTACCGTCCCCAAAGATTGTAACCATTGTACTCCTAGTACAACATCAGCACCTCCCATAGGAATGGCAAGCATTGGACTAGTCAATACATATTCCCCCATGGTTAACTTGATATTATGGCATTTTCCAGAGCAATTTATAGTTCCTCCATTTGCAACTATCACTTGACATTCTGGTGCTGGGTATAGGAAACAATTTAATTCCTTGGCTACCTTATAATGAATAAAATTATGGGTGCTACCTGAATCAATCAACACTATTACCCTTTTCTTCTTTATATGTCCTTCTATCTTGAGAGTTTGAGGAGTGGTAATTCCTGCCAGTGCATTACACGATATGGTCAGATTCATTCTTCCTCTTCTAGGGGTGGTTCCTGGTGTATATCGTCTTCTTGTTCATTTTCTTCTTCTTCTTCACAATCTATGTAAAATAATTTCTTCGCAGCACACTTATGACCTTTAGTGTATTTGCTATCACAACTGTAGCAAAGCCCTTTTGCTCTTTTTTCTTCCAATTGTTGTGGTGTCAACCTTGTAGGTTGTGGAAATCTAGGCGTAGCAATACTTCCTTCTTTATAGAATTGAGTGGTAGGCTTCCTTGTCGCCATAATTTTACATTCAACTTTTCTTGCCAACCTGAATGCCTTCTCCAATGAATCAGGTTCCAAAACGCGAACTTCATGTTGGATGTTATCCTTTAGAGTACCTATGAAGAGATCAATCATGTGTTCCTCTGGAATATCAGTTACCCTTATATTCAATTTTGGAAGTCCTCAATGTGCTGCCCCACTAAACCCTTTTGTTTGAGATTTATCAATTGGCTAAAGAAGGTGTTGCTCTTTGTATCCTCATAATGTGCTATCATTTCCTCCGTAAAAATTGACCAAGTGACAATTTTTTTACGGGAGCAAAGCCATTGATACCATACGAATGTATTTTGTTCTAAATGTAAAGTTGCAATACGTACCTTTTTTGTGTTTTGCACGTTATGGAGATCAAAATATTGCTCCATCTGTAGTATCCATGTTACCGAATCCTTTCCATCAAACTTCTTCATATCCATTTTTGGAATATGGTGGTTCTTCCCGCCAACATTCGAGTTTATGAAATCATGATTAACATTTATTTTGTTCTCATCATGAGGTTCTTCTCCTATATTTCCACCATTAGGAATCATTTCTGGTTTTAATCTTGTCATCAAGCCTTCCATGTATGCTTTTATATCACTCTTCATGTTTTCCATGTTGTCTTTCATGTCATCCATCTTAGCTTCCACGCCATCCATCTTAGCTTCCACGCCATCCATTTTAGCTTCCACGCCTTTCTTCAAACCGTCCATCTTCAATTCCATGCCTTCCATCTTAGCTTCCATGCCTTTCTTCAAACCTTCCATCTTCACTTCCACGCCTTTCTTCAAACCTTCCATCTTCACTTCCACGCCTTTCTTCAAAACTTCCATTTCATTTTTTGTTGCTTTTTGCGAGAGTGAAATTTGTTGCACTTGCTCTTGTAATTTTGATAGATCATGTTGCAATTCTTCATCTTCATGAGTCATAGTAGAGCCTTCTGAAGGCTTAATGGGTGTTGAATTCTTTTTAGGGGCCATTTTGGAATCCAATATTGATATCTATTCTACAATCTGCCCTTGGAATCAATTCGACTTGATTCTTCAAACAAGACTTATGAAATTCGGAAAAAAAATACACACCTTTTACTAGCTTTTAGGAGCTCGCTATTGAAATTGAATTATCTCTGTAATTGAAAATATTCAATATCTGAAATTCAGCCCTGTAGTAGCCCTCTGAAGCGTCTTTCAAATGCCATAGGTCTGACCTGTTTTGGATTCTCCAAGACAAAGTTGTGTCCAATCTCCCACAATGACCTAATTCTGGACTGGTTCAGTAGAGCGAACTTGTACGACTTGCCACGTGTCACTGTTTTGTCCTTTGTCTCTGAAATTGATAGCCAAGAAACTACAGGTCGTGTACTTGCCACCACTTTTGACGGAACTCCAATCCAATCTCTAGAGAGAGAGTTATTGAACTTTTCCCATGATCACCTCTTTGAGATGAAATTCAGGAGCCTGAAAAAGAACTACCTTCCACAGATCATATCTCCAAAACTATTGTGAACCAAGCTCTGAAATTTTTTTATGAATTTCCTTAGGATTTCAGCTTCGCACCATATATATTTCAGACTCTGAAACTTCGTAGAAAATAATTTATAGCGCAAATGCCACGATGACCTGTTTAGGAGCCTGAAAAAATACCTAACTTCCACAGATCATATCTCCGAAAATATTGCGAACCAAGCTCTGAAATTTTTAGACAATCTTCCTCAGGGTTTCCGCTTTGCACCCTAAAAAATTCAGCTTCTGAAACTTCGTAGAAAAAAAGTTATAGCGAAAATTCCACGATGACCTGTTTGGAGCAGCGAAACCCTAGAATCCAAAGCTCTGATACCAAATGTTGAGTAACCAGCTCCAAAAATAGAAGAAATGAGATATCAAAGCCTTAGAAATAAGCCACTTCGAGGGGGCAACCTCCAATACATTACATGAATGAACAATTCTTGGATGATACAATTCATAAAACCTCCTTTATATAGGAGTCCATGGGGCCATAATGTAATCCTAGTGGGCCACAATGTAATCCTAGCCGACCTAACAATAATAATTTAAGGGCACAATAATAACAAAATGGGGGTTACAAGGGTACAATAATAAAAATAAGGGGTTTACACTAACAATAATAAGGGGCTATACTAGTGATATAGGGACCTAACAGTTTCCTTTGAAATACTAGTCTCCTTAAAAAATTCCATTGTCAAGTAGTGTATAATAGATGAAGGATCTTCCACGTATGTGATGGATACTAGTGTTTGGAAGAAACTTGGTTCCCCTGAATTGTTACCATCCAACATCACTCTTCATGTTTGGGAATGTTACCCCTAGCAGCCCCTCTGTTTATATCGCAACTACCCCATTACTGTTGTTGGAAATACTGTCTCTATTGATATTGAAGTCGTTCATGCCCCTTTACATTACAACATCTTGTTGGGTCATAGTTACACCTATGCCATGTCAAATGTTGCATCCGCTACCTTTATCAATATTTTCTTTCCCCACAATGGAAAGGTATTCATTATCAATTAGTTGAATTAGTATGATCGTGAGTCTCAAACATCTACCCATACCATTATTTCATCAAAGACAAGAAATCATACCACCCCTTCCTTTACCAATGTTTACCCTGGAGTCTACAACGATTCCACACTGCTTAGGGCTTATTATGGTTCTATACTAGTGTTTTCATTCTTAAAGCATCACTGACCGTAATAAATCAGTATGGTACACCTTCTCAGTAGTTAGCTCCTCTGCAACCTCCTCCTCTAGACTCAACTCATCCTTTAGGTAAAATTCTTGAAGGCTAATTCCTTCCTTCTCGTATCTCTCCTAGTCCCTTTCAACTCGAAACCATTCCCCTAGGTCTCTCTCATCCAGAGGAAGTTCGTCTAGGTCATTACCCCTCTGGTCAGATACCTTTCTTATTCCTACTACCAGAATTATTTTCTACCCATGTGTTGGCTCAAGGGGTCCTGACCTAGTTTCAGAGGTTAAGGCTTGCCAAAAAACCACTATACTACTGGCCCTTTCGGTAGTGACCTGCCTATGCAGGCCAAAGTCTCACTCGAAGTAGTATGGGAGGGTGTTGGAACTAGGTTTCTGCACCTAGAGAGAGAGAGTAGGTAAGTCGAGCAAATCCACATTCAAAACTTATCGGGTTCGCACCAGACAGATCTATTCGCAGGATAGTTAACAGTATAATCACAATATATAGAGCTATTGTCATGCATAGATCTATTTAATAACTCTGCATGCATGTGCATATTAATAGTAATCAACACAAATCATCATAACACATCATCAACAGAGTACAGTTATACCATAACATTAACATATTCGCAGCATATACATAGAACCAACATTATTTATAACAGATCCAATAGTTCGCATCAACATAAATACCTTAGATCAGATAACACAGAAATACTTCAACCATACCTACATATATTAGTATCCAAAAGTCAATACAATTCAACACATCCTGTGCACATAGCTAGCATGGTCTGCACACAGCAGGACTGAGGATATTCTCGCACACAGCCAGCAGGAGTCCTTACCCTAATGACCAACAATAGATCTAAGAATTAGTACTTAGCATCAGACTTAATTCTTTCTTACCTTAAGACTAAAAAATGTTCATCTATTTATATTGACTTAGCCTACGCTTCCAATGGTCCACAAATCATGGTTTGCAGACTCTTGGTCTACCCTTGATCCATTACAATGCATTCAGGGCTTTGACCCATCCCAAAACCCCTGCGTTAGAGTAATTAAGAACAAAAATAAACAAAATTATACAAAATTTGCAGCTTTAGGGGACCCTGTTCCAATAGTCCCCCAACACAATCTTGTGACTCATCCTGAGTCACTACGATGGTGGGGTCTCCACCTCCGCCTGTAGTAGTTTGACCACCTCAACCAGTGGGGGTAGCACTAGCTTCTGTGAAGTTGGTCCTTAATTTTCACTAGTGACACTCTCTAGATTCTGGTTCAATTGTTTAATAGTGACATCAATATCCTAGAAGAGCTTGAGGGCTTCATCAGCCCATGGCTTAAGACGATCATTGAGAGTCTTCTTCTTCTGGCAGAGTTCATCGATATCATATCGAAGGGCATGGCTAGTTCGCAGTCATGCTAATCATTGAGCAAGAACCAAAGTAGGCATCGTGGCTTCGATCTGCTCGAACGATTCTTCCTTTTTTCATAGGTCTTGGTTGATTTCACGTAGGATCGGGTTGCACTATACTTTGGTCCATAAATGCATGGCTGTATCCAGCAATTGGGCACCCTGAGAAATCTGTCTGGTAATCACATTTGTGGCTGTGGTAACCCGCGCAACTCGCTGGGCTTGTACCTTCGGTAGTGTCTACAGATGCAACTTGGCCTAAAAGTCCGCGATTTGCTATTCCATTTGTGTTTTGACTACCTACATATCCATTCTTGAGGCCTTAAATGCTGCAAATAGCTCCTCAATCTTGGCCTGGGGGGTAGCCGTGGTTGGCATTTCATCTGTAACATCCGTGTAGAGTCTACTAATGAAATGTTCTATATTTGTATGTTGTGTTGTCGCAAGGGTGCATGCAGCCCGGGCTTAAGATACTTCAACAACTTTTCCTTCAATCGTTTTCTTGGCTACGTTGAGTTGATGGTGTACTTGGCGATACCGGTGCTAGATTTCTTCAAAGAGCGTAGTGTGGAGTAGTTGTAATGACTCATGAGGTAGCCAGGCTAGATCTAACTACACTCCTACATAAGCATGGACTTGTGCACCTAAGTCAGGGGAACTCATTATGAGGGTTGTGCTAGGCAGCAGACAGGGACAAATTTCGGCTATAACCATGACTATGATACTGATTATGGGGTTCAACCTCGCCTAGGTCATGCTGATCTGCAAGGTATTTGCTTGGAGCTGCAAAGCCCAGATCCTTGCCTGAAGTGTATCAATCACGGCCTTCTACTGCTCCTCGAGAGCTAGCCATTTTTCCTTTTCCGCAAAGGTGACTGCATCTGCAATCTGCTCTAGATCATCTTCGGTCAGTGTAACTCTTGTACCTCGTTTTGGTCAGATGGCGCACTGTTTCTCACACGACCCCTTGACAGGCTCACTTGTCTTCTTCATGCCTCGGGGGGAATCAGTACCTCCCGCATAAAATCCTTCTATCCCAAGATCCGGCTGCGAATCCATCTGTGTTTCTACTTCTACATCCTTTTCAGTGAGTTGTTTCTTCTATGAATCCTTTTGTGAGCCAACATTCCCTTCTTTTTCAGTGCCTATGCTCGATCTGCTAGTTTATTTGGTCGTGGTGGAAGTGATTTTTGTAGCACTTGTTTTGAGCCCAATATTCTACTACGGAGTCCATGTAGTGACTATGCGATCAATATCCTCTTCCATAGCCATATATTGAAGTGATACCCAAGCTTTTTCCTTGAGTGCTCTGATTTGAATGTTGTGCATGGTGATCTGAAATGCCGCGATGCTCTTGTACTTGTCATACACTGCTGGAGACAAGCATGGTTAGGAATTGATGGTTGCTGCCAAGCTACTCTGGAAGAGGACCCAGAAGACTTGGTTGTCCTCAATGCACTGCACATCCTTAGAGTCCCGCAATTTCTTATAACGAGCCCCTTCACACATGTCTTGGGTGAGCTTAAGGAGCACTGATTCCTTGGGTGCTTCCTAGGTGACCAATGCAATGAGAAACAACAACCAGGAATAAAAAAAGGCTCGCCCCTGCTCCTGGGATTCTCGGACGTTGGCCAAAAATGTGTTGCACAAGTATTGGGCCCAATTTAAGCAGACCCCTTTCCCGCATTGGCCTACTAACTAAATTACATATGCAAGGACGGTTGCAACCTAGCATTTTCACATCATATTGCATGCCAAAAACATGGTACCCAACTGTGTACCAAGGTCACTGATGGATTTGATTATGAAGCCTCGATTATTTCACTCCACATGGTAGGTTTTGTGCATGTATTCGACAGTCTCCCCCTCATACTACTTGCCAATATGCTCCAGAGGGTTTTTTCCTTTCATGGGCAGACCAATAATTCAATGAATGAGCGCAAAATCCTAGATCCACAAGCAACCCTCATGAACCAAGGCAACAAACTGACGTGCCAGATGGTCCGTGATGTTGTAGTGGTCGAAGTACAACATCCTTAGCATGTTCAAGAGCTTGGACCTGGCCAATCCACACACCCAGCGCATGGGGACAATGTTTATCCCATCGTCTTCCTGAACTCTGTCAATGTATAATTCGAGTGTGTTAGTAAGAATATTAATTCCAAGCGTATGAAAAAATACCACTTTAGCTGTGCATAACAAATAGCCCTAACAACAAAGATGGCTGCCAATATTGTAATGTTCCCAAATTTTGGCTTCAAGCTAAAATGGAACATTAGAGTTAGCAGTATCTTTAGCCAGTAAATAAATGGGTAGGAAAGCCCATAAGTCTCCTAAGAAGCAATAAAACAAATCAAGTGTGAAATGAGACCCTCTTTTCAGCTCAATAAAACACCTCCATGTGTGAACAGGGATAATATAAAGTTGATTCAGTCTACTTTGACCAAGTCAACAACGCAGATGTGGAGGAGCAGGGATCAAGGAAGGAATAACACAGTTTTGGAGGGAGATTAATCTCTTGATGGAAATGACCTAATTAGGTGGGGCCAAGGGAAAGAAAAATCACATTTTATTTAAGGAAGAGGATGGAACATTTTTCATCATTTTTTGGATTATTATTTTGGTTTTCTCAGACTTTTTATTCCTCTTGTTGTTTAGCAGGGTTGTTGTTTTGTTTAGCACCGGGTGTTCCCGAGCGGGAATCCCACCTCTTTCCTTGAGGAGCCTCTTGGGAGAGTTCTTGCATGCATTTACACATCAGGTTTTCAGGCCAAGCTTTAGCTTACTTCATCAGCGCCGTTTCTGCAGGTTATTGTGCTGTGTTGCAAGGTGCAGTAGTGGAAGGGATTGGAATCCCTCTTTTCTGAGCTAGTTTCTCAGAGGAGGGAGGTTTCCTTCCATTGGGAGATATATTTGGAGAGGTCTTGAGCTCATTTCAGATATTTGGTATTAGACCACACATTTCCACACATTCCCAGCACTGTTCCAGCTAGGGAATGCGTTATTTTTGAAGGCAGCTTCAGTGGATGGTCTAGTGGCTTCTTTGCAGTGTTTCCTTGTGATTGAGAGGTTCATCCTTTCATGGGAGGAAGCCTTTGAGGGATATACACCAGATAATACATATTTCAGCCTTATACACTCTTATTCTTCAATGTTGCAATGATTATTCAGTAATTTTTTGAAGATCACATTTGCATGCAGAGTGTATGACAAGAAACACTTCTCGGGTTATGTTGTATTTTTTGTAAGGAGACTAGATCTCAATTCTACAACATTATTGATTAATATATGAGTAAATATAATTTCTCTCCTATTTTCTAATTTTAAACCATAATAATACTACACTGTATCTTTTGTGCATAATTTTTGAGTAGTAGTGTTCTGGGGTTCTACTGATTTTCAGCCACACTAGATGTGGGAGGTTTGTTTACCTCACCTAGTTTATTTTGTTTCTGATATCCTTTTGGAATTAGATTCTATATGGATATATATAATGTATCCAAGTGATGGTTTAAATTTTTATGGCTCATATTTCTGGAAATGAATTTTTCTGTGAATGCATTGCTGAGCAGTCCATTTTTGGAATATTTTAAGATATTCCCAATACTACTTATTTTCCTTATTTTGGGATATTACAGTGGTATCAAAGCTTCAATATTGGTTCAAAATATGGATCTCAGGCCATTATAATTCAAGGAGAGATGGACAGAAAAGATAAGGCTCCATTATGTGAAGGGAGAAAGGAAGACATGCTTACAAAGCTTCTTCCAAGATCTATGCAGAGCTTTCAAGGAGAGCTGAAGAAAATAAGAATGGAGATGGGATATCCAGAGGATTTTTGATCTAGAGTTGAATATATATTTTCACATGGTGAGTGTGAGCATGTAGCTACACACCATGATGCACAATGCAGTAAAGTGCCTAGATCTATCCTGAGATGGATGAGAGGAGGGAGAATACCTAAGAGGAAAACTCTTAGTGAATTTTTGGAGGAGTATGAATATCAAACTGAGAGGTTTAGATATCATACCAATTTCCAAGAGTTTTGCAAGATCCAGGTGGAGGAGAGCAAGCAGCAGGATGCAGATAGATTTCTTCTATCTACTTTTGAAGGTTCACCTACATGTTTAGATGGAGCTTGGGTGAAGGAGCTAGACTCCTATTTACAACAACACCACATTTCTGAAGATGAAGCCATCAGGATTGCAGTGCTTCATTTCAAAGGTAAGGCCTACACATGGTGGATTTTTGAATCTTGTTCTTTGAAAAATGCAAACACTTCTTCTTATGCAAGATTCATTGAAACATTGATGGGAAGGTTTGATGGGAAAATTCCTAAGACACATGAGCAAGAGAAACTTCAGAGAAAAAAAACCTTGCATGTGATGGAGGAGACTCCACTTCAAAAAAACATGGGAGAAGTTGACATCTTGCATTACACATTGTTAGAGAAAATACCTCTAGTTCATTTTCCTAAACAAGAGGGCGTGGGGATATTTTTTTCACAAGAGGATCCAATTGTTGAGATGTTTCCCATCCACATTGATGAAGATGAGGGCAACAACACTGTCACATATAGAGCACATCTAGTACCTCATATAGAGGAAGGAGGAGCACATGCTCCAAAAAGAGGGGTTCTTGTATCCTTGCAAGAAATTCTCCAGGATCTCATACATAGAGGTCCAAGCACAATTAGTGAGCAGCATGATTGTGAAGCATTGCAGATGGAAGGAGGAGGTAGGAAGGAAGAGCAACATCACTTTATGAGAGGCACACAACCTTCTCTATTTGAGAAAGCTAATGTAAGGAAGAAGCAGACTGATTTTTGCTGTAAGGGCAAGGGCAAGGTTTCCCAACCATATCTACAGTCTACTCTTGACATTGATGTCTCACTACATGGGGGCATTCCACCTGGGAGGCCACCAGATCTAGAGTTGATAAAAGACATATTGTCTTTGGATTCACCACTCTTGGATTTTGGAGAGGTGAAGAGTTTGGAGGAGAAATTTGGCATGGGGGATGTCAAAGTAGCAGGAAACATCATGAGGAGAGATTCACATTTCGGATCACCTACGCTGTCTCTTGGGAGGATTGATCCATATTGGAGGTCTCAGCTCTTGGTAGAGTACTCGAAAGATCTAGGTGCTCGCATGATTTTGTATGACCGTGATGGTGATGATAGATGTTACACCATTTTTAGTCATATAATCCATTGTTATTAGATGGACCCAAGTACACCAAGTAAGACCAATTTTACACCAAGTAAAATTGCTTTCACTATGGAAATAACTTAGTAAATCACCTTTATTAAGTTGTTTATGGTCTAAACAGGAAACCCCATAAGGAAAGATTAAATAAATATACATTTGTTTGATTTTCCTTAAGGAATAATTAGTTAAACAATAGTTTAATTAATATTTCTCATTATATTTAACCCAAAACAAGGAAATTAATTAGATAAATCATTATTTATCTTATTATTTTCTAAAGAATAATTATTTAAATAATATTCTTTGTTAAATATGACTAATTCACCCTTAAATAATTAAATAAATCATTATTTGTTTGATTATCACTCAACCATATCCTTAAAATGATAAATAAATCATTTATTTATTTATTATTACTTAATCACATCCTTAAAATGATAAATAAATCATTTATTTATTTATTATTTACAAATAAGGGGATTTGACTCAAGTCAAATTCTTTTTCCCTGCAAAAAAATATAATAAAATATTCCACAAAAGTTGGATCTAGATTTGGTTAATAATATTTTAATTATGCACCAATCTCTAGACTAACTCAATATTTTGTTATAAATAGAAGGGTTTTGCCATTCATTTGTCACCTTTTGCTGTCTAAAGATCACTCTAGATCTCAACTCTTGGTCTGGCTATTGATCCATTATCATAGCCATATTTTTCCATTTTTTCTGGGTTTTCTACACCATCAAGAGAGAGGAATTCTAAATGTGAAGTGTTGAGGACTTACAAGAACCCGTCCCATTGAGGAGAATAGGGAACACCCTCTTGTGTTTTCCTCCTAGGTGCCATTAATAAAAAATTCATTGGATATATTGTTGTCTTGTCTATTGGATCTATGGAGTAAATCTTATTTTTCTACTATTTAATGTCTTCTAATGCATAGATCTAGATTTTTGCAGCATTTGTCTTGATCGTCTAACTACAAATATAAATATATTAGCAGTCATTTATGCTATTAGGGCTATTTGTTATGCGCAGCTACAGTGGTCTTTTTCCGTATGCTTTGAATCAAGATTCATACCAACAACTGGTGACTCCACACGAGTTTACAATTGCTATCGATGTCGTTTTTCTGATCCTTGCATATCTAGCTGCTTCAAACCCTAGGATTTCTCTTCAGCCCCTTGTTTTTCTTATTCTTTATGTTGGTTTTAACCCATAAAACCCTAAAATGATAAAAACTCTAACTTCCGCATGTTTTCGGACCCATTGCACAGGTGACAGACATCAGCTGTAGCTGAGACGACAATTTTTTCTAAAACCTATCACCGAGAGTGCCGGAAGTGCAAGTCGCACTCTTCTGCCCAAAACCTGTGACCTGGACCTCCAAGGCACACTTTATAGCCCAAAAAGTGTGACCTCTACTGAAAATAAGTCAAAAACTGCAACCTGGACTTTCTGCAGGGTTTTTTCTGAAAGTTCTCTGGGTTTTGCTGAGCCTCTGTTTAGGTTTGTCTGACCTCCGTCTCCGCCCATTTTGGACTTGTAAATATTCTGTTTCACTCAAATAAGTGGGAACCTAGCTCCTTTTTTGTGGAAGAGTGTTTGTTGTTGAAGATTGTCTGGAATTTCAGAGTCTTCAGCCATTTTTTTAGATCTAATACCTCATCTTCATATCCACTTCAGATTGGCTTGTTATCCATCCAAATCACCTCATCTAGATTTTTTTGGGTTTTCCTTTAGGGTGCACTCTGCTTCCCTCCTGGTGATAGCCTTTCACCACCTCTTTTTACAACAATTTTCCTCTGATTTTTTGTTGTTTTCTGCACCACGTTCTAGAAGATTTTGATTTTAAATCTCTGTCCCTCTTGATCCTAGATCTATTAGCCTTTTTTAGTGTGTTTAAATTAGTTTTTTACTCACCTATAGACTAGTTGTTGAGAGACCCGCCTCATTGGGTTTAGATTCGTGCATTATTAGCTGTTTATTTTCTATTTTGCAGACCTATATACTGACATTTGCAGGCTTATTTACAGCTATACAACACAATTTTTCTTTTTCTCTACAAAAGTCTCGGTATAAAAACTAAAATTTACACACTTTTATACACACACCCTAAGTGAAAAAGGGCTTGGTTAACACCACCATGAAAATACTCTAAAACATTGAAATCAATTTATCCTGAACCTCTCTGCCCTTGTTTCGACATTGTAATTAGTTGATCCTACACCTCCTTGCCCTTGTCGGTCTCTTTTTCCTTTGTGCTGTGTTTGTGTCGTCACCATTGCACCACCAAGGCGTTCATCCTGGAGACTTCTTGGCCTTCATCCTTAGTTTCCAGTAGGGATACTTACTCCTCTGCATAGGATTCGCGTTAGTCCTCAACTGCGTCTGCACTCCAACTCTTCTTCTGGTCCTTTGCGTTCTCATTCTCGTTTTTCCTTCGGTTCCCCTCCTGTCACCTTCACCATGTCTAGTGCAGGACTTAATATTGGTGGTAACCCTGGCCCTCCTACCGGGAATACCAGTAGTGCGACCGCAACAGACACTACCAAGACTGCACCCTTGCTCCCTTTCATGGCAGGCCTCAGCCTCCCTGACTTTGACCAGTTGATAAATGACCCTATACGCCATGATGCTAGTTGGCCCGCTATGCCAAAAAATATCCCTTTAGACATCCCTAAGTTTGAAGGTATTGCTGGACAAGATCCCTCAAATCATGTTAGATCTTTCCACTTGTGGTGTTCTTCTAATTCCATTACCGATGACTCTGTCCGTCTTCGGTTGTTCCAATGAATGATTACTGGTGAAGCTTCTAAGTGGTATGTTGATCAGGCCCCTTCCTCTCATACCACCATTGTGACTCTTGCCCAAGCCTTTTTATCTTATTTCCATCTCCCCCTTCGTTACGACACTAGCATTGAGCTCTTGACCTCCTTCCATCAATCATCTGCGACCCACCTATCTGACCATGTTCAGAAATGGTGGAGAAGAAGGAGCCTATGTAAAGCCCCTACCTTTGAAGACTATGTCTATATGGACTGGTTCCTTAGGACTCTCTTGCCACCTATCGAGAAAGATGTCGCATCGCACTTCCCTCAAACCGAAGAAGCCACTCTCCAAATTGCGTTAAAATATGACCTGATCTACGCTTAGTCGGGTTATGTTTATACTATCCTACCTGATCTCCCCATACCTGGTGGTGCCATCGCACCAGGGGAATCTCATGCCACCAACGGTATCGTTGGAGCTCTCTTTAATCCATATGCTCAACCTCCCATGGTCTATGGTTTCTCTCAGGGAGGGGCTATCTCCTCTGGCACTTTTCCCCCTCCTAGTAGCACGTATCAAGGATAAGGCATGCCTCCTCCTTTTGCCCAACCTCCTATTTACCACACTTCTACCCAACCTCCTTATTATTTGTATCCACAACCTGGTGCTCCAGCTCCTATAGCATTAGCACCTCCTCCTCCATTTCCTTCTCAACCCCCGCAACAACAACCACCACCCCCTCCGGAGTGGGTGTACGCACAGTAGGGCATGACTAATCCTCCTCCCTCAAAAAGGAAGAGGAAAGGCAATCAAAATCAAGCTGCCTTTGGTAATCCTAAACCTAATCAAGGTAATGCTCCTAACACTACTCAACCCAAGTAGGATAGGCCTCTTCATATGAACAAGCCTTGTTCTTGTTGTGGTTTTTATGGTCATTAGACGCATGATTGTCCTCTTCTGCCACAAATCTGACAACTATGGGAATCTCAAGCAACTTTAAGAGGATAGCAAGCCATCCCTTCCATTCCTCCCAATCTTGCACCTAGTCAGCCAGCTGTGCTTACTGATCCTTTCCCTAAAGAGGGATTTGTGGCTACCCAACCACCTGAAGGAAAGGTGGCCACTCAATATCTTCCATCTAGTTCCCCCGATTACCAGATTTTAATGATGTCCTCTGATCATCCTTTTGAACCTTCTTCTCCTAGCCCTTCACCTTTAGTTGGTACTCATGCCCCCATTTACCCTCTTAAGATGGTTCCTCCCGGCCTAAACCATCTTGGCGCCATCCTTCCTGGTCATTACCTCTCTGGTCAGATACCGTTCCTAGATCCCCCACTAGGAGTGTACACAGTACCTGTTATGGCCACCCTCTCTCTTCCTAACCTGATGCTTGGGATTCCCATTCGGTACCTCGATCCTCTAGCCACTACCCCACATGGTCAACCTAAACCTTATCTCTCTTTGACCCTGGTTCAGTCGGTCCCTATGACTTCTCTCGCTGCAAAAGTGCCTCATTCACCTCAACAAGAACCACCTCCCGTTGCGACCGCTTCGGGTAAGAAGAGAAAAGATCGTAAGGGGGCATTAAAGGACAAGGCTACCCTGACAAACCCTGCCTCTTCTCGGCCCCAAAAGTGTACCATCCAGTGTGCTTTGTGTGATGTTGTCGGCCACGCCACACATACTTGTCCAGAATTGCCTCACCTCAAGTCCATGGTCAATGAGTCGTTTCCGGAATCTGATATTCTAGAGGTATATGTCACTATACCCGATTTAATCCTAAAACTCAAACCATTGTGCAAAAATCACCCTTGTGCTTTGTGTGATTTCCATGGTCACTACACTCACTTTTTTCCTCACCTCGAAGAGTATCATTCCTCTTTAGAAGCCTCACGCCAATTCAAGGCCGAGCGCAATGAGTCACCCACTCCCTTATTTTTGCAACATGCTTCGGCAACACCCGAGGACATAGATGATCCCATTAACTTTTCCCCTTATGATGTTGAGATAATGGGGCCTTGGTCGGAATTCCATGATGAGAGCTCCCCTAATTTTTCGCCTGACCTCCCTTCAGCATCCTCCCTAGTCTCAACATGGGTGGATCCTCTGTCCACTCACCCTTCTGTCACCACTTGTGATGATACGCATGCGAACCTTTCCTCTCATGATGAGGATTAAGGTCGCTTCGCCACGTCAGGTGGTATTTCTTCCATTAGTCACCCCATCTTCTATTACAATGACAACATTATGGGAGAAACAACTACTCCTGACTTTATCTATCTCCCCTTACATCAAATTCATGCATTCGAACAACATGCACCTTATGGCCATTACATTGACACCCAATGTATGGGTAAGGGGGCACCCATATTTGAGTGACCAGGAGAAGTAGTTCTCCACCACTCTCCTAGTGAAGCTAGTCGTGTCAACTCTAGTCCCATCATTCTTCCACATTTAGAAGAACATCTAGAGTCCCATATCAATTCAAGATCGATATAGGGATGATACCCTTTATCATTCCTTCATATTCCATCAACAACCTAGTCTCATAGACATTTTTGTTGACCAAACTATGAGCCTTCTGGGAGAACATCAGTTCATTATCCCCAAGTCCTACTTTTGGGATAGAAACACCATGTATGCCAACCCAAAAACTTAAATTCCATTTAATTCATACATGCAGTACAAAAATAGATTGGTAATCGTCTATTTCCCTTCTCAAACTACACAACCATACTAGAAACAAGTGGTGCACCACATCATTAAAATGTCTTTATATTTCCCTTTTTATAAATACATTTTGGCATATCCATAACATGCCTGGGGGCACCCATGCCCCTCAAACATAAAATCCTAGATCTCAGCCCATAACATCATTGAAAACCCCTTTCTTTGACAGGTCACACTTTCTAGGTCATTCCCTGGGACAAGTAGTAGTTTTCTGCCTAGTACCTACTACCTGGGTCACAGAACAGACCCCAAGAAAGTGCGACCTAACCTGTTCATGGGTTCTGGGTACCAAAGCTGAATTCTCAACCCACCACAATGAAAGATTAGGATTAAGAATCTTACCTACAATTTTCAGATATTAAATTCCAACGGTCGGTTTATCTGCTACAATGCCGCAACATTTAAGGCCTCCTCTCCTCACGACATTCACCACACCTCCATCGGCAAATGAGTGAATCTAGAAGGAAGATGCCTTATTAAAAGAAAACCCCTAATTTTTCTTTCGATTACTGTGACCAAACTATAGCTCATTTTATGAACCTTCTATACCATTGGAAAGATCCCACCAAGCCTTCAAATGGGTATCTATTAGCTTTTTATGATTTGATACTTCACCAGGATACATGTTGTCAAAGAAGTGCCACTTCACCCTTCCTCAAAATTGAATTTCTTCACTTGAAACACTCGTATCGGGGGCACCATGTTGCCCCCATACTTTTCCATGCTCGTGTTGACTTTCATGGTGAGTTACCATCTTGTACTCATGATTTTATGGTCCCCATTGGACCCTTCTCTTGTGTGGTAGCACCATCGAGTCACCCTTGTTTAGAGCATCTGAGTTGAGTCATCATTGATTTCATGGAGTCTATCCTGAATCACTTTGCATCCTGCCATAGTCCTCCATACTTCATTACTTGGTCCTTCTCTCGTGTCGCACATTATGGCCTTCAATCCCACTGTCCCCTATCCCTCATAATATTGTGTCAGTCGCTGCCAGGTCATCCATGCCATTTATGCTCTAACAAAGGAAGTCGTCCATTCGCTACTTAGTCCACATTTCATCATCATCATTGGTGTCAGTCTGTCAGTCACTCTACTATTTTCTCTCGTGCCTTAAATGAGGCTCCCTTATTGCCTCACCTATGGCAGACCTCCTTCTGTCGATATTAGTTCATTCATTCCAAAAGACAGGTCTAGAGGGCAATGTACCTCGGCTCTAGCTTCTACTCTTGTTTGGTGCCTCAGATTAGGCAAAGGGACTCCTCATGGCCCTTTGACTTGATTGTGTCTCAGCTCCAGCTCCTTTTTAGCATGATCAAGATCTGTATACTCGATGGTTCAGTGATGCAGCAGCTGACATCGGTGATTCTCGGGTGTGTGTGAGATGTCTCAACCCTCATGAGGGGGTGGCCCTACAGGTAACCCCCCACACACTAGGATGACTTCTTCATTACAACCTTCGATGCAGCTCCATAAATTTGATGATGTCAGCCTCAGCCGCTTGTAGCACCTTTTTGTTTGCATGAATTAGTCAGATTTTCAGAGCCCTTTCCTATTTTCAGGGGCATCTAGTTTGTATTTATATCTCATGTACTCAAATATTATTGTACAAGTCTTGGATATTATCCTAGACACAATATGTATGTTGGAATCATTATTTTGTTGTTTATCTGGCTTATTTTTATGCTAGAATTATGCCATCTCATGGTTTTTCAGACGCATTATTGTTTGTACTATTGCCTCGGTGAGCATAGGTATGCCTCCCCCACCGCCTATGGTAGGTACTCACTTATCAAAAACACTTGTCGCATGTTCAAGTCACTTCCTCAGGGTCTAGTTCTCTCAGTACTTTGGTCTACCTTACAATCCTCTCTCTTTGACTTCCCTATTGTTGTATAGTGATTGAGTTCTTACAACGTACTTCGGTCATACGATTAGCTCCTAACACTCGTACGTTGGGGGAAAATCTGTTACACCATATTTTAGTCATCTAATCCATTGTTATTAGATGGACCTAAGTACACCAAGTAAGACCAATTTTACCCCAAGTAAAATTGCTTTCACTATGAAAATAACTTATTGAATCACCTTTATTAAGTTGTTTATGGTCTAAACAGGAAACCCCATAAGGAAAAATTAAATAAATATACATTTGTTTGATTTTCCTCAAAGAATAATTAGTTAAACATTAGTTTAATTAATATTTTTTGTTATATTTAACCCAAAACAAGGAAATTAATTAGATAAATCATTATTTATCTTATTATTTTCTAAAGAATAATGATTTAAATCTTATTTAAATAATATTCTTTGTTAAATATGACTAATTCACCCTTAAATAATTAAATAAATCATTATTTGTTTGATTATTACTCAACCATATCCTTAAAATGATAAATAAATCATTTATTTATTTATTATTTGCAAATAAGGGGATTTGACTCAAGTCAAATTCCTTTTCAATCCAACAAATATAATAAAATATTCCACAAAAGTTGGATCTAGATTTGGTTAATAATATTTTAATTATGCACCAATCTCTAGACTAACTCAATATTTTGTTATAAATAGAAGGGTTTTCCCATTCATTTGTCACCTTTTGTTGCCTAAAGATCACTCTGGATCTCAACTCTTGGTCTGGCTATTGATCCATTATCATAGCCATATTTTTCCATTTTTTTCTGGGTTTTCTACACCATCAAGAGAGAGGAATTCTAAATGTGAAGTGCTGAGGACTTACAAGAACCCATCCCATTGAGGAGAACAGGGAACACCCTCTTGTGTTTTCCTCCCAAGTGCCATTAATAAAAAATTCATTGGATATATTCTTGTCTTGTATATTGGATCTATGGATTAAATCTTATTTTTCTACTGTTTAATGTCTTCTAATGCATAGATATAGATTTTTGTATCTTTTTTCTTGATCATCTAACTGCAGATCTAAATATATTAGCAGTCATTTCTGCTGTTAGGGCTATTTGTTATGCACAACTAAAGTGGTCCTTTTTCATACGCTTCGAATCAAGATTCATACTAACAATAGATACGTGGTAGAGTATATGGTCATATATTGTCATGGGAGAGTCTTATTGACTAGATATTCTAATCTCAAGGAGGAGCTGCTACATGCATCACATGAGGACTTCTTTTCCAGGCACTTTGATTCATATATTTCCTTGGCAGAGGAGTTTATTTGGGAGGGCATCCAGTATGATATATTTCAGCATATGGAGAGATTCATAGCCCAGATGGGGATAGAGAGGATGTCACAGCCACCTTCCTACTCATTGGGAGTAAGAGAGCATTTTCAGTTGAGCCATTTCAGCTCAAGGACTGAAGTACATGGTAGAGGAGGTATACATTTGTATTATGATTTTCCTTTCTTCACTTTATATGAGAATCATGTTTAGGAGGATCATACCTTCTTATAATTTATATTATGATGTAATTGAGACTAATTTAAACATTGAGGTTGGCTATCTTGTTGGTGGTTTGTGGGGGAAGCCACAAAATTCTTGGTGTGCACCATTGACACCAAATTGTGTATTCATGATTCCATCTTGTGAGATGACTGTGGCAGCAAACAAGTGGTTGGGAAAGCACTTGTTAATTTTTGTTTTGATGCAGGCAAAGGATGCACTACACTGGTTCGATTGGTGGAACTGTGGACCAGTCTCCGTTTGTCATATGGAAGCTTGTTTTATTGCCTTTTGCTTCCATTTACTACTGATATTTTTATATTCATGGGAAGCATTGTTTGGAGACTACTGAAGGTATTAGAGATGCCCATTGGGAGCATGATTCTCCCCACTTTAAATGTTGTACATTTCAGGAGAAACCATGGGAAAACCATGATTGCCACATCACACTTCCTCCCTTGATTTTGGAGGAACCACTTGAAGAACTTCAGGAGGCACTTCATGGCTGAATTGTTTGATGGGGGAACTTGGGCCATTCTTGGAGGCCATGTTATTTCAGTCCAAGGACAGAGGTAGCCCCATGTTTACCATAAATGGAGAGATAAACCATTTGGATGGCATAATCAAATCTCTCGATACAGCCCCAACACATTGTATAAAACTAGGGTTGATGATTATTTTGATGAGCTACCTAGGATGGTTCATTTCATTTGGATGATAGCAGGGGTGAGGGAGTCACTTATTCACCATGTTTTTCATCACTCCTACTTTGTAGAGGCCATGGGATAGAAATAAAGTTTCCATTCACACTTTCCACCTTTGGTTGATGTGGGCCATTTGGTTTTGCACACTTGGGAGGAGACATTGGATGGTAGTTTTATTGCAGATTATCTTGATGCAGTGATGGAGGCCATTTATGGCAGGCCACAAGAGGAGGAGGGGAGAAATTTTTCTCTCCCTATACATTTGCTTGAGGACAAGAAAAAATTTTGGAGGGGAGGATTGTAATGTTCCCAAATTTTGACTTCAAGCTAAAGTGGAACATTAGAGTTAGCAGTATCTTTAGCCGGTAAAGAAATGGGTAGGAAAGCCCATAAGTCTCCTAAGAAGGAATAAAAACACTTCAAGTGTGAAAAGAGACCCTCTTTGCATCTCAATAAAACACCTCCATGTGTGAAGATGGATAATATCAAGTTGATTCAGTCTACTTTGACCAAGTCAACAACGAAGATGTGGAGGAGAAGGGATCAAGGAAGGAATAACACAATTTTGGAGGGAGATAAATCTCTTGATGGAAATGACCTAATTGGGTGGGTCCAAGGGCAAGAAAACTCACATTTTATTTAAGGAAGAGGATGGTTGTTGGAAATACTGAGAGGGGGGGGGTGAATCAATATTCCTTTCAATTATAGCATTAGTTAATCTTCAATTATTATCAGTGTTTGTATTATGATAGTAGAAAACAAGAGGAAACAAAATGCACACATTTTTTAAGGTGCAAACCCACTCCTGGACAAAAACCACCTAATTCTTTTCCAATAATTATCTAATATTCAACTCTAATTGAAAATAAAGCTCCAACTTCCTAGAATCTAGAAAAGCCTTCTTCTATAGCTCCCACTGGATGGACGCTCCAATTCCCAAGATTATTCAGTAGTCAACTGAACGGATTCCCCAACACCCAATGAACTACAACTCACCCTAGCACCACCGTACCACCCTATAGAAGAATAAAAGAATAATGTACTCCCATACTGGGGAAAATGGTCCAATTTTACAATGATATAAAATGATGTATAAGAAGAAGATATACTAGACCAGAACCCCAAATTTGATACAACCACCTAATGATGATCCTAGACCTCCCAACACTGCCTCTTCAACCCTTGGCAAATAGATACTAGTACAATTTTTACAATAATGTATTTACAATGACTTAGTACAATGATACCTTTACAATGATTGTATGTAGTGTTGCCCACTTGAAGAATTCATATGATGAAATTCTTGCTGTTGTTATGCACCTTGGCTACTTCTCTTGTCATGCTACCCTCTACTGCACTTTATTTGCTTTTCTGCCATAGAAATTATGGTCCTTTGCAATCCTTGACAACACATGATCTTGCTTTTTCTTTCCTTCCTGGAGCTCGATATTGAATCTGTTGTATCTCTGTTATTTCAAATCCTCAACATCTTATTTTCAGTCCTATAATATTATTCCGAGTCATCTTTCCAATTCCACAGGTCTGACCCAATTTGGATTCTTCAAGAGAGAGTTATACCCAATCTCTCACAATGCCCTAATTATAGACTGTTTCAGCAGAGCGCACTTGTACATCGTTCCATGTGTCACTGTTTCTTCATTTGGCTCTAAAATTAGAGAAAACTAAAAAATGTGCACTATCCTCCACTTTTTACAGAATTCCAATCCAATACTTAGAGAGAGATAGTTATGATGATTTTCCCAAGGTCACTTCTTTGAGATGAATTTCAGGAGTTTGCAAAAACCCTGACTTCCACAGATCATATCTCCACAAATAATGTGCACCTTGATCTGAAATTATTACATTAGCTTCCTTAGGATTTCAGATTCTCCCATAAAAATTTCAGCTTTTGAACCTTCGTAGAAAAAAAATTAGAGCGAAAATTCCAAGATGACTTGTTTCAGATGGCGAAATCCCTTGCCTAAGGAGGAAATGAAGATCAAAATTTATATAAATACTTAAGTTGAGAGGGGCTTCAACAAGTGAACGTGGGAGGGATTTTAGGAGCTTAAAAAATATTAATTATGACTTTTCAATTACCCATGCCCCAACCCCATGGGGTTTTAGCCCACTAACTGCGGGTACAAACTTCAAACATGAATATCTCTCAAATCGTGAAGAATTACATGGCGTGCCATATATCAATGGAAACATCTCAACAAGTAGAAAGCATCAAAATAATTATTGACCCAAAATATATTATTTTGGTAGGTCAAAATTCCCATGCAATATTGGGTTAGCCCCTGGTGCTTCTTGGGTTGACATCAATGACAACCGCTGATCAAAAATATCCCCCTTTGGCATTGATGGAAACACAAGTACTCCCCCTACGATAATGACACCTCTTCCTACAACATTCTCTCCCCCTTTGACATCAATGGCAAAGGGTAACTCCCCCTGAAACACAACCATCCTGTGGACCTGTACACACTTCCACTCCCGCTGACACACAACTGTCCTGCAGACCTGTAATCTAATGAGAACTTGGGGTTTACCTGGCTTTTGATGAAGATATTCAAATGCTTCATGAGGTAAATTTTTAGTGAAAATATCAGCAATTTATTCTTTTGTACAAACATACTCAAGTTTGATATTCTTTTCAGCAACTTGTTCTCTAACAAAATGATATTTGATCGGAATGTGTTTTGTTTTTGAATGCATGACATGATTCTTGGAGATGTTGATGGCACTAGTGTTGTCACAAAATATGGGAATAGGCTCACTGAATTGTACTTGAAGATCTTGCAAAGTTTGTTTCATCCAAAGGACTTGAGTACAAAATGATGTTACTTCAATGTATTTTGCTTCCGCTGTAGATAACGAGATTGAAGTTTTCTTTTTTCTCAACCATGATACGAGACAACCACCAAGATAGAATGTTGCTCCACTAGTACTCTTACGATCATCAATGCTTCCTACCCAATCTGCATGTGTAAAGGCTTGAATAATGAGATTGATACCCTTGGGATACCACAAGCCATATTCTTCTGTGCCCTTTAGATATTGAAGAATTCTTTTGATGGCAATAATATGTGATTCTTTTGGTGCTGCTTGGAATCTTGCTACTTGTCCAACTGCTTGCATAACATCTGGTCGAGAGGCTATTACATATAGAAGACTACCAATCATAGATCTATACAACTTCTTATCCACATCCTTAGATGAGTCATTTATGCTCAATTTTCAACTTGTTACCATCGGAGTAAGGACGGGTTTGCAATGTTCCATTTTGAATTTCTTGAGCATTTCCTTGACGTACTTGGCTTGAAATATAAATATTCCTTTCTCTTGCTGAGATATTTGAAGCTCCAAGAAGTATGTCAGCTCACCAAGTAAAGACATCTCAAAGTAACTTTGTGTCTTTCTAGAAAAGTTCTTACTTAGTCGATCATCATTGCTACCAAATATTATCTCATCCACATATAACTCAACGATTATTAAATTATCTTTATCTATTTGTACATAAATATTTCTATCAATAGTACCTTTCTTGAACCCTTTTTGATGTAGATATCCATCAAGATGAGCATACCATGCTCTGGGAGCTTGCTTGAGACCATATAGAGCCTTCTTTAACCTACAGACATAGTCTTCTTTTTGTGATAGTAGAAAACCTTCAGGTTGTTCGATGTAAAATTCTTCTTCTAATTCTCCATTCAAAAATGCTGACTTAACATCCATTTGGTAGACTTTGATTTTTCTTGAACATGAATAGGCAAGAAACACTCATATGGCTTCCATTCTAGCAACTGGTGCAAATGTTTCGTCGAAATCAATTCCTTCATCTTGTGCATAGCCTTTGCAAACCAATCTTGCTTTGCTTCTGGTAACCTGCCCATCTTCATTCATTTTTTTCCTGAACACCCATTTAGTCCCAATGACATTTTTATCTTTTGGTCATAGAACTAATTCCCAGGTGTTATTATTTTTGATTTGATCCAATTCTTCATTCATAGCTGCTACCCAATGTTCATTCTGGCTAGCTTCCTCAAAACTACTAGGCTCAAAGGTTGCTAGAAAAGCAATGTGAGCTTGTTGTGATGAACGAAGCTGTCGACCTTCATTTATGTCACCAATGATTTGATTTGATGGATTGTTCTTTTGAATCCACTATTTTGTTCTCCTTGGAGGAGCTTCTTGTTGTTGTTCTGGTATATCTTGATGATCATTTTTTACTTCTTCCTCGTTGATAGTTGCTTCTTGATCTACAATTTTATCTCTGTCTTTTTTAGCCTCTGTCTCAAGTTTCAAATATTCTAGATCCTCATCATTACTCGCTAGAACACCATATTCGTCAAATGTAACATTTATGCTCTCCACTATCTGTTTTCGTCTTAGATTATAACATTTATAGGCCTTTCTTTACATGAGTAACCAAAAAAGATACCTTCATCAACATGTGATTCAAACTTACCCAAATTTTGATATTCTATTTTGATATAACATTTTATTCTGAAGATTCTAAAATATTTTACATTAGCTAGTTTTCCTTTCCATAATTCATATGGAGTCTTGTTGCAATTATTTCAGAGAAGACTTCAGTTGATAATGAAGATTTCCATATCAATTTCTTGAACCCATAATTTTTCATCCAATTTTGAGTCCTTCAACATTGTTCTACCTGTTGAGCAGTGGAAAATGTATGAATTCACTATGTTTTTTCCCATTCTTTTACTTTAAAAATAATTCTTTTTACTTTAGAAAGGTGACTTATTACAAGAATTATGGTAGAATTGTGAAGATTTATGTTTATTGTAAAATGTAACTAAAAACTGCCTTTTATTGCTAAAAATAGGAATCAGGCGAGGTGAACATCTATACAAGAGGCGAGGCTAAAGTAAATGCAACAGATGTTCCTCCAACGTTAGACCAAATCCTGCCAAAGACAAGGAAATCCGAATGCATCGCTAAGAAAAGGCAGGAGACAGCTCAGCTTCAGTCAAAGGAAATCAAGTGACAACTAAAGAAATGAGAGAAGAAAATCCCTCAGGATCCTTCGATCTTGAGGGATGGCTGTTCAAACCTCATCCCGTTCCTTGTCTTGTCTGTCGAGTTTGTTATATAAGGCAACGCCTTTAGCGATTGTAAGAGAGTCGGATCAGTTGATCAAAAACATTCCTTTTGCAATATTGCATTTTATTGACTCTCGTGATCAGAGAGCAGTCACTGTAACACTTTTATGTTTGATTAATACAAAGGCGCATTTCATTTCATCTTTCAAACTCTGAAGTAACCCAGCAGTGTTTCACTGGTGGTAAGTGCCTGGCCCTGGTGGAATTGCTTTGTTGTTTCTATTTCTATCCTTTGATTACTATCATGTGATAATTGTGTTTAGTTTCATTACAATTACAGAGTTATTTGATTACTGTTGAATTGAGTACTGGATTACTGTATGCGCTAATGGATTTCATTTCTATTCTATTTTAGCAGGGATCGTGATTACTATCTTATTCATCTTGCTATCTCTTATAAATCTTTGTTGTTCCATACTTAACTTCGTTCGCTGTTCCATTAGATTATGGTTCATTTCAATTGATTACCTAATAGAATTTGCTAACGATAGGGTTGAAGTTTGAGAAGATTCGTTATCTGAGTTTGTTAAGGTTATATTTGCTGTTCAATTTCTATTTACTGTTCAATTACTATTTGTTGTTCATTTCTAATTCGTTAGGTTTAGATTGCAGATTGTTTGTTTACAGTTTGTTGCGTACTCATAGAGATTATAAATTGTTGTTCCTTTCCAATTCTTTCTTCTGAAAGAAGTTCTTATTAGTTTATTTTCAACAGTAAGTAGTTCAATTTCGATTTCACTTTGATTTCTTAAAGAGCAGTACTATCAACTGTAGAGAACATTGGTTACTACCTCCAAGTTCCCAGATGGATTGCCTTGTCTCAGTGTGATTTCAGTTGCATCGATTTCTAAGGGAATGAGTTATTGCTACTGTATCCGTGATTGATGCTTTGCAGAGTGAGTATTTGAATTCATGTTACTGTAATTAGATTTCTTCAGAAGCATCCGTTTACTCTTGTATCTAGAATACTATACTACATCTCTCATAGCATTACTCTTAGGTGAATTGCAGTCTCAATCAGAGTACACTCTTGAAACAAAAATATGTTCTCGGATTGATAATTAATGTAGAATAAATGGGTGTTAAAAAGATACCTTTTATACCTCAACATTTTGGCACCATTTCCAGGAAGGGTGTATGCGATTCTGAAGGAGTGATTCACATTTGATTTTCTTCTTCTTGCGAATAATTGGGTATTAAAGATGGAAGGTAAGAATCTGTGCACAGGGCAAGGCACATACTTGCTCACAGCCCGCTTCGTAGCAAAATTAGGTAAACTTATTTCTTTAAGTAGGAATGAAGGCTTGTTTTCTTGAATGAATAAACCAGCTAAACAAAACAAAATTCCTCCTAAACTCGAAAAACCTAAGGGACCGATGACCCTTGTGTGAACAACTTTCATTGATGAAATCCTTAAAAATACTGAATCTCAGCCATCAGTAGGACCTAGGAAATTTATCTCTAGACAGCCTACTAGTTCCCTTCAGGCCACAGAGTCACCATCTAAAGCCTTTGCTGAGATACATAGTCAAACAGTGGGAATTGAGAAATATTCCCAATAAATTGAGAATCCCTGCCTAATTTCTCCACAAGAAGGGAACTCTAATAATCTCCGTGAAGGAGAAGGGGAAACAGGAGAAGTAGAAGAACTAAAATCTCCTCTTGAAATAGTCCAAACAGTGAGCAGCCCAGATAAGGGAAGTGCTGTCAAAATCATTCAAAACAAAGGACCTGAATCTCCTCAAGCAGTATGCCAACAAGGAGTACTTATTGTTCCAGATCAAGGGAGTGTTGTCAAGGCCATTCCTACTCCTTTCATTCAGCCTAGGAATTCCCTTGAGATCCTAGAAGGATATTGGAACATATTTGATCAAACGGCCTAGAACCAGAACCAGCAAACACCCCAACAAACTTCCACACTGCAATATCCTTTAGTGGATGTTGCAGTTAATGCACCTATGAAATCCATTCCTCTTCAACATATTCCTACATTTGATGGCTTGACATCGTAAGATCCAGATGAATTTCTGTTTGAATTTGATGTGTTATGCAGGGAGTATGACTATACCACTGATTCGAAAAAACTGAAACTATTTCCTTCCACATTAAAAGGAGCAGCCTTATGATGGTTTATGGGGCTAGGTGGGGGTGTCATAACTGATTGGGATCAGATGAAAGCTGCGTTTTTAAATAAATATCAAGATTATTGTAGGTCTTGTTAGTGTCAGCCTTTGCAGCTTTCCTTCAGTGATCAAACATGCTCTTACAAAGTGATTTTAAGGTGTCAAGGTCAAATTTTGTCATTTCAAAGAGTCTTCAAGCAAAATTTGGTCACTAGGCATTAGGTCTAGGGGTTGTTTTTACTCCTGTCAAAGTTGTCTAAATGTCGGTTCATGTCACCATTCAGCTGAGTGTACCATCATTCAGAGGGTTTTCATCATCATGTCAAGTTCCATTGAGTCATTTTACACCTTGTTCATGCTTCAGTTGTGCCTAGGTAAGGTCCATTTCCCTCTCCTAGGGTTTTGGAGGTAATTTCTCTTGGATGGTAAAATCATTAGAAAAACTTGTATCCTAATGTTCATACACCTTCCCCTATCATTAATGTACCTTATTAAACACTTCCCATCACTGAGATCCCCCAAATTCCTCATTTTTGCACAAACCCTAGTTTCTTGCCACAACTTGGCAATTTTCTAGTCTAGGCCTATGTTTTTCCCTTTTGGACCACTTCCCCTCACTCAATCTCTAAGATTCCACTTTCCCCTGCTTCCTAACATCCCTCCCTACTTCCCAAAATTTCCCCAAGAATTTAGAAGCCCCTTATCCCCTTCATTTCGCTTCATTTCGAAAAAATCCCTTGTTTCACACATGAGGATAGGTTTCACTCAAATGATGTTTCAGAGCAATAAAAGATGAATTTTGGAAAAATGAGAGAGGTTTTTGTCCAAAACATGCCAAGGAATAACAAACTCCTTCAATTTTTACACATGTATAATTTTTTTGGATAAATTTCAAGAATACCGTTGCCTCAGGAGAGTTGATGCACCTACAGGAAGTAGTGTTGGGAGATTTGATTTTTGATAAGGTAAATGAACTCAAAATTGCAAAATTCCACTTGGGTTGGAAATTAGACTCCAAAATATTTCCAACGAGCTATCAAACACTCAATTTTGACACCGATAAGGCCTCCAAAAGCCTCCTGCAAAATGCACTATGTAGCGCGCTACGCATAGAAAAGTGCGCGCTACTCATTGGGCCAGAACACAAAAAATTTTGCCATTTCTCTTCAATATCAAATTTGCTTGGTTTTTTCCATGTTTTAACATCAAAAAAGGCCAAGACACATCAAGGAAGTGAAAAAATGAGTTTTGAAGCCAAATCGTGTGTTGGGCTAGCGCGCTACGCGTTGGGCTGGCGCGCTACGCGTTGGGCTGACGCGCTACGCGTAGAGCCCAGAGGTCAGAAAAATTCATTACATCACCAAAATTTGTGCCAAATCACTTCATTTTTCTGCAACATACTTTTCATACACATTGTGACACCATGATAGAGACCGACACATCACAATAGAGACAGTGTTTTCACTACTGAAACTGCATGCACCAGGAGGATACTGATGTTGACACCTAATCCTATGGATGGGTGTGCATATTTAATATTGTATATTAATTAATATTAGGAAATAAGGAAGGCCAAGAGTCATTTGGAGATGAATCCCAATAGCCTCACCTCCATGTATAAATCAATGTGCATCCTTCAGCTAATACACATTCTGATTTTGAGGAGTTACCTCCTGGTTTGACATGGTATCAAAGCCAGCTCCACTATTGGCATTTCTGCCTGTGGTGTAACTCCCTCTCCTTTGCTCAGTAAATTTTATTAATAGTTTTTGCTGCTCATTAATTTCTAGACTGTTATTCTGCATTTTTTTTCTCTATATAGCCCTGACATTTGCAACTCCAGCTCCTACAGCTCCTGAAGACTACAGGTCCTCTGTCATTCTGCAAATTGCAGGCTCTGTCATTCTGCAAGATTCCATTTCAAAAAAAATTTGTAACGGCCTTTGGGCCTCCTCCATTCTCCATTCTCCATCATCCTCCATTCTCCATCGACTCATCTCCCTCTCCCTCACTATTCTACGACCTCTCCCTCACTGTTCTAAGCCCCTCGACTCCCTACATTCCACATTCATCCCTCCCATCTCTTAACTCGTTTCATCACAACCCTACGCACCTTGCACACTCCCTTTTACCTGCGCTCTACACTCCACAACAATACATCTCTAGCGCCCTCACTGTCTATACAAACACCCTCACACTCCTACAGTCCACTGCATAGAAACTCACACTTCACGGTTGCTCATCCTCCATACGACCGCTCAACTCCCTCACAGCAACGCCGGCACACACATGTTCTCCTACCCCCTATCCCCAAACCTAAGCCCTCGGCCCATGCCTTACCCACGCTGTTGAATCGATTCAAGTTCTCACATGCAATTGATTCACAGTGATAAACCCTCTTCCCTACGCTGCTCAACGCTGCATTCACAATGCTGCCTAATTCGCAGTGCAGTTGATAACTCCCTCTGCCATCTTTACAATACGTTGCGATGTTCAGTAATACATCTCCACGCTGCCCACGTTACACGTCACCTCTCTGCACCAACGCTTCCATATAAACGCTGTTATATACGTTCGGCCCTTTCCACTGTTATATAAACGCTGTCATATACGTTGTCTGCTCCATTCAAACGTTATGTCATATATGCCGCTGTCCATATATTTCAACGCCGCCTGTGGTGTATAAAACGCCGTGGTATATAAAATGCTGTCCATTATATTGTGATGCGTTGTATTGATTACATGGTATGCACTGTCCATTACATATTTAAACACTATTAACATGTAATACGCTGTGTATCCATTCCATATTTTATATTACGCTGCCTCCATACAACACTATGTATCCATTCCATACAACGCTATGTATCCATTCCATATTTCACTGCGCCTTACAATAGTCATATAATTTCAACCCCTCCACTGTTTATATATATGCGCTCTGTTTATATATATGTGCTAACAACGCTATTTGACCGCCCCTCCATTCATATTTCATATCATTCCTACCACATTATACCGCCCCTCCACTCATATAATACATTTTTTCCCAAACAAAAAAAATTATATAATTTTTTTGTGCAGAATTCAGTTTCTAGCAAAGTGTTTCTGTCTTTTAAATTCAGTTTGTAGCAAAGAGTTTGTTTTTTTTTTAAATTCAGTGTTTTAGCAAAAATATTTTTTGTCCTTATAAACTGAGTACATTTTCCAGCAAAGATTGGTTTTTCTCTCCTTCAAGAGAAATTTTCCAGCAAAGTTTTTTTCTCTCCTCCTTCAAAAGAAGATGACAGTCCCTTCATCTTCTAAAGAAGCTGCCTACTTGGCACAGAGAGAAAAGAGAAATGCTTCAGGTCCATCCAAAGGAAGAGAAGACAAAAGACGAAGAAGAAACTTCAGAGAAAACGGGGGCAGACAATCTAAAGCTCAGCAGTAAACAAATCAAGACAGAGGTAAAACTAATGACAAAGACAAAGGTAAACCAGCTGAATCAGCTCATTCTGTTCTAGCACATTGCAACAATGGAGTAACTGAAAACCTATTTGATGTTTCATTTATTTCATGGAGAGATGATTGGTTGCTAGATTCAGGAGCAACATGTCACATGACATTTAGAAAAGATTTTTTTGAAGAATTCACTGACAAAGTTGATGGAGCAGTATATTTCACAGATAAATCCAAACTCAAGCCATCAGGGCTTGGCACAATCAAGCTTAAACTGCCTGGTCTTCCTGATCATATCCTACATGAGGTTCTATACCTCCCTGAGTTGAAGAGAAACTTGCTGTCCCTGGTCAAAATTCGGCAGCAAGGACACTCAGTTCACTTGTTTGATGGCAAGGAAGAGGTCAGAAAAGCATCATATCGCTCACTTTTCATGGAGGGAATAGAAGAAGGGAGACTCTTGAAGCTAAAAGGTTCATCTGCTCATGCTCAAAACTTTGCATTCAGTTCACATCATGATGAAGGTACATTTCCATCAAGTCTTTTATGGCATGCTAGATTTGGACACTTAAATTATGACAACCTTCGTTTGTTGAAGAAAAATGGTGTTGATGGACTGCCTACAATTCCTAGAAAACCTAAGGAATGCGATGCTTGTATTCTAGGAAAGCATAGCAAACAGCCATTTCATGATTCACACTCAAGAGCACATAGGAAACTTGAACTTGTTCATTCAGATTTATGTGGCCCTATGCCTATTGCTTCTGCAAATGGAAACAAATACATGATGACATTTATTGATGACTACACCAGAATGTGTTGGATTTACTTACTGAAGAATAAGTCTGATGCTTTTCAAAATTTCAAGAATTTTCATGTATGGATTGAAAATGATGCACAAACACATATTGGCTCTCTACGTACTCATAATGAAAAAGAATACACCTCAAACGAATTTGAAAATTATCTTCGTCGACATGGAATCAAACATCAAACCACTGTGCCATATAATCCACAACAGAACGGTGTAGCTGAAAGAATGAACAGAACCATCTTAAATATGGTCCGCTCCATGTTATTTTTCAAGAATGTAAAATTGATGTTTTGGGCTGATGCAGTTCTATGTGCTATTTACATAAAGAATAGGTGTCCTTCAAGTTCAATTAGAAATAAAACTCCTTTTGAAATGTGGCATGGCCACATTCCTTCGGTAAAGCATTTCAGGGTCTTTGGGTCCACCTGTTATGCCTTGATACCCAAGGGTGAAAGGAACAAACTTGGTGCTAGAAGCAGAAAATGTATCTTCTTGGGGTACTCCAATACCTCCAAAGGATATCGTCTCTATGATGAAGCAAATAAGAAGTTTGTGATAGCAAGAGATGTCATATTTTTTGAATCTTCCAAGAGTGACAAGGTTGTTGAGCGGCAACTTGATCGCCTGGACAGATTCACACATGCAAAGTCTTTCCAAGAATTTGATAATGTGATTCCACACCTTGAAGGGGGGATTCCGATATTGAATCAAACTGTGGAATCATATCCTGAAGCACTCTCTCTCCCACATGAAGAAACAACCACGGATGACACATTGGATGATGTGATTGACAGAATTGGGAGATTGAATCTTGAATCAATCCCAACTCAGTCAAGTGACCAGCCAGGGCCATCTCAGAAAGGTCCTCCCAAATGGCTGACAAAGACACTGGAGGATGTTCATCTTGATGAGGTTGGAAAAACAGGAACAAGAAGTTCCACTCAAGAAATCGAAGGTGATGTAGATAATTCTGATTCTCCTGTTGATATGGATATTGCTTATAACTGTGAATTGAGTTTGTCTATAGATCATGAACCAACTTCCTTCAAAGAAGCCGCTTCTCATGATGAATGGAAAGAAGCGATGCAGAAGGAGTATGATGCCTTAATAAAGAATGGCACTTGGAAGCTGGTTGATCCGCCTTTGGGAACGAAACCAATTGGCTGTAAGTGGGTCTACAAGAACAAGTACAAAGCAGATGGCTCACTTGACAAGCACAAGGCCAGGCTTGTGGCAAAAGGATTCGCATAGAAATAAGGAGTCGATTATGAAGAAACTTTTTCTCCCACAGCAAAATGGACCACCATCTGGACTCTCTTTGCCTTAGCAGCTCAGAAAGGATGGAAAGTCCATCAGATGGATGTAAAAAAAACCTTCTTGAATGGAGATCTAAAGGAGAAAGTTTATATGTCCCAGCCAGAAGGATTTGTGATAAAGGGTCAAGAACACAAAGTTTGCAAACTTGTAAAATCCTTGTATGGCCTCAAGCAAGCACCACGAGCCTGGTATGAGAAATTGACCGAGCATCTTCTGAAAATTGATTTCAAACATTTTGATCTTGATGATGCAACTTTGTTTGTTAAGAAAGTTGGAAAAACAGTTGTATATCTTGTGGTATATGTAAATGATATTTTGATAACAGGAAAAAATGAGAGCTATATTGCATCCATGAAGAAAGAGTTGAAGAAAGGTTTTGAAATGACTGATTTGGGTCATGTTCATTACTATTTGGGTATTGAAGTAATTCAACATTCTAAATTCGTATTTCTTTCTCAAAAGAAGTACATTGGAGATCTCTTGAACAAATTTGGCATGAATGACTGTAATCCCTTAAGCACTCCAATGGAACAAAACTTGAAGCTCACATCTATTGAAGGGAAGGAATTTGAGGATGCAACTAAGTATAGACAGCTTGTAGGAAGTCTTATCTATCTGACCACCACCAGACCTGACATTTCATTTGTTGTTGGAATCCTCTCAAGGTTCATACAAAAACCTTGTGAAGGACATTGGTCTGCTGCAAAAAGAGTGCTAAGGTACTTGAAGGGGACTCAAGACTTTGGACTCAAATATACACAGGTAGGAAACTTCAGCTTGATCGGATACTCTGATTCAGACTTTGATGGCGACAAAGAAACAAGGGTCTCTACTACAGGTTACACCATGAGTCTTGGATCAGGAGCTGTCTCATGGAGATCACACAAACAGTCAGTTCCAGCAGATTCCACGACCGAGGCAGAATATGTGGCAGCAGCTGAAGAAACAAAGGAAATTATGTGGCTCCGGAAAATCTTGGAAGATTTGCAGATGAAACAAATGTACTCCACACCACTCATGATCGACAACACTTCTGCAATAAATTTTGCCAAGAACCCAAAGTTCCATGATCGAACAAAGAACATTAATACAAAGTACCATCTAATTCAACATCATGTTCAGGCCAAAACCATCCATCTACATCATTGTTCCACAAATGAGCAAACTGCTAACATCTTCACCAAAGCACTTGGAAGAGAAAAGTTTGAAAAGTTCAGATCGATGCTTGGACTCACCAACATCCCTTCGGATTAAAGGGGGGAATGTTGACACCTAATCCTATGGATGGGTGTGCATATTTAATATTGTATATTAATTAATATTAGGAAATAAGGAAGGCCAAGAGTCATTGGGAGATGAATCCCAATAGCCTCACCTCCATGTATAAATCCATGTGCATCCTTCAGCTAATACACATTTTGATTTTGAGGAGTTACCTCCTGGTTTGACAACTGAAACGTCGTGAAACACATGATCCACTCCGGATTTTGGCTGAGGCTTTGTTGGCTGGGCATGATACATGATGGAGGGTCTTCGCTCCGAATTTGAGCAAATTTGGAGAATTTTTTGTCATTTTGAAAAATTTTGGTCTCAAAACAGATTTTTCAGCCATACGAGTAGAGCGTCGACGCGCTCGCTTATGATTGGGACACTTGCTGGAGGAAAAAATTATATTTTTGGATTTGTCATGGAAATTTATGCATGCTCCAGTAAGACCAAAGCATTTCACCAAATTCTGGATGATCAAAGGGGCCAAAACACCATGAAAATCACCATTCTGCCACCTTTTTCAGTAGCAGGAAGTACTTGTGGGAGGATGAAGTTTTGGAGGGGCAAATGAGCTCCAAATTGGGAAATTCCACTTGGGCTGGATAGCAGACATACAGGGCTTTCCAAAAGGATATCATGAGCTTGATTTTGATGCTAGGAAGTGCTCCAAAAGCAGGCTGAAAGGCACGCTACTCATATAGCTCAGGCGCGCTACTCATATAGATTTTTGGTCAATTTTTCATCTTCCAGCTCAGGATTTCAGCCAGTTGGACTAGTTTTGCTTGTGGATGTAATTTTTGAGTTATATTGATGTAATATTATGGTTAGCATGTAACTTTGACTCACTTTCACCTATTGTAGAATATTTACTCCCAAAAAAGTGAAAATCAAGTCAAAGAATCAGTTTCCTTCCTTTTAGAGGCAAGTTGTTTGGATGCCTACATTCTAGCTCCTTGTTTAGAATTAGTTGGAACTGCTCCTAGAAGGAGGAATTCGACCCCTAGAGGCATGGGAAGGGGTTAGGATGCTCTATATGATGTAATTTCTCAATCATGTTCAGAGGTTGGATAGGTTGGACTCTTGGGAAAACTTTGGCACACTATTGTACATATTTTTCATATTTTGGCTAAGGAAAGATCAGAGGTTTTGCAGCACCTGTTGGGATTCTTGTGGCTTTCAGTTCTTTATGGTGTTTTCTCTCATTTTATTGTAAGTTCTTTCATGTTTAATGTATTCCATTCCCTTCTTATGCTTCTGAAACTAAATGAATGAGTAAATGAGGTTGAATCCATTGTTTCAGTGCTCTGCCTTTAAATTTGTTTAGTTTTACATGTTTTCGCCTGTTTGGAGAGGATCCATGTTCTCCCTTGCCCTCTTCAGCTCCTTTTCATTCTGATCCATCCATACACCTGATCAAAAGCATCAATACTACTTCCTACCTCGCCCCAACTCGAAATTGGCAAAGATCTGGCCTTATCCCCAGACCCAAAATTGTTTTCCATCTTTTCAACAAAAACCCAAAAAATCAAAATCAAACTTTCCTATCTCTTTACTAGCCTAAAATTAGTATTCGTTATAAGTCATCTCAACCCCTTTGAAGACCGTTTTCCGAGATAGACCTGGAGAGAGCCCTCTCTTGTCCTCGTAGGGCTAGCTACGAGGCTGAGCGTGGTTTGATGTAGCCTTGAGTTTTACCTTATTTTAGCCTAAGGTGGATTTGAGCGCTAACATAGTGGCGACCATACTGGAGAAGAATTGGTTTGCTTGTTGATGTCATCTGTTTTATGAGCTACAGACGGAGTCTGAAGTCACGCCAGGTAGCCTTCAAACTGCTCTTGCTCTGGGAGTTCATAGTAGATACACGCTGCTTCAGTCGATCTTCAGTCTAGCTTGTAATCGTAACACTTAACTTATAAATTTCCCCAGTACATGTATCGAGTTCAGATCTGATGGTTGATGGTGGACAACGATTAGACATAAGAAGGCTGAAATCACTCACCTTGTGACTCTAATTCAAAGTCTGGAGGACTGACTCTTTCTCTGAGAAAATGGAAGGATCTTACACAAAGTTCAGGTATCTAAAGTGGAATGGTATTCAGGATCTAATTTTCTTTCTTGTAAACTATTTCTTTGTTGGTCTTGAAGCTATCTTGAAAGTTTTTCAGAGTTTTTTGTATGAGAAAGGTGATCAAAATATTCACTCGACCTATTCAAAGAGTGTAAATACTGAGTTTCCCTTTGATCTTGGCCTCCTTACTTTTCCCACATCTTATGATGACTCTCTTCAGAGTGATGAGCCTAAAGAAAACAAAATTGATCCCGTAGCTCTTGTATATACTCCTACACCTTTCATAGTCTGAGATCGGTATAAACCTCTTGTTTTACCTTCTGTTCTTCATGCTTTCCCTAAAAATTATGACCTATATCTACCAAGATTTGACAGTGAATGTAACAATGTCAATGTTGAGCAACATGTGCAGAATGTTGAGACTTTTCTAGACCTTTTTGAAGTTGATGAAGAGGATGTTAGTATTAGGCTTTTTTCTCTTTCTTTGCAAGGCCAAGTGAAGAGTTGGTTCAAAGCCCTGCCTGATGCGAGCATCACATATTTCCAGCAGTTTTTCAAAGTTTTCCTTAACAGGTGGATGATCGGACAGAACTTTTTGTTGATTATAGAGGAGTATAACCAGCTGAAAAGATTGCCAGGGGAGACAGTACAACAATTTTCTGCTAGATTTAACCAAGTTTATTATTCGATGCCAGTTGATATAAGACCTTCTCCTAGATCTGCTCTCTTGCACTACCCGGGTGCCTTTAATCTGGAAATGGAGTTTTAGCCGAGAGAAAAGAATATTGCAACACTTCACGAGATGCAGAACAAGGCAGTGAATGTAGAGGCTCATTTGTTGATCTTGAGGGAAAGGTTGAAGGAAGAAGAAAAGAAGAATGTTTCAGAGCAGCTGACACCTTCAGAGAAAAAGCTTGATCTTTTCGTAAATGCAGTAGAAGAGATGGTGTGGAAAATGACTGCAAAAAATGAAAATGACATTCAAGAACAAGTGGCTGACCCAAAACATTTTGTTTCTTATCCCAGTTGTCATACCGGTTGTTTTATAGATCATTGTGAAGAAGAGAGAGCTGTTGATATGACATGTATGCTTGATGATGTGTTGTGTACTGATGATTTGCCTCAGTTTGATCAGTATGATGATGATTATGTTCTCCAAACAGAAGCTAATCTTGCAGACGAATCAGCAGCTAGTTTGTGCAAGGAGGAAGTTCACTTTCAGCAGCTTGAGTACAGTGATCAACCGATGCATATCAGCTATGACAATGATGAGGAAAGTGCAGAAAATTTTGAAGTAAGTGAAGGATCTTTGCCTTTTTGTTTTGATTCATTTCAGTTCATCAGAGACAACTACCATGCAATCAGAAATCAAATGTCAACAAGTCTTGATTTGAATCATCTTGAGAGCAATGAAATTTTTTTTCAAGACTTCTCATATTCAGATTTGCAACCCCCGAAAGCCATTGATTGTCAAGTTGCAGATGAGGACATGGAAGCTCGTACATGTGATCAAATGATACAAGGTGACTCCGTACCATTTTGTTTTGAATCATTTCAGTTTTTGAAGGGTAAATTGCATAGTAAGTCTTCAAATGAGCAGCTTGTAGCATCAAATTTGCAGCCATCCAATGCAATTGAAGGTCAGATTACAGATGAAGGTGTGGAAGATGAAAGACATGATTTGATGATGCAGGAAAATTCTATACCCTTTTGTTTCAAAGCATTTCAGTTTATAAGGCAGAATTTTCGTAATATATCTCAAGGAAAAGAGGAACAGCTAGTAGGATGTCATACAGTTTCAAGGGATACAGTGCAGCAGTCTTCTCAAGTTTTTGATGATCCTATTGCTCGTGTGTTCGATGATGTTTTCTATAAAAATTCTGCTACATTAGCTAACCATGTGCTCGAAAAGAATGTTGATAATAATCTTGTTCAAAAGTCAATTTCATTGTGTTGTTCAACAGATTTTTCATATGAGGAGATTGATAAAGGAGACTTTTGTTCTGTTTGTAATCAGCAACAGTGTTTGGTTATTCACAAAATTCAGGATCCTTTTGGCAGCTTGCTGCAATCACCAAAGAAAAGCACCGCAGATGTGACGAAAAGTTTAAGATTAAGGTATGGAGATTATCTGGACAAGAGCAGTGAGGTGTTAATGGAAATTAGTAGCTATGTTTATGAAGATCCTTTCGCAGTATTCTTGAAGTCATCTAGTCAATTCATGCTTTGCAAGTTTATCATCAGTCAGCTTGAGTTCAAATTTCCATGGGAGTTGCCTTTCGATTCTTTCCTTTTCCTGCGCATCAGTAAGCATGTGGGAAGAAATCAAACAACAGCCAGGATGCTTACATGGTTGCATTGGTTGTTTCATTTCACTTGATCAGGTGATGAATGAAACTGTTAGAGTAGGTTGTATTGAATAAGCTCTACTTTGAGCATCTTTTCCAGCTTGTCAGTTGTGTTTAAGTACCGAGTCAGTTTTTAGTTGAGTGAGAGTCAATTTGTGTCGTCAATTCATCAGTTTTCAGTCATTCATTTCAGTTTGAGTTTTTGTTTCCATTGCCCAATGGATAAGGCACTGGTCCGCTCTCCCAAAAATCTGCCGTTCTTGGCACCTCCAAGGAGCTACCATCCCCAATGGAGCCAATGTTAGTGTCAGCCTTTGAAAATTTCCTTCAATGATCAAACATTCTCTTACAAAGTGATTTTAGGGTGTCAAGGTCAAATTCTGTCATTTAAGTGAGCCTTCAAGAAAAATTTGCTCACTAGGCATTAGGTCTAGGAGTTGTTTTTACTCTTGTCAAATTTGTCCAAATGTCAGTCCATGTCACCATTCATCTGAGTGTGCCATCATTCAGAGGGTTTTCATCATCATTTCAAGTTCCATTGAGTCATTTTACACCTTGTTCATGCTTCAGTTGTGCCTAGGTAAGGTCCATTTCCCTCTCCTAGGGTTTTGGAGGTAATTTCTCTTGGATGGTCAAATCATTAGAAAAAATTGTATCCTGATGTTCATACACCTTCTCCTATCATTAATGTACCTTATTAAACACTTCCCATCACTGAGATCCCCCAAATTCCTCATTTTTGCACAAACCCTAGTTTCTTGCCACAACTTGGCAATTTTCTAGGCCAGGCCTGTGTTTTTCCCTTTTGGACCCCTTCCCCTCACTCAATCTATGATATTCCACTTTCCCCTGATTCCTAACATCCCTCCCTACTTCCCAAAATTTCCCAAAGAATTTATAAGCCCCTTATCTCCTTCATTTCGCTTCATTTCGACAAAATCCCTTGTTTCACACATCAGGATAGGTTTCACTCAAATGATGTTTCAGAGCAATAAAAGATGAATTTTAAAAAAATGAGAGATTTTTTTGTCCCCAACATGCTAAGGAAGAAAAACCTCCTTCACTTTTTACACAGGTATAATTTTTTTGGAGAAATGTCAAGAATATCGTTGCCTCAGGAGAGTTGATGCACCTGCAGGAAGTAGTATTGGGAGATTTGATTTTTGACAGGGTAAATGAACTCCAAATTGAAAAATTCCACTTTGGTTGGAAATTATACTCCAACTAATTTCCAACGAGCTATCACACGCTCAATGTGTACACCGGGAAGGCCTCTGAAAGCCTCCTGAAAAATGCACTATGTAGTGCGCTACGCATAGAAAAGTGCATGCTACTCATTGGGCCAGAACACAAAAATTTTTGCCATTTCTCTTCAATATCAAATTTGCTTGGTTTTTTCCATGTTTTAACATCATAAAATGCCAATACACATCAAGGAAGTGAAAAAATGAGTTTTGAATCCAAATCGTGTGTTGGATCAGTGCGATACGCGTTGGGCTGGTGCGCTACGCGTTGGGCTGATGCGCTACGCGTAGAGCCCAGAGGTCAGAAAAATTCATTCCATCAACCAAATTTGTGCCAAATCACTTCATTTTTCTGCAACATACTTTTCATACACATTGTGACACCATGACAGAGACCGACACATCACAACATAGACAGTGTTTTCACTATTGAAACTGCATGCACCAGGAGGATACTGAAACGTCGTGAAACACATGATCCACTTTGGATTTTGGCCGAGGCTTCGTTGGCTGGGCATGATACATTATGGAGGGTCTTCACTCCGAATTTGAGCAAATTTGGAGAAATTTTTGTCATTTTGAAAAATTTTGGTCTCAAAACAGATTTTTCAGCCATACGAGTAGCGCGTCGACGCGCTCGCTTATGATTGGGACACTTGCTGGAGGAAAAATTTATATTTTTGGATTTTTCATGGAAATTTATGCATGCTCCAGTAAGACCAAAGAATTTCACCAAATTCTGGATGATCAAAGGGGCCAAAACACCATGAAAATCACCATTCTGCCACCTTTTTCAGCAGCAGGAAGTACTTGTGGGAGGATGAAGTTTTGGAGGGGCAAATGAGCTCCAAATTGGGAAATTACACTTGGAATGGATAGAAGACATCCAGGGATTTCCAACAAGCTATCATGAGCTTGATTTTGATGCCGAGAAGTGCCCCAAAAGCAGGCTGAAAGGCGCGCTACTCATATAGCTCAGGCGCGCTACTCATATGGATTTTTGGTCAATTTTTCACCTTCCAGCTCAGAATTTCGGCCAGTTGGACCAGTTTTGCTTGTGGATGTAATTTTTGAGTTATCTTGATGTAATATTATGGTTAGCATGTAACTTGGACTCATTTTTACCTATTCTAGATGATTCACTCCTAAAAAAGTAAAAATCAAGTGAAAGAATCAGTTTCCTTCCTTTTAGAGGCAAGTTGTTTGGATGCCTATATTCTAGCTCCTTGTTTAGAATTAGTTGGAACTGCTCCTAGAAGGAGGAATTCGACCCCTAGAGGTGTGGGAAGGGGTTAGGATGGTCTATATGATGTAATTTATCAATCATTTTCAGAGGTTGGATAGGTTGGACTCTTGGGAAAACTTTGGCACACTATTGTACATATTTTTCATATTTTGGCTAAGGAAAGATCAGAGGTTTTGCAGCACCTGTTGGGATTCTTGTGGCTTTCAGTTCTTGATGGTGTGTTCTCTCAGTTTATTGTAAGTTCTTTCATGTTTAATGTATGCCATTCCCTTCTTATGCTTCTGAAACTAAATGAATGAGTAAATGAGGTTGAATCCATTGTTTCAGTGCTCTTCCTTTAAATTTGTTTAGTTTTACATGTTCTCGCCTGTTTGGAGAGGATCCATATTCTCCCTTGCCCTCTTCAGCTCCTTTTCGTTCCGATCCATCCATACACCTGATCAAAAGCATCAATACTACTGCCTACCTCGCCCCAACTTGAAATCTGCAAATATCTGGCCTTATCCCCGGACCCAAAATTGTTTTCCCATCTTTTCAACAAAAACCCAAAAAATCAAAATCAAATTTTCCTATCTCTTTACTAGCCTAAAATCAGTATTCGTTATAAGTCATCTCAGCCCCTTTGAATACCTTTTGCTGAGATAGACCCGGAGAGAGCCCTCTCTTGCCCTCGTAGGGCTAGCTACGAGGCTGAGTGTGGTTTGATGTAACCTTGAGTTTTACCTTATTTCAGCCTAAGGTAGATTTGAGCGCTAACAGGTCTCGGGAGCTAAAATATGAAATATTTCAAATGACAGCAAAACCAAATGAAACCCTAGAAGAATATGTGGAACAATTTTAGTACAATCTCCAGAGATCTCCTTACACATATTTACCCTTTCCTAATAATGTGTTGAAGACTACATTAATTAGGGGGATGAAGGATCAATGGGTTGAAACATTGAATATTATGGGAAAAGGTGATATATATCAGGAAATCTATGCTAACATCATTGATTTTTGTATCAGGAGTTCAAGGGGCAATACAAGGCTAAAATAAGTAGAACATGACATGATCACAAGGGATAATAAGACCTCGAGTGAAGGTGTAACTCATGCAGAGATTGGAAATCTGCTGGAAGATTTTAAAATAGATATTCTAGGGACTCTAAAAATGCAGTTTGACATTATGCAAGCCAAACAAAAGCAAGCAGAAGCATAACAAAATTTGGCAGTATTCTGTCCCAGATGAAAGAAGAAGCACAACCACAAATAGTGCTCACTGGATATAATCAAAGTTTATGCCAATTGCACGAAATACCACCCCAAAGAAGGATGTCCCTCGCTTCCTGGCCTAAAAGCAATCTATAAAGAAGCAGAAGAAGAATCAGAAGTGGTATGCTTAATCACCGCCTAAAATGGCAACCACGACAAGTAGGAATGCCAACTGATCCATTTCTCAGCAATATAATGGAATGTGGCAAAATCAACCATCTTTCCCCAATTGGTCACAATAGCCATTCCCTACATCATCATGGCCAAATCAAACAAACCAAACTAATTGGCCAAATTCTCCTTTTTGCCCACCGTTTTGGAAAAACAATGCTTATTCAACACAATGGTCCCCCATTACTTCGCAGAGTCAAGCCTGGTAGTCAAATTGGCAAAGTCCTACAAATCAGCCAGCCGGAACAATTCCTCTCTCTCAACCTACACTTCCAGCTCCCTATACATTACCACAAAACCCCCAGACCAACTTAAGACCACAACTCCCAGCCCAGCCCAAACCAAACCCAAACAATAGGCCAGTTGAGTCTGTCCAAATAATGGAACCACTAGAATTAGAAACTAAACTGAGGGATTGTAATGACCTTCAATTGAGGTCTGGGCGTATAGTAGAAACAAAGAGAGACAAAAATGTTCATACTGAAGATCCATTACCTGTAGAACAAACATTGCAAAAAGAGAAGGTGGTTCAACAACAAAATCAACATTAGATTCCACAACAAGCAACAACCTGTTCTCCACCATTCCTAGAATGATTAATCATACCTCGCCCATTAGAATATCCTGATTTTGATCTTCTGGGAGAATTAAACAATTTGTGTATAAAAATCCCTCTCCTTCAAGCTATCCAAGACATCCCTATTTATGCAAAAACCAGTAAGGAATTGTGTATAAAGAAGCCAAAGAGGAAAAAAACCACCAACCCAACTGTCCAAATAGTCGGTAGTCTATCTGACTTATTATCAGGAATGGAAACACCTGTAAAATATGAAGACCCAGGAAATCCTGTAGTGACGGTGCGAATCAATGGGAAATTGTTCCCAAATGCCTTAGTTGATTTGGGAGCTGCAATCAATATCTTAACAACCACCACCTGTCAAAAACTTGGCATTACATCATTAGAACCAACAACAACCTTATTGGAGTTAGATGACCGATCGGTAGTCAAACCAGAATGTACACTACAAGATGTAATGGTATCCGTAGATTCCTGGGAATACCCTACTGACTTCCTAGTTATCAACCCAAAGAACCAACTAGATGGACACCCGTTAATCTTAGGTAGACCTTGGTTGGTAACTGCCGATGCTTATATTGGCTTCCGACAAGGCAACATGACAATAGCAAGGGGAAAATATGTCAATAATTTAGCTTTATATCCCCCAGGAAACCTAAGCCTATCAATAATCAAAATAAGAAAGCAACCTGTATCATATCTTATGGAAAATAGGAGATCACCTCTAACTATAGAAGATTCCCTCGATTTTAAAGACCAAACATAGGATGATATCATTAATAGTTTTATTAACAAACCACAAATCAGATCCCATCTACAATGTCACATGATCAAGGAAGCATTTGATAACAAAGAATAAGAAGATCCTGTGAAAGACATCCCGGATCAAGTAATACCCACTACTTATGTGTACAATAGTAATATTATAGAAATTGAGCTGGGAAAAACTCTAAACATTAACAAAAATCTCACTGCTGAACAAGAAGAGAATTTGGTCCAATTACTACGGAAATATAAAGCAACATTTGCATGGGATTATCCATACATGAAGGGAATTGACCCCAAATTATGCACACACCACATCTATAGCAAAAAGGATGCCATACCCATTCTCCAACCCCAAAGAAGAATAAACCCTCACCTTAAAGATATTGTGAAAGATGAATTACAAAAACTATTGGATGTTAATTTCATTTACCCAATATCTGATAGCAAGTTGGTCTCTCCATTAGTAGTGGTACAAAATAAGAATAGGAAGTGGATAATATGTGTAGATTACTGAGAACTCAACAAGGCAACCCAGAAAGACCACTTTCCCCTCCCTTTAATTGACCAGGTATTACACACATTGGCAGGAAAGAAATTCTTTTCTTTCCACAATGGCTTCAGTGGGTACAATCAAATCTAGATTTCCCCTGAAGACCAAGATAAAACTACTGTTACCTATCCTTGGGGGACATTTGCCTACCGAGTCTTTCCTTTTGGCCTATGCAATGCCCCTGCTACATTTCAAAGGGCCATTATCAACATCTTTTCAGATTTAATAAATGAAGGGCTTGAAGCATATATGGATGACTTCACACCTTATGGAGATGATTTTGAGCCAGCATTAGAAAATTTAGAAAATGTGTTGCAAACATGTATTGACACTAGGCTTTGTTTAAGCCATGAAAAGTGTCATATGATGATGACCAAAGGACTTATCTTAGGAAATTACATTTTAGCAGCTGGAATTCAGGTGGATCCAGCCAAAATTTAGATAATTTTGTTAATAGCCACACCCACCACACAAACAGAGGTACATAGCTTTCTTGTATTTTCTGGTTATTATAGGAGATTTATAGAACATTATTCTCGAATAGCTGCACCCATATATGCACTAACAGGAAATGTTGATTTTATTTGGACAGATAAATGTGAAAATGCCTCCAATGATCTGAAAAATCTTGTATCAACAGCCCCAGTGCTGAGAGGCCCAAATTGGAATTTTCCATTCCAAATTTCATCTTATGCCTCAGACACAGTGATTGGAGCAGTGCTTGGGTTGGAAGAAGATAAAAAACCATATGTATTCTATTATATCAACAAAAATCTATCTCCTAATGAACTAAACTATACTGTGACTGAGAAGGAATTTTTAGCTGTAGTACATGCTGTAAATAAGTTTAGACATTATATAACTGGGTATCCTATAGTTATAGATACTGATAACTCTGCCATTAAATTTTTAGCAAATAAACTTATTACAAATGGAAGAGTGACAAGATGGTTGATTTTATTGCAGGAATTTGACATTACAATAAAAGATCGACCTGGAAAAGAGAACCCTGTAGCTGATTTTCTACCAAGAATGCCAAAGCCAATAGATGCAACAACAGTCGAAGACCACTTCCCAGATGAAATTTTTTTCTCTATTGCTGTTAGAACCCCATGGTATGTTGATATAGAAAATTATTTTGCAATAGGTAAATTACCTAAACATCTAACCCTCAATGAACGAAAGCAAATAATACAGTGCAGTACCTGATTCTGTTGGATTGGGGGCTACCTATTTCATACAGGGTCAGATATGCAAATTAGGAGATGCGTCCGGGAGGACAAAGTATTTGATATTTTGAAAGCATGCCATGACGTGTTGTGTGGCATACATTTTTCAGATCGTAGAACCGCCCATAAGGTTTTATGGACAAGCTATTATTGGCCTACCATTTTTAAAGATGCCAAAAAATTTGTGCAGGCCTGTGATAGCTGCCAAAGGGCAGGTCGCCCTGGATAGTTTGACGAAATGCCTTTGAACCCACAACTAGTAATTGAGCCATTTGAACACTGGGCGCTCTATTTTTTTGGCCCTATTAGCCCCCCATCAAACCAAAAAACATACATCCTAGTTGCAACTGAGTATGTCACTAAATGGGTTGAAGCAAAGGCACTTTCAAAAGCTACAAAGGACTCTGTAGTACAATTTATTTTCCAAATATTTGTGTGATATGGCCTCCCAAGGGACATAATAAAAAATGGAGGACCGTAGTTTGTAGGTAATAAACGTGCTGAAACATTACATAATTACCACATTCAGCACAAAATTACAACCCCATACCACCCACAGGCAAACGACCAAGTAGAGATCACGAATAAAGTGATTGAGTCTATATTAACAAAAATTGTTGCCTCACACAGACGTGATTGGGCCTACAGACTTCCAGAAGCCTTGTGGGCATACCGAAAAACATGGAGAACTACTACGAGATATTCACCATATCAAATGGTATTTGGAAAAGAGCCCATATTTCCAATAGAATTTGAAATTCAGACACTAAGAACAACCCAAATGGTAGGTCTAGATTTAAATGAAGCCCAGGCCAAACGATTACAGCAAATCAATGAGTTAGATGAAATTAGGCTCGCTGCTCTTCAGTACACTACGTTAATTCAACAACAGAGAGAAAAATGGCATGATGCCCTCATCAAAGAAAAGATCTTCCATGAAGGAGATTGGGCACTCCTATATGACTCCAGGTTTCAGAATTTTCAGAAACTCCAGACATGATGGCTTGGACCTTACAAGATACAAAAAGTGCATTATAATGGCACCATTACATTAAACACCATTGATGTATCTGGACATTCCTTCAAAGTAAACAATCATTGAGTACAATTGTACCATAAACCACTTACTCGAGAATCCTTCTACTAACAATTACGGGAAGATTCTACCACAAATTCCGGCTGAAGGGGATAGCTCCTCCTAGGCATCCATTCGTTAAATCATTTCTTTCCTTTGAAATTTATACATAAATATTTTTTATTTATTTTGTTTGTTTTTTTGGAATTATGTTTCTTCAAACTCTATTTATTTCACTTATTTTGAGTTTTTGCCGTTCCTTTCCAAAGGAACAACAACTATTCTGAGAGTGTTTTTATTGTTCCTTTTGAAAGGAACAACAGTTGTGCTGTTTATTTTCGCTGTTCCGTAGATTTTTTTGTTGTTCCTTTCGAAGGGAACAACAATTTCACAGAGTCTTTTTGTTGTTCCTTTCGAAAGGAACAACACTTTTCACAGATTGTTTTTGCTGTTCCTTTCCAGAGGAATAACATTTCCGCATATTGTTTCTACTTTTCGAGTGCATTATTTTTCTTGTTTTAAACCAGCATTTTGAGGGATTTTGATGACTCTTGTAAAGGAAAACATACTATTTATACAAAATCACACAAATTAAATCTTACTGGACTCAGCAAATCAAAATAAATTGTCATTTTTTTAAAGAAATTGTTTGGTAATGATAAGAAAAAGGGAAAAGGACATAATCAATAACATGAATTTTTTGTCTTACTATCACTAAAATTAATATGATCAATCATTTTTATCATGTTGGTTCTTCCCCAAATATTTATAACTTTATTTGATTTTTATGGAGTAGGAATAAGGGAATATTCTTTTCTATTGAAATTTTTAGACTTCTTCCACCATCCCTACTCTTAAGGAGTGCTAAGCCATCCTTTATATATAATTAGGAAAGTGCTATATGAAAAAGAAGAAAAAATATTTATATATTTCACTAACAATTTTATGATATGGCAGATGGAGGATAGGGGGTCTCATCAAGAGCAAGCCTACCATGATCATAAGGAAGCAAGTGAAGTGGCATTCCCATCATGGCCACCACACCGGGGATATGATGCAATGGACAATTGAAAAAAAACTAAGAAGTCCTTGGAACAGGAGGTCTCATCATGAGTCGGCCTACCCACTTTTCACTTCTTCCTGGTGAATGGCATTGTGATTCATCTGGTCCCCAAGCCAGCACAATGGCCTCTATTATGACATTAAACAACACTTCCCTAGGCATAAATAAATGGTAATGGTTCCAAGGGTGAGAAAGCAACTTTGTCAAGGTTATGGACACCTGTGGGCAACAGAGCTCTGCTAATGGTATTGGAGTCACATTTTTACAAATCAATAGTAATATTAAACCCTTATTCCTATATCTCTATCTGAATATCAAATGAAACTATGAGTCTTAAACCCTTGATTTCGAACCTATTATACATGAAAATCATCATAAATCAATCACATTAGTTTGAGTGGATAATAAGCGCATTAGTACTTGTGTTCACCTTAGTTGTCCCTTTTCCTTATCTTTATATCATTACAAATGTTTCTATATCTGTTTACAATTTAATCACACGCATCAGTTTCAGTAAATGCAATAATTTGATTGATTGTATCATAAGTATGCATTCTTTTTCTTACTCTACAACCACTGTGCAGTACTTTTGTCTCTTATTTTACAGTCGAGGACAACCTATCATCCTCCAAGGGGGGCACGGATGCCTCTTAATCACTGCATGCAGATCAAATCCCTATATTTTTTTACCTGTAGACAGATCAAATCCCTACATTCTATGGAATAACAAAAACTTAACGGTATTATTCCAATTCACTGTGCTGTGATGTTCCATTACATCACTGTGTGTTTGAAAAGAAGTAACAATGTGCAGAGAAGATGGGAGGTCGACCAATTCGTATCGAGCTGCAAGTGCTAGTTTTTTCCGATGCTGCACGAGAGATTATGGAAAAATTGGGATGGATTACGTACTTCACAAGGCTGCAACAACCCCATGAAACAATGGCTACTGAGTTTTTATAGAATTTGCAGGAAGGATACTCCATGGTTAGAGAAAGACAGATAGCTGTAACATATGAAAAAACTATAGAGGTGTTTGGTCTACTAGCGCAAGGAACCATATGGACTCAGAAGAAGGTCAGGCTTCAAGAAGCCATGAATATTTTCCAGGATGAAGGACAGACATTGGTCGTCAAAGGCAAAGGAGTTCAACCGGCATCATTGGGAGAACCATGGCAGAATTGGAAAAGGTAGTGCAGGCCTATATAACATGCGATGGAAGGAAAGACATGGTAAGACCTCGCCACCTTAAGTTATTGGCAATATTAAAGAAAAAATGTACGGTAAATTTTCCTGCATTTTTAAATTCCTTATTGCATGATGTTTCCTGTAGTATAAGAAAAGCTCGGCACACAGACATGGTGGTAAGACACCATTGCCTAATCAGATTAATAGTAAGTCATAGTCTCGCCCAATAATAGACCAGTTGGAAAGAATTGATATTTTCAATTGATGGAGGATTAGCCTTACCTACCCCAAAAAGAAAAAGAATGACTAGCTTGGCAGTCGAGCCATCAAAACGTAGACAATCCTCCCGTTCGAAAAGAAGTAGGGGAATGATAGAGGGCCTTCCGGGTAGTAGTAGCTAGACCTTGGAATTGCGCAGCTTGTAGGATGAACAACCTCCACAATTGGAAGGAGGGAGTCCTTGTACTGATAAGGGTGAAGAAGAAATGAGTCACCACACCAGTGGTGAGATACAAACCAGCGCAGAAGAAGGGAATAATGAAGAAGAGGAAATTGAGGGAGAAGAAGGAAGCCCTCATACTAGTGTAGAGGGAGAAATTCGCTACTCTGATGAGGAAGAATGTAGTTACCATTCCTATGAGGAGGATGAAGATAATCACAACAGTGAAAGAGAAGGAACGGAGCCTCCTGAAAACACTACTGCAAGTTCACCACAAAGCCCTTTGGAAGAAGACCAGTTGGCCCAAATTCTGGCCAATATGAGTGACTATGTGCAACCTCACAGCCCTCTAGACCTTAATGTTGATATCAACCAATTTCAGTAGAAATCTGTTGTCAATAAATAAATGGCTGAGGGAGTGATGGATGAAACAGAAGGGGAAAAACCTAATGAAATGGTAAACTTAGCTGCGGTTGCTTCCCCTGAGAAGTATGGATAGGAAAAGGAAAACACTGAAGTAGTGTCCCAAGCTGAAAATTCTCAGGGGATTGCAGAGTCAATTAAGGATATAACCCCTGTATAATTCAGCGAAGGGCATATGAACAATGAAGAAGAACCCAAGAATAAAATAGAGAAGCGAGCCCAACTGAAGGCATGACTGATGAGGAGCAAAACCTCGTTGAGCAAGTAGGTCCAGAAAAAGGAACAGTCGTTCCATCAAGGAAAAGGAAGAAAGTAACTGAGCTTGAAAAAATTCGGAGGGAACGACTGAAGCTTTAGAGACTAGTGGAACAAATCAAGCAGACCATTAGGGTTCTTAAAATGAAAAAAATGCCCAAACGAATCCCAAAGAAAAGAAGCATAGTCACCAAATGAGCCTCGAAAAGGAGAAACTTGACCACTAAAATAAAGGCCCAAGTTGCAGAAACTATCTCTGAGCCTAATAATGAAGATATGGAACAACAGGCAGCTGTTCTAGAAGCAGTTGTTCCAGATGGAGCAAATTCAAGTGAAAATGTGCAAGTCAGTAGTCAAAAACACTTTTAGTGACCCTAAATTAGCCAGACTCCAAGAGGAGTTGGCACAGGCTTGACAGGAAAGGGAAAAACTGGAAGAAGACACTGTTCCTAGAAGGAAATATCAGGAGTTACAGCAGCAGATGAAGATCATCCATGCAGCAGAGGCTGAAGCCCATGAGAAGTTTCAAAAGGCAGAGGAGAAGGCTGAAAAGGTAATGAATCAATTAAAATTAGCCCAGAATCGAATGGACACTCTCTACTCATTATACACAAATGTTTTAGCTTGTAGATGCCTTGTTAAGAATTATGCTTTATTTTTATTAGAGAGATATTTACAGTTAAATATTAAAGCAGTTAGGGAAGGAAAATATATAGAGTTAAAAACTATAGATGATTTTGTAACATGCTGCAAAATCTATGGGGTAAAGGTAAAATGTCTCCTGTGTGAGTTCTATTTGCATAATCTCATATTGGAAAATGATAGTGAGACAAATCCTAGCCCTTTTGTGGGTGACATCCAATACCAAGCATTTATTTCCTTTGATTTTAATCAGTTAAAATGGCTCAAAGCCTATAATGTTTTTCAAAGGCAAGAAAATGAGTTAGATTTGTGGGTTAGGAGTGAACCTAAGCATCCGTTACAATTATGGGTTAGGCAGAAGAATTTGATGACAAGAGAAGGTGTTATCCAAGCATTGGGGCCTGTCCATAAAGAAATTGTCTTGAATGGGATAGAATATTTCCTATCTATTAGAAACCAGGCCTACATAACAGCTAAGGTCCGATGGGGAATTTCCAATCGGAATGTCCAAAATAGAGAACCATTTAACTATAAAAATTTTGGATTCGCTGTAGACCGCTTGGTTCTCTATAGCAACCTCATTTTGAGGGAAGGCCCATTCTGGCTAGGGTGTAGGTTTCGAAGCCCCATTGCATGGTATCCTGCTACATATTGTAAAGCCATTTATGAAATACCCGAAGGACAGGCAGGGCATGTCTTCGAAGCATTAGCTGCAATGCGTGGTTTTAGGCCTTTTGATGAAAAACCTTCTCTAGCTTATTCTTTAACTGCTTTTCATGTGAACTATAGTTTCATGAGGACATGAAAAAGGGTAAGCAGGGGGGTATGTTGAGTAGTGGAAAAGGTATGAAATCACCATGTGTTTTCCCGTTCTTTTACTTTAAACATAATTCTTTTTACTTTAGAAAGGTAACTTATTACAAGAATTGTGGTATAATTGTGAAAATTTATGTTTATTGTAAAATGTAACTAAAAAATGCTTTTTATTTCTAAAAATAGGAATTAGGCGAGGTGAATAGCTATACTAGAGGCGAGGCTAAAGTAAATGCAACTGCTGTTCCTCCAACATTATACCAAATCCTGCCAAAGACAAGGAAATCCGAATGCATCGCTAAGAAAAGGCAGGGGATAGCTCGACTTTAGTCAAAGGAAATCAAGTGACAGCTAAAGAAAGAAGAGAAGAAAATCCCTAAGGATCCTTCAATCCTGAGGGATCGTTGTTCAAACCTCATCTCGTTCCTTGTCTTGTCCGTCGAGTTTGTTATATAAGGCAATGCCTTTAGCGATTGTAAGAGAGTCGGATCAGTTGATTAAAAACATTCCTTTTGCAATATTGCATTTTATTGACTCTCGTCACCAGAGAGTGGTCACTGTAACACTTTTATGTTCAATTAATACAAAGGTGCATTTCATTTCATCTTTCAAGCTCTGAAGTAACCCATCAGTGTTTCACTGGTGATAAGGGCCCGACCCTAGTGGAATTTCTCTACTGTTTGTATTTCTATCCTTTGATTACTGTCATGTAATAATTGTGTTTAGTTTCATTACGATTACAGAGTTATTTGATTACTGTTGAATTGAGTACTGGATTGTTGTGTGTGCTAATGGATTGCATTTCTATTCTATTTTAGCAAGGATCGTGATTACTATCTTATTCATCTTGCTATCTCTTATGAAGATTTGTTATTCCACACTTAACTTCGTTTGCTGTACCATCAGATTATGGTTCATTTCAATTGACTACCTAATAGCGTTTGCTGTCGACAGGGTTGAAGTTTGAGAAGATTCGTTATCTAAGTTTGTTAAGTTTATATTTGTTGTTCAATTGCTGTTTGTTGTTCATTTCTAATTCGTTAGGTTTAGATTGTAGATTGTTTGTTTACAGTTTGTTGTGTACTCATATAGATTATAAATTGTTGTTCCTTTCCAATTCTTGCTAATAAAAGAAGTTCTTCTTAGTTTATTTTCAACAGAAATTAGTTCAATTTCGATTTCACTTTGATTGCTTAAAGAGTAGGACTGTCAACTATAGAGAACATTGGTTACTACCTCCAAGTTCCCAGATTGATTTCCTTGTCTCAGTGTGATTTCAGTTGCATTGATTTCTAAGGGAATGAGTCATTGCTACTGTATCATTTATTGATGATTTTCAGAGTGAGTATTTGCATTCATGTTATTGTAATTAGATTTCTTCACAAGCATCCATTTACTCTTGTATCTAGAATACTATACTACATCTCTCATAGCATTACTCTTAGCTAAATTTCAGTCTCAAACAGAGTACACTCTTGAAACAAAAAGACATTCTTGGATTGATAATTAATGTAGGATAAATAGGTGTTAAAAAGATACCTTTTATACCTCAACACTACCCATTTCATGTACGGTTATGTTCTTTATTTCAGCAAATCCATTTTGCTAAGGTGTTCGTGCTGTTGAAAATTGCCTTTTTATTCCATTTTCATCATAGTATTGCTGAAATAATTTGGAAGTGAATTCTCCACCATTATATGATCTTAAACACTTTATTTTCAAATTAGTTTCATTTTCAACCAACTCCTTGTAGATCTTAAAGCACTCAAATGCTTCATATTTTTTCTTTAGGAAACTAATGGCTATCATCTTGGTATAGTCATCTATCATTAACATGAAATATAATTCTCCATATAAGCCTTTTGTTATCACAGGACCACATAGATCAGTATGTATCAATTCCAATGGATGTGATGCAAATTTTTCTTTTGTTTTAAATTGAACTTTTGCCTGCTTACCATGTCGACATGCCTCACATAGTGTGTTGGAAGGTTTTGATATTTTCGGCATTTCTCATACTACTTCCCTTTTGCTTATCCTGACAAGATTGTCAAAGTTTATGTGACACATTCGTTTGTGCCATAACCAACTTTCATCTTCTTTAGCTAGTAGACATGCTTTAGTTGCTTCATCCAGAACATATATGTCGTTTAGAGCTCAACTTGCTGTAGCCACAATTTTACCATACCTGCCTTTCCTGATTTCACATGTTGTGGAGTTGAATAGCATTGTATGTGTTAGCCACCTATAAAAATTTGTTATACCAAAAGGTGGCTAAGAATTTTGAGCCTTCAAGAAATAAATTTTATTGCTAAAAATTGCCAGCTCTTGAAGACTCCTGAAAGGCCTCATGCCTCTGTCCAAAATCTTCATTGTTGTTTCCCATTTTATACTCATAAATTCTACTAATTTCATGAGGAAAGACTGCTGCAAAGACCATCATTGTCCCCTTCTCCGACTAAAAAATAACCTTTATTTGCTCCCCCTTTTTCTCCATATTATTCCTCTATTTTTATGAGTTTCCTTCTTCCATTCATAAAAATCCACTTTATAAGGTTTGAAACTCACTTTTTAACCTTATCGAAACCTTCAAAACCCCTTTAAAAACATTGAAAAAACCATAAAAATTCATGTTTTGATTACAGGCTTTAGCCCCTTTGGCTAAGCCCCCCAACCACTTCCCCCACATGCCCTTGCCATAAAAACTAGGTGCTAAGCCCTAACGGCGCTTATCGCATTGCTAAATTTCAAGCGAGCGCAAGTCCTTTATTGTGTCTCTTTAAAAAGTTTCGATTGAGATTTAAACTTTGTATTAAAAAAACCCCGATCGCATAATTATCTCCGATGGGCCCACCTCTGGCGCTTATCCTTTCTATTTTTCCTTCCCGATCACCTTTTTCCATTTGAAAAATGAAGAACCCATTTATCCAAATTTTTAACTTAAAAATCCAAAGCACGTGTTTTAATATAAAAATGGGTAGATTAAAAAGACCGACGCACAATCGCATCGAGAATTTTCTTTGGTGTGGTTTAAAATGTTTAAACATCGCCGATTGCGATGACCCAATCGCGCAATCGCAATCGGAGTTTTCAAATGGGTAGATTAAAAAGACCAGGCCCGGTCTTCCGATTCTGATAGGCCCTTGTATATAAAGCCCCGGGCCCTTTGAAATTCATACATCTAGCAGCCCCGCTGTCGGGAGCCTATCCTTTTTATATATATTTATTTCCGCCCCAGCCCATTAAACCTTTGTTTTATATTTAAAAACTTTGGTTTTTTGTATATTACAAGGGTCTTCACCTTTTATTCTAGAGCTAGTCCCCACCGTTGATCTAATGCTGATCAAACGGCCATCGCTCAGTCGCATCGGAAATTTCAATCGCATCACAATGTTTAATCGCACGCATTTTGTTTGTCCCTCTGATCGCAAAAACCTAATTCCCTAGATTAAAACACAGTCAAAAGAAATCAAAAGTGTTTAAACTGACAGAAAGGTTTCCACCACCTGTATTTGAGGCGAATTGATTCCTCAGCTACTACAAGAGCCACCTGTTGCCTCAAACCATTCAAAACAGAGGCTGAAGTTATTGATTAGAAAAAATATCTGCCTCCAGCATTGCAAAGAAGTTAATTCTATCACAGGAAGCTAATGCAACAAATATCTTCAGGATTACTCCACGTTATGCAGAACCTGAAAGTCAACAAAGCTCCCACCGATTTTAAATGTTAATCATAAAAAGGTTAATGAAGAACCACTTGTAAACTTCTTCATCGAGCCTCTAAAAAGGTCGAGAAGTCTTCACTCTGTATTAATTGTCCTTGAGATATTTTGTTAGATCTCACCTCCTCATCTTCCTATAAATACTGTTGTGGAAGATGAACAGTTGTTGGTTATTGTTTGATCACAATTTGTAATACTGAAACTCTTTGAAGTAAATAAATAGTCTGTTGAAGTTGAAGAACAAATTGAAGCCTTGGAGATCTTGATAATGTTGTTGCATGCTTGTTCCTAAGAATGCTCTATCATTGGATCCATGAGCTTCGTTGTTGGTGAAGTATTCTGAACTGTTTTATGTTTTCCCCTGTTTTCATCATGTTCCATAATTTCTTACTACAGTAGGCTGAAAGTTTTAGGATAAGAAATGACTCTTGGAAGCACCATAGACCTGTTCATCCTTCATTTTTTCATGTTTTCTTCTGCTGAAGTATTTTAGAGGCTTTAATCTATCTCTTTAGTCTTCATGCTTCTTTATTTCCTTAATAGTTTGAACAGATGGGTTCAGCATGATCTATGGTTTTCCCTACTTGTCTGCTGCCACTTAAAAAATATTATTGAAGTCTCCCTTTGAAGTTCTTTGATTACAGTGAATCAAAGAGGTCTATTTTGATCTTTCCCTTTGTCCTCACTTAAACAGTTGGCTTAAAGGTCGTCATAATTATGATCATATATGTTTTTAGGTGTTCCCTCTTCTATGACTGTAATTATCAGTAAATATTTTATGTTTTCAAATTCATTTAGAATAAAATCTTTGAGGAAATAAGGTGTTCCCCGAATCTTAGATTTCATTTTGAAAGTTGTCTTGAAGTCATTATTTTCTTAAAGAATGTTTATAGAATTTATGGTTAGCCCTGTCTATCAAATATCTCTTTATTGTTTAAATTATGTTTTTAGGTTCCCTTTGTTGAGAATTCAATTTCTCTTTCCAAATCATTAATGTTCATCCCATTCCAAAAACAAAAGGATCTTGCGGCCAAGTTAGATTTTCCCTTTGATATCCCATATCCTTTGATGAGTTTTTCATAACCTTATTTTGACTCCATTGCCCAATGAACCAGATTTTTCTCCATTCTGTGTATCTTTCCTAGACCTTTCATGTTCTGCTGTATCAATTCAATCCCAACCAAACAAACAAACACCTACACTTAATAACTAGTCTAAAATCAATACTATAAGCACACAAGATAAACGTTTGCAAACAAACATTTGAGAGATCCCTCTCTGAGAATAGGAGGACTAGATCCTGTAACTCTAAATATTGGTTCTGATGTTGCCTTGTCTTTTGATTTTCCAAACTATCAAAACACGGGACACCAACATAATGGCGATCACGGTGGGACCATTCTGAGTCAGTGAAAATATAAGTACCCATTAGGACTCTAGAAATCCCTTATTTTCAAAGACTATCCAATGATTATCAACCACCTCATTGCCACCAACATAATGGCAATCACGGTGGGACCCTGAGTAAAATCTGCAAAAAAAAACACTCACTGTCTAAGTATAACATAAGTAACCTTCTTCAAGCACTACCAAGCAATGGTAATCATGATAGGACCTTTTGAATCAGTGACAAACTAAGTAACCCTTGGGATTCTTATAAAGCCTTGTCAAACCTTGAAGGATTCAGTTACCAAGCCATAAGAGTGAACTCTGTATGTTTTGACACCCTAACTAAGTGTTAAGTCAAATTTAGGACACTATCATAACCTATAAGACCAAAATAACTCAGAAAAACCCAAAATGTTTCAGTTTGGCTTCATAATAAACTTGGTGGTCCAAAAGAGCTAAAATTTCCACCTGGCGACTCCACACTCCGAAACTCCCAGTAAACCAAATGACTCCACTGGTAGAAGACCCTGAACTGATCGACCAGACACAGTGACATCTTTCTTGATTTACCAACATGATTCCAAGAATACAACGAAGATATGCTCCAATGAGTAGAAATCATATCCCTGGGTTTCCACATAAGATGCCCCAAGTGAATTGGGATGACAACCTGCCTGTTTTTCAAGGTGAAAATTTTGATGACCCTTTATTACATCTTATCAAATTTCACATACATGTATGGAGGTTGAAATTTGAATGGCATGAAGACTGCCTAATGAAAATATTCATGTTAACATTAGAAGGAAAAGCTAGGGATTGGTATGAAGGCTTAAGATCTAGTAGTTTGTTTTCTTTAAGAGACCTTGAATATATGTTCTATGAGAACTATAAAGAAAACACTACATCATTATCAATGGGTGCAATATATTATGATCCATCACAAAACATCACCCAACATATTATAGATAATGAGGAAGCTTTGGAAGACATGCATCCTGAAGATCTTTTAATAGCCATTCATGAGTTTAATCTCCTATTGAAAATTTTTAATAACATAGATGAATCAGTTGAGGAAGAGATGATCCAAGAAATAATGGACGTTCCTCAAGACATCCTTTAAAACTAAAATATTTATTCATCATCCCTTATAACTGAGGTTCAAGAAGACATCCTGCCTCAAAATCAGTCTTCACAAGAGACAGAGAACTGCTATATTCCTGTTCAAAGGAACATAAAAACATCCTCCCCTTTGATAGAGAAAGAGATAGATCAGTCTATTTATAAACAATCAGTATTTGAAGCTTTTTACAAAACAAAAACTCTTGCCCATTCACAAAGAGAACTTTGTTGTACAGATTTAGAAAGTTCTTTTGTGGATCAGAATGAAGAAGGACCTACTGATATCCCAATATGTTTAACTGATGAAAATGTTTATTCTTTTAAATTTTCAAACTTCAATCAGTCTTATGATGATGATGATTTCCAAGCAAAAACTAATCATGCAGGGCAACCAACATTTTATTGGTGTTATGAGTTTCACCATCATCAGCTTGAAAGCCGCAATCATCCTTTTCGATCCATCCCAAAAATATTTCACTTAATTGGGAATCAGCAACCTTTCAACTCAAAAGGTGAAGAGAAGAGTAATGAAGAAATTGTTGAGCAAGAGGAAACCATTGAATACACCCCCACTCAAGAATATAATAACCTCTTCACAGAGTTCAGCCCACTGAATCCAAGCATACCAGGGCTACAAGAGGACAACACTGCCAAATATGATGAGTCCTCCAGTTCAGATGATGATGAAGAAGAGGGAGAGAAACAGATAGAATACTATCCTGCTGTGGATATACCATCTTCCCAAGAAGAGACTTCTCCCTTCAGTAATGTCAAACTGTCATCCAAAGAACCTGAATGTATATTAGAAGCAAGCATATGTTTAGAGAAAGAAAATATTTCATTTTATTTTCTATTGCAAAGTAGATGACATACTTCCAAGCCACATACTCAAGAGATACCCCAGCTGTGCCCGGAAGTAGATGGTCACCAACGTGTGGAGACCATGTAATAGAGAATCTTCATCTTTTATTTGTTGAACTTATGGAAGAGTGTGTGGAAAATCCTAACCTGCCCACTATCAAACAGTTGACCATTTGCAGAGCCAGAGAGAAAAGCCACCTTCTCAGGATAGCCTTGGTATTAACACCTCAATATTTTCTATGGATACCTCTGCCAAGCAGCCAGAGTTTCTACTTCTTCTTGACATTACTCAGCTAGCTGCATTGGCATTTTTGTATCATATGATAAATGTAAATAATCCATGTTTGGAATAGGTTAGATAGGAATGTCAATAAAGCTCAGTACTGAGCATGTAGTTAGTTGATTATCTTCTTCTTTGAGGGAAAATAAAAAAATACAAAAATACAAAAAACAAAGAAAGAAAGAAAAAAGGGCAGATTTTCAAAACAAGAAAGTTATAGCCCCATACCAAAAAAGAGAAACATATCTGAAAGTGTGCAAGATCAAATGCCACTCCTACAAAACACACTTCTAGTTAGTCAAACAACCTAAACTTGACTAATTAGCTTTAAATTTTCTGCTGATAGGATAGCGAATTTGATTTGCCAAACTGTTTAATCTTGGCTTATCAATAGGTAGTTTAGGTTAGAAATCAAAGGTTCAAACAAGCTAAAAACTGAACCTAAGTTTCCAAAAAGAAAGATGACTCAAATATGTTATTTTTTGATTCAACAGATGAAAAAATCTGGTTCTAATCAGCTCAAAATCTGAACCAGAAAACAAGGAAGAAACAACTCAAAAAGGAGTCAAAACAAAGCTGTAAAAATATGAAGGAAGTGATTTAAATTTTTAGATCTTAAGCCTTCAATTTTGATTTAATTTTCTGCAAAAATAAATGTCTGTGTGCAGCTTGTTTTATGCCATAGACCAGCTTCAAGATTAGACTATTTAATCCTGACTTGAATGCTTTTAAATTTCTGTCGTATAATTTAGAGAATAAAAGTCTGTTGGATTGTTTAATCCCAACAGATAGTATATTAGGTAGAGAATTTTATGGACTCAACTGTTTAATCTGATTCCATGGAGAAATAAGGAGTAGAAATAGATTATATTTCCTTCTTTCAAAAGAATAAAATGTTGTGAAAATATTTTGCCAATCCAAGTGTACTCTAAAGAAGAAAAAATTCTAGATCAGTAGGATTGGGTAGGTAGAAATCTTGTAGATGAAAGATCCATTATTTTTTAGCTACTAATATGTTTTCAAAGCAAGATCATCCTAGCAAGGGAAGAGTAGCCCAATGGATCAGGCACAGGTTAGCTTCCCAGAAAATGCAAGTTTGAAGTTCTTGATGCCTTCAAGAAAGCACCATCCCCAAGTGGAGCCACTGTTAGCCACCTATAAAAAAATTTTATACCAAAAGGTGGCTAAGACTTTTTGAGCCTTCAAGAAACAAATTTTATTGCTAAAAATTGCTGGCTCTTGAAGACTCCTGAAAGGCCTCAGGCCTCTGTCCAAAATCTTCATTGTTGTTTCCCATTTTATACTCAAAAATTCTGCTAATTTCATGAGGAAAGAATGCTGCGAAGACCATCATTGTCCCCTTCTCCCACTAAAAACTAACCTTCATTTTCTCCCCCTTTTTCTCCATATTATTCCTATATTTTTATGATTTTCCTTCTTCCATTCATAAAAATCCACTTTATAAGGTTTGAAACCCACTTTTTAACCTTATCAAAACCTTTAAAACCCCTTTAAAAACATTGAAAAACCCATAAAAATTCATGTTTTGATTACAGGATTTAGCCCCTTTGGCTAAGCCCCCCAAGCACTTCCCCCACATGACCTTGCCATACAAAACTAGGTGCTAAGCCCTCACGGCCCTTATCGCATCGCTAAATTTCAAGCGAGCGCAAGTCCTTTACCGTGTCGCTTTACAAAGTTTCTATTGCGATTTAAACTTTGTATTAAAAAACCCCTGATCACATCATTATCTCCGATGGGCCCGCCTCCAGCACTTATCCTTTCTATTTTTCCTTCCTGATCAGATTTTTCCCTTTGAAAAATGAAGAACCCATTCATCCAAATTTTTAACTTAAAAATCCAAAGCATGTGTTTTAATATAAAGATGGGTATATTAAAAAGACCGACGTGTAATCGCATCAGGAATTTTCCCTTTGGTGCGGTTTAAAACAAGCTAACACCACCGATTGCAATGACCCGATCGTGCAATCACAATCGGATTTTTCAAATGGGTAGATTAAAAAATACCAGGCCTGGTCCTCCGATTCTAATAGGCCCTCGTATATAAAGCCCCGGGCCCTTTGAAATTCATACATCCAGCGGCGCCGCCGTCGAGAGCCTATCCTTTTTATATATATTTATTTCCACCCCGGCCCATTAAACCTTTGTTTTATATTTAAAAACTTTGGTTTTTTGTATATTAAAAGGGTCTTCACCTTTTATTCTACAGCTAATCCCCGCCATTGATCTAACGCTGATCAAATGGTCGTCGCTCCGTCGCATCGGCGATTTCAATCGCATCACAATGTTTAATCGCACGCATTTGGTTTGTCCCTCCGATCGACCAGTCCTCTGATTCATTTCCCACTGTCGATTTGATTCTCAAATCGATTGCCATCGCGCAATCGCATCGGCCCTTTCTCCGATTGCGAAATCACATCACCTTATTTCCGACCTCCAATTGCGACTTCCCCGACTCATTCTCCACCGTTCATCTCGTTCTTTAGATCCACGGCCATCGCTTAATCGCTTCTACTCTCCCGATCGCGCAATCGCATTGGAGATTCTTCATCACACCCCTTTTCTCCTCCCGCCAATTGCAATCTCCCGATTAGATCTGAACCGTCCACGTGTCCAGATCCAATGGCTACGCTCCTCTCCCACCTTCCGAAGCAGTTTAACCCATTTCGCAGGATTTCTTAACTATTTTTGTGTTTTGCAGGTGTTTTTTATGGTTTTCCATTGTATAATGAACAAGGGCCGAAGGCCGGGAAAGACGTTTTCTGTGCCTTTGAGCTATTAAAGAGAACCATTCGCGGGGTATCACTCAATGTTTTATCAATGTTTCATGGGCATTAATACCTTTAAAATCCCAGTGGCTCTACACATTGACAAGACACTGTGGTTCAAAACCGCATCTAAAAAGAGTATAAGTTTGTAAGACAGAGCGCAACAGAGATGAAGATTGAAGAGAGATTTAGGGAATTACGGTTAAGAATAATTATCAAAAACCTAATTCCCTGGATTAAAACATAATCAAAATAAATCATAAGTGTTTAAACTGACAGAAAGGTTTTCACCACCTGTATTTGAGGCAAATTGATTCCTCAGCTACTAAAAGAGCCACCTATTGCCTCAAACCATTCAAAACAGAGGCCAAAGTTATTGATTAGAAAAAATATCTACCTCCAGCATTGCAAAGAAGTTAATTCTACCACAGGAAGCTAGTGCAACAAATATCTTCAGGATTACTCCACGTTATGCAGAGCCTGAAAGTCAACAAAGCTCCCACTAAGTTTAAATGTTAACCGTAAAAAAGTTATTGCAGAACCACCTGTAAAATTCTTCATCTAGCCTCTCAAAAGGCCGAGAAGTCTTCAATCTGTATTAATTGTTCTTGAGATATTTTGTTAGATCTCACCTCCTCATATTCCTATAAATACTGTTGTAGAAGATGAACAGTTGTTGGTTATTGTTTGATCACAAGTTGTAATACTGAAACTCTTTGAAGTAAATACATAGTCTTTTGATGTTGAAGAACAAATTGAAGTCTTGGAGATCTTGATAATGTTGTTGCATGCTTGTTCCTGAGAAGGCTCTATCATTGGATCCATGAGCTTGGTTTTTGGTGAAATATTCTGAATTGTTTTATGTTTTCCCCTATTTTCATTATGTTCCATAATTTCTTACTACAATAGGCTGAAAGTTTTAGGCTAAGAAATGACTCTTGGAAGCACCTTAGACCTGTTCATCCTTCACTGTTTCATGTTTTCTTCGGCTGAAGTATTTTAGAGGCTTTAATCTTTCTCTTTAGTCTTAATTCTTGTTTATTTCCTTAATAGTTTGAACAGTTGGTTTCAACATGATTTATGGTTTTCCCTGCTTGTCTGCTGCCACTTAAAAACTATTATTGAAGTCTCCCTTTTAAGTTCTTTGCTTACAGTGAATCAAAGAGGCCTGTTTTGATCTTGCCCTTTGTCGTGACTTAAATAGTTGGCTTAAAGGTCATCATAATTATGATCATAGATGTTTTTAGGTGTTCCCTCTTCTATGACTGTAATTATCAGTAAATCTATTATGTTTTCTAAGTCATTTAGAATAAAATATTTGAGGAAATAGGGTGTTCCTCGAATCTTAGATTTCATTTTGAAATTTGTCTTGAAGTCATTATTTGCTTAGAGAATGTTTATAGAATTTATGGTTAGCCCTATCTATCAAATATCTCTTTATTGTTTAAATTATGTTTTCAGGTTCCCTTTGTTGAGAATTCAATTTCTCTTTCAAAATCATTAATGTAAATCCCATTCAAAAAAAAAAAGGATCCTGTGGCCAATTTATATTTTCCCTTTGATATCCCATATCCTTTGATGAGTTTGTCATAACCTTATTTTGACTACATTGCCCAATGAACCAGATTTTTCTCCATTCTGTGTATCTTTCCTAGACCTTTCATGTTCTGCTGTATCAATTCAATCCCAACCAAACAAACAAACACCTGCACTTAATAAATAGTATAAAATCAATACTATAAGCACACAAGATAAAAATTTTCAAACAAACATTTGAGAGATGCCTCTCTGAGAACAGGAGGACTAGATCCTGTAACTCTAAAGATTGGTTTTGATGTTGCCTTGTCTTTTGATTTGCCAAACTATCAAAACACGGGACACCAACATAATGGAGATCACGGTGGGACCATTGTGAGTCAATGACAATATAAGTACCCATTAGGACTCCAGAAATCCCTTATTTTCAAAGACTATCCAATGATTATCAGCCACCTCATCGCCACCAACATAATGGCAATCACGATGGGACCCTCAATAAAATCTGCAAAAAAAAACACTCACTGTCTAAGTATAACATAAGTAACCTTCTTCAAGCACTACCAATTAATGGTAATCATGATAGGACCTTTTGAATCAGTGACAAACGAAGTAACCCTTAGGATTCTTATAAAGCCTTATCAAACCTTGAAGGATTCAGTTAACAAGCCATAAGAGTGAACTCTGTATTTTTTGACATCCTAACTAAGTGTTAAGTCATATTTAGGACACTCTCATAACCTATAAGACCAAAATAACTCAGAAAAACCCAAAGAATTTCAGTTTGGCTTCATAATAAACTTGGTGGTCCAAAAGAGCTAAAATTTCCACCTGGCGACTCCACACTCCGAAACTCCCAGTAAACCAAATGACTCCACTGGTAGAAGACCCTGAACTCATCGACCAGACACAGTGACCTTGTTCTTGATTTACCAACATGATTCCAGGAATACAATGAAGATATGCCCCAATGAGTAGAAATCATATCCCTAGGTTTCCACATAAGATGCCGCAGGTGAATTGGGATGACAACCTGCCTGTTTTTCAAGGTGAAAAGTTTGATGACCCTTTATTACATCTTATCAAATTTCACATACATGTATGGAGGTTGAAATTTGAATGGAATGAAGACTGCCTAATGAAAATATTCATGTTAACATTAGAAGGAAAAGCTAGGTATTGGTATGAAGGCTTACGATCTAGTAGTTTGTTTTCTTTAAGAGACCTTGAATATATGTTCTATGAGAACTATAAAGAAAACAATACATCATTATCAATAGGTGCAATATATTATGATCCATCACAAAACATCACCCAACATATTATAGATAATGAGGAAGCTTTGGAAGAGATGCATCCTGAAGATATTTTAACAGCCATTCATGATTTTATTCTCCTATTGAAAAATTTTAAGAACATAAATGAATCAGTTGAGGAAGAGATGATCTAAGAAATAATGGAGATTCCTCAAGACATCCTTGAAAACTCAAATATTGATTCATCATCCCTTATAACTGAGGTTCAAGAAGACATCCAGCCACAAAATCAGTCTTCACAAGAGACGGATAACTACTATACTCCTATTCAAAGGAACATAGAAACATCCTCCCCTTTGACAGATAAAGAGATAGATCATACTATTTATAAACAGTCAGTCTCTGAAACTTTTTACAAAACAAACACTCTTGCCCATTCACATAGAGAAATTTGCTGTACAGATTTAGAAAGTTCTTTTGTGGATCAGAATGAAGAAGGACCTATTGATATCCCAGTATGTTTGACTGATGAAAATTTTTATTATTTTAAATTTTCAAACTTCAATCAGTCTTATGATGATGATGATTTCCAAGCAGAAACTAATCATGCAGGGCAAACAACATTTGATTGGTGTTATGAGTTTCACCATCATCAACTTGAAAGTTGCAATCATTCTTTTCGATCCATCCTAAAAAGATTTCACTTAATTGGGAATCAGTAGCCTTTCAACTTAGAAAGTGAAGAGAAGAGTAATGAAGAAATTGTTGAGCAAGAGGAAACCATTGAATACACCCCCACTCAATAATATAATAACCTCTTCACAGAGTTCAGCCCACTTAATCCAAGCATACCAGGGCTACAAGAGGACAACACTGCCAAATATGATGAGTCCTCCAGTTCAGATGATGATGAAGAAGAGGGAGAGAAACAGATAGAAGACTATCCTGCTGTGGATATACCATCTTCCCAAGAAGAGACTTCTCCCTTCATTAATGTCAATTTTCCATTCCAAGAACCTGGATTTATATCAAAAGAAAGCATATGTTTAGAGAAAGAAAATATTTCACTGTTTGCTATTCTGCAGGTTAAAGATGACGATACTTCCAAGCTACATACTGAAGAGATACTCCTCAAAGCTGAAGCCTGGGAAGTAGATAACCTACCAATTGTGGAGGACCATAAAGAAGAGAATATTCATCTTTTCTTTGTTGATCCTATGGAAGAGTGTGTGTAAATCCCAACCGGCTAAAATTATCAAACAATGACCCTTTGCAAGAGCCAAAGACATGAAAAGTTGTCACCTTCTGTGATAGCCTTGATATTGAAGGTTAATATTCAATATGTTCTATGGATACCTCTGACAAGTAGCCATAGTTTCTACTTGTTCTTGACATTACTCAGCTGGCTACATTGGCATTTTTGTATCATATGATAAATATAAATACTCCATGTTTAGAATAGCTTAGATAGGAATGTCAATAAAGCTCAGTCCTGAGCATGTAGTTAGTTGATTGTCTTCTTCTTTGAAGGAAAATCAAAAAATCAAAAAATAGAAAGAAAGAAAAGAGGGCAAATTGTCAAAACAAGAAAGGTATAGCCCCCTACCAAAAAAGAGAAACAGATATGAAAGTGTGCAAGCGCAAATACCACTCCTAGAAAACACACTTCTAGTTAGTCAAACAGCCTAAACTTGACTAATTAGCTTTAAATTTTCTGTTGATGGGATATCGAATTTGATTTGCCAAACTGTTTAATATTGGCTTATCAGTAGATAGTTTAGGTTAGAAATCAAAGGTTCAAACAAGCTAAAAACTGAACCTAAGTTTCCAAAAATAAAGATGACTCAAATATGTTCTTTTCTAAGTCAAAATATGAAACAATATGGTTCTAATAAGCTCAAAATCTGAACCAGAAAACAAGGAAGAAACAGCTCAAAAAGGAGTCAAAACAAAGTTGTAAAAAGATGAAGGAAGTGCTTTAAATTTTCAGATCTTAAGCCTTCCATTTTGATTTAATTTTCTGCAACAATAAATGTCTATGTGTAGCTTGTTTTATGCCATAGACCAGCTTCAAGATTAGACTGTTTAATCCTGACTTGAATGCTTTTAAATTTCTGTCATAGAATTTAGAGAATAAAAGTTTGATGGACAGTTTAATCCCAACAGATAGTAGATTAGGTAGAGAATTTTATGGACTCAAATGTTTAATCTGAGTCCATGGAGAAATAAGGAGTAGAAATAGATTAGATTTCCTTCTTTCAAAAGAATAAAATGTTGTGAAAATATTTTTCCAATCCAAGTGCACTCTAAAGAAGAAAAAATGCTAGATCAGTAGGATTGGGTAGGTACAAAGCTTGTACATGAAAGATCCATTGTTTTTTAGCTTCTAATATGTTTTTAGAGAAACATTATCCTAGAAAGGGAAGAGCATCCCAATGGATCAGGCACAGGTCAGCTTCCCAGAAAATGCAAGTCTGAAGTTCTTGATGCCTTCAAGAAAGCACCATCCCCAGGTGGAGCCACTGTTAGCCACCTATAAAAATTTGTTATACCAAAATGTGGCTAAGGATTTTTTAGCCTTCAAGAAACAAATTTTATTGCTAAAAATTGCTGGCTCTTGACGACTCCTGAAATGCCTCATGCCTTTGTCGAAAATATTCATTGTTGTTTCCCATTTTATACTTAGAAATTCTGCTAATTTCATGAGGAAAGACTGTTGCAAAGACGATCATTGTCCCCTTCTCCCACTAAAAAATAACCTTCATTTTCTCCCCCTTTTTCTCCATATTATTCCTCTATTTTTATGATTTTCCTTCTTCCATTCATAAAAATCCACTTTATAAGGTTTGAAACTCACTTTTTAACCTTATCGAAACCTTCAAAACCCCTTTAAGAACATTAAAAAAACCATAAAAATTCATGTTTTGATTATAGGCTTTTGCCCCTTTGGCTAAGCCCCCCAACCACTTCCCCCACATGCCCTTGCCATAAAAACCAGGTGCTAAGCCCTCACGGCGCTTATCACATCGCTAAATTTCAAGCGAGCGCAAGTCCTTTACCATGTCGCTTTAAAAAGTTACGATTGCGATTTAAACTTTGTATTAAAAAACCCCCGATCGCATCATTATCTCCAATGGGCCCGCCTCCAACGCTTATGCTTTCTATTTTTCCTTCCTAATCACCTTTTTCCCTTTGAAAAATGAAGAACCCATTTATTGAAAGTTTTAACTTAAAAATCCAAAGCACGTGTTTTAATATAAAAATGGGTAGATTAAAAAGACCGACCCGCAATCGCATCGAGAATTTTCCTTGGTGCAGTTTAAAATGTTTAAACACCGCCAATTGCAATGACCCAATCGTGTAATCGCAATCGAAGTTTTCAAATGGGTAGATTAAAAAAGACCAGGCCTGGTCTTCCGATTCTGATAGGCCCTCGTATATAAAGCCCTGGGCCCTTTGAAATTCATACATCCAGCGGCCCCGCCGTCGAGAGCCTATCCTTTTTATATATATTTATTTCCGCCTCGGCCCATTAAACCTTTGTTTTATATTTAAAAACTTTGGTTTTTCGTATATTACAAGGGTCTTCACCTTTTATTCTAGAGCTAATCCCCATCGTTGATCTAACGCCGATCAAACGTCCATCGCTCCGTCGCATTGGCGATTTCAATTGCATTGCAATGTTTAATCACATTGCAATGTTTAATCACATTGCAATGTTTAATCGCATGCATTTTTTTTGTCCCTCCGATTCGTTTCCCACCGTTGATCTGATTCTCAGATCGACAACCATCGCGCAATCGCATCGGCCTTTTCTCTGATTGCGAAATTGCATCACCTTATTCCTGACCTCCGATTGCAACTTCCCCGACTCATTATCCACCATTGATCTTGTTCTTTAGATCCACGGCCATCGCTTAATTGCTTCTGCCATCCTGATCGCGCAATCACATCGGAGATTCTTCATCGCACCCCTTTTCTCCTCCCGCCAATTGCAATCTCTCGATTAGATCTGGATCGTCCACGTGTCCAGATCGAACGGCTATGCTCCTCTCCCACCTTCCGAAGTAGTTTAACCCATTTTGCAGGATTTCTTAACTATTTTTGTGTTTTGCAGGTGTTTTTTATGGTTTTCCATTGTATAATGAAGAAGGGCCGAAAGCCGGGAAAGACGTTTTCCGCGCCTTTGAGGTATTAAAGAGAACCATTCGTGGGGTATCACTCAATGTTTTATCAATGTTTCATGGGAATTGATACCTTTAAAATCCCTGTGGCTCTACACATTGACAAGACATTGTGGTTCAAAACCGCATTTAAAAAGAGTATCAGTTTGTAAGACAGAGCGCAGTAGAGATGAAGATGGAAGACAGATTTAGGGAATTACAGTTAAGAATAATTATCAAAAACCTAATTCCCTAGATTAAAACACAGTCAAAAGAAATCATAAGTGTTTAAACTGACAGATTGGTTTCCACCACCTGTATTTGAGGCGAATTGATTCCTCAGCTACTACAAGAGCCTCCTGTTGCCTCAAACCATTCAAAACAGAGGCCGAAGTTATTGATTAGAAAAAATATCTGCCTCCAGCATTGCAAAGAAGTTAATTCTGCCATAAGAAGCTAATGCAACAAATATCTTCAGGATTACTCCACGTTATGCAGAGCCTGAAAGTCAACAAAGCTCCCACCGATTTTAAATGTTAATTGTAAAAAATTTAATGTAGAGCCACCTATAAACTTCTTCATCGAGCCTCTCAAAAGGCCAAGAAGTCTTCACTCTGTATTAATTGTCCTTAAGATATTTTTTTAGATCTCACCTCCTCATCTTCCTAGAAATACTGTTGTGGAAGATGAATAATTGTTGGTTATTGTTTGATCAGAAGTTGTAATACTGAAACTCTTTGAAGTAAATACATAGTCTGTTGAAGTTGAAGAACAAATTGAAGTCTTGGAGATCTTGATAACGTTGTTGCATGCTTGTTCTTGAGAAGGCTCTATAATTGGATCAATGAGCTTGGTTGTTGGTGAAGTATTCTGAACTGTTTTATGTTTTCCCCTGTTTTCATTATGCTCCGTAATTTCTTACTACAGTAGGCTGAATGTTTTAGGCTAAGAAATGACTCTTGGAAGCACCTTAGACCTGTTCATCCTTCATTGTTTCATGTTTTCTTCTACTGAAGTATTTTAGAGGCTTTAATATTCCTCTTTAGTCTTCATGCTTGTTTATTTCCTTAATAGTTTGAACAGTTGGTTTCAGCATGATTTATGGTTTGCCCTGCTTGTCTGCTGCCACTTAAAAACTATTATTGAAGTCTCCCTTTGAATTTATTTTCTAACAGTGAATCAAAGAGGTCTGTTTTGATCTTGCCCTTTGTCCTCACTTAAAAATTTGGCTTAAAGGTCGTCATAATTATGATCATAGACGTTTTTAGGTGTTCCCTCTTCTATGACTGTAATTATGAACAAATATTTTATGTTTTCTAAGTCATTTAGAATAAAATATTTGAGGAAATAGGGTGTTCCCCGAATCTTAGATTTCATTCTGAAAGTTGTCTTGAAGTCATTATTTTCTTAAAGAATGTTTAGAGAATTTATGGTTAGCCCTATCTATCAAATATCTCCTTATTGTTTAAATTATGTTTTCAGGTTCCCTTTGTTGAGAATTCAATTTCTCTTTCCAAATCATTAATGTTCATCCCATTCCAAAAACAAAAGGATCTTGCGGCCAAGTTAGATTTTCCCTTTGATATCCCATATCCTTTGATGAGTTTTTCATAACCTTATTTTGACTCAATTGCCCAATGAACCAAATTTTTCTCCATTCTGTGTATCTTTCCTAGACCTTTCATGTTCTACTATATCAATTCAATCCCAACCAAACAAACAAACACCTGAACTTAATAACTAGTTTAAAATCAATACTATAAGCACACAAGATAAAAAATTTCAAACAAACATTTGAGAGATCCCTCTCTGAGAACAGGAGGACTAGATCCTGTAACTCTAAAGATTGGTTCTAATGTTGCCTTGTATTTTTATTTTACAAACTATCAAAACATGGGACACCAACATAATGGCGTTCACGGTGGGACCATTCTGAGTCAGTGACAATATAAGTACCCATTAGGACTCCAGAAATCCCTTATTTTCAAAGACTATCCAATGATTATCAGCCACCTCATCGTCACCAACATAATGGCGATCACGATGGGACCCTGAGTAAAATCTACAAAACAAAACACTCACTGTCTAAGTATAACATAAGTAACCTTCTTCAAGCACTACCAAGAAATGGTAGTCATGATAGGACCTTTTGAATCAATGACAAACTACGTAACCGTTGAGATTCTTATAAAGCCTTATCAAACCTTGAAGGATTCAGTTACCAAGCCATAAGAGTGAAATCTGTATGTTTTGACACCCTAGCTAAGTGTTAAGTTAGATTTAGGATACTCTCATAACCTATAAGACCAAAATAACTCAGAAAAACCCAAAACATTTCAGTTTGGCTTCATAATAAGCTTGGTTGTCCAAACAAGCTAAAATTTCCACCTGGCAACTCCACACTCCGAAACTCCCAGTAAACCAAATGAATCCACTGGTAGAAGACCCTGAAATCATCGACCAAACACAGTGACCTCTTTCTTGATTTACCAACATGATTCCAAGAATACAACGAAGATATGCCCCAATGAGTAGAAATCATATCCCTGGGTTTCCACATAAGATGCCTTAGGTGAATTGGGATGACAACCTGCCTGTTTTTCAAGGTCAAAAGTTTGATGACCCTTTATTACATCTTATCAAATTTCACATACATGTATGGAGGTTGAAATTTGAATGGCATGAAGAATGCCTAATGAACATATTCATGTTAACATTAGAAGGAAAATCTAGGGATTGGTATGAAGGCTTAAGATCTAGTAGTTTGTTTTCTTTAGGAGACCTTGAATATATGTTCTATGAGAAATATAAAGAAAACACTACATCATTATCAATGGGTGAAATATATTATGATCCATCACAAAACATCACCCAACATATTATAGATAATGAGGAAGCTTTGGAAGAGATGCATCCTGAAGATCTTTTAACAACCATTCATGAGTTTAATCTCCTATTGAAAAATTTTAAGAACATAGATGAATCAGTTGAGGAAGAGATGATCCAAGAAATAATGGACGTTCCTCAAGACATCCTTGAAAAATTAAATATTTATTCATCATCCCTTATAAATGAGGTTCAAGAAGGCATCCAGCCTCAAAATCAGTCTTCACAAGAGACAGAGAACTGCTATACTCCTGTTCAAAGGAACATAGAAACATCCTCCCCTTTGACAGAGAAAGAGATAGCTCAGACTATTTATAAACAGTCAGTCTCTGAAACTTTTTACAAAACAAACACTCTTGCCCATTCACATAGAGAACTTTGTTGTACAAATTTAGAAATTTCTTTTGTGGATCAGAATGAAGAAGGACCTACTGATATCCCAATATGTTTGACTGATGAAAATGTTTTTTCTTTTAAATTTTCAAACTTCAATCAGTCTTATGATGATGATGATTTCCAAGCAGGAACTAATCATGCAGGGCAACCAACATTTGATTGGTGTTATGAGTTTCACCATCATCAGCTTGAAAGCCGCAATCATCCTTTTCGATCCATCCTAAAAAGCTTTCACTTAATTGGGAATCAGCAGCCTTTCAACTCAAAAAGTGAAGAGAAGAGTAATGAATAAATTGTTGAGCAAGAGGAAACCATTGAATACACCCCCACTCAAGAATACAATAACCTCTTCACAGATTTCAACCCACTGAATCCAAGCATACTAGGGCTACAAGAGGACAACATTGCCAAATATGATGAGTCCTCCAGTTCAGATGATGATGAAGAAGAGGGAGAGAAACTGATAGAAGACTATCCTGCTGTGGATATACCATCTTCCCAAGAAGATACTTCTCCCTTCATTAATGTCAATCTGCCATTCCAAGAACCTGAATTTATATTAAAAGAAAGCTTATGTTTAGAGAAAGAAAATATTTCACTGTTTTCTATTGTGCAGGTAAAAGATTATGATACTTCCAAGCTACATACTGAAGAGATACTCCTCAAAGCTGAAGCCCGGGAGGTAGATAACCTACCAATTGTGGAGGACCATAAAGAAGAGAATCTTCATCTTTTCTTTGTTGATCCTATGGAAGAGTGTGTGGAAATCCCAACTGGCTCAAATTATCAAACAGTGACCCTTTGCAAGAGCCAGAGACATGAAAAGCTTTCACCTTCTATGATAGCCTTGATATTGAAGGTTAATCTTCAATATGTTCTATGGATACCTCTGACAAGCAGCCAGAGTTTCTACTTCTTCTTGACATTACTCAGTTGGCTGCATTGGCATTTTTGTATCATATGATAAATGTAAATACTCCATGCTTATAATAGGTTAGATAGGAATGTCAATAAAGCTCAGTCTTGAGCATGTAGTTAGTTTATTGTCTTCTACTTTGAAAGAAAATAAAAAAATACAAAAACAAAGAAAGAAAGAAAAGAGGGCAGATTGTCAAAACAAGAAAGGTATAGCCCCATACCAAAAAAGAGAAACAGATCTGAAAGTGTGCAAGCTCAAATTCCACTCCTACAAAACACACTTCTAGTTAGTCAAACAACCTAAACTTGACTAATTAGCTTTAAATTTTCTGCTGATAGGATAGCGAATTTGATTTTCCAAACTGTTTAATCTTGTCTTATCACTAGATAATTTAGGTTAGAAATCAAAGGTTCAAACATGCTAAAAACTGAACCTAAGTTTCCAAAGATAAAGATGACTCAAATCTATTCTTTTCTGAGTCAAAATATGAAAAAATCTGGTTCTAATCAGCTCAAAATCTGAACCAGAAAACAAGGAAGAAACAGCTCAAAAAGGAGTAAAAAAAGAGTTGTAAAAAGATGAAGGAAGTGCTTTAAATTTTCAGATATGAAGCCTTCCATTTTGATTTAATTTTCTGCAAAAATAAATGTCTGTGTGCAGCTTGTTTTATGCCATAGACCAGCTTCAAGATTAGACTATTTAATCCTGACTTGAATGTTTTTAAATTTCTGTCGTAGAATTTAGAGAATAAAAGTATGTTGGACAGTTTAATCCCAACAGATAGTAGATTAGGTAGAGAATTTTATGGACTCAAATGTTTAATCTGAGTCCATGGAGAAATAAGGAGTAGAAATAGATTATATTTCCTACTTTCAAAAGAATAAAATGTTGTGAAAATATTTTGCCAATCCAAGTGCACTCTAAAGAAGAAAAAATGCTAGATTAGTAGGATTGGGTAGGTAGAAAGCTTGTAGATGAAAGATCCATTGTTTTTTAGCTGCTAATATGTTTTCAGAGCAAGATTATCCTAACAAGGGAAGAGCAGCCTAATGGATCAGGCATAGGTCAGCTTCCCAGAAAATGCAAGTTTGAAGTTCTTAATGCCTTCAAGAAAGCACCATACCCAAGTGGAGCCACTGTTAGCCACTTATAAAAATTTGTTATACCAAAAGGTGGCTAAGAATTTTGAGCCTTCAAGAAATAAATTTTATTGCTAAAAATTGCCAGCTCTTGAAGACTCCTGAAAGGCCTCATGCCTCTGTCCAAAATCTTCATTGTTGTTTCCCATTTTATACTCATAAATTCTACTAATTTCATGAGGAAAGACTGCTGCAAAGACCATCATTGTCCCCTTCTCCGACTAAAAAATAACCTTTATTTGCTCCCCCTTTTTCTCCATATTATTCCTCTATTTTTATGAGTTTCCTTCTTCCATTCATAAAAATCCACTTTATAAGGTTTGAAACTCACTTTTTAACCTTATCGAAACCTTCAAAACCCCTTTAAAAACATTGAAAAAACCATAAAAATTCATGTTTTGATTACAGGCTTTAGCCCCTTTGGCTAAGCCCCCCAACCACTTCCCCCACATGCCCTTGCCATAAAAACTAGGTGCTAAGCCCTAACGGCGCTTATCGCATTGCTAAATTTCAAGCGAGCGCAAGTCCTTTATTGTGTCTCTTTAAAAAGTTTCGATTGAGATTTAAACTTTGTATTAAAAAAACCCCGATCGCATAATTATCTCCGATGGGCCCACCTCTGGCGCTTATCCTTTCTATTTTTCCTTCCCGATCACCTTTTTCCATTTGAAAAATGAAGAACCCATTTATCCAAATTTTTAACTTAAAAATCCAAAGCACGTGTTTTAATATAAAAATGGGTAGATTAAAAAGACCGACGCACAATCGCATCGAGAATTTTCTTTGGTGTGGTTTAAAATGTTTAAACATCGCCGATTGCGATGACCCAATCGCGCAATCGCAATCGGAGTTTTCAAATGGGTAGATTAAAAAGACCAGGCCCGGTCTTCCGATTCTGATAGGCCCTTGTATATAAAGCCCCGGGCCCTTTGAAATTCATACATCTAGCAGCCCCGCTGTCGGGAGCCTATCCTTTTTATATATATTTATTTCCGCCCCAGCCCATTAAACCTTTGTTTTATATTTAAAAACTTTGGTTTTTTGTATATTACAAGGGTCTTCACCTTTTATTCTAGAGCTAGTCCCCACCGTTGATCTAATGCTGATCAAACGGCCATCGCTCAGTCGCATCGGAAATTTCAATCGCATCACAATGTTTAATCGCACGCATTTTGTTTGTCCCTCTGATCGGCTAGTCCTATGATTCGGGACCATCGCGCAATCGCATCGGCCCTTTCTCCAATTGCGAAATCGCATCACCTTATTCCCGACCTCCGATTGCGACTTCCCCGACTCATTCTCCATCGTTCATCTCATTATTTAGATCCAAGGCCATCGTTTAATCGCTTCTTCCCTCCCGATCACGCAATCGCATCGTAGATTCTTCATTGCACCCCCTTTCTCCTCCCGCCAATTGCAATCTCCCGATTAGATCTAGACCGTCCACGTGTCCAGATTCAACGACTACACTCCTCTCCTGCCTTTCGAAGCATTTTAACCCATTTCGCAGGATTTCTTAACTATTTTTGTGTTTTGCAGGTGTTTTTTATGGTTTTCCATTGTATAATGAAGAAGGGACGAAGGCCGGGAAAGAAATTTTCCGTGCCTTTGAGCTATTGAAGAGAACCATTCGTGGGGTATCATTCAATGTTTTATCAATGTTTCATGGGCATTGATACCTTTAAAAGCCCATCGACTCTACACATTGACAAGACACTATGGTTCAAAACCGCATTTAAAAAGAGTATCAGTTTGTAAGACAGAGCACAACATAGATGAAGATTGAAGACAGATTTAGGGAATTACAGTTAAGAATAATTATCAAAAACCTAATTCCCTAGATTAAAACACAGTCAAAAGAAATCAAAAGTGTTTAAACTGACAGAAAGGTTTCCACCACCTGTATTTGAGGCGAATTGATTCCTCAGCTACTACAAGAGCCACCTGTTGCCTCAAACCATTCAAAACAGAGGCTGAAGTTATTGATTAGAAAAAATATCTGCCTCCAGCATTGCAAAGAAGTTAATTCTATCACAGGAAGCTAATGCAACAAATATCTTCAGGATTACTCCACGTTATGCAGAACCTGAAAGTCAACAAAGCTCCCACCGATTTTAAATGTTAATCATAAAAAGGTTAATGAAGAACCACTTGTAAACTTCTTCATCGAGCCTCTAAAAAGGTCGAGAAGTCTTCACTCTGTATTAATTGTCCTTGAGATATTTTGTTAGATCTCACCTCCTCATCTTCCTATAAATACTGTTGTGGAAGATGAACAGTTGTTGGTTATTGTTTGATCACAATTTGTAATACTGAAACTCTTTGAAGTAAATAAATAGTCTGTTGAAGTTGAAGAACAAATTGAAGCCTTGGAGATCTTGATAATGTTGTTGCATGCTTGTTCCTAAGAATGCTCTATCATTGGATCCATGAGCTTCGTTGTTGGTGAAGTATTCTGAACTGTTTTATGTTTTCCCCTGTTTTCATCATGTTCCATAATTTCTTACTACAGTAGGCTGAAAGTTTTAGGATAAGAAATGACTCTTGGAAGCACCATAGACCTGTTCATCCTTCATTTTTTCATGTTTTCTTCTGCTGAAGTATTTTAGAGGCTTTAATCTATCTCTTTAGTCTTCATGCTTCTTTATTTCCTTAATAGTTTGAACAGATGGGTTCAGCATGATCTATGGTTTTCCCTACTTGTCTGCTGCCACTTAAAAAATATTATTGAAGTCTCCCTTTGAAGTTCTTTGATTACAGTGAATCAAAGAGGTCTATTTTGATCTTTCCCTTTGTCCTCACTTAAACAGTTGGCTTAAAGGTCGTCATAATTATGATCATATATGTTTTTAGGTGTTCCCTCTTCTATGACTGTAATTATCAGTAAATATTTTATGTTTTCAAATTCATTTAGAATAAAATCTTTGAGGAAATAAGGTGTTCCCCGAATCTTAGATTTCATTTTGAAAGTTGTCTTGAAGTCATTATTTTCTTAAAGAATGTTTATAGAATTTATGGTTAGCCCTGTCTATCAAATATCTCTTTATTGTTTAAATTATGTTTTTAGGTTCCCTTTGTTGAGAATTCAATTTCTCTTTCCAAATCATTAATGTTCATCCCATTCCAAAAACAAAAGGATCTTGCGGCCAAGTTAGATTTTCCCTTTGATATCCCATATCCTTTGATGAGTTTTTCATAACCTTATTTTGACTCCATTGCCCAATGAACCAGATTTTTCTCCATTCTGTGTATCTTTCCTAGACCTTTCATGTTCTGCTGTATCAATTCAATCCCAACCAAACAAACAAACACCTACACTTAATAACTAGTCTAAAATCAATACTATAAGCACACAAGATAAACGTTTGCAAACAAACATTTGAGAGATCCCTCTCTGAGAACAGGAGGACTAGATCCTATAACTCTAAAGATTGGTTCTTATGTTTCCTTGTCTTTTGATTTTCCAAACTATCAAAACACGGGACACCAACAGTGTGTCCTTGATGACACATTTGTCCAACACTGAGTAGATTTTAATTCATGTTTTCGACCAATAGAACATTCTTGGCTATAACATCTTTGCTTCCGAGAGTGACTTCCGCATTCCTCGATCCTATAACATTTGAAGATCCATCATTTTCTAAAGGATATGTCTAATCCTTCTTCTATTTCAGAAATACATTTCATTCTATCTCTAGTCATAATGCGTTGAGAAACCACCGTCAACATACCACACATATTTCTTTTTTTTTGAGCCTTGAGAGCGAGAGCACAATTACCAGTCTTCTTCTTCTTCCATGTTCGTTCATTCTGTGGCTTCGAAGATTCTTCTAGAGGATTTTCAAGTCTGCAGTCTCTGGCTATGTGTCCAAATTTTTGACATTTGTAACATTCCATATTATTTCTTAAATGTTCAAATCTATTGATGTTTCGTTGAGCCCTAGGAGGTTCATATTTGAAGGATCTCCTGGAATTGTATTGGTTCCTATGGTACATGCGACATTATATAGCTTTATGACCAAATTTTCTACATGAATAACAATAGCCATGAAAAATGTGTTGGTACCTGGATGGAAATCTTCGTCAAGGAATCGTCTTCCAAGGATGTGCTTGTGAATCTTGTCCAATGATGTCTACATGTATGTCATATCTCATAGGTTCATTGTATTTTGTTGTAGAAGGTCCTGCTTCTTCTTCTTTGTAACCGAGGCCAGTTCTATCGTTGTAACACCGTTGATTGTTGATGAGTTCTTCCAATGCCCTTGAGCTGTTGGCATAGTTTTGGACAGTTTTTCCCTTCTTCAATTACTTACACAGTGAGACTACTTCTGCTTCTAATGCTTCCCTTTCTTGGTTTCTTTCTTCCAACTTCTTTTGAAGTGACTCTTCAATACATTTGTGTTCTTCAATTTCAATTTTAAGACCTTGAACTTGTTCTTCAAGAGTATTGGAATGGATCTCCTCAGAATTGAGCTCTTTAATAAGCTTGATTGCCTCCTCATAAAATTATTCTATGGTCAACCCTTCTTCTTAATTGTTTGATACTTCTTGTTTATTGTGCTTGGCCATAAACAATACTTTCTCATTGGCTTCTTCTTGCTGTCACTTTCTTCATCGGATGATGAGCTATCTTCTTTAGAGAGAAATTTCCCTTGGATCCTTTTTTCCTTGCTTGTTGAATTTCTTAAAGCCTTTCTTTCCTTTTGATTTTCCATCACTTTTGTTCGGACATTTTGCTACGAAATGCACAACCTCACCACAAATCAAACATATCAATGGAATTTTACCTTGAATTTCCCTTACCAGTTTTTAGCTTTCTTTTCGTAAAGTAAGAATATTCTTTCATCTGGAAAACCTTCTCCATCATCTCCCTTTTCTTCACACTTGCAGGTGCATGTCATTTCAATTGAAGGTTGTTTGTCCTTACTGGTTTTCTTAGATGCAACGAACATAGTTTCTAGATTTGAAGCACCCTCTTCTTTATCAAGTCTCATTTCATATGCTATGAGAACTCCATGCAATTCCTCTTTGTTGAGTTTGTCTAGATTTTCATTGTATTCTAAGACCGATATCTTTGGGTTGAATCTCCCTGGTAACGTTCTAAGAATCTTCCATATAATAGTCTTCTCGTCAAATGGCTCTCCCAATCCTTCCATAGTATTGGTTATTTCATCAATGTATTGGAATTATGCAGCAATGTTGCAATCTTCTTTCATTATGAGTTGCTCAAATTTTTCTCTATAGATTTGAAGCTTTGCTTCTTTGATATTTGAGTCACCTGCATATATATTCTCAATCTTGTCCCATACATTTTTGGCGGTTTTACAACCCAACACCTTATGATAAGAAGATTAAATAACTCCACTGATAATAATATTCTTTTCTTTTGCTTCATTTACCAAATTATTCTTACCTTGTTCATCTGCGATTGATGTAAATCCATTTTGAATAGTGTCCCATACTTCATAACCTTGTGCCAAGATATAGACCTCCATTCTTCCTTTCTAGAGTGCATAATTATTTTTAATTGAATAGAGGTACACCATTCTTGGTATGCTCCATGATCTCCTCTCTCATTATTAACTGTTGTTGAAGGAACTAAGCTCTAGTGGCTCAATTGTTGGAAATACTGCGAGGGGGGGGGCGGGCGTGAATCAATATTCCTTTCAACTAGAGCATTAGTTAATCTTCAATTATTATCAGTGTTCGTACAATAATAGCATAAAATAAGAAGAGCACAAATGCACACATTTCTTAAGGTGGAAACCCACTCCGGGACAAAAACCACCTAATACTTTTCTAATAATTCTTTAATATTCAACTCCAATTAAAAATAAAGCTCCAAATTCCTAGAATCTAGAAAATAATTCTTCTCCAGTTCCCACTAGATGGACGCTCCAATGCCCGAGATTCTTCAATAGTCAACTGAACAGATGCCCCAACACCCAATGAGCCGCAACTCACCCTAGCACCACCCTACCACCCTATAGAAGAATAAAAGAAGAATGGACTCCCGTACCAAGGAAAATGGTCCACTTTTACATTGATATAGAATGATGTAGAAGAAGAAGATATACTAGACCATAAACCCAACTTTGACACAACCACCTAATGATGATCATAGACCTCCCAACACTGCCTCTTCAACCCTTGGTAGATAGATACTAGTACAATTTGTACAATAATGTATTTACAATGAATAAGTACAATGATACATTTACAATGATTGTATGCAGTGCTGCCCACTTGAAGAATTCATATGATTTAATTCTTGCTGCTATTATGCACCTTGGTTGTTGCTCTTGTCATGCTACCCTCTTCTACACCTTTCTTTGCTTTTCTTCCATAGAAATTTTGGTCCTTTGCAACCCTTGACGACACATGATCTAGATTTTTCTTGCCTTCTAGGAGCTCGATATTGAATCTAGTGTATCTCTGTTATTTCAGATCCTCAATATCTTATTTTCCATCCTATATTATTCCTCTGATTTTTCCTTACAATTGCATAGGTTTGACCCAATTTGGATTCTTCAAGAGAGAGTTATACCCAATCTCTCAAAATGCCCTAATTATGGATGGTTTCAACAAAGCGCACTTGTACGGCATGCCACGTGTACATTTTATTCATTTGGCACTGAAATTGATAAAGAGAAAAGTACAGACTGCGCAATATCTTCCACTTTTTACGGAATTCCAATCCGATACTTAGAGAGAGATTTATGACAATTTTACCAAGGTCACTTCTTTGAGATGAATTTCAGGAGCCTGCAAAAACCCTGACTTCCACAGATCATATCTCCAAAAATATTGTGCACCTTGATCTGAAATTTTTATAGAAGCTTCCTCAGGATTTCGGCTTCACCTCATAAAAATTTCATCTTCTGAACCTTCGTAGAAAAAAAAAGTTAGAGCGAAAATTCCACGATGACCTGTTTCAGATGGCAAAATCCCTTACATAAGGAGGAAATGAGGATCACAATTTATATAAATGCTTAGGTTGAGAGGGGCTTCAACAAGTGAATGTGGGAGGGAGTTTAGGAGCTTAAAAAAATATTAATTATGAATTTTCAATGACCCATTCCCCAACCCCATGGGGTTTTATCCCACTAACTGGGGGTACAAACTTCAAACATGAATATCTCTCAAACCATGAAGAATTACATGGCGTGCCATATATCAATGGAAACATCTCGAGAATTAGAAACCATCAAAATAATTATTGACCTAGAATATATTAATTTGGTAGGTCAAAATTCCCAAACAATATCAAGTTAGCCCCTGGTGCTGCTTGGGTTGACATCAATGACAACCGCCGTATCAATATATGGCAACATTATTCCTTATGTTTTAGATTATTATTTGGTCTGCTCAGACTTTTGCTTCCTCTTGTTGTTTAGCAGGGTTGCTGTGTTGTTTAGCACGGGGTGTTCCCGAGCAGGAATCCCACCTCTTTCCTTGAGGAGCCTCATGGGAGAGTTCTTGTATGCATTTCCACATCAGGTTTTCAAGCCAAGCTTTAGCTTACTTCATCAGTGCAGTTTCTGGAGGTTATTGTGCTGTGTTGCAGGGTGTAGTAGTGGAAGGGATTGGAATCCCACTTTCTGAGCTAGTTTCTCATAGGAGGGAGGTTTCCTTCCATTGGGAGATCTGTTTGGATAGGTCTTGAACTCATTTTAGATTTGTGGTATCAAACCACACATTTCCCCACATTCCCAGCGTTGTTCCAGCAAGGGAATGCATTATTTTTGGAGGCAGCTTCAGTGGATGGTCTAGTGGCTCCGTTGTAGTGTTTTCTTGTGATTGAGAGGTTCATCCTTTCATGGGAGGAGGCCCTTGAGGGATATACATAATATTAGACATATTTCAGCCTTCTACACTCTTATTCTTTAGTGTTGTAGTGATTATTCAGTAATTTTCTAAAGATCACATTTGTATGCAGAGTGTATGACAAGAAACCCTTCCCGGGTTCTCTCATATTTTGTATAAGGAGAATAGATCTCAGTTCTTAAGAATTATTGATTAATATATGAGTATATATACCTTTTCTCCTATTTTCTGAGTTGAAACCCTCATAATACTGCACTGTCTCTTTTGTGCATAATTTCCGAGTAGCAGTGTTCTGGGGTTTTAGTGATTTTCAGCTACACTAGGTGTGGGAGGTCTGTTTACCTCTCCTAATTTCTTTTCTTTCTGATATCCTCTTGGAATTAGATGCTAGATGGACATATCTCATGGATCCAAGTGATTTTTTGTCATTTTTATGGCTTATATTTCTGGAAATTCATTTTTCTGTGAAGGCATTGCTAAGTAGTCCATTTTTGGAATATTTTAATATATTCCCAATACGGCTTATTTTCCCTATTTTGGGATATTACAAATATCCTCAAATATGAAGTTAGGTGATCGAAATAAATCTACAAAAATCTATATCTATGCATTAGAAAACATTAAGCAGTAGAAAAAACAATATTTACTCCATGCATCCAATAGACAAGACAAAAATATGTTAAATGAATTTTGTATTAATGGCACCCGGGAGGAAAACACGAAAGGGTGTTACTAGTTCTCCTCAATGGGATGGGTTCTTGTAAGTCCTCAGCATTTTAGATCTAAAACTCCTCTCTCTTGATGGTGTAGAAAACCCAGACAAAAATGGTAGAAAAATATGAATATGATAGTTGATCAATAGTCATACCAAAATTATAGATCTAGAGTGATCTTTAGGCAACAAAAGGTGGTAAATGAATGGGAAAACCATTCTATTTATAACAAAATATTGAGTTAGGCGAGATATTGGTGCATAGTTAAAATATTATTAACCAAATCAAGATCCAACTTTTATGGAATATTTTATTATATTTGTTGGAGAGAAAAGGAATTTGACTTGGGTCAAATCCCTTTATTTGTAACAATAAATAAATAAATGATTTATTTATCATTTTAAGGATGTGGTTGAGTAATAATCAAATAAATAATTATTTATTTAATTATTTAAGGGTGATTTAGTCATATTTAACAAAGAATATTATTTAAATAAAGTTTAAATAATTATTCTTAGAAAATAATAAGATAAATAATGATTTATCTAATTAATTTCCTTGTTTTGGGTTAAATATAACCAAGAATATTAATTAAACTGTTGCTTAACTTATTATTCCTTGAGGAAAATTAAACAAATGTAGATTTATTTAGTATTTCCTCATGGGGTTTCCTATTTAGACCATAAACAAATTAATAAAGGTGTTTTACTAAGTTATTTTCATAGTGAAAGCAATTTTACTTAGGGTAAAATTGGTCTTACATGGTGTACTTGGGTCCATATAATAATAATAGGTTAGATGACCAAAAAATGGTGTAACAGATTGCCCCCTAGTGTGCGAGAGTTAGGAGCTAATCGTATGACCGAGGTACGTTGTAAGAACTCAACCACTAGACATCGAAGGGGAATTCAAAGAGAGATAAGTATAAGGTATACCAAAGTGCTGAAAGGACTAGACCCTGAGGAGGTGAGATTTACAGGTGTGACAAGTCTCTTTTATGAGTGAGTACATATGTTATAGGTGGTGGGGGAGGTATACCTATGCCCGCTGAGACAAAGTACAAAGAATAAGGTGTTCAATAAACAAGGGACTGAACAATATAGTACACGCTGGCATAAAAATGAGCCAGATAAACAACATGATATTGAATCTGATATACATATTGTGCCTGGGATAATAGCCAGGACTTGTAAAATAATATCTGAGTACATGATATATAAATACAACCCAGATGCCCCTGTAAACAGGAAAGGGCTTTGAAAATCTGACTGATACATGCAATCAAAAATGAACTGCAAGCGGCTGAGGCTGACATCATAAAATATTTGGAGCTGCATTGAAGGCTAAAAGGAATAGGTCATTTGGGCATGTGGGGGGCTACCTATAGGGCGACCCCCTCATGACGGCTGAGACATCTCACACACAACTCAGAATCACTGATATCAGTTGCTACATCACTGGACCATCAAGTATACAGATCTCGATCATGCTGAAAGGAGCTGGAGCTGAGAAATAATCAAGTCAAAGGGAAATAAGGAGTCCCTTTTCCTGATCTGAGGCAACGAACAAGAGTGGAAGCTGAAACCAAGGTACACTTCCCTCTAGACCTATCTTCTGGAATGAATGGCTGATGTTGATAGAAGGAGGTCCACCATAGGTGAGGCAATAAGGGACCCTCAACTAAGGCATGAGAGAAAATAGTAGAGCAACATACAGACTAACACCAGGGATGATGATGAAATGGGGGGTGCTGAGTAGGAGACAAATGAATTCCTTTGTTAGAGAATAAAGGGCATGGATGACCTTGAAATAACTGACACAATATCATGAGGGATAGGGGATAGTGGGACTGAAGGCCATAATGTGCGACATGAGAGAGGAACCAAGAAATGAAGGATGGAGGACTATAACGTGATACAAAGGGACTCAGGATAGACTCCATGAATGCAATGATGACTTAACTCGGATGCTCTAAACAAGGGCGAATCGATGGTGCTACCACACAGAAAAAAGGGTCCAATGGGGACCATAAAAACATGAGTACATGATGGTTACTCATGACGAAGATAGACACAAGCATGGACAAGTATGAAGGCAAAGGGGTGCCCCAAATTACAAGTGTGGCAGGTGAAGAAATTCGATTTTTAGGAGTGGTGAAGTGAATTTTCTTGGTAAAAATGTGTCCTAGTGAAGTATCAAATCATGAAAAAATAATAGATATCCATTTGAGGGCTCAGTGAGAGCTTTCCAACGGTACAAACGGTTTGGAAAACTGAGCTATGATTTGGCTGCAGCAGGCGAAAGAAAAATTAGGGGTTTCTCTTTTAATAAGGCATTTTCCCTCCAAATTCACTCATTTTCATGTGGAGCTAGGGTGAATGTAGAGAGGAGAGAAGGCCCTAAATCTTTCAGTGATCGTAGCATAGAAACCAACCGTTGGAATCAAGATGCGTCACTTGTAGGTAAGAGGCCTAACCCTACTCTTTCTTTTCAGTGGATTGGAAGTTCAGATTAGGTCCCTAGGGCTTAGGAATAGACCCTTGCTCCTCTTCATGACTAGGTCGCACCTTTTGCGACAAAAAGTGCGACCTGGGTAGTAGGTTTTGAGTGAAAAACTATAACCTGTCCTTGGTTTGGGCCTGAAAAGTGTGACCTGTTAGGGAGGGGTTTTTCTATGCTATTTTTTGGCTGAGCATTGGGTTTTTATGTTGAGATACAGTCCTTCCTATTTTTACACTGAAAAATATGATGGTTTTGTGCTGATATGGTAGAATTATGGATCAATTGGAGAGAGAGAGACCTGGGAAAATTACAGTCAGAGATCCAGGAGGATCAAGGTGTTCACAATGCATTGGCTAGGTTTTGGGTTCTAAGGTTTTTGGAGAACCCTTTAATGAGAGCTGGAGAGCCGTTATTAGCCCAGATTGTTAGCTATTGGGATCCAGACCATTAGGTATTTATATTGCAGGGGCACCGGATCGAGTTGATGGTCCAGGATATATATTTCCTAACTGGTCTCCCACCACTTGGGATGGTAGAGAATACTCAGCGAGTGTTACCGTGGGGGCGGAATATCATATAGTTTGTAGAGCGCCATTTTTGACCAGGTCTCCAAGTCAAGGGGACTCGGATACCCATCGGGGATTTGGAGAGATTAGAGACTCGTGCTATCGCCGTAGCAGTGCTGTGGATCTTGGCAACCAGGAAGTCCACCACATCACTGGAGGGCAGATGATGCTTGTGGAGAGTGTTTTGAGTGGGAACTACTATGGGTGGGCCCAGATGATACTGTCATCACTGAAGCTAAAGTTTTCGCTATGCAAGAGGCAAGTGAACCATGATTGTGCATATGGTACAGTTTTCTGCTCATTCTTCTTTGAGAAGGTCCTAAAACTTCGCCTCGCATACAACTCCAAGATGGGGGCCCGAGAGAGCCTAGGATGCACTAGTGTGGGTGACTACTGTGTAGAGGATGAGGTGGGGTGGTTGGATGGGTGTTCCGACCCGATTTCTTTGTTCATTAGGATCTTATGCCACTTTATATAGATGACTATCCCTATAGTGGGATGATTTATTGTGGGGACCTGGATCTGCCACTGCTGCCTGGTAGAATATGGGGGCCCGATGGTAAGTGAAAAATTGCTAATATTTTATGTGCATGTAAAGTTATATAATATTGTATGTGGTATTGATTCTTTCACTTTTGGTATGCAGATACAACACCTGTAAAACCGGTCGGGTATATGGGACAACCTGCGGTATCAGGGACCGCAGGACCTAGTGGATCGAGAGTGCCAAAAAATGAGGATGCAGAAACCCTCGTGGAGGACATCAGCAATAGTTTTGAGAGGAGTATGACCGGTGTTTCAAAGCGTGGTTTTCAAGACTTGGATGACCAGTACATAGAGCCATGTATTGGTCTACCATCATAGTGGCGAGGGGTCATGTGGTGCATGGCGATGGCCGGACAGGGTATGCGTGATCTACGAGCTGCAGGAGTAGAGCCATTGGCCTAGGATTGTCAAGATAGTGATTAGGTGTAGGGGTAGGTGGTGCCCCTATTTTGATTTTTGTAACATGCTATGGGCATGTCATATGTATCAGAGTGGATGGACTCTAAAACATTTTATACGACACATATTATGGATATGCATGGTTTTGATATTTTTATGTTATTGTCTTGTGTTAAATGCGTGTGCTAAATGCCAATCTAGAATGTGGTTTGAAATGCTATGTACATAGTGATTTTTTGCTCTGGGTACATGAATGAATTTAATGGTTTCAAGTTCACGCATCAACAACTTCACTCGTAAATATCTCCTAAAAAGGATAGGATTACGCATACGATAGACACCATTTAATTGCATGGCAAGAAGCAGGGAATATAAACGAACATCAAGGTGGAGGATGCGATGTGAAAGGGTATCATCTAATAAAACTCGCATTGCATCATATTCGGCCTAATTATTGGTAGTAGTACCAATGCATACACCATTCGAGAGAACAAGCAAGGGGGTAAAAATGACCCAACCTGCCGAGGCTAGATTTTGGGAGTAATGACTTGTACCATTAGCCAAACTGATATAAGGTGTGGATGGGAGGTCCATCTCAAAGGTGCCATAGGTCAATAAATGGGAGGATGATGAAAAATGCTGGCAACTTGAGCGCAAAGTAGAAATCGAATGCACTCTGCGGGAGAGAGTGATTTGGGTAGGATGTCTATTACTCACATGTTGATGGTGAGGTGGAATGTGGGAGCTACCAAAGGTGTAGCTTATGCTCAGGCCATGAAAGTCACCATAGGCATGGATGGTGCCATCCCGCTTATGGGCGGGAAAGATGAAGTCAGGGGTGGACTTGCCTTCCATGATGTCATTATCACAATAGAAGATGGAGTGACTGGAGGAAGGGAGACCACATGACACAACGAAGCTACTTGACTCATCATCATGAGAAGAAAGTTTCACATGCGCATCATCACGAGGGATGATGTAAGGACAAGCAGATAAGGGATCTACTAATGTTGAGCCTAGGGTGATCGCTGAAGGGAGGTCAAGCGACACAATAGGGGAAGATTCAGAGGGAGATTCCACCGAGGGTCTCATGGATGATGATAGGTAGAGGATGGTGGCCTCAAGCTCTGTCATCTCGACATTAAGAGGGGGAATTTCAATAGGAGACGTTAAATCCTGAGTCTGGCCTGCAGCATACTACACAAGTACGGGAGAGGCAGATTGGTTCTATTCAATCTTGTACTCCTGAAATACCTCTAAAGAGGCGTGGTAATGCGTAAGGAGAGGAAAATGGTGGTAATAATGGCCATGGAGTTCACAAAAAGCACAAGGTTTGTTGGTGTGAATAGTTTTAGAATTCTTGGCTACAGCTGAGGAAGAAACAAAGGCTTCAGGGACTGTAGACTCAGGGAACAGAAATTTAACCATGGGCTTGATACAGGGCAGTTCAGGAGAGTTATGGGTGGCATGGCCGACAACATCACACAAAGCACAGGGCTTTGCGAGCGGGGGAGGTGTAGGGTCTGTTGGGGAAGCGTTATCCTTGGAGGCCCTCTTGCGTGCTTTTCCCTTCTTACCCAAAGTGGTCGCAATAGGAGGTGGTTCTTGGATAGGCATTGTTGCAATGGGAGAAGTCATGGGGACCAGTTGAATCAGGGTCAAAGCAAGGCAAGTTTTGGGCTGACCAAGTGGGGTAGTGGCTGGAGAATCAAGGTACCAGATGGGAATCCTAAGGGTCAGGTTAGGAAGAGAGAGGGTGGCCATGACGGGTGCCATATAAACTCTTGGTGGGGGATCTCGGAACGGTATCTAACCAGAGGGTTAATGACCAGGCGAGAAGGCTCCTAAATGGTTAAGGCCTGGAGAAACCATTTCAGGAGGGTAGAGAGGCTCATGGATACCAACTGAAGGGCCATGAGGAGGAGGTCTATAAGGTTGAATCGAAGGGGTAGGAGTACGCTGCGGAGGGTGAGGGGGCTGCTGACTAACCGAGGCGGGCCTCTTGGGAGCAGCCCGAGACAATTGCATCATGCAAACATTCGATGAGCTGGGATCAGAGACAGGAGGAGGAAGACCAGGGAATGTAGCAAGAAATGAGGAATATTTTTAGACTCCGAGTGAGACACTGGTCAAGGGATCGACAGTTTTCCTATTTTCCACTGAAGAGATGGTGGACTCAGGGGAGTTCTGAGACTTCAGTTTGTAATATGTCAATTGGTCAATGGTGAATATCTTTTCTTTATGAGGGAAGGACATCTTGCGGTGGACCGCGGAAGGGACAAGAGACATTGCATAAGTGTAGCTACGACCCAATAAAAAATGTTGTAATCTAAGGGGGCATCTATGACTTCTACGTCAACGCAAACAGTCTTGCTTGCAAGAGTAATAGGACAATTGCGGAATAAGCCAATGGGCTGGGAGGTGTGGCCATCCCACACTCAGAGACTGATCATGGAAGGAGCTAACTCAGGTGATCTAAGTTTCTTCCAAACCGAAGAAGACATCACACAAGTGGATGCTCGCTCATCAATAATGCACCGGGAAATGTTGGCGTTCTGGATCTTGACTGGGATTTGGAAGGCGAAGGAAGCACAGAGAGGAGGATGTTATGACTAGTCAACATCAAAGACAATCAATCGATCATCAGAAGGATCTGCAGTGCCCGTGGCAGATAGTAGAGATTTTCATTGTGAAGGCCATGATTGGATGAGTTCCAGTGTTGAAATGGCAGTAGGAGATTATGCCAAATCATCTACTATGTTATAAGAATGGGAAGCTTTTCTAAAAGCAGATTTTTGGCGTAGTGGTCCCTTAGGGATCTTGGTATGAACCTCTGCCTTAGGCTGAGGGATCTGCAAGGGACCATTAGGTGTCGAAAGAGGCTCTGTAGAGACTGAAGGAGGTGAATCAGGGATAGACGTAGTGGGAGGCTTGTTCTACTGATGAGATTGAGTCTGAAGATTGATGTCTACGGTTAGAGGTTGATCAGAGTTCATCAAGAGAATCTAGTAATCTGAGGTACCAAATGGAAGAGGTTGAGTGTCCACCTGACGTTTAGGTGGTTGGGTAGCCACAAATCCTTGCTAAGGGAAAGGATCAGTAAGCACAACTGGTTGGCTAGGTGTAGCACTGGGAGGGATGGAAGGGAAGGCTTGTCGTCCTCGTAATGTTGGTTGAGACTCGCACAACTGCCACATCTGTGGTAAAAGAGGAAAATCATGTGTGTAATGACCATAATCACCACAACTAGAGCAAGGATTTTTCGTGTGAATAGGCCTGTCCTACTTGGGCTAGGTGCCCTATTCCTTTTTAGTAGTGTTAGGAGCATTATTTTTAGGCTTAGGTCCAGGATTACCAGGAGAAAATTGATTTTGAGTGCCTTTCCTCTTCTTTTTGGAGTGAGGAGGATTAGTCACGCCCTGCTGTGCATACACCTGCCCCTAAGGGGGTGGTGGATGCTATTGTGGGCGTTGAGAAGGAAAGGGAGGAGGTGGTGCTAATGCTGAAGGAGATGGAGCACTAGGTTGTGTACACAGATAATAAGGAGGTTGGGTAACAGTGTGGTAAATAGAAGGTTGGGAAAAAAGAGGAGGCATGTCATATCTTGGATACATGCTACCAGGAGGGGGAAAAGTGCAGGAGGTGCTGGCACCCTCTGAGGAAAGCCATAGCCCATGGGAGGTTGATCATATGGATTAGAGAGAGCTCCAACAATACTGTCAGCAGCGTGAGATGCCCCTAGTGCGTTGGCACCACTGGGTTTGGGAAGATCAGGTAGAACGGTATAAACATAACTCGACTGAGCGTATATCAGGTCATATTTTAATGCAATTTGGAGAGTGGCTTCTTCAGTTTGAGGAAATTGCGATGCGAAATCTTTCCTGATAGGTGGCAAAAGAGATCTAAGGAACCATTCCATGTAGACACGGTCTTCGAAGGTAGGGGCTCGACATAGGCTCTTTATTCTCCACCATTCCTAGACATGGTTAGATAGGCGAGTCGTAGAAAATTGATGGAAAGAAGTCAATAGTTCAATACCAATGTCATAACAAAGGGGAAGCTATAAGTAAGACAGAAAATCCCAGGCAATAGTCGCAAAGGTGGTATGAGAGGAAGGGGCCTTATCAACATACCACTTAGAAGCTTCACCTGTAACCATACGTTGGAACAACTAAAGACGGACAAAATCATCGGTAATGGAGTTAGATGAACACCACATGTGGAAAGTGTCTGCTCAACTTAGTGTTCCTAAATTGAGGTCATAAATTGTCAACCAGGGCTAGTAAACTGTTGAAGTGAAGTGCACTATATGTGCCTACGTATTTGTTTCTCACTACGTTGTGTTTTGTGTTTTTTTTCAATGTTTTTAGTTTTGTGTTTTTATTCTAAGAGGAAAAGAACTAAGTTTGGCAAAGAGAAGTTGTTGGTGACACTAAAACATAGTAAAACCTATTCTAAACTATGTATGGAACTTAGAAAATGAAAAACTTTGACAAAAAAATAACTCACAACATGAACTCAATAACTCATAACATGAACTTAGTCTAATTCATTCATCAGAAATATGTTGGAATAGCTTGAGAAAACGATAAGTTAGTGCCATGAGGTTCTTCTAAGTAAAAAACCACCTACAAGATCACAGATAAAATATTATTCATGGCTATAAATTTGTTGGAACATATTTGGAAAATATAGTCTGCAACACAGTGAGGAACTCTACTCTAAATTAACCTAGGACACTGAAATTAATCCATTTTTCAAATTAAATTGTCACTACTAAGCCTTATTCAGAAGTTAGGAGTCTTTTGGAATAGTTTTGGGAAAAAGGATATTTGTACAATTATAAGAGATTGCAGAACAGTTAAGGCCTTGAACTGATATCACTAATTCCTGTCCATATGATGATGTGTTGGAAGAGATTAATAACAAGATTAGTTTGTAAATAATGAAGGCCCTGAAGTTTAATGGAACAAAACTAGCATAAAACTAACTAATGAAACTAAAAATACAATAGGTAAAGCTGAACTAAAATGCAATCATTCAAACTTCAAATACAGTGACCACAACTGTACTAGAATGCCATTATCCTAACTTGAAATACAGTGAACAGAAACTGAACTAGCGTGCCATTAGTCTAACTTGAAATACATTGAATAGAAACTGAACTAGCGTGCCATTAATCTCTGGAGTATTAAAACTACACTTATAATGCAACTAATCTCTAAATTGTTACATCCCTATCTCGTTCAGTATTAGGGGTATTTTGGAACAATTCGGAAGAACAAGTCTAGCTGTAACAATTGATGTAATTGAGCACAAAAACGTAAAGTTCAGAAAAAGGCAACTAATTCCTAAAATACTACAGTTATATCTCATTCAATATTAGTGATATTTTGGAATAATTCATGAGAACAAGACTAGACTATAGCATCCAATTCAAGTGAGTAAAACACAAAGTTCAGAAAATTGCTTAAACTAGGAATGCAACAAGGCTAAAGTTACTTATCTAAACAATGTTCACAAATCTTCTCGGGAAGTAGGGGCCCTCTACCACTGGATCAACATACAAATTTCCTCAATATTACCTCAGATATTACAATAGAGTGGTGCTTCTTTCATTAAAGGAAAAGTATTTCAAAAAAATAGAGTATTACGGTCTTTTGAGATCTAGCAACAAAACATAAATCTAGCTAGTTGTTTCTCAGTCTCCTGAGTCATTCTTATAAGAAAATTACATAACTTCCCTTGAGATAAAATAGGAATAAATGTCTTTCCCAACTAAAATCAAATTAGAACTCTAGTGGAGGTCTCGTACTATGATTAAAGACATTTGTATAGTCCTTGTCCTATTAGAAGTCTGTCTCTTAGTTTTGGTTTCCCACGTGCATAACCACCTGTAGAATTCTGCTCAGACTTCATACGGAGCAAGGAATGATGTGGATGAAGTCTGGAATTCACCCATACAAGTTTTTCTTTGAGGTGACACCTGGAACCTGTGAGAACATGAAGACAACTGCGGAATCGACAACTAGCTACAAAATGGTTGTATTCTATAGCTAAGTCTAGTCAAAATTACTACAACAACAAAACCATAAAAGTGTAGCAAGTTAGTCATTATGTACATTCTTAAAGTGTATTTAACCAATCCTATTGACCATTTAAGCCTGTAATTGATAAGGGACAAAGGAAATGAAGTAAAATTTGGTGAAGGGGAATGACATCTTTGGGGCTCAACATACCCCCAATGGAAAGTTTTTGCATGTCCTCATGAAATCAACTCATATATTCCGAGACTTCTGCTAGGACATCTAGGCTCCTTCTTCTACTTTTCCTGATAGTTAATGGCCTCCTAGGCTTCTTTATGACTAACTTGAATCTCAAATTTATAAGTACTCTACTGAGCTTTTTGTTTTTCTTCTTCAATTTCTCACTAGCCTTGTACAACTTTTCCATTTGCAGAGAGAGAGTTGTATTCATATCACTTTTCAGCTTAACATGTTCCCTTAAAATTTCATTCTAATTCTTGATATGCCTATTGAGTACTTCTAACTCATATTTATCTATTCTTAGTATATCAATTGCAGATTCTGATGGGCTAGGAGTTCTGTCTCTACTTTCTGAGGCTCTCTTCTCTAATGTATCAACATAATTGTAAATTTGTTGTTGTGCTGGGTCTATCTCCAGAGCTCCTTCATCAAGATCCTCTTCATATTGGTACTCAGGTGATCTAGCAGTTGGTGTCTCTTCATCCTCAATGTTTATGATTCCCGTTTGTCTAATCCTTGTTTTCTTCAATATACCTCTAAGTCTGTGGCTTCGTCTTGGTGGAGATGGTCCTTCCCCTCTCTCCTTGGCATACCTTCTTATCATCTTCTCCCTTTTAAGTTGTTTCCTAATTTTAGTCAATTTCTCATAAATTATCTCTTCACTGTCCTCTTGTATAGACTTACCATTTTAGTTTCAACAGCTTCGGAAATTTTCCTTCTCTTGCTTCTTCTTGTAGGCTTGCCTTCAGATGAAAGTTCCTTGGGTTCTTCAAAGTGATTCATTACTATAAACACATCCCAATTGTCTCCAACTTTTCTCAAATGATGTTCAATTAGGATCTTAACCAGGATGTGGTGGTACAAAGTGGTTTCCAGGAATTGAACCCTCTTTTGTACATTAGAGGCCATTCTCTTCGGACTATGAAGAAGGAAAAAGAGTAAATTGATTTCTTTATCTAAGAAATGCATCATTAACCAAATATGATAAACATAGACGGTACCAAACCTTCCCTCACAAGTTATGATTTTTTGCAAAATGAGCAACATATTCCGCCATTTATTCTTCAGTGCTGAGCTAGGAATACCCTTCTTAAAAATGGAAACATCCATACCTGGTGTTTTGAGCATTTGCCTCCATGCCTCATTATGAAATTTCCTATTTTTGAACCACCATTATCCTTGCCTGGGTAATTCCATTTCTTCTGCAATGGAAGCCTTTGTAATAGTGAATTTAATATCTCCTATTTCGACCTCTACTCCATTGAAGGACCGTGCAAATGTTTTAGTTACCTCCTTATGAAAACCATTAAATTTTTCCAAGAATTGTAACCACCCAGCCTGCTATAGCATTTCTCTAATTTGTGGGTAGCCCTCTAAGTACTTGGTTCCAACTAGTTCGGATCTTACTATGAGACCCATGGCTTCTCTTCTCAACCTTCAATTTACTGTTCTTCTATCCACGGTGAAAATGGCTGTTAAAGAGTTGTTTTTACCCTGAAGGTGCTGTTCTTTGTTTATGCAATAGGAATTAGCTATGGAAGGATGATATGAGGAGGTTATAGAATGAGTGAAATGTAGTGAGGGTGATTTACATGAATTAATGAGTTTGAGAACCATCGTCGGAGAAAATACCGCAGAAACATTTCGTGAGAAATTCAAAATCATCACTGAATACTTTGGCTGGTGACGTGACCGAATAGGTCACTTCAGTTCTTTAACCATTAAGTTTTAAATGATGATTTGAAATGGCGGAGTGGAAGGGATTTTTTCCAAATTTTTTATGATAGGCTTAATAGGCATGACCAACATGAATTGTTAAAACAAATTTTTGAATCATACATGACCTAACTATACTATAACTTTCATATTCTGTCATCATAATAATTTTACAACTTTACCTTTGCCTTACCTTTAAAAATTTTCCTTTCCTTGTGGTTTTGATATGCTTTGTCCTCATTTGAAAATCATTGATTCTTCAGTATTCATAACTCCTTTGATTTTTCTTGTTGTTATAGGTGTACAGGATCAATTTGCTACTGATCAAATGATTACTAGATAGTTTCCTTCTAGATATTTGGCTGCAGAATGTCTAGCTAGCTGCAGAATGTCTGACTGGATGCAGAATGTACCTGTAGGAATTTTGAAACATGGAATGGAATGTTGTATGAAATGGATCATGAAATAGAGTGAAATGTATCAGGAGTGAGGTGAAATGTAATGGAATGAAATGAATCACAATTGTGAAGTGGAATGAAACATAAAAAGTGGCCTATAACTCATGATTTGTAACACTTAATCTGCAGAAAGAGATCAAATTTAGAAATCTGAGATGGAAATGAAATGGACCATGGAATGGAGTGAATGAAGTATGGATGAATGGAATGAATGAAATATGAATGAATGGAGCGAATGAAATATGAATGAAGTGAGACATGATGGAGTGAAACTTATGGTTTGTGTAATGACTGCTTGCAGAAAAACAAATTTGAAAAGCTAAAGTGCAAGAAAGATTCTGATTTTCACTTTATCTTTTCTGTATAAACATGCTAATCAGTGATTCTTTTTCATGTTTATACTCTCTTTTTCCTTTCTTTCTTTCTTTTTTCTTTTTTTTTTATGCTTTTGAATTCAGAAAATTCAACTAAGTTGATGAAGAAGAAAAATTCTTCTTCATTAACTTCACATCACTGTTTTCCTGGACTCTCTTGACAAATTCTTCTCTTGAAAGTGGCTTATGATACAGCTTCAATCTATGACCATTTACAAGAAAAGTGACCTTCTCTTCATCTATTGTCCTGATTTTTATTGCTCCATTGTCAAAAATTATTATAATTTCATATGGCCCAAGCCAATGTGTTTGGAATTTACCTTGAAAATCCTTGAACTTTGAATCAAACAAGAGAGCCCAGTCACCTTCTTTGAACTTCTTTTCCTTGATGTAATTTTCATGCCATCTAGTCCTTTGTTGTTGGACTATACTTGTTTTCTGAACTGCATCTTGTCTGATCTCATCCAATTCATTAATCTGCTCCAATCTGTGCTTTTGTGCCTCTGTTAGATCAAGTCCTAGCTGAACTGCCATTTTAAAAGTTTGAATCTGAAACTCTATGGGAAACAAAAATTGTTTTCCATAAACAAGTTCATAAGGAGTATGGTCTGTTGTGCTTCTCCACGTAGTTCTATAGGCCCAAAAAGCTTCAGGAAGCCTGTCTACCCAATCTCTTCTATGTAAATGGACAGTCTTTGTCAGGATCCCTTCAATGACTTTATTGGTAGATTCCACTTGATCATTTTCTTGTGGATGATAAGGAGTAGATTTTCTGTGTCTTATTTTGTACCTCTCCATCATTTGTTCCACTAGCTTTGATGTAAATTGAGCTCCTTGATCTGTAACAATTTCCCTTGAGACACCAAAATGAGTAAAAATATCCTCAAAAATAAAATTAACTACAGATGCTTCAGTAGCAGAAAGTAATGGCTTGGCCTCTACCCATTTGGTAACATAATCTGTGTAAAATAATATATATTTCTTTTGTCTTGATGGAGGACTAATAGGTCCTACAAAATCTAAAGCCCATTTTTCAAAAGGTTCAATATGTACCTAAGGCTATAATGGCATCTCACCTGAAGGAGAAGGTTTCCCTACCCTTTGGCAACTGTCACACCTTTTGACATACTCTTTAGCATCTTTAAAAAGGGATGGCCAATAATATCCTAAATGAAGGATCTTATAAGCTGTTCTTTTATCAGCAAAGTGCCCGCCACAAGGTTCATCATGACATACCTTGAGGATCTCAGGCATCTCATCTTCTCGAACACATCTCCTAATGATAAAGTCTGGACCTGTTTTGTATAACTCATTAGCAACCCATGAATATTTTGCACTGTCATAAATGATCTTTCTTTTGTCTCTTGCATTCATTATTGAAAGAAATTTCCCTGAAACTAAATAATTAGCAATGTCAACAAACCAAGGAGTTTGAGTAGAAATTGCAAAAATATATTCATCAGGGAATTGATCTTCAACTGGGGTATTGTCTTTGATGTTTTGGAGTCTAGATAGGAAATCAGCTACTGTGTTTTTTTTTCCAGGCCTATCTAGAATGGTAATGTTGAATTCTTGTAAAATAAATAACCATCTTATGACTCTTCCATTAGTAATTGATTTTTTCATTAGATATCTAATTGCAGAGTGATCTGTGTGAACAAAAGTTTCATAGCCTATTATATAGTGTTTGAATTTGTTTATGGAATGAAAAAAAACTAAAAACTCTTTTTCAGTTACAGTATAATTTAACTCTGAAGGGGTCAAATTTTTACTGGTATAGTAGATGGCATAAGGAATCAGGTCTTTTTGTCCCAATAATACTCCTAGAGTTGTATCTAAGGCATCTGTTGAAATATGAAAAGGTAACTTCCAGTTAGGTCCCCTTAAAATAGGTGCTTCAGAGATTTTTGTTTTCAAGGTCTCAAACGCTAACTGGCAATCAGGATTCCACTTGAATTCACAGTCCTTGGTAAGTAATTTGAAAAGTGGAGATGCTATCTTGGTGAAGTTTTCTATAAACCTTCAATAATATCTTGTAAATCCAAGAAAACTCCTAACATATCTTTGAAAACTTGGAATAGATAAGTTAGAGATGACTTCAACTTTTGACTCATCAAATCTAATCCCATCCCCTAAAATGTGACGTCCTAAAACAATTCCTTCAGTAAACATCATAAAACACTTATCATGACTTAGTGAAATATTTTCTTCTTTACATCTCTTTAAAAAAATTTCCAAGTTTGCTAAATCTTCTTCAAATGTGTTTCCATAAACTGTGAAATCATCCATATATACCTCTACACAATCATGTATTAGATCTGAAAATATTCCTAGTACTGCCCTTTGAAATGTTGCAGGTGCATTGCATAGTCCAAATGGAAATACTCGGTAAGCATAGGTACCCCAAGGACAGGTAAATGTGGTTTTGTCTTGATATTCAAGTGCTACTTGGATTTGATTATAACCACTAAACCCATCTAAAAATGAGAAGTAGTTTTTGCCAACTAATGTATCTAATACCTGATCTATGAAAGGTAGGGGAAAATGATATTTAAGGGTAGATTTGTTTAATTCTCGGTAGTCAATACATACCCTCCATTTACCATTTTTATTTGGCACAATTACCAAAGGAGAAACCCACTGACTACCTGAAATGGGATAGATAAAGTTAACATTTAACAATTTCTGCAATTCTTCTTTAACAATTTCCCTAAGATTTGGATTCATCCGTCTTTGAGGTTGTCTATTTGGTTTACAATTTTCCTCTATATAGATGTGATGAGTGCAAGTCTTGGGGCTTATCCCTTTCATATAAGTGTACTCCCATGCATATGTAGAAGAGTGTCTCTGTAATATTTTGACTAGCTCTACTTGTTGAGATTTTTCTAGGTTCTTGTTTATGTTTAAAGTTTTACTTGGAAATATCTCGATTGTAGAGCTGCCAAATTTATCCATAGAATAGAGAGACCTCTGTCTTGATGATAAAAACTAAATGTTGGATTCTTCTTGAAATTTTTCATGTTTGTATTCCGACGAGGATTCAAAGTTCTCTAAGGTATTCAGAATCTGGTTATCTTCACTAATTTCTGAAATTGTGAAGAGAGGTTGTAAGTCTTCTTCATCCTCTATCCATTGAGTATCATCTAATTCTGTAATTTTTTGTTGTTGGAGGATACAAGGTAAATTTATTGGTTGAACTACCATCAGATATGTACAGATCACCGGATCTACAACTAATGAAAGCATCAACTGTAGCTAACCAAGGTCTTCCTAATATAATAGGATTCCCTCCTAGATTATTCTTAGGAGTTAGGATCATAAAATCCACAGGATATTCCCAAGAATATAGGGACACTGGAATGTATTCTATTATCCCATCAGGTTTGATCATAGATCTATCTGCTAATTGTAATAATGTGGGTGTAAAAATAAAATTAGGAAGTTTCAGTTTATCCATGATTTGTCTACTCATGATATTGATTGCTGCTCCTAAATCAATAAGTGTGTTTTGAATTTCAGTTCCATTGATGTGTATTTTAACAACTGGATTTCCTGGGTCTAGATACTTTGGAATAGCAATATTACCCATCATGATATTTGTTATTTTTCCTGCCATTTGAATTTTCTTTATCTCTCTTATTCTTTTTCCTGTTTTCTTCATGCTCAACTCCTTTATTTTCTTTGCTAAGATTGGAATTTCCTTGATAGCTTTCGATAATGGGATCCTAATACAAACATTTCTCAGCTCATCCAGGAAATCACAATTAGGAACCATAATTTGTTTTTCTATACCCCTATCAATTTGTAATCTTTCTGGAAAGGGAAGTGTAGAAGTGGATGTTGATGGCTGCTCTAATATAGGAGTTGAAATTATTGGTTCTTTTTGTTTTGATTTTTCAATGTTTGAGTCTTGGAAATATGTTTTCTCTTCAAGACTTTTATTTATCCGTAGAGAATCTTCCTCAGAATTGTCTTGCTCTTGTATGATTACAGAAGGTTTCCTCTTTTCAAGTATTCTTCCAGACCTAAGTTGAACATCACTAAGGTCTAAAGGAGTGATCAAATAAGTTGGAAATTGTTGGCCTTCTATCATGTATGTGTTCTGAGAATTTTTATTGTTGGGGTTTGGTATGGGTTGGGAAGGAAGCTGATTTGTTTTTTGAGGAAATGGTAATGGAAGTGGTTGATTGTGATGTTGTGGATTTGGTGGATTTTGTTGAGGATTTTTTTGAGGAGGAAAATGTGAATATGGTGGGTAGGATGGTGGATATTGGTAATACTGAAAGTATCTTCCATAGGGATTTTGTGCTCCTTGCGCCCAAGTTTGTGATTGATTTTGAAATTGGGGCCAAGGTTGCTGCCAAGAATTCCAATTTGGTGGGGGTTGATTATACAACTAATCATGAAATCCTTGTGTTTGAAGTCCTTGCCAAGGTCTCCTGGAGACAAAATTGAGAGATTCTGTGGAACTTGTAGGAGTTTCTTCTTGAAAGACAGCTTTAAGACCAGGAAGTGAAGGACAACTCTTAGTCTCATGTTTTTCTGAAAAAATTACACAAGTCTCCACAAATTTTTCATCCAAAGGGCACTCTCTCAAGGCATGTTTCTTTCTACATTTGGGACAAAAGATTGCTAAGGCATCAGATTCAGTTTTCTGCTTGTTTTGTAACTTAAGGGTGTCTATTTTTTCACTAAGACTCCCCAAGATATCAGATTTGAATTCATCAAGCATATGTCCTATTGCTACTCTACTTACTGTCCCAGAAGCAGATTTACTTTCCCTTGCAAGAGCAGGGTCTCTTGGTCCTTTTATAGTTTTAGATTTCCCTCTTGAAAAGTTGATACATAATTCAACTATTTCAGGTAATGTGAGCTGAGATATATCCCCTTTTCCCATAATTTTAAGGATATCTAACCATTCATCCCTAATTGTATTCAACAAGAGAGCTTTCAAGGTGTCTTGGTCTAAGTTTTCCATTTTTTCCCTCTTGATGTTATAGTTAAACCTCTCCAACAAATCTTCCAAATTTTCATCCTCTTTTTGTAAAATTTTAAAAACTTCTTCCTTATGGTTTACTAGCATACAATAATCCAAATAGCTCTCTAGAAATTCTTGTTTCATGTCTTCCCATATCCTAATAGAACTGTTGATCAAACTCATAAACCATTTTAATGCTACTCCTTTCAATGTTGAAGGGAATAGTTTAAGTTTTTGAGCATCTTGTAAGTAGTCATAGGTTCTACATAGGACTTCAAATTCAAATAGGAAGGTTTCAGGATCTTCAGTTTTGAGTCCATAAAATTTCGGAAGGACGGAGGGTGAAATTTTTTTCATAGTTGCATTGGTTTCTTCCTCTACTATAGGAAATCCAAAAGAGCTTCCCATTTCTCTTCTACCTCTTCCTCTGCCTCCTTCTCCTTCTACACCTTTACCTCCTTCTCCTATACCTCTACCTCTATCCCCTCCAAATAGTGTGTGTTCTCCATTAAAAACTCCTCCTCCCCCTTCTTCTGCCATAGTTGATTCTTCTGTAGAAGTTGAAAAGTTTAGGTCTCTAGCAAGGGTCCTTGAATCTTCTTCTAAGACGGGTTCAGTGGATGAAGTGGAAGGTCTTTCTAATGGAATATCTGATCTTAAGTCCTCTGGAAGTCTAGGATCAGTAAAGGATGGAATGTGGGTTTGAGTTGGAGGTGTGCTAACTCTTGGTCTTGGTGAAACAAGTGGTGTTCTAGGAATCAAGCTTCTTCTTCTTATGAATCTACCCCTTGAGTCTCTTTCTCTACGCATATCATTGTTTTTGGGAGGTAAGAAACAAGGCTACCTAGTTACACTTCCCCAACAAAGGTGCCAAAATTTCTGCTCAACTTAGTGTTCCTAAATTGAGGTCATAAATTGTCAACCAGAGCTAGCAAAATATTGAAGTGGAGTGCACTATATGTGCCTAGGTATTTGTTTCTCACTACGTTGTGTTTAGTGTTTTTTTTCAATGTTTTTAGTTTTGTGTTTTTATTCTAAGAGGAAAATAACTAAGTTTTGGCAAAGAGAAGTCGTTGGTCACACTAAAACAGAGCAAAACCTATTCTAAACTATGTACGACACTTAGAAAATTCAAAACTTTGACAAGAAAATAACTCACAACATGAACTCAGTCCAATTCATTCATCAGAAATATGTTGGAATAGCTTGAGAAAAGGATAAGTTAGTGCCATGAGGTTCTTCTAAGTAAACAACCACCTACAAGATCACAGAGAAAATCTTATCCATGGCTAGAAATTTGTTGGAACATATTTGGAAAAGATAGTCTACAACACAGTGAGGAAATATACTCTATATTAACCTATGACACTAAAATTAATCCATTCTGCAACTTAAATTATCACTACTAAGCCTTATTCGGAAGTTAGGAGTCTTTTGGAATAGTTTTGGGAAAAAGGCTATTTGTACAATTATAAGATATTGTAGAACAGTTAAGGCCTTGAACTGATATCACTAATTCCTGTCCATATGATGATGTGTTGGAAGAGATTAACAACAATAGTAGTTTGTAAATAATGAAGGCCTTGAATTTTAATGGAACAAAACTAGCATACAACTAACTAATGAAACTAAAAATACAATAGATAAAGCTGAACTAAAATGCAATCATTCAAACTTCAAATACAGTGAACACAACTATACTAGAATGCCATTATCCTAACTTGAAATACAGTGAACAGAAACTGAACTAGCGTGCCATTAGTCTAACTTGAAATACAGTGAATAGAAACTGAACTAGCGCGCCATTAATCTCCGGAGTATTACAACTACACTTATAATGCAACTAATCTCTAAATTGTTACAGCCCTATCTCGTTCAGTATTAGGGGTATTTTGGAACAATTCGGAAGAACAAGTCTAGCTATAACAATTGATGTAATAGAGCACAAAAACGTAAAGCTCAGAAAAAGGAAACTAATTCCTAAAATACTACTATTATATGTCATTCAATATTAGTGATATTTTCGAATAATTCGTGAGAACAAGACTAGACTGTAGCATCCAGTGCAAGTGAGTAAATCACAAAGTTCAGAAAATTGCTTAAACTAGGAATGCAACAAGGCTAAAGTTACTTATCTAAACAATGTGCACAAATATTCTCGGGTAGTAGGGGCCCTCTACCACTGGATCAGCATACAAATTTCCTCAAGATTTCCTCAGATCTTGCAATAAAGTGGTGCTTCTTTCATTAAAGGAAAAGTATTTCAAAAAAACAGAGTATTACGGTCTTTTGAGATCTAGCAACAAAACATAAATCTAGCTAGCTGTTTCTCGGTCTCCCGAGTCATTCTTATAAGAAAATTACATAACTTCCCTTGAGATAAAATACGAATAAATGTCTTTCCAAAATAAAATCAAATTATAACTCTGGTGGAGGTCTTGTACTGTGATTAAAGACATCTGTACAGTCCTTGTCCTATTAGAAGTCGGTCTCTTAGTTTTGGTTTCCCACGTGCATAACCACCTATAGAATTCTGCTCAGACTTCGTAGGGAGCAAGGAATGATGTGGATGAAGTATGGAATTCACCCATATGCGTTTTTCTTTGAGGTGACACCTAGAACCTGTGAGAACATGAAGACAGCTGCGGAATTGGCAACTAGCTACAGAATGGTTGCATTCTGTAGCTAAGTCTAGTAAAAAATTACTACAACAAAAAACAATAAAAGTGTAGCAAGTTAGTCATGATGCACATTCTTAAAGTGTCTTTAACCAATCCTATTGACCATTTAATCCTGTAATTGATAAGGGACAAAGGAAATGAAGTGAAATTTGGTGAAGGGGAAGGACATCTTTGGGGCTCAACAGAAAGATCGAACATGATTTGTAGGATATTCTCCTGCAAGGCCTTCAAACTTTGGGATGTCGGAAGGGAGAGTTTTCATCATAGCAGTCCAACTAGCATCATGGTGTATAGGGTCATTTATCAACTGGTCAAACTTGTGAAGGCTGAGGCCTGCCATGAAGGGGAGCAATGGCGCAGCCATGGTAGTGTTTGTTGCGGTCCCACTAGTGGCATTCCCAGCATGAGGGTCGGGGTTACCACCAGCATTAGGTCCTGCACCAGAAATGGTGAAGGTGATAGGGGGAGAACAAAAGGCGGAACGAGAAGGAGAACCCAAAGAACCAGAAGAAGAGTCGGAGTGCGGACTCGGTGGAGGACTAACTCAAATCCTATGCAGAGGAGTAAGTCTTCCTACCGGAAACTGAGGATGAAGGCCAACAATTCTCCAGGATAAATTCCTTGGTGGTACAATGATGACGACACAAACAATAAACAAAGGAAAAGGAGACTGACATGGGCAATGAGGTGCAGGATCAACTGATTTCAATGTTTTAGAGTCTTTGCTTGGCGGTGTTAACCAAGCCCTTTTTCACTTAGGGTGTGTGTGCAAAGTGTGTAAATTTTAATTTTTAAACCTAGACATTTGCAGAGAAAAAATAAAAAGTGTGTTGTGTAACTGAAAATAAACCTGCAGATAACAGTATATGAAACTGAAACGACAGTAAATAAACAGCTAAAAATGAAATAATCTAAACCCAAGGAGGCAGGCCTCTCAAAAATTAGTCTGTAAGTGGGTAAAAAACTATTCAAAACACACTAAAAAAAATCCAATAGATCTAAGGTCAAGAGAGATAGGGATCTAAAGGACAAATCTACTGGAAAGTGGTGCAGAAAACAACAACAAATTAGAGGAAAAATTGCAGTAAATGAGGTGGAAAAAGGCTATCTCTTGGAGGGAAATGGAGTGAACCCTAGAGGAAAACCAAAAAAAATATAAATGAGGTGATTTGGATGGATAACAAGCCAATATGGAGTGGATCTGAAGGTGAGGTTTTAGATCTTAAAAAAGGCTGAAGACTCTGAAATTTCAGACAACCTGCAACAACAAAAACTCGTCCACAAGAAGTGGAGTGTACTGAAGCCCTAGGGGGATAGGTTCCCACTTAGTTGATAAAAATATAACAAGTACAGGTCCAAAAAAGGTGGAGACAGAGGTCAGACAGCCCTGAACAGAGGCTCAGACAAACCCATAAAAATTTCAGAAAAATTCCCGCAAAAAGTCCAGGTCGCAGTTTTTGACCTGTTTTTAGTGGAGGTCGCATTTTTATGCTGAAATGTGTGTCCTGAGGTTCCAGGTCGTAGTATTTGGGCCAAAAAGTGCAACCTTCACTTTCTGCACCCTCAACGGTAGATTTCACAAAAAATTGTTGTCTCAGCTGCGGCTGATGTTTGTCACTTGTGTAATAGGTCCGAAAACACACGAAAGTTATATTTTTTATTGTTTTATGGTTTTATAGGATAACAACATCAAGGAAAAAAAAAAAAGAGGCTGAAGAGAAATCCTAGGGTTTGAAGCAGCCGGATATGCAAGGATCAGAAAAACAACAGAGGTCGTAATAGTAAACCCGTGTGGAGTCGCCAGTTGTTAGTATGAATCTTAATTCCAAGCGTACGAAAAAATACCACTTTAGCTGTGTATAACAAACAACCCTAACAACAAATATGGTTGCCAATATCCTTAGATATATAGTTAGGTGATCAAGATAAATGCGAAAAAAATCTATATCTATGCATTAGAATAAATTAAGTAGTAGAAAAAACAAGATTTACTCCATGCATCCAATAGACAAGACAAGAATATGTTAGATGAATTTTGTATTAATGGCACCTAGGAGGAAAACACAAAAGGTTGTTACCAGTTCTTCTCAATGGGATGGGTTCTTATAAGTCTTCAACACTTCAGATCTAAAATTCCTCTCCCTTGATGGTGTAGAAAACCCAGACAAAAATGGTAGCAAAATATGACTATGATGGTGGATCAAAGTCAGACCTAAAGTATAGATCCAGAGCGATCTTTAGGCAACAAAATGTAGTAAATGAATGGGAAAACCCTTCTATTTATAACAAAATATTGAGTTAGTCTAGATATTGGTGCATAATTAAAATATTATTAACCAAATCAAGATCCAAAATTTATGGAATATTTTATTATATTTGTTGGAAGGAAAAGGAATTTGACTTGGGTCAAATCCCTTTATTTGTAAATAATAAATAAATAAATGATTTATTTATCATTTTAAGGATGTGGTTGAGTAATAATGAAATAAATAATAATTTATTTAATTATTTAAGGGTGATTTAGTCAAATTTAACAAAGAATATTATTTAAATAAAGTTTAAATAATTATTCTTAGAAATAATAAGATAAATAATGATTTATCTAATTAATTTCCTTGTTTCGGGTTAAATATAACTAGGAATATTAATTAAACTGTTGTTTAACTAATTATTCCTTGATGAAAATCAAACAAATGTAGATTTATTTAATATTTCTTCATGGGGTTTCCTGTTTAGACCATAAACAACTTAATAAATATGTTTTACTAAGTTATTCTCATAGTGAAAGAAATTTAACTTAGGGTAAAATTGGTCTTACATGGTGTACTTGGGTCCATCTAATGATAATATGTTAAATGAACAAAAAATGGTGTGACAGAGTGCCAACTCAGGGAAGGCCTCCAAATTGGCCAAGTCATGATCATCAAATTTTATCTCATGGAGCCTTCCAAAAGGTTTGCCAATGACGGGGACCTCTCCCAAGGTTAGCAGCATCTACAGGTAGGTGATTAGGCCATCGAGGTTCTTTGACGTTCGTGTCAAGGGCTTGTGTAGCCAAACAAAGGGTGGTAACCAATTAATTGATTTGGTGGCCTGGGCCTCTTCCTGAGCAGAGCATGCCTAGGGCATCGTTCTCGATGATTTTACATTTCTCAGGGAATTATGGGGCTTCACCCCAACCCATTTTGCAGGTTTTCCTGAACCTTGAGATTTTTCCTTTCCTTTCTTCTTGGTTGGGCTCGGCGTGGAGATAACCTCTTCAGCCTCAAACTTAATCTCCACTTCTTCCTCAGTTTCTTGTTTTGTCAACGTCACTGGTTCTGAGGGTTTAGCAAGATTAGTGGCCATCATTCTTGCATGAAAAAAAACTTGGGATGGATACTATCTGAGGGGGAAGAGTGCTGAAACATAAAAAAAACATAAAAGACAAAGAATCATATGGAGCACAAACTGTTCAAGCTATATGGAACACCCTTATGAGATATCCCCTTGATTTTGTAGCCCTAGCGATCAACCAATGGTTGGGTAAACCTTATCCAAAACTTACCATCAAGTAAACGGTAAAAAATCTTCCAAAATTGTTGTTAAGGTATAAAAGGTGTCTTTTTAACTCGTATTTATGCCAGATTAATTATCAATACAGGTACGATTTTTTTATTTCAAGAGTGTACTTAGTCTGAGGCAGAAATTTAATCCAAGATTAATGTTTTCCAATTTGCAATACAATGTTACAAATACAAGAGTAAACTGATGCTTGAAAATAAAATCTAATTGCAATTACAAGAAACTTAATGTTTTGAAACTAGATCACTCACTCAGGAAACTACAACAATCATCAGTCAAGGATGCAGTAGTAATAACTCTTTCCTATGTCAATTGATGTAAATGAAAACAAACATAAACAAGATCCTCAATCTGACAACTTAGACAGTAATAGCTAATGTCCTTTACAGTTGTTGACCTTGCACTCCACACCAAAACAACTAATTGGAAATGATAAATGATTTAAATTAATAATGATGCTAACGGAAATGGAATAAACATGCTCACTACAATAATATTCTAAAGAAAAATGAAATACTTGCATAAAAGAGATGAGCAGTGAAGCTTACTTAGTAGTAATGAAAAACAAAGCTATTTAATACAAATGAACAACAAAATCCGAAATGAACAACGAAGATTTAGAATTGAAATGAATAGCATAACAATATAAGCTGCAAAGGATAGTAATCTTGTTATGGTGGAAGGGGACGGCAATGTGGTTCAATCACAGCTTATGCAATAAAATGATTTCATAAAATATTGAAACAGTAAACTATAAAATAGGGAACTGTAAAGAAATGCGATTAAGGGAAATGAAAATTAAAGCAAACCATCACATGAGTAGAATTGTAAAGTAATGGTACAAATAGAAAGTGGATTCACTAGGGCCGAGCCCTTTGCCGCTAGTGAAGCACTGCCAAACTACTCCAGTATCAAATAATGGAACAACAACTGAATTATATATTAATCACGTGTAAATATGTTTACAGGAAATCGTACTCTGTTTTAACCAATGAGAGCCGATGATCAAAGTGAAAACACAAAATGGAAATTTGAATAATGGAAATACATGCTCTCTATGATTTCTACAAGCGTTGTCCTTTTATAACAGCCAGGCGGACAAAACGAGAATATAGATGAGCTTTGAAGTAGCGATCCCTCAGGATCAAAAGATCATGAGGGATTCACTCTATCTTCTATCTCCAGTCATCTTTTTTTCTTCTTGCACTGATGCCGCACTTTTCCTTTCCTCTCTTTGACTGTGCATTCCGATCTCAATCTTCTTGTCCGGATATGGCTTCTTGGTGAAGGGAGAGCAGTTACTTCTTATTTGTCTTTTCCTCCCAAATGGTGGCTTTCTATTTCCTCTATTTTCTGTATAGAAGAAAAGACAATATTTGATCAATTTGGAACAATCACTAATCTCATTAATTCTACTATAATGCTTTGATATATTACCATTTTAGAATATAAAGGAGTTATGATTAAAGAAAAATATAAACAAATAAATGGAAAATTCATACCTTTTCCAACGCTCAACAATCGCCTCATTAAATGTCGATCGCCCGCTCATTTCAATGGTATCTTTTTCCTTTTACCATATTTTACTGTTCCAACAGCTAGTTTCCACACCTCCTGTGTGTCTAGTGCACCCCTGCGTTCCCTGTGTACCTCCTGTTCACCCAACGTACTTCAACATGTCTAGTTTACCTGCTATGTTCTGAACCTACGTCTGCACCTTCGACGCATCCCTCTGAGCTTCCACACCTGCGCTCAAATCCTATGCATACCGTGGTACTTTCCACGCTTACCTTCCTTGGTGGACAAAGCCCACTTTATACAACTACTCTGACCATATAGTCATTTGATTTGATACGGTTTGAGTCGGCTGCCATTGACATAGACAGGTAGCATATCACCGTGCAGGGTGGCTAATCGAATAGCTCCACCATCCATGATTTATTTAATTTCATAGTGCTCAAGCTAGTGCTGTTGAAACTTCCCCGGGTGTTTCAAAAACTGGCTATCATACAGTAGCACTAAGTCACCTTCCGCAAAGGAATTTTTTCGAATATGTTGATCATGCCATGCCTTGTTTTGAGCCTTTCGAGCCTTCTGAACCTACTACAAAGACACAAGTTGCGCTAACCTCTCCTCCATGACGTTAGGCTCCACCATATTCATAAAGGATATGATGCATATGCTAGGAATAATGTATTCCATGGGCATAATGGCCTCCTTGCCATAAACTATCCGAAATGGTTTTTTCCCTATCAACTTCTTAGAGTTGGTTTGGTAGGCCCAAAGAACATATGGGATGCACACCTCCCAGTCATTGCGATCAGCGTTATAGACCTTGGTCAGTTCGTTCTCCAAGACATTATTAAAATCTTCGACTGCTCTAATTGCCTAGGGATGATTCGAAGTGATTTTCGCATGATGGATCCTAAATTCTTCTGTCAAGGCCTATATGGTTTCATTGACAAAGTGCGTACCTCTATCACTCATCAAGATTTTGGGACATCCAAATCTGGTCAGAATCTACTCAAAGATGAAGTACGCAGTGGTATCTATAGTGAAATCCTTTACCGTTTGTGCTTCAACCCACCTAGTTACATAATTAGTAGTAGTTATAATGTAACGCACACCTGTCTTCTTTCCGGGTGGGTTGATAGGTCCTACAAAATCAATGGTCCATTTTTCAAATGCTTGCAGGGCCATTTGCGGTTGAAGGGGCATTTCATCCCTACGGGATGACCTTCGCATTCATTGGAATGTATTGTAGGCCTTACAATAGTCGTGAGTCACTATGCAGGGTAGGCCACCATAATCCAGCTCTTAATATCTTTTGCGTCGTTGCTTTCCCTACATAGTGACCTCTTTCTACCCCATCATGGGATTTTGCCAAGATAGCATGTTGTTCATGTTCCAAAACATACCTTTGCAACACTTCATCATCCCCCATCTTATATAGATGACTTGCGATGATGGTAAAGTCTACAACATGGGTTACCAACTCTTTCTTCTGTTGCACTGAATACTCGGCTGATGCTATGCCTGTAGTCAGGAACTAGATGATGTAGGTGAAGTGCACATCAATGACCTTAATAGAAAATAGTTGTGCATCAGGAAATCATTTTTCTTGGTTGGTTGGTTCCTCGCTAGTCTCAATTTGGAACAAGTGATCTAGCCCAACATTCAACTTCCCTGGCTTGATAATGATCTCAAAGTTGTATTCATGGAACAGTAGTAGCCATCGACATACTTTACCCCCAACACAGGCTTATTCACCAGGTACTTCAAAGCCAAATGATCTATAAAAATTTTGAGGTGTCCTCCTAACATATGGTGCTGATACTTCTCTAATGCATAGACAATCGCCAAGCCCTCCTGTTCTGTGGTAGAGTAGTTGCGCTCTGCACCATAGAGTTTACTACTATAAAATGAAACCGGATGATCAGTGTCTCTGTCTCCAGGATTCGTAAGGACCACTCCTAGGGAAATTCCTAATGCATCGACGTGAACATGGAACACCTTCTCCCAATTAGGAAAAATGAGGATAGGTGTAGAGACCATATTTTACTTGAGTAGCTCGAATCTCTTCTGACGCTCGTCATCCCAAAAAAATGAAACATCCTTCTTAAGCAACTTTTCCATAGGAACTGTGATCAATGCATACCCATGAATGAACTTTCTGCAGTAGCTTGTGTGTCTGAGGATCGAACACAACTACTTCTCAGTTGTAGGTACTGCCAGATTTATGATCACTATAACTTTCGTAGGGTCAACCATCAACCCCTGTTGGCACACTATATATCCGAGCAGGATTCTGAGGGGTACGCAAAAGATACACTTCTTGATATTCATGGAAATTTGGTGCTTTCTACAGGCATCCAACATCATGCGTAGGTTCGAAACATGATTCTTTACTAGTACAAAGAAACTCCAATCATCAAAGTAAACTTCAAGAAATTTGTGGATGAACTCCTTGAACACTACGACTACTACTAGTGAAAAGATAGGAGGGGCATTATTGAGTCCAAATGGAATCTCTGTATATGGGAAGGATCCCCATTTAGTGGAAAACATAGTCTTGCTACGATCTTCAAGTGCGATTTTGATCTGATGGTACCCTAAGAACCCATTCGTGAATGAGTACACTTCCTGCCCTCCTACACTATCAAGGATTTCATCTGAGAACGGTGTATGGAAGCGATCATGCATGTAGGAATCATTCAATTTGCACAAGTCCATGCATATTTGTATCTCTCCCTTTGAATTTTTCTCTTGAACCACCATTGGGCTTACCCAATCCGATTTCTTGACTAGTTTGATGATACCTACGACGAGCATTTTATCGATTTCTTCCTTAAAATTTTTCTTATATTTAGGATTCAATCGATAAGGGCGCTACTTTACAGGGTGTGGCTTTGGTTGTAGCATGATGCACATGACCCCTAGGTCCACTATGATCCCCTTAAGCTTCAAAAAATTCATTGGGAATAATTCCTAATATTTTGTGAGCAGTTCGGCAAATTTTCCTACTATATCGTCATCCTAATAATCCCTAATTTTAGCTCGCTTAAGCTGCTCTTCCATACCAATTTTGACTTCTCGCAGCTTCAGAGGCTTCATAACGTCGAAATTTTGTAGTGGAGGTCCTACAACTATGCGCTTTCCCTCCGATTCTAGGATAGAGACATTGTGCGGATCCTCATGGCACTGTTCTAAGGTTATATTGCGGTAGTTGGAAATATCTTGCATCTGTGTTTCCCATGTCGGTACTCCAAGTGATGCGTAGGGTCATGATTCATCAAATTCAAAGGTATCTATATCCTGGAAAGCTTTTTCAAGTGCCTCTGCTCCCCGTGTTAGCCCAAATATCCCTACAAATTCATATTTTAATGTTTCCCAATGGTGGGTGCACTGATGTAGCTTCGCATCTAAGTACCATGCGGTGGGAATTGGTCCCAAGGCATAAATAAATAGGTGAACCCATTCTTCTCTAGTCCAATCACACCATTTTTCCATCCAAGCGAACAGATGCTCACGCGGGTCTCCATGGACAAGGAATTATTTTACGTGCAAGTGGGTCGGAGGTTCGAATCGCAAGATCATCATATCCCGACACTCTTCCAAATCCTGAAATGCCCCCTTATGCGTATCCCACCACCTTGCAGGTGTTGTGCATAGGGCTAGATTAAGGTTCCATAGCCTTCAGTCTCGCGAAACCTCAGTCTCAAATGTTCGCAAAAACTCCTTAATACTACTAGACCCATCAAAGTGGGGCAGTTATCTTATCTCTAAGGAGATGCATCGGAAGTCCCTTGTGATCCTAAGACATCACAGTGGAGATACAACATGTAACCGGTTCTGCCAATTTTCTATTTCCTTATTAGAGTCAGAGAAACACTCGCTATCCTTTTCCCAGTAGAGTACACCATCGGTTGTGGGATTGATCCAATCTTCGTCCCACACAGTTACCTTATAAATATGATCCACGTCTTCTCCATCATGCACTGGCTTTGTATACTATTCTCCTTCTACAAGGTCTACTGGTACTATCACCCATGTACCTTCATTTTCAAATATCATGCTTCTTTTCTTCAAAGCGCCCATATCTATGGCCCAGTCGAACCCTAGGAGCATAGGATAGGGGTCCACATCTTCTAGAATATGAATGACCTCGAAGTTAGCTTGGAACTTAACTAATTTGATATCTATCATGATCTTTGATAATCTCCCCAACGATATGATCTTCTGCTGATTGGCCATGCGTAGTTGGATAGTGGACCATTCCAACGTGGGATCTCCCATTCACTTCCAAGTTTTCTTAGGTAGTACGTTCGCATCTGAGCCTAGGTCCATAATAACCTGATCCATCTCGTAATCATCAATTTGCGTAGTTAACTGCATTTCCTGACTAGTGAGCTTCTTATGCTTCTACAGTTTGTGCACATCCTTAACTTCCATTGGTGGGGTTGTTCTTTCTCTGCAGCTGTCTATCAAAGCTTGGAGGTTTTCTATGGCCCGTTGGTTGTGCAGTAGCTTCATACATGCTTGTAGAATTTTTTTGACCTCATCATCTACTTTGATGTTCACGGGGGGTTGAGGAGTAGGTGCCTCAGCCTTAGCAAAGTCTTGGCGAGCTGCGACAAAGGTTTCCTTTTCCTTCTGTAGGTTCAGACTTTCTTGTTTGACGGGTGATTTTTGGATAAGAGTCTCTGCCTTAGATTTCTTCATAGCTCCCCTGATGGTAATGCTGTTGCATGTTATGACATTAATTCTTGGTCCTTCGTCTTGAGGTTCTGTCTTAACCCTTTGTACATTTTGCGTAGGTGTGTGCCAGTTTTCCTGCATCTTGGTTATCAGAATTGGGCAGTATTCAATCAAATGGTCTAGTCGTCAACAATATCTATAGGATTGTCTTATAGGGTTCATGTAGTCCCTTGCAAAGTGCCCCATCTCTCGACAATTATAGCAGATCAATTATCCTCTTCCCCTACCTGCGTTACCACCTTAGCCCCCTCCCCTACCCCTAGTTGGGGAGCCACCCATACCTGAGGGGGATCTTGGTGAATAAGGGTCTGATTGTAACTTATATTGGTTTACCTGGTCTATCATCAAGTCATAATTACGACATTTCTACTCATCATGTCCTACTAATTGGAAAAGCCTGCACCACAGTTGCTTCATTTCTGGGACATACACACCTAGACGGGGGCAATGGTTAGTATCATGCAGGTTGGCTATGCAATAGTCATCGCACCACAAAATAGGTCCACTTGGTCCTAGACGCAACGGATTGGGTCCCCCCACCTGTAGGTAGTCTTCCGGCAGTGGACACTGATCCTTGGTATGCCCAGATACCCTACATCATATGCACCATATGTCTAGACTAGCTTCCTTCCCTCGGTCCTTTCACTGGTTCTGGATTTCCATGTGCATCACACCTAGCTATTCTTGGATTTGTTGTACTCCCAAATGGGTATCATCTCTCGACGTAGCTTACAACTTTATAGCAATCTCCAAGGCTTTTTCCTACGATTCAATGGCTTGCTAACCCATAGGTACGCGCAGGTGAGGAATTAACATAGCAATGAACCATCCCTTGTGATGTCTGTCATCATACATATATTCTCCTTCTCTAATTATCTTCTTCAGATGTTGATCAACTTCCCACACGGACTCAGAGGGTCCTTGCTTGGAATATTTTAGATCATTAACTATCTGAGAGTAGGATTTAGGCTTCTTGAACTCTTGTTTTAGGGCATTCTTAATCTCCGAAATGGTGGCATTCGCATGCTGAGCTATGTATCCCATATACCAATCCAGGGCTCTTCCTTTAAAGGCAAGGGAAAACTGCGTGCTTTTCACAACATCGTTGGCCACATTCTGCGCAGTCCATACCGATTCTATGACAAACCAGAATTGATCCATATCTTCATCCGCTACGCCCTTAAAGGTAGGTAGCTTCATGTGTGAGGCCATCTCGTCTTCTGGTGGTGGAGGTACAAGTGAGTTCTTACCCCTATGCTGAATTGAAGGTGGTGTAGTTGGAGGGCTATGCGCAACTAAATTCCTTACTGGGCTATAGACAGATCTATCTCCTTCTTGATTAGTTCTGTAGTATTTTCCACTCAGTGTTGTACCTTCACTCTGATCGAAGCTCATTCAATCTCTATGATTACACAGAATCCTCTTTTGTGCAATAATATCTTAATCATTAATTGTAAGGTTCTTAGAAACTTACCCCAGAAACCCTTGAAGAACCTTTGCACTACCTCTGAATAAGACATGAATTGATCAATTGAAAATTCTATCACAAATCCTCCTAGCACATTGTTCACCCAGTTATCTACTCTATGAGTGATGTGTTATCAGTCTTCTCTAACTGCTCGATCAACTTTGGGGTCTACTGCATGACCCGTTGATCCTTCCAACTCTTTTGGAAGTCTATGAGCCTTGCAAGCCACTCATGAAGCTGGGTCATGATTGTCACAAAGAAAATTTCATAGCTCTCTGTGACAATGTACGTATTCTTCCACTTCTTTGCCGTCAATATTGTGTTGCGATTCTCTTTTACTACAAATTCCTAAACCTTCTTTTCGAACCACTCTTCAATTTCTTTCTTCTCAGGTCTCCAATGTTCCCTTGGCATTACCCAATCCCTCTCTCAAAATGCTCCCGGTCCTGGAAACAGAACCATTTGTTGGCTCGAGGGGTCCTGACCCACGTTCAGAGGTTAAGTTTTGCCAACAAGTCCCTATACTACTGGCCCTTTCAGCAGTGACCTTCTTGTGCAGGCCAAAGTCTCACCCGAAGTAGTATGGGGGGGTTATGGAATCAGGTTTCCGCACCCAAAGAAAGAGAGTACGTAAGTCATGCAGATCCACGTTTGCAACTTATCGGGTTCACACAAGACATATCTATTCATAGGATAGTTAATAGTAGAATTGAAATATATAGAGCTATTATCATGCATAGATCTATTTAATAACTCTGCATCCACATGTGTATCAACAGTAATCAACACATATCATCATAACCCATCATCAACAGAGTATAGTTATACCATAACATAGATAGATTTGAAGCATAAACAGATAACAACATTATTCATAACAGATCCAATATTTCGCATCAACATAAATACCTTATATCAGATAACAAAGAAACACTTCAACCATATACACATATATTAGTATCCAAAACTCAATACAATCCAACACAGGCTATGCACACAGTAGGACTGATGATCTCCACACACACAACCAGTAGGTGTCCTTACCCTAATGACCAAAAAAAAATCTAACAATTCACACTTAGCATCAGACTTAATTCTTTCTTACCTTAAGACTGAAAAATGTTCATCTATTTATATTGACGTAGCCTATGCTTCCAATGGTCCACAAACTGTGGTTTGCGGACTCTTGGTCTACCCTTGACCCATTACAATGCATTCGGGCTTTGACCCATCCCAAAACCACTGTTTTAGACTAATTGAGACAAAAAATATACAAAATTATACAAAATTCATAGCTTTAGGGGACCCTGTTCCAACACCATGTAATGGTTATGTTCAGTATTACTAGCATCACCTTGGGGATCCCAATCTAGTACATTGAACCCCCACAAACACTCCTCTCGATCAACTGAAACCTTATACATTTTTCACTCCAGTTCAACCCCTTGTAAGCACCCTTTTCTTTGATTTAGTTCCAAAACAACCTCAATAGACAACTATTCCTGTTTTGAAAGCATCTAGTGAGGAGGACAAAGCCCAGAAAAAGGGAAACAAACCAAGCAACTCCAACTCCACCTAAACCTCCAAATCCTTCTCCTTCATGCACTTTGTGTGATGTTGCTGTAAATGCCACCAATAATTTTCCTGAACTCCCTCATATTAAGAATATGGTCTCTATAACCCTATTTTCCACTCCATTATAGTAAGAGAGACCCAACATCAACTTACCTCAGTTGCTGTCTAGAATGCATCCCCTTTCACCTTTTATTTTACTTATGTGAGATTTATCTCATGTTAAAAGGTTGAAATTACATGATTTAGTTATTTCTCATAAGTAATTTTCCAAAATATAATAATAACTAGATAATACTTATTTCATAATTGAGATTATTGAGAAAAAACTCATAATTTTGAAAAAGGTTTGTAGAGTTTTCTATTCCAAAGAAGATCAAATTTACCCACTTATGTATGAGTTGGATAGGGGTCCATTATTGTAGAAGTTTCTAACTTCTCAAGACCCTAGGTGTCTAGATAAATTCTCCCAAAGCATAGAATGAGCCTATATAATGTCACTAACAGGAATGGGGGTTAGATGAAGTATCCAAACTATAGCACAAGAGCTCTACTATATTGGGAGAGGAGACCATAATACAATATTGAGGATATGATCTCATTTTTAAAATGTATAATTGTACCATTTGATTCATTATTAATATAAATCTATTTTCCTTCTCTAAATTTACATGTTTGCAGTAGTTACATATATTGATTCTATGATGTTTTGAGCTGATGACCTTCCGAGGAATATTACTTATCATCATTGAGTGTTTGTGGATGTGTGTAGGTGTTTAGATCGAGTGCATATTAATAATATTGCTTGAGTGGGACACGAGAATTATGATACAAATCCAAAACCCTTCATTGACCTGCGAGGAGGCTAGGTGCATGCTCTTTGATTTATAGTGTCTATAGCTATTTTCTTGCTACAAGTTTAAGAATTGGATTGGGATTTGATTGTCTATCTATTGGAAATTTTACTCTTGTTGTATGGTGATCTTATTTTGGCATAAAATCATGAATCAATATCTCCTTGCGGCTAAATTTCATTGCAACATAATTGGTGCTTTCAATGAAAACTTTTCTTTTTTTCCTCTTTTTTTTTATATTTCCTCTTCTTATTTATGTTTTTTCACTTTCTCTTGTTCCCATTTATTTCTATATGGTGTTTTGGATTCATTTTTATATTCGTTGGTCTTACTTTCTTCATATCTAAGATGATCTTATATATGAAGATTTTTTTTATGTTTTTTTTTATGAGGGAATAATAGGTCGTGTTAGCCAACTATAAAAATTTGTCATATCAAATGGTGGTTAGATCATTTTTGAAGCCTTTAAGAAACAATTTTATGGCCAAATTTCTAGTTCTTAAAGTCTTATGAAGATAACTAAGTCTTTAGTTAATCTTCACTACTGTTTCCCTCATAAACACGAAAAATCTGCTGTTTACCTAAAAGAAGACTGTTCAAAACCCATTTTCCCCTTCATTTTACCCCTCTTTTCACTCATGAATAACCCCATTTTTATCCCTTCTTTCCTTCATAAAATTCCTCCATAAGCCTCTTTCAACCTTTCAATTCACCCCAAGACCCTTTTATAACCATTTTAACCCCTTCCATTTGGTTTAAAAACTCCTTTTCCTCCTATTGGAAACACTATTTTGGCCTCAAAACACTGTTTCGAAGGCCTAAAATAGTTTAAAACCATATAATATTTTCTTCAGCCCCCAAGGCCTTAACTATGGTAAACCATTCCCTCATAGGACCATAAGCCCCGCAACCGGGCACTAAAAGTCATTAAAACCCCGTCCAAAACCCTCTTCCCTTCCATTTTCTCATTTCCCCGATGAAAATGTTAAGTTGAACGTGGACCATTGATCTTCTCAGATCAACAACCATCATCGCGCCCAATCCACTCTCATCTACTTTTCCCCTGCTCATTTGACTCTGCCTCTTTATGCAATCCTGATCATCCATTGATGAAATCAAATGGTCAGGATTAAACTCGACTTCCCTTTGTTATTTTTATTCCCCGACAGTTAGATTTTTCGGTCAATATCTACCGTTGATCTTTGCAGATCAACGGTTTGTTGGGTATGTGTTATATTCTTTCCATGACTAAGCACGCTTGGGGGGGTAAGAGGGGAGGTGATAGCCCCCCCTTTGCACTGGGTGCAATGGGGGGGTCACAGGGGGGGCGGTCGCCCCCCCTATAGGGGTGTGGGGCAGCGCCACAACGAAAATTTTTGGTCCTTAATTTCCAGTGGGTGGTCTGCGCCCATGGTTTTTTGCATGGTTTTGCACATGGTTTTGGGGTACGATGGTTTTCGGCCCCTGGTATTTTTGTAGATCCGGTCAAGGGAACTACGGTTATGTTCTAATCAAGGGCTAATGGATTAGGGTTCATGTATGCTTCGACATGTATATATATGTGTTGTAACACTAAAAGGAATATAATGTAAAATCAAGTTGGTCATCCCGATTTGGGATCCAGGGGAAAATATTTGTGTTTATCTGTTTTATGTTTTATGCTCTTGCTATTGTTTATTTTCTGTTATAATATTTGTGTGTAGATAATTTATGTTCTGGGTTAAAACCTACACAGTTGTCGTTAAACCCGATCCCACTCCTACCATGCTTTCCTCATTTCATAACTCTACCCCGAAGTTTAAATCCGACCATCCATCATAAAGAATCAATGGTCGAAATGAAACCTGATAGACCCAATTTCTATCGGGACCTACCTCCACCTCGTAAAACACCCACCTAATCAAATTGCGACACTTGGAGTCCACTAACTCCTCAATGCACATCATACCTTGTCGCATGTGATCCGCACTGTCGGATCTGCACCCACTCATCTGATGGCTCATAGTCAATTTCACATTTTTTTTGCATTTGGGGTTTATCGCCTGAAAAAATTCCAAAACAGGTGGTTTTAAAATGGACGCATGTCAAGCAGCGAGGCATATCGTGTTTTTTTTGGAGAAATTTTGAAACCACCTTATAGCTGCATGAAACCAGTAGTTTTCCGCTAAAAACCACCCTCCTCCACAATGTAACTTTTCATTTAATCTTAGCCATCCATTGATTTGATCGGACAGTTGTGTTTAAATCCATTCCCCATTCATTTTCCATTTTGATTTACTCCTGAAAAAGTCCATCAAGAAATCCTGGCCGTTCATCCTTTTGATTGAACAGTTCTGGTCGGATTTCAACCCCAAGTCTTTACCTCTTTATTTTTCCCCCAAACATTTCATCAAGGCTCCTCCACTGTCGATCTCTGAAGATCAACAGTCCTGATTAATTTTTCCCATCCATTGTGTCTCCCCACCATATGAACTCCCGAACGCTCCATCACTTGATCCTGGCCATCCATCGTTTGAAGCCAACAACCCAAATTACATTTTAAAACCCCCAAGTCATTTCCTTCATTTAGCCTCCGAAGATCTCCTCACCTGATCTCCACCGTTCATCTTTTTCATCCAATGGTCCAGAATTAATCCGACCGCCATTCATTAGACCGACTTCCAACTGACCCCGTTAAGAGATCTGGACCGTTGGTTTTTCTCATACAATAGTCATGATCTAATCTCACTCCCAAAATTTCCAAATAGTGCTAAACCTATTTTTTCATGGGTTTTCTCTCATTTTTTTTCGTTTTTGTAGGTTATTAAGGTTTTTCCCACAGTTTTTAAAAGAAAAAAAGGCCAGGGATGATGATCCCCTAGGCCATTATCCGTGAAGACAAGGAATCTACAGGGTTCCAAATATGGTTTTACCATTCCTCATGAACATTTTTGAAGTCATACAGACCTTTGTGCACTTGCCAAACAATAAAAACACAGTAAAACTTAATTATAGAGAGAGTATCAGTGTCAAAGGGTGAGATCAAAGCATAAATCAATGTTTAAAGGTTTTAAACTCAGTTTTGAGGGATCAAGGCATAAATTCGAGTATCAAAGGCCTAATCCACACAACTGAAGATAGTATGAAGACCAGAAGACAGAAATTAAGCCTAATTAGGCCTAAAACACAGATCAAGACAAATTAACAGCGTTTTAGGGAAAAACAAGAATATCTATCAGTCCGAGAAGCCTCCACTGCCACATCAGAGGCTAATTAAATCCTCTCCAGCTTCCAAAAAGACACCTAAAACCTCAAAGAAATCAAGGAAGGTATATTTATTACCTTTTTCAAAGATATTTGCCTTAAAGATAGTTGAATAGTTAATACAACCAAATAAACTTATTACAACTGTCAGCAGAGTTATTATAAAGATAAGAAACAGCCCTGAAGTCAATTTTCTAGTCCATTAAGCCTCAAAAAGAAGAACAGAGTTATCAAACAGAGATATAGATAAAATGCATTCTTGCATTATGCCTTGCAAGGTTTTCAAGGCCAGGAATTGCATTAAGTGTAGAATTAATTATACTTGAACCCTAGAAACTATTCCACCTCCTCATTTTCTTATAAAATCTCCCGGGGGAGCATATTGTAAAGGGTTGGTTGCTGGAATTTTCTGTAATACTTGTGCTCAAAACTTTATACATGTAAATATTTTTTAGAGGCTCTTGAAGCTATGTTTTGTGATCAAAGAAGTTAGGCTGAGAAGAGAAGATGATTTCTGTACTAAAACATTGGACTTGAAGTATGTAATTGGATTGACATTAATATACAAGCTGATTTTTGGGATCCTGGTCTATTACATTGGTGAAGTACCTCTTACTGTGTTATTTTTTTCCTTTCATGTATGCCATTTTTTTCACTTTTCTCTGATGAAGAACAAAAAATATAGAGCTAGGATTTACTGTGAAAAGTACCCTAATCTCACTGATAAGATTTGTCTTTATGTTTTCCTCCAATTTTGTTTTTAAGAATGACTTAAGTTAAGTGTAAACATTATCAAGGAATGTTGGTTTATCCATGTCTTGATTTGCAAAGCTTGAAAGGAAGTTCTTGAATGATGTTTTCATTATATGCTAAGTAGAGTTGGACTAGGAAAGTTTATGGTTAGCCCTGTCTTCTAGTTCTTTCTCCAAAGGTTGTCTTGAAGGTTTCCCTAAGAGTATGATGAAGCGGGCTTAGATTTTAATGTATCTTGCTTGATCGTAAGTTGCACTTTTTTTTCTTATCTGTTTTCATCCCTTCTGAAAGTATTCATGTGGATTGCTAGATTGTTTGTCTGGTAAGTTAGCTTTAATACAAGCTTGTCCAAAGACATTTAAGGTTAGCCCTGTCTTTGGTTGGTTTCAAACAGTTGCTTAAAAGGATTCTTGTTTGGAAATTTGATAAATCCTTGTTTAAATTATTGACTTTTTTTACCTTCTTAACAATTTTAATGTTCCATTCATCATTTAATCTAAAGGATCTTTTGATATAGATTACTTTCCCCTTGGATCACTCTTGAAATTGTTGCACAATTAAACCCTTTTATGACTCAATAGCCCAATGGATTAAGTGATGTTTCGTATCTATCCTATCAGCTAAATCTTGTTTTTATTGTTCACACCTTCACCCCTTTGAAACTATTTCATTTTTAGGACTTTCCACTCACTTAAAAATCATGCTCAGCCATCCCAACAAAAAAAAACCCGTGTTCTTAATAACTAGCCTAATATCATACTAAAATCCTTAAAGATAAATCAATATTTGCACTTGTAAGAGAGATCCATCTCTGGATTCAGGAGGGCTAGATACTAGAATCCCAAAGTGGTTCATAATGTTGTCTCTGTAGCTTTAGTCTTGCCAGTGTGCTAAAATTACAGAGGCCTAACATTTCTAGTGACTTCACTGGGGATTCTAAGTCAATTTCATCTTAGACACCCTTAGGACCTCAAAAAACCCCTCGAGTATAAGTAGCCCTCTTCAAGCACTACCAAAGTGAATGGTAATCATAATAAGACTTATTTGAATCAGTGACAAACTAAGTAACCCTTAGGATTATCATAAAACTGATCAAACCTTGAAGGAAATCAGCTAGCTAAGCCATAAGAGTAATATTTCTTTGTCTCATGACCCTAGCTAAGTGTTGAAACAGATTTAGGGCACTCTTAGAACCCATAGGACTAAAAAAACTTAGAAAACCCAAAAAAAATTCAGATTGGTATTCAAATAAACATGGTAGTGGACCATAAAACATTTTTCCTCCAAAAGAGCTAAAAATTTCCACCTGGTGACTCCACAATCCTAAACAGACCTAAAGTCTCCACTGGGAAACCCATTATTATCATGACATCATACAGACTCAGTTAAGAAGACTTTGAGGATAATATTTTTCTTGGTAAAGATTAGTCTGCCTCCTAAAGATTGTCATATTTGGTTAAACTTTTCTTGTTGTTGAGTCTAAAAACTTAGCATAGTGGCTTCTAGAAGAATCCATACTAGGAGCCATCCTGACCCAAATCCACCACAAATAGTTGATAATCTTGAAAGCATACTTAGGAAGTCTCCTAAGATTCAAGTTTCAACTATTGCCAAACCAGTCCATAGAGCTAATTTTTTCCCTGAAAACCTTGCAGCTCTACAAGAATCACAATTTGACTTAAGAAATCCATTTAGAACTAGGTCACTTGATGATATAGATCAGATAGATTTAGAGTCTCCACCTTCATCCCAAGATAGAGGTGAACAACTTGGTAGTAGAGAAACTACTCCACCTGATTTACATTTCCTTCATAATTTTGGTTTCTCTCATCCAAGATCAGCTCAACAGTCTCTTGCTGGTCCATCCACTTCTGTTCCTCATATATCCATTGTCCAAAACACTCCACCTCAGGCCACTTTCCCTCTTGTTAATCCACCCCTTGCTAATCCACCTCTATCTCCTATCATGGCAACATGATATGCTCCCTTGGTCCTTCCTTTACCTTTAGTCAATCTTCCATAGGACTATCAGTCCAAGATACCTTTGTATGATTCCAGTGGTGCTACTACTGCTTCACAACATGTGGAAAAGATGAATGAATACTTTGACAAAAACAAGATTGATGATGAAACTGTAAAACTTAGATTATTTGCTCAAATTTTAGGGGGAGAAGCAAGAAAATGGTTCAAAGGCTTAACCCCTAACAATATCAATAACCTTCAAGCCCTCCATCAGTTATTCCTAAAAAAGTGGGAAGTCAATAAAAACCCTCTCCAAATAATTTCAGATCATAACAGCCTCAAAAGAAACACTGGGGAAAGTGTTCAAGCTTATTGCACTAGATTCAATAGTGTGTATAATGCTTTACCTCCAGAGTTGAAACCTCCACAAGCCTTAGCCTTAAACAAGTTTCTCGAAGGATTTGATCCTGAAATGTCTTATCAAATTAGAGAAAGAGACCCTTTGACTTTAGAATATATGCAGAAAGGAGCCTTAGATGTGGAAGTAAATCTAATGGAGAAAAGAGCTAGAATGAGGAATAAGAAGAAAGTATCATTTAGGGAAGAGTTTGCACTGTTAGCCCCTTATGACTTCCTTGACAAGCAAGCAAGGGGCTAGATTTTTTTATGAGCCTTCAAGGAATGCATTTCCCTAAAAACACGTCATCCTTGAAGTCTTGTTATGATTCCTTTCCTATGACTTTTTCCCTCTGCTGTTCTAGTGTCCGTGAGCCTTGCTGAATGATAAATTTTTCTCAAAAGGCCTTATTTTGCCCCTTGTATCCCTGTAGAATTCCCCCATTTTATCCTCTTTCCCCCATTTTTTTAGGTCCCCTTTGTCCCCCCTATTTTCCTCATCAACCTCCTATATTTCCCCAAAACCCCCATGAAATCCCACCATTGCCCTTTGTTTCCTCAAATTTCCCCTCTATCTCCCTATCGTTACCCTCTTTAGGCTTTGGAATGCATTAAAATGGGTTAAAAACCCACTTTCCGACCTTATAATAGGCCTAAGCCCCTTTCTCGCAAGCCCCTTGAACCACTTCCCCCATGTGCCCGAGCGTCACGACCTAGCGCTTAGGTCCTGAACGCTAATCGCGATCGGAAGATAGTCGAAGGGGTGAATTACTTTATAAACTTTAAAAGTTCCGATGCAATTGGCCTATCACATTAAGTCCTCCGCTCTATTTTCCATCGTTGATCCGCCATATAGATCAGATGGCCCACGCAATGTCGCAAACTTTCAATTACAACACTTATGATTTCCCCCTCCGATCGGTCCATCGCAAATGCTTGCGATGCGATTGATCGCAGCTCCGAACTCCGTTCCTCTGATTGCATTTCTCTTCCTATTACTGTCCCTCCCGATTGATCGCAGCCTCCTTCCGTCGATCGATCACAAATTTTCCCTTTCGATCCCCGATCACGTCGTCTCCCGATATCATTCCAGCCGTCGATCCCCTTGTCTAATCCAACGGCTATCTCTTGCCCCCACTCATTGCAATTGGAAGTTTGTTAGTGCTACTCCTTTGTATCCCCACCAATTGCGATCCCCCGATCCACTTCTCCACTATTGATCTTCCCTCCAGATCGAATGGTACTGAGCCAATTGCTTCCTTCGCCCAATCGCAATCGGAAGTTTTAATATGTGCCACCCCTGTCACTTCTCCGATTGTGATTGCCCAACTCAATCACAGCCATTCATCCATATTTGAAATCAACGGCCCATATCATCTCGCTTTGCTCCCGTCGCTCTTCCCCTTCTGCCCTCCGAACAATTCTGCACCGTTGATCTTTGTGTCGATCCAATAGCTATCGCTCGTCTCAGCCAATCGCAATCGAAAGTTTGGTTGTGTCATCCTTTGTGTCCCCTCCGATTGCGATCTCCCGATCCGCATCTCCACCGTTGATCCCCAGGTAAATCCAACAGTAATTGCTCCCCTTTATTGATCACAATCGGAAATTATAAAGTGTGTTCCCTTTGTTTCTTCCCGATTGTGATGCTCCGCTATTGATCCTGACCATCCATTAGATCTGAAGATCTAACGGTCAAGGATGAATCGCCCTCTGCCGCATGAGGTCCCATCGTGTACGATCCCTCCCTCACATTTCATTACATTTCCTTCACATTTCTTTGTATTTTGTTTGAAGTCCAAAATTTAAGACTTTACACTAAAGTCTTATATTTCATAGTTGTTCTGCCCAATTTCATATATCATTCCGCTGCTCGATCTCCACTGTCGATCTTTGTCCCCTGACCATGATCTAACGGTATGTGCTGCATTCCTCCACCGAAACCCTGTTATTCATATTTTTCACCATTTCATTGCATTTTTTCACCATTATTTAGTGAAAATCCACCATTCCGCCGCTGCCGCGCTACCATTTCATCCATGCTCCCATTGCATTGTTTTTCATGGTCCAGTTGCATATTCCATAGGGTACAAAGGTGAAAATGCTGCCATAAACACATGGTATGGATACAGAGGCAAGGTTTTCACTGACAGAGGTGCAGAAATTAATATATGACAGTTTTTCTACATTAGCAGAATGTTTTCTCCATGGAAGGACGGGTTGCCCATACTATTTCTATTCCATGCCGTGTTCCAAAGAATATTTCCACCTTGAAGTACAATCCCCAGCTATCAGAGCATTTGTTTCACCAGCATGGCAGACCATTCAGTCATTTATTCACCATTTTATTTGTGCACCAAAGGTACTACAGAGTACGACAAACTAGAATGCATTAGAAACATACCCGAAGTAAATGAAGCCTGACGAAGACCATTTTTTCCTGCAAAGGTGCCAGAGATTAATCCTCATAGTTTAAAATAGAATGGGCTTCAGCTCTCTCTTTCTCTTCTGAGTTTAATGCTGCATTTAGTCTCCTACATACCTCCTTTTCTTCTCTTCAATTATAAAAATCATGAGAAAACTATTGCAATGGTTGTTGATGAGATATCTGTGAATTGCAAGCTTTCTCTTGAGGCATGCTCACTGTGTAAAGTTGTAAGATAGGCTAAGTAGTATGTTTCCAAACTGAATTTCAAGCTATTGGAAAATTCTGTACCTGATTGGTGTTACTCTTAATATGACAAGAACATTTCTTTGCATCCTGATCTAAAGCTGTGGTGATGTTTTTCTGTCTCTATGTTTTATTTAATTCCATTTCATTTCTTCTGGCTTGCATCAGAAATATGGCATAGGATTTTCCCTTGTTAGGCACCTATGCTTCTGCTCTCCTTGCCTTAATGTTTTCTGCTAAATGTGTAATCTAAGAACAGATTTCAATTGATTTAACCAGTGTAGTGGTCTGATATATTGTTGGCTGATGTATGAATTAATGATTCTGCTTCTTAGATGTTCTTGATAGATTTTAATTGAATGAATTGGGAACACTGGGAGTTTAGAACACTGTCTCTGACTCACTAGGATCCTTTTTAGTTAGTTAAACCTTTCTAAGTTCCCTCAGTTTGTTCCTTGCCTTTCTTTGAGAGTTGCCTAAGAGTATGTCCAAGCAGGTCTGGAGTTAAATGAACTCTGACCTGATCTATAGACAGAAATTGGTTTTCCCTCATTCTTTCACTTTCTTCCTTGATGTTTTCACTCCACCTATCTTTCTAGGATCCAATGCTTTAGATGACTAGCCCAACTAAAAGCCTGTGTATTGAACAGAAAGTAAACCCTTTCCTGACTCCATTTTCCCATTGGTCTTGAGATACTATCTGAATTCACCTCTCCTTTGCCTAAAATCTTCTTTGACTTTCCTTTCCTTATACTGGACCCTTCATTCCTGATTCCCAACCACCAAATAAAAAAAAATCAAACAAACAAACCTGGTACCTATAACTAGCGTAACATCTTAACATTTGAGCCTCAAAGACATACATACTTTGAATATTATAGAGAGATCCCTCTCTAGACCTAGGAGGGCTAGATCCTAAGGTCTGAAAGTGGTTTGATGTTGTCTCATCTTTTGGTATTTCCAACCTTGCCAAAACATGGGAACCCCAACATAATGGCGACTCCACTGGGGACTTCTGAGTATTTCTCACCTTCTACATCATAAGAGCCTCAGAAGCCTACAATCTCTGGTTAGGTTGGTAGAATAAACACTCCTATTCACACATCAACCTCTATACCATTTATTGTGTTCTCCCACACTCTCATATAGAGTCTGGAAAGGGCCAGGTAGCTTCCAGATCTCACACTCTTTAGAGGTGACATATCTGGTAAATGCCCTCCCAGTCAATCTCTGGTTAGATTTTGCTGTGTTTGGAAGATATCCTTGATAGGGGACATCTCATAAGCACTGTGGTGGATAGTGTAGCCCCTAGAAACATCCTAAACTCTCCACCTGGCGACTCCATAGTTCCTCAAAGATTGAAAAACTCCACTGGTGCTCAGTAGGCCTGCTGATTATCTTGGTTTCACATAAGACTCCACTGAGAGACCAGCCTCCATTACAAAATCAACCACAATAGAAGAAAAAAGTAGGGTTAAGCTTCTTGGTCGGAAAAGAACATTTTAGCTCTCATAACCATTCACACAAGAGCTTATCCCAACCCAAACCCACATGAAATAGTTGATAACCCTGAGAGCATCCTCAAGAGATCTCCTGCACCTGAAATACCAACTATTTCAAGCCACATTCATAGAGCTAACTCTACACCCAAAAACTTTACATCTCTATCAGACCCGTTCTTTGACCTAAGCACTCAAAACAATTTACCAAGAGCTAGGTCATTCAGTGTTCTACACTAGCTAGACCTTGAGTTTCCCATTTCACCACCTAAAAATGGTAAGCACCTTGGGAAGAGACAGACCCCTCCATCTACACCTCCTGATATACACTTCATTCAAAACTTGGGGCTCAGCCACCCTAGATCTGCTCATCAGTCTTCTGCTGGTCATAATATACATGTCATCCATATACCAGCTGCTCAAGTTAACCCTTTACCTCATCAGAATATCACCATGGCAGCTCGGTATGCATCTTTTGTGTTACCTCAGCCTCTAGTTCCCTTATCAATTGATTATCAATCAAATATCCCGCATTTCACTGCCAAAGAGTCCATCACAGCTCAGCATCATGTAGATAGGATGGAAGATTCTTTTAACTACATGGAGATAGATGATGATACGCTCAAAATGAGAATCTTTGCTCAGAGCTTAGGGGTGATGTGAAGAAATGGCTTAAAGGCCTACCCTCGGGTAGCATTAATGATCTTCCATCTCTATATCAGACTTTAATAAACAAATGGGAGGTTAAAGCCAACCATCTCCAGCTCCTAACATAATATATGGGCCTTAACAGAAACATAGGAGAGAGTGTCCATGATTACACAACGAGATTCAATAGCATTTACAACGCTCTTCCTCCACACATGAAACCTTCCCAAGGTATGGCTCTAGCGAAATACCCTGAAGGCTTTGATGTTGACATGGCCTATCAGCTTAGGGATAAAGAGTAAACCACATTAGAGGACATGTAGAAAGGAGCAGTGAATATAGAGGCCAACTTGATTGAGAAAAGAGCAAGGTTGAGAGCTGAAAAAAGGGTAACCTACAGAGATGACAATGTAGCTTCCACTTCTAACCCCAATTATGACCGTCTATCTAAAAACATGGAAGAGCTACAAAAAATGGTAAAAAAAATGGTTGTCACTGTTAGTAACCAAAACAGAAATCAAAACTAGAACCATAACTTTAGAAGAAACAAAAACACTCCCAATAGACAAAGAGAATCGAATCAGTAAGTTATTCCCCCATTCCAAGAGAATTTTCTTGATGAAGATGAGGGAATCATAGAATAATTTGAAGGGAATGCAATAAAAATGTTTGAAATAGAAAATTCAATCCATAACTATTACACATAAGAAGATCAGCCCTCACCCTCATATTGGGACGAGGAAAGATTGGAATCTGAGGATTACAGACTTGGATTTGAAGATGCCATCATGTAGGTCAAACAATATGAACTCAGAAGTAAGAAGAGCCAAGACAATTCCAAAGCTAAAACTCCTGAGGTTACCATCAAGAAAAGGCCTGAAAAAACTTCTAAAGTGACTGCTGAAAGTAACAAATCAGCAGCTGAGAGTTTTGGGAAGAATAATGAAAAGGACAGCCAAAGGAGTGATAAACAAAGTCAACCAACTAGTAGTACTAGCGCTGCAGTTAGTGCCCCTAATAAAACAGTCCCCAACACTGTACATAGTGAGAATCAACCCACTGATTTTGCCACCAAGGTGGTTGTTAACAAAACAGAGTTGAACATCCCAAAGAGCCAGTCCACTTTCAACTTGGAAAGTGAGATTGCAAAGATCAAGATCTCTATTCCACTCTCTGAGCTGGCCACTCAGGATGTATATAAAGGCCAGATTTTGAAAACTTTGAACCTAAGTGAAAGTAGTGACACTGTCAACCTGAATGATGATCAGCCTGCCCTTCTTTTTGGACCAAAGATAGAAGGAAAGTTTCAGGAAGGGGTAGTACCACCTTTCTATATCAGTATCAACATCCATGATAAGATTCTCCATAATGCAATGCATGATTCTGGAGCATGTCACAACCTAATGCCTAAGATAGTCATGGAAAGACTAGGCCTAGAGATAACCAGACCCTACAAAGATTTATACTCATTTGACTCTAGCAGAGTAAAATGCCTAGGCTTGATCAAAGATTTATGTGTGAGTTTGACCCAGATCCCAACTAAATGTATTGTCATGGATGTTGTGGTGGCAGATGTACCACCCAGGTATTGCATGTTATTATCAAGATCATGGGGAGCCAATATGCAGGGTACAATGCAGATGGATGGCTCATATGCCACAATTCCCATCTTTGGCCAGCCTAGAAGACTGTATAGGGAGGCACAGATGAAATTCCTAGTCAGTAGCCCCAAAAAACTAGAAAATTCACCATGTATACTCTGTACATATAGACCTCGACTCCTTCATCCTTTGTAATGATGAATCCTTGGAAGGGTCCGAGTCCCAAAATAGAGATAAAAACGAAGAGGCAGAGGCTATGGATTTCAACATAATGGCTTCTATGGATTTAGAAGAAAATGACGATGAAATTTGTAGACAGTGCACTGAGAAATTAACTCAGAATGGAAAAGAAATAGAACTTAAACAACCATATAGCCAGCTCTCTGAACCCCATACATTTCATGAAGAAAAAAACAACCCACAGCCTTGTACAAACCCTATAAAGAAACATAATGGTGAACCCAGTTGTAAGGAAGAAAACAATGATAAACATGAGAATAATCCCTTATGGGAGATGAGTTTTGATGGGTCCTGTACTAGAAAGGCTATAGGAGAAGGAGTGTGGATATGGGACACCGAGAGTGACTACACAGAGAGCCACGCTGTCAACCTTCACTTCAAATGCACAAATAATGTTGCAGAATATGAGGCTCTAATCCTGTGTCTAAATCCGTTGAAGAAGTTAGGAGCCCATAGGATAGCCATGAGGGGAGACTCTGAGCTGGTCATAAAACAAGTAAATGGTGAATACACAGCCAAGCACCCTAGGCTGAGGGCATATAGGAATGATGCCGAAGACATATTGAAAACATTCATTGAATACGAATTAGTGTTTTTTCCTAGACATCATAACGTCATTGCAAATGATCTAGCTTGCCTATCTAGCTCATACCACAAGACTCCAAGTGACCAACAAATTATCATTCAAACCAAATTCATACCTGCAGTGCTGGACAATGAAAAATATTGGCAGGTTTTTGAGGGTGACAAATAGATTGAAGATTTCCTGATAGGGAGAAAAGAGTTTGAGTTTTCCGACTCAGACTCTATGTCTAGTGATAGCTGCCTAAGTGAGGAAGCCCTAGAAGGGCAAGAAGCTCCACCCCAAGATGTAGATATAAACACTTTAGATGAAGAAACTGGAAATTCAACCACAGAATGTGAAAATGTAGACAGTGAAGAAGTAGAGGTGCTGTAGGCCAAAGATAAGAACATACCTCGAGGTCTGGCACCGTTAGAAGACCTTTTCGAATTCGATGATGTGGAAAAAAAGCCTACCATAGAGCATGCAGACTCTGATGTTGAAGAATGTAATATAGGCACAGAAGATAAGCCCAAAATGATTAAATTGGCTAATTATCTTCCTGGGAACATGAAAAAGAAATACATTGACCTTTTCAAGGAATTTGTGGATGTGTTTGCGTGGAGTTATGAAGACTTAAAGGCTTATGACACGAATATCATACAGCACAAAATACATTTAAAAGAAAATCAGAAACCCTTCAGGAAGAAACTTCGTAGGATAAACCCAAAACAATTGCCTGCAGTTGAAAAAGAGATTAAAAAGATGTATGAGGCAGGCATAATAGTTCCCGTAAGTTTCTCTGATTGGGTTTTGAATTTAGTAGCTGTGAGAAATAAAACATGGGAGATTACATTATGTATTGACTTCAGAAATCTTAATAGAGCCTCACTCAAAGATAACTACCCTTTGCCAAAAATGGAACACATCCTTCAGAAAGTAGTAGGCTCCAAGAGAATCTCCTTGCTAGATGGGTTTTAATGTTACAACCAAGTCTTAGTAATCCCAGAAAACCAACTCAAGACAGCCTTTAACACTCCATGGGGCACCTTTATGCACGTAGAAATTCCCTTTGGACTGATGAACGACGGTGCAACCTTCCAAAGAGAAATGGATATAGCTTTTTCAGATTAGATAGGACACTTCATTGTTATTTACTTAGATGACATAACAATATTTTCTAAGACTGAAGAAGAACACCTAAAACATCTGAGAAAAGTGTTTGAAAAGTGCAGAAGGTTTGGTCTATCATTGAATCCCAAAAGACTATATTTGGGCTACAAGAAGGAAAGCTTCTTGGCCACATTATATCAGAAAAGGGAATCAGGATAGACCCACAAAGAGTTGAGGGAATACTACAGATCACACAACCAAGAAACATCAAAGAATTACAGTCCTTCATTGGGAAGATAAACTTCCTTAGGAGGTTTATTCCCAACCTAGTTGAACACCTTAGGAATATGATTAACATGCTAAAGAAAGGTGTGGGAGTTAAATGTACTGTTGGAGCTAAACAATCTTTTGAATTAGTAAAACTTGCATTCACCCAAGCTCCTGTTCTGATCAGCCCAGATTTCTCTAAATATTTCCTGATATTCTCATTTTCCTCAGAGCATACAGTGGCTGCAGTCTTACTGCAGAAAAATCCAGAGGGAGTGGAACAGCCAATCTCCTTTTTCAGCAAAGCACTAAGGGATGCACCCCTAAAATACAACATAATGGAAAAATAGGCTTACGCTCTGGTTAAGGCTTTAAAATATTTTAGGGTGTACATATTGCATTCCCACAACATTGCTTATGTGCCTAAGATAATAGTGAAAGATATTCTGTCCCAAGACTCAGATGGGAAAAGGGGAAAATGGATCGTTGTGATCTTAGAATACGACCTTGAGATAAAACCCACTAAACTGATCAAAGGTCAGGGCTTAGCTAAGTTAATGGATGAATCAAATCTGCAGGCCCTTGAAATTAACATGGTAGCTGCCTTAGATGAGCAAGAAGGATTTCCTGATCCCACTATTGAAGAGAAATTTCAGAACTCCCCTTGGTACTCTGAAATCCTTTATGTTCTCACCAACCTAAATGCCTCACCTGAACTATCAAAGACTAAGGTCATATTCATAAAACTAAAAGCCAGAAACTACTGAATTTTGAATGAAAACTTGTACTGGAAAAATCCAAATGGCTTATTGCTTAAATTTTTGCCTGAAGCATAGGCAAAAAAGATTAAAACAGAATTCCATGCTGGGGAGTGTGGAGACCACCTGAATTGGAAGGCCACTGCAAAAAAAATAATCAAGGCTGGTTATTATTGGCCCACACTCTTCGATGACATCCATAAGATGGTAATTACCTGCCACAAATGCCAGATTTTTGAAGGAAAGAGAAAACTCCTTCCCCTCTCGTTACAACCCATCACGGTTGAAGGTCCTTTCATGCAATGGGGCCTAGATTTTATTGGAGAAATCCACCCTGCTTATTTTTCATAACACAAATGGATCTTAACAACCACAGACTACTTCACTAAGTGGATAGAAGCCATACCTACTAGGAATGCCACAGATTCAGTCATCATTAGGTTACTAGAAGGTCATATCCTCTCTCGATTTGGTTTCCCAAGGAAAATAATCACCGATAATGCTACTGCTTTTAGATCCAAGAAAATGGTTGATTTTTGTCACAGGTATCAAATAACGCTAGGTCATTCAACTGCCTATTACCCACAAGGTAATGACCTAGCTGAATCATCAAATAAGAGCCTTGTGGCCATCATCAAAAAGCTGTTAGAAGAGAACAAAAAGTCATGGCATAACAGGTTGGTTCATGCCTTGTGGGTTGACAAGCTTACAACAAATAAATCCATTGGCATGTCACCATTTCAGCTTGTCTATGGTACAGAAGCAATATTTCCTACCAGCCTTGGGATACCGGTAATCAAGCTGGCCCAAGAGATTCAAATGGGAGAAGACAGTATGGTGAGAAGGATAAACCAAACAATTCATCTTCAACAAGCAAGGGAAGAGGTCTATAACAGAGCTATCAAATTTCGGGAAAAAATAAAGAGGTTGTTCGACAAGAGAACTAAAGCTACTGATTTCAAAATTGGGGATAAAGTTCTGAAGTGGGACTCAAGAAGAGAGGACAAAGGAAAACATAGCAAGTTCGACAGCTTGTGGCAAGGTCCATACATCATCCAGGCCACTGTGGGTCCAAATGCCTTCTTCCTATAGGAATTAGATGGTACAGAGCTGTTTGGGGGTCCTATCAATGGAAGGATGCTCAAACACTACTTTTGCTGATTTACTATTTCTAGTTTTCATTTCCATTGTACATACCATTGCAGTTTTTTATTTACAAGAAAAAAAGAGAAAATGTTCCAAAAAACAGATAAAAAGGAGAGGTTTAGACATGCTTAAAATAAGAACCTCTAATGTGAAAAATATTGGCTCTAATATGATCAAAACCTGAGCCAAAGAAAACAAAAGAGCTGGTCCTAACATGCTCAAAATCTAGATCGGCAAAGAAGAAAGAAAAATCAGCTCTAACATGCCCAAAACCAGAGCTGAAATGAAGAAAAGAAGTGACTCTAACGTGCTCAAAACTTGAGTCACAAAGGAGAAGAAGGATACTACAAGCTTCAGATTTAAAGCCTTCGAATTTTTGTTTCAGTTTTCTGCAGATTTCTGTCCATGTGCAACTGTCTTTATGCCTTGGATCTACAACAAACTAGACTGTTTAATCCTAGTTTGACTATTTTTAAATTTCCTGTTGTAAAATGTAGAGAAGAAATCTGCTGGACAGTCTAATCCCAACTGATATTAGATTAGGTAGAGAAACAAATGAGACCAACAGTTTAGTATGGTCTCATGGAGTAATAAGGGTATATTTAGAATAGGTTTATTTGTTGTTATAAGAATAAATGATGTAAAGGGTCTGCTAATTCAAATGCACCCTAGAAGAAAAAATGCTAGGACTGTAGGATGGGTAGGTAGATTTTTGGGAATGTTTGTTGATATATCATATTTGTGGCAGCTGAAAATCAAAGAAGAAAGGTGGCTTGAGCAGTAGGCATCTGGCCCACACCAAAGATCATTTTCTGAAATCTTGTCTCCTTCAAAAAGAAGCCATCCCCATGTGGAGCCACTGTTAGCCCCTTATGACTTCCTTGACAAACAAGCAAGGGGCTAGATTGTTTTATGATCCTTCAAGGAATGCATTTCCCTGAAAACACATCATCCTTGAAGTCTTGTTATGATCCCTCTACTATTCTAGTTTCCGTGAGCCTTGCTGAATGATAAATTTTTCTTAGAAGGCCTTATTTCACCCCTTGTATCCCTGCAGAATTCCCCCATTTTATCCTCTTTCCCCCATTTTTTGAAGTCCCCTTTGTCCCCCCTATTTTCCTCATCAACCTCCTATATTTCCCCAAAATCCCCATGAAATCCCACCATTGCCCTTTGTTTCCTCAAATTTCCCCTCTATCTCCCTATCGTTACCCTCCTTAGGATTTAGAATGCATTTAAATGGGTTAAAAACCCACTTTCCGACCTTATAATAGGCCTGAGCCCCTTTCTCGCAAGCACCTTGAACCACTTCCCCCATGTGCCCAAGCACTAGGACCTAATGCTTAGGTCCTGAGCGCTAATCGCGATCGGAAGATAGTCGGAGGGGCGATTTTCTTTGTAAACTTAAAAAGTTCCGATGTGACTGGCTTATCACGTTAAGTCCTCCTCTTTGTTTTCCACCGTTGATCCGCCATATAGATCGGACGGCCCGCGCAATGTCGCAAACTTTCAATCATAACACTTATGTTTTCCCCCTTCGATCGGTCCATTGCAAATTCTTGCGATGCGATTGATCGTAGCTCCGACCTCCAATCCTCCGATCGCATTTCTCTTCCGATTACTCTCCCTCTTGATTGATGGCAGCCTCCTTCCTCCAATCGATCGCAAGTTTTCCCTTCCGATCCCCGATCACGTCGTCTCCCAATATCATCCTAGCCATCGATCCCCTTGTCTAATCCAACGACTATCGCTTTCCCTCACTCATCACAATCGGAAGTTTGTTAGTGTCATTCCTTTGTATCGCCGCCGATTTCAATCCCCCGATCCACTTCTCCACTGTTTATCTTCCTTCCGGATTGAATGTTCCTGAGCCAATCGCTTCCTCTGCCCAATTGCAATCGGAAGTTTCAATATGTGCCACCCCGGTCACCCCTCTGATTGCAATTTCCTGACTCAATCACAGTCGTTCATCCATATTTGAAATCAACGGCCCAGATCATCTCGCTTCACTCCTATCGCTCTTCCCCTTCTACCCTCCGAACAATTCTCCACCGTTGATCTCTGTGTCAATCCAACGGCTATTGCTTGTCTCTGCCAATCGTAATTGGAAGTTTGGTTGTGTCATCCTTTGTGTCCCCTCTGATTACGATCTCCCGATCCGCATCTCCACCGTTTATCCCCAGGTAAATCCAACGGTCATCGCTCCCCTTTCTTGATTGCAATTGGAAATTATAAAGTGTGTTCCCTCTATTTCTTCCCAATTGCAATGCTCCGCTATTGATCCTGACCGTCCATTAGATCCGAAGATCTAACAGTCAAGGATGAATTGCCCTCCGCCGCATCGGGTCCCACCGTGTACGATCCCTCCCTCATATTTCATTGCATTTCCTTTGCATTTCTTTGTATTTTGTTCGAAGTCCAAAATTTAAGACTTTACACTAAAGTCTTATATTTCATAGTTGTTCCACCCAATTTCATATATCATTCCACTACTCGATCTCCACCGTCGATCTTTGTCCCCTGACCATGATCTAATGATCTATGCTGCATTCCACCATCGAAACCCTATTATTCATAGTTTTCACCATTTCATTGCATTTTGTCACCATTATTTAGTGAAAAGCCACCATTCCTCCATCGCCATGCTACCGTTTCATCCATCCTCCCATTGCATTGTTTTTCTTGGTCCAGTTATGTATTCCATAGGGTAGAAGGGTGAAAACGCCGCCATAAACACACAGTATGGATACAACGGCAAGGTTTTCACTGACGGAGATGCAGAAATTAATATATGACAGGTTTTCTACATCAGCAGAATGTTTTCTCCATGGAAGGATGGGTTTCCCATACTGTTTCTATTCCATGCCGTGTTCCAGAGAAGATTTCCGCCTTGAAGTACAGTTCCCAGCTATCAGAGCATTTTTTTCACTAGCATGGTAGACCATTCAATCATTTATTCACCATTTTATTTGTGCACCAAAGGTACTACAGAGTACGACAAACTAGAATGCATCATAAACATACCCATAATAAATGAAGCCTGAAGAAGACCATTTTTTCCTGCAAAGGTGCCAGAGATTAATGCTTAGAGTTTAAAACAGAATGGGCTTCGGCTCTCTCTTTCTCTTCTGAGTTTAATGCTACATTTAGTCTCCTACCTACCTCCTTCGCTTCTCTTCAGTTATAGAAATCATGAGAAAACTATTGTAAAGGTTGTTGATGAGATATATGTGAATTGCAAGCTTTCTCTTGAGGCATGCTTACTGTGTAAAGTTGTAAGATAGGCTGAGGAGTATTTTTCCAAACTGAATTTCAAGCTATTGGAAAATGTTGTACCTAATTGGTGTTGCTCTTAATATGACAAGCACATTTCTTTGGATCCTGATCTAAAGCTATGACAATGTTTTTTTGTCTCTGTGTTTTATTTCATTCCATTTCATTTATTCTGGCTTGCATCAGAAATCTGGCATAGGATTTTCCCTTGTTAGGCACCCTATGCTTCTGCTCTCCTTGCCTTAATGTTTTCTGCTAAATGTGTAATCTAGGAAGAGATTTCAATTGATTTAACCAGTGTAGTGATCTGATATATTGTTGGCTGATGTATGAATTAATGAGTCTGCTTCTTAGATGTTCTTGTTAGAGTTTAATTGAATGAATTGGGAACACTGGGAGTTTAGAACACTATCTCTGCCTCACTAGGATCCTTTTTAGTTAGTTAAACCTTTCTAAGTTCCCTCAGTTTGTTCCTTGCCTTTCTTTCAGAGTTGCCTAAGAGTATGTCCAAGCAGGTCTGGAGTTAAATGACCTCTGACTTGATCTATAGAAAGAAATTGGTTTTCCCTAATTCTTTCACTTTCTTCCCTGATGTTTTCACTCCACCTATATTTTTAGGATCCAATGCTTTAGATGACTAGCCCAACTGAAAGCCTGCCTATTGAACAGCAAGTAAACCCTTTCCTGACTCCATTTTCCCAATGGTATTGAGATACTATCTAAATTGACCTCTCCTTTGCCTAAAATATTCTTTGCCTTGCCTTGCTTTATACTGGACCCTTTGTTCCTGATTCCCAACCACCAAATCAAAACAAATCAAAAAAACAAACCCGATACCTATAACTAGCCTAACATCTTAACATTTTGAGCCTCAAATACATACATTCTTTGACTATTATAGAGAGATCCCTCTCTAGACCTAGGAGGGCTAGATCCTAAGGTTTGAAAGTGGTTTGATGTTGTCTCATCTTTTGGTATTTCCAACCTTGCCAAAACATGGGAACCCCAACATGCACCTTCCACATCTAGCTCAAAAATGGAGAGAATGATGGAAGAAATGATAAAAAATATGAGCATACTTGAGAGAGCACAAGCTAGTGAAAACCTATAAGCTCCTCAAAATAGAAATCAAAATCAAAATCAGAATTTTAGGAGAAACCAACCTCCAAACAGACCAAGGAAAGATGATCAACATATTACACCTCCTTTTCATCAAAACTATGTAAGTGAGGTTGAAGAAACAATTGAACAAATAGAGGAAGATGACATAAACATGTTGGGAGTAGACAATGATAATTTTGAGGTTCATTACAATAGAAAACAAGTTCTTTACACACCCTATGATGATAAAAGAGAAGAGGATGAATATTACTATCAAGAGCTGGAAAATGTCATCATAGAAACTCCAAAAGAGTATGAACTTAGGAGTAAAAGGAATCTGGAAACTCCCAAAACTAAAACCTCTGAAAATCCTGAAAAAAAAAGCTCTATAAACAAAACCAAAGTTGCAAAATAGAAAAATAAAATAGTGACTGTAAATTTTGATCAGAACAAAGAAAAAGGCACTCAAATTAATGAAAAACAGAGTGCAGATTTTAGCAACTTTAGGACCTTAGTTATTGCTCCTGTTAAAAAAAATTTGACCAATGTAAATAGAGGAAATCAGCAAGCTAATTTTGATGATAAAATGGTGGTTTATAAAGCTGAAACAAACATTGTAAAATATCAGCTGCATTTTAGTTTGGAGCCGGAAATTTCCAAAATAAAAATATCTCTTCCTCCTACTGAATTAGCCACCCAATATGTATATAGATCACAAATTTTGAAGGTTTTTAACATAACAAAACATAATTACACTGTCAATCTTAATGATGACCAACCAGAGCTTTTATTTGGTCCTAAGATTGAGGGAAGATACCAAGAAGGACCAGTTCCTCCTTTTTATGTTAGTTTGAAGATTCATGACAAAATTTTACACAACGCTATGCATGACTCTGGGGCCTCTCATAACTTAATGCCAAAATTAGTGATGGAGAGCCTAGGCCTTGAAATTACCAGACCATATAAATATCTATACTCCTTTGACTCCAGTAGAGTGAAATTCCTAGGTTTGATCAAATACCTTTGTGTAAACTTAGCAAAATTTCTAGCCAAGTGTTTAGTAATGGATATTGTAGTGGCTGATGTATCCCCAAAGTATGGTATGCTGTTATCAAGATCTTGCGGAGATAAATTACAATGAACAATGAAAATGGATATGACATATGCAACTATCCCTGTTTTTAATCAAACAAGAAGACTTTATAGGGAATCTCATATGAAATACATGATAAGTAGCCAAGAAAGACCAAAAAACTCTCCTATCTATTTTGTACATACAGGCCTTGACTCATTTGTTCTTTTCAATCATGAAATTTTTAATGAGCAAGAAACCTTAACTAATTTAGTGGCCACTCCTCACTGTAATGTAGTGGCAGACATAGAAAAGGAAGGAGACTTGACATAAAGGTCAAAAAAGTGTGTCAAAATAGAAAATCACTGTAAACTAATCACAGGTCTAGAGCTACAGAACAGTTATCCATTACTTGTTAACTTTGAGAACCAAGAGAAGAATCCTCAACTTAATGAAGAACATGAGGAACTAGAATAGTTTCAAAACAATACTGACTATCAAGAACAATCTGAAAACACGCAAGATAAAGAGGATAGTAGTCAAACTTTTGAATCCGAAACTAGTCCTCTTTGGAGTATGAATTTTGATGGGTCTTGCACTAAGAACAAGGCAAGTGCGAGCATTTGGATACATAACACTAAAAATAATCATACTGAAGGGCATTCCTATAGATTAAATTTTCAATGTTCAAATAACATAGCTAAGTATGAATCCCTCCTTTTAGGCCTACACTTGTTGAAGAAATTAGGAGCCAAAAGGATAAAAGTTCATGGGGATTCAGAGTTCATTGTTAGGCAAGTGAATGGGAAATATAGTGCCAAACACCCTAGACTTAGAGCCTATAGAAATGATGTCATGGACTTACTAAGAACATTTGAGGAATCCCAACTTATATTTGTCCCAAGAGACCAAAATATCCTTTCCCATAGTTTAGCTTTTGTTGTTAGAACATGTTTAACACCTTATGAAACCAAACAATGCACTACCAAAATCAAATTTAGACCAGTTGTCCCTAATAATGAAAAATATTGACAAGTGTTTGATGGAGATAAACAAATAGAAGACTTCCTACAGTCCAGAAATGAATTTGAACTACCAAATTCAGATTCAAATTATGAAGATGACTGTTCTATTCAAGAAAATCCACTTGATGAAGAATTAAAGTCTCCAGAGATTGCTGATATAAATATGTTGTCTAATAAACTTGAAAACACCATAGAAATTAGTGCAGATTTAGAAAAAGAAGACTTAGAAACACTGCAATCTAATACCCAAATTTTGTCAAAAGGTCTGGTCCCCTCATAAGAGTTGTTTGATTTCAATGATGTGGCCAAAAAACCAAAGTTGGAGCCTGTTGAAACTAAAGTTGAAGAGTGTAACATAGGCAGTGAACTCAAGCCAAAAATGATCAAACTGTCTAAAACTTTGTCAGCTCACATCAAGCTGAAATACATTGAGCTATTTAAAGAATTTTCTGATGTATTTGCATGGATTTATGAGGATTTAAAGTCCTATGACACAGAAATAATTCAACACAAGATACCCCTCAAAGAAAACCAAAATCCCTTTAAACAAAAATTGTGTAGAATCAACCCTGTTCAATTACCTTTTTTTGAAAAAGAAATCAAGAAAATTTATGAAGCTGGAATTATTGTCCCTATTAGATATTCAGAGTGGGTGTCTAATCTAGTGTTAGTTAGGAAGAAAACATGAGAAATAAGGCTTTTTATTGACTTTAGGAACTTAAACAAAGCTTCATTAAAGGAAAACTACCCTTTACCCAAGATGGATCATATTTAACAAAGGGTAGTTGGTTCTAAAAGAATTTATTTGCTATATGGCTTCTTAGGATACAATCAGATGTTAGTACATCTTGATGATCAACTCAAAATAGCCTTTACTACCTTGGGGTACTTTCATGTATGTGAAAATTCCCTTTTGTTTAATGAATGTTGGTGCTACATTTCAGAGAGCCATGGATATTGCATTCTCGGAATAATTAGGCTACTTCATAATTATTTACCTTGATGTTATCATTGTTTTTTCCAAAACAGATGAAGAACACCTAGAACACTTGAGAAAAGTCTTTGAGAAATGCAGAAAATATGGGTTATCTTTAAATCTAAAGAAAACAATGTTTGGTCTCCATGAAGGTAAACTTCTTGGGCACATCATATCAGAAGAAGGAATAAAGATAGACCCAAAGAGGATTGAGGGTATATTGCAAATAACCCATCCTAGAAACATCAAGGAACTTCAATCTTTCATTGGAAAGATTAATTTCTTGAGAAGGTTCATACCAAACTTGGCTGAAATCCTTAGAAACATAACAAGCAAGATGAAAAAGGAAGAAGTAGTTAAATGGACCTTAGAAGAAAAGAAATCCTTTGAACTGGTAAAACAAGCATTAACCAAAACACCAGTTCTCATTAGTCCTATTTTTTCAAAATATTTTTTCATTTGCATCAAAACACACTGTGGCTGTTGTCCTACTACAAAAAAATTTAAATGGACAAGAGCAGCCAATTGCATTCTTTAGTAAGGCATTAAGAGATACACCTCTGAAGTACAATATCATGGAAAAACAAGCCTTTGCTTTATTCAAAGCCTTAAAAGACTTTATAGTTTATATTTTACACTCCCACATAATTTCATTTATGCCAAATTTAGTTGTGAAAGACATTTTAACACAGGACCCAGATGGAAAAAGAGGAAAGTGGATAGCTGTGATATTTGAATATGATTTAGAAATCAAGCCCACTAAGCTCATTAAAGGCCAAGGACTAGCAAGATTAATGGCTGAGTCTAATTTTGAAGCTCTTGATATAAACATGATAAATGCATTAGATGAACAAGAGGAGTTGTCCACTCCCATTATTAAGGATTATTTTTTGAATTCATCTTGGTATGTTGATATTTCATATGTTTTTCTCAATTTGAATACACCTCCTGGTTTTTCTAATAAAAAGGAAAGATTTTTAAAGTTGAAAGATGTAAATTACTGCATTTTAGATAATGTCTATATTGGAAAAATGCTAGTGGATTATTGCTTAAATGTTTTCCTGAGAATGATGCAGAGAAAATCAAGCATGAGTTCCATGGAGGAGAATGTGGAGGCCACCTCTATTGGAAGACAATTGCCAATAAAATCCTTAGAGATGGTTACTATTGGCCCACCCTCTTTCAAGATGTCCATAAAATGATTATTTCCTGTCATAAATGCCAACTCTTTGAAGGAAAAATAAAATTGCTTCCCTTACCTTTGCATCCAATCACTGTTGAAGCTCCTTTTTAGCAGTGGGGTCTAGACATCATAGGGGAAATCCATCCACCCTCATCTAGCCAACATAGATGGATTCTCACTGCAATAGACTACTTTACCAAATGGATAGAATCCATCCCTTCTAGGCAAGCCAATGACTCTGTCATCATAAAATTTATTGAAAATCATATCCTATCTAGATTTGGCTTCCCTAGGAAGATTATCACTGACAATGCTGCTGCATTTGGATCCAAAAATATGGTTGAATTCTGTCACAAATATCAGATTACATTGGGTCATTCTACTACTTATTACCCTCAAGGAAATGGGCTGGAAGAATCCTCAAACAAAATTTTGGTGAATATAATCAAGAAGTTGCTGGAGGAAAATAAGAAATCTTGGCACACAAATCTAGTACATGCACTATGGGCTGACAGATTAACACTTAAAAAATCAATTGGAATGTCACCCTACCAACTTGTTTATGGAGTAGATGCAATTTTTCCAACCAACCTAGGAGTGCCAGTCATGAAGCTGATCCAAGAAGTACAGTCTGAAGACAATGACATGATCAGAAGAATTAATCAGACCATACATCTTCAGAAAACCAAAGAGGAAGTCTACAACAGAGCATTACAAAAGTAAGAAACCATCAAGAAGATTTTTGATAGAAGGACAAAGGCCAGTAATTTCAGCATTGGTGACAAAGTTTTAAAGTGGGATTCAAGGAGAGAAGATAAGGGCAAGCATGGGAAATTTGATAATTTATTGCTTGGCCCTTATCTCATTCATTCTACTGCTGGTAACAATGCTTATTTTTTACAAGAATTGAATGGAGCTGAACTTTTTGGGGGTCCTGTTAATGGCATGATGCTCAAACATTATTTTTCTTAACCATATCAGTTTGGAAGCCTTTTTTATTTTTTCTCGTTGTGAATATCATATCCATCACTGCATTCAAAGTTAGAATATGAAAAAATACAAAAACAATACAAAAGAAAAGGGGGTAGATTGTAAAAACAAGAAAGGTATAGCCCCATACCAAAAAAGAGAAACAAATATAAAAGTGTGCAAGCTCAAATGCCACTCCTAAAAAAACACACTCCTAGTTATTCATACAGCATAATCATGACTAATTAGTTTTAAATTTACTATTGATAGGTTAGTGGAATAGATTTTCCAAATAGCTTAATCTTGGCTTATCAGTGAGGAAGATTAGGATAGAAGAAAAAGGGTTCAAACAAGCTCAAAATCTGAACCTATGAGTTTCAAAAAAGAAGAAAGGCTCTAACTAGATCAAATCCTGAGCCAAGGATAGAAGAAAACTGGTTCTAATATGCCCAAAACTTGAACCAGAGAACAAAGAGATTCCAACTCAAACAAATTTAAAAGCAGAGCTGAAGAAAAGAGAAGGATGTTCTTAAACTTTTAGATCTTAAGCCTTCACCATTTTTCTTTACTTTTCTGCAATTTTAGTCTATGTGAAGCTTGTTTTCATGCCATAGATCAGCAACAAATTAAACTATTCAATCCTAGCTTGACTGATTTTAAATTTTTGTTTTAGAATTTAGAGAATAAACTCTATCAGAGAGTCTAATCCTGACAGAATGTAGTTAGGTAGAGAAGCTTATGAACTCAACTGCTTAATTTGATTTCATGGAGAAATAAGGGTAGAAATAGACTAGTTTTATGCTTTTAAAAGAATAAAATGCTTGTAAAAAGAGTTTTCCAATCCAAATGCACTCTGAAAGAAGAAAAAAATGTTATATCATTAGGATTGGGTAAGTAGAAAGCTTGTTTTGATAGAATTAAATTGTTTCTAATGGCTGCTAACATTATCAGAGCAAAAGAAGATCAACAAAGGTAAAGAAAGTTGCAGCCCAATGAATGAGGCATTGATTAGCTTCCATAGAAGACATGTCTGAAGTTCTTGACACCTTCAAAAAGGTGCCATGCCCATGTGGAGCCATTGTTAGCCACCTATAAAAATTTGTCATATCAAATGGCGGCTAGATCATTTTTGAAGCCTTTAAGAAACAGTTTTATGGCCAAATTGCTAGTTCTTAAAGTCTTATGAAGATAAATAAGTCTTTAGTTAATCTTCACTGTTGTTTCCCTCATAAACCTCAGAAATATGTTGTTTACCTAAAAGAAGACTGCTCAAAACCCATTTTTCCCTTTGTTAGTATGAATCTTTTGTGGGAAAAAGACCACTTTAGATATGCATAACAAATAGCCCTAACATCAATTATGGCTGCCAATATCTTCAAATCTGCAGTTAGTTGATCCAAATAAAGCTACACAAATCCAAATCTATGCATAAAAGACATTAAGCAGTAAAAATAAAAAATTTCTCCATGCATCCAATAGATAAGACAAGAACAATATGTTTGAAAGAATTTTTATATTAAAGGGGCACCTGAGAGGAAAACAAGGAAGGTGTTTCCAATTCTCCTCAATGGGATGGGTTCTTGAAAGTGCTTAGCATTTTAGATCTAAAATTTATCTCTCTTGTTGGTGTAGAAAACCCAGACAAACATAGAACTCAAAGGGAGCTCACAAAGCAAATAATGGAAAATGTGACAATGATAATAGCTCAAAGTCAGACCAAGAGTATAGATCTAGAGTGATCTAATACGCAATGAGAGGTGACAAATGAATGGGAAAACCCTTCTATTTATAACAAAATATTAGGGTATTCTAGGACTTGGTGCATGAATAAAATATTATTAACCAAATTCTAGAACGACCTTTTAGGAATATTTTATTATATTTATTGGAGGGAAAAGGATTTTTGACTTGCGTCAAATCCTTTATTTATAAATAATAAATTAATAAATGATTTATTTATTATTTTAAGGAAATGGTGGAAATATAAGTAAATAAATAATTATTTATTTAATTATTTATAAATGTTTTAGTCAAATTTAACTAGGAATGTTATTTAAATAAGGATTAAATAACTTATTCCTCAGAAATAATCAAATAAATAAGGATTTATTTAATTGATTTCCTTGTTTTGGGTTAAATATGACTAGGAATAATAATTAAATTGATGTTTAACTAATTATTCCTTGAGGAAATATAAACAAATATAAATTTCTTTATTATTTCCTTTTGGGGTTTCCTGTTTAGATCTTACACAACTTAATAAAGGTGTTTTACTAAGTTATTTCACATAGTGAAAGAAATTCTACTTAGGGTAAAATTGGTCTTACATGGTGTACTTGGGTCCATCTAATGATAATAGGTTAGATGACCAAAAAATCGTGTAACACCCTTCATTTTACCCCTCTTTTCACTCATGAATAACCCCATTTTTATCCCTTCTTTCTTCATAAAATTCCTTCATAAGCCTCTTTCAACCTTCAAATTCACCCCAAGACCCTTTTATAACCATTTGATCCCCTTCAATTTGGTTTAGAAACTCCTTTTCCTCCTATCAGAAACACTATTTTGGCCTAAAAACACTGTTTCTAAGGCCTAAAATAGTCTAAAACCATATAATATTTTCTTCAGCCCCCGAGGGCTTAACTCTAGTAAACCCCTCCCTCATAGGACCATAAGCCCCTCAACCAGACACTAAAAGTCCTTAAACCCCCGTCCAAAACCCTCTTCCCTTTCATTTTCTCATTTCCCCGATGAAAATGTTAAGTTGAACGTGGACCGTTGATCTTCTCAGATCAACGACCATCATCACGCCTGATCCACCCTCATCTACTTTTCCCTTATTCATTTGACTCTACCTCTTTACGTAATCTTGATCATCCATTGATGAAATCCAGTGGTCAGGATTAAACTCGACTTCCTTTTGTTATTTTTATTCCCCGACAGTTAGATTTTTCGGTCAATATCTACCGTTCATCTTTGCAGATCAACGGTTGTCGTTAAACCTGATCTTGCTCCTACCATGCTTTCCTCATTTCATAACTCTGCCCCGAAGATTAAATCCGACCGTCCATCATAAAGAATCAACGATTGAAATGAAACCCGATAGACCCATTTTTTGTCGAGACCTACCTCCGCCTCGTAAAACACCTGCCCAACCAAATTGCGACACTTGGACTCAACTAACTCCTCAATACCCAGCTTCCCCCGTCATGTGCGATATACACCATTAGATCTGCGCCCACTCATCCGACGGCTCACAATAAATTTCATATTTTTTTTGCATCTGGGGTTTAATGCCCGAAAAATGTCTGAAACAGGCGGTTTTAAAAGGGATGCATGTCAAGCAGTGAGGCATATTGCGTTTTTTTGGAGAAATTATGAAACCACCTTAGAGTTGTGCAAAACCAACGGGTTTTTTCTAAAAACCACCCTCTTCCGCAATGTAACTTTTCATTTAATCTTAGCCGTTTTTTGATTTGATCAGACGGTTGTTTTTTAATCCATTCCCCATTCATTTTCCATTGTGATTTACTCCCGAAAGAGTCCATCAAGCAATCTTATCCATTCATCCTTTTTATCGAATGATTTTGGTTGGATTTCAACCCCAAGTATTTGCGTCTTTTTTTTTTCCCCTGAACATTTCATCAAGGCTCCTCCACCATTGATCTCTGAAGATCGATGGTCCTAATTCATTTTTCCCATCGATTGCATCTCCCCACCATATGAACTCCTGAACAATTCGTCGCTTGATCATGGTCGTCCATCGTTTGAAACCAACGACCCAAATTACATTTAAAACCCCCAAGTCATTTCCTCCATTTAGCCTCCGAATATCTCCTCACCTGATCTCCATCGTTCGTCTTTTTCATCCGACAGTCCAGACTTAATCTGACCGCCATTCATTCGGCCGACTCCTAAATGACCCCATTAAGAGATCTGGACTGTTATTTTTTATCATCCAATGGTCATGATCTAATCTCGCTCCCAAAATTTCCAAACAGTGCTAAACCTATTTTTTCATGGGTTTTCTCTCATTTTTGTTCGTTTTTGCAGGTTATTAAGGTTTTTACCATAATTTTTACATGAAAAGAAGGCCGGGGATGACGATCCCCCAAGCCATTATCCGTGAAGACAAGGAATGTATAGGATTCCAAATATGGTTTTACCGTGCATCATGAAAATTTTTAAAGTCATAAAGACCTCTGCGCACCTGCCAAATAAAAAAAACACAGTAAACCTTAATTATAGAGAGAGTATCAGTGTCAAAGGGTGAGATCAAAGCAGAAATCAATGTTTAAAGGTTTTAAACTCATTTTTGAGGGATCAAGGCATAAATTCGATTATCAATGGTCTAATCCACACAAATGAAGATAGTATGAAGACCAGAAGTCAGAAATTAAGCCTAATTAGGCCTAAAACACAAATTAAGACAAATTAACAGTGTTTTAGGGAAAAACAAGGATATCTATCAGTCTGAGAAGCCTCCACTGCCACATCAGAGGCTACTTGAATCCTCTCCAGCTACCATAAAGACACTTGTAGCCTCAAAGAAATCAAGGAAGGCATAGTTATTGCCTGTTTCAAAGATATTTTCCTTAAAGATAACTGAACAGTTAATACAACCAAAGAAACTTATTACAACTATTAGCAGAGTTATTATAAAGATAAGAAATAGCCATGAAGTCAATTTTCTCGTCCATTAAGCCTCAAAAAGCATAATAGAGTTATGAAATAGAGATATTGATAGAATGCATTCCTGCCTTATGCCTTGCAATATTTTCAATGCCAGGAATTGCATTAAGCGTAGAATTAATTATACTTGAACCCTAGAAACTATTCCACCTCCTCATTTTCTTATAAAATCTCCTTGGGGAGCATATTGTAAAGGGTTGGTTGCTGGACTTTGATGTAATACTTGTGCTCGGAAATTTATACATGTAAATAGTTTTCAGAGGCTCTTGAAGCTCTATTTTGTGATCAAAGAAGTTAGGCTAAGAAGAGAAGATGATTACTGTACTGAAACATTCAACTTGAAGTATGTAACTGGATTGACATCAATATAAAAGCTAATTTTTAGGATCCTGGTCTATATCATTGGTGAAGTACCTCTTACAGTGTTATTGTTTTCCTTTCATGTATGCCATTATGTTCACTTTTCTCTGATGAAGAACAACAAATATAGAGCTAAAATTTACTGTCAAAAGTACCCTACTCTCACTGATAATCATTGTCTTTATGTTTTCCTCCAATTGTGTTTTTAAGAATGACTTAAGTGTAAAAATTATCAATGAATGTTGGTTTATCCATGTCTTGATGTGCAAAGCTTTAAAGGAAGTTCTTGAATGATTTTTTCATTATATGCTAAGTAGAGTTGGACTAGGAAAGTTTATGGTTAGCCCTGTCTTCTAGTTCTTTCTCCAAAGGTTGTCTTGAAGGTTTCCCTAACAGTATGGTGAAGCAGGCTTAGATTTTAATGTATCTTGCTTGATATTAAGCTGCACTTTGTTTTCTTATCTGTTTTCATCCCTTCTAAAAGTAGTCATGTGGATTGCTGGATTGTTTGTCTGATAAGTTAGCTTTAATACAAGCTTGTCCAAAGAAGTTTAAGGTTAGCCATGTCTTTGGTTGGTTTCAAATGGTTTCTTAAAAGGATTTTATTGTTTGGAAAGTTGATAAATCCTTGTTGAAATTATTGACTTTTTCCACCTTCTCAACACTTTTAATGGTCCATTCATCATTTAATCTAAAGGATCTTTTGATATAGATGACTTGCCCCTTGGATCACTCTTGAAATTGTTGCAGAATTAAACCCTTTTATGACTCCATAGCCCAATGGATTAAGTGTTGTTTCATATCTATTCTATCACCTAAATCTTGTTCTGATTGTTCACACATTCACCTCTTGGAAACTCTTTCATTTTTAGGGCTTTCCACTCAATTAAAAATCATGCTCAACCATCCAAACAAACAAAAAACCTTTGTTCTTAATAACTAGCCTAGTATCATACTAAAAGCCTTAAAGATAAATCAATATTTGCACTCGTAAGAGAGATCCCTCTCTGGATTGAGGAGGGCTAGATCCTAGAATCCCAAAGTGGTTCATGATGTTGTCTCTGTAGCTTTAGTCTTACCAATCTGCTAAAATTACAGAGGCCTAATAGGTCGTAGATGTTTTAAGATTTTTTTTCTATATATATATATATATATATATATATATGATACAAATAATGACATATATGTATTCCTATCAAAATTATACCACAAAAAAAAAGTAAAATCACTGAAAACGGACTCCGTATGAGGGAATTGTGGTCAATTCAAGATTGATTACTTTGTTTTTCTTCAACCCTCGCGCGTGTTGTTTTTTCCATTCATTTTTTTTATTCTTCCTTTTTTCTATATATAATTCAGTAAAACTAACCATAGATATGTAATCCTCTTGAAATTTCAAGCTCCCCCACCTCCAGCACCCCCCCCCCCGCCCACACAACCCCCCCAAAAATAACACCTGAAACAAAGTCCGTATGAGGAAGATATGGTTGATTGAAAAATAAACTTTTTTTCTGACATTTTTTATTTTATTTTCTTTTAATACTTTTGCTTGATTTTTCAAGTGTTTTCCTTTAGAAAGTTTTGTTGTTCTTTGGATATGTTTTCTGTTATAAAACATATCACATATGAGCATACTCTTATTGGTTTGTTTTGGATCCAATTTTTCAAATTTGTTTAGTTGATCAAGTAACAACTAAGATCTATTTTTTATTTGTATTTTGCTATGTTTGGATTTTGTCAATTGTTTTGAAGTGATATCTTTATTCTCTTGTTTGTTTTTGTCACAATTGGTGGTGTTGTGATTATTTGTGTAGTTTTCATCTAGAAAAGTTAATTTGAGTGTGTTTCCATTGCCTTTCAGCACTATCATTTGATCTTTTTTTAGGCCTTTTTGATTGTAGGGTCTAGATTTTACCCTTGTAGAACATTGATCATTGTTGAGTCATTGTGCTACAACTCTAGCTTGTTGAAATTTCCTTCCTTTTGAATAGTTCGGTTTCTTTATTATTGCTTGAGTGTGTTTTTCTCTTTGGCTTTGTTTTCCTAGCTTTAATGCTTTTGAAGTACTTTGTGTTCTAGATTGGGGACTTTTATTTGGTATTTTTTCAGTTTCTTTGATTTTTGATTTATTTTTGGGTCAAAATCTTTATAAATTTTGATTTTTTTTCATTTATGAATTTGGTGAGAGGTGAATTATAATAGTAATTGGTGTGTTTTGATAAACTCTTACCCTCCTATAGTTAGCATTCATCAAAGTGAAAATAAGAATTTGCATATAAATGCATCAAGGCTATTAACAACAGTCATTCACATGATCCAAGTTTCACGCCGCATCCCAACTGTGTAAACAACAACCACTTAAAATTCATGCGATAATAAAATAAACTAGACTCATCCTTTTAATTTCACTGGTAGTACACCAACACTAGCTTAGGCCAGTGTATTCGAGATAGGTATGTGATTCAACTGCTCCAAGACTACGAAACAAACATAGTAGCTTGTAGTAGGGAGATAAACCCAATTTCAGTAGTGTGGTCTAGGAAGCCCTTCTAACAAGAGGTTCAATCACGAAGTCACATGGGTCGGGCAAGATGACATACCCCATTTCACTTAGTTTTGGGTACACAAATTTCATAATTTGTACGTATTACAAATGGTGTTATTAGCATTTTGTTGTAGCACTTGGGGGGCACTTGGGAGGAAAATCTCAAGGGGGTTTCAGTCTTATCTCTCTAGGCTAGGTGTCCCGGCTTTGTGTGTTAATTTGACTTACGATTCCCCCCCCCCCCCCCCCACAAAATATTATTGTTAGTGTTAACCTTAGTGACCTATATTTTTAGGGCTCATACGTAGGTTTAGGTTCAGGTTCGTCTTCTCTTTACCTGGGATGGATATTATTCATACTCTCGCAGTCTTATCAGAGGATGCCCCATAGCTAATAAGGGCACTTGCACCGAGTTTTCAACTAAAGCAGCTGGGAAGTAGGTTAGTAGCATAATTTTCCCACCGCTAGCTTCTTTCTATTTGGTTTGCTTGTGTGACTACCTCTTAGGACTTTTATTGTGTGTGTTGTTTTTTCCTTAAGGGGTTTTCACTAACATAATTGTGTTAATTTATAATTTTTCATCCTAGATAAATATAGTCATCGTCAGTCACGCCGTCTTCAAATTTTTCCTCTTGAAAGAGGTGGAATTATCACTCCTACATAGAGAGTTCTTGTTAATGATCAAGAATTAGATTAAAATATAGTTTTGGAACCTATACCTATTCATTCTAGTAGTGATCTGATTTCCATTGAAACTTTGCGAGACCATTCTGCTGCTCCTACTAATCGACCTTTGAAAAATCCACAAGGAATTGAGTTGTTGGAGTTGAAACCTAATGGTTAAACACCTGGTTATGCCATGTTACCATTGTCAATTTTCTATCTGATGGAAGAATCTAAGAAATATTTACCCTTGGAATCGATAGTGTCAACTTCCATGTCATCATTTCCACCACTCAGTGTGTATATACGTACTCATTCTTCTACACCTCTAAAATAGTATTGTGGTATTCCACTAGTTTTATCTATTTCTCCTACAAATTTCCCATCTATTTCGATGCCTACTCTAGTATCTACATCGACCATGGTTATTACTCTTAATTAGCGAGTGGGGTCAAGATTATTTTCACTTGTTTTTTCTCAACCAACAATTCATGTTCAATAGTTAGGTTTGGTTTCTTATGGAAATGTGTTGGGTGGGGGGGGGGGGGGAGGGTCATCAGTTATTCCTAGTTAGCCTAGGGGAAAATTTTATTCTAGCATGTCACAAGCCTGATAAAGTTTGTTTTTTGGATGGATGCCACCTACCAATACTTTTCCTGGAGGGGATAGTTTACTTGGGGGAAACCCTATTGTTAGTGTTGTCACCAATACATGATATTGTCCTTATGTCGGTGCTACTACAGATGCTAGTCCATATTATCCTCATGGGTACAACCTCGTGAGAATCCATTATCTTGCGGGTACTTTTATCTCTCAGGGAACATTCCCTAGGGGGAATAATCCTTTCACCATTCATCCTGGCCCACAATAGAAATATGTCAGGGAGAACCCATAACATAACCAAAAAACCATGCATCATTATCCTTCTATAGGGGGACCACAAGTTTGGCTAGAGGATTCTCCTGCCTGTGATCCATTTAGTCAACCTCATAATCCATTTCTATCTTCTCTTAATACTGGATTTGGCTAAGTTGACCAACAACCCCATTCACCATGACCCATGGTGGCATCCTATTCTTGCCAAATTGCCTTCCTATATTCCCAAATTTTAAGGAAATCCCTGAGAGAATCCATCCACTCATATCACCATGTATCACTTGTGGTGTTCATCCAACTCTCTTATGGATTATTCCATTAAGCTTCACTTGTCCCAATGTAATTTAACTAGATTTTCCACAAAATGGTACATTGAATTAGATACCACATCCTATGGTGTTTTTTCATCTCTAGCTCAGACATTCTTGACAAACTTCCAGCTGTCCAAAAGGTATGATATCAATTCAGTCCTCTTGTCAAAAATTAAACAAGATGATGCCACCTGATATTTGACCATATTCACGAGTGGAATTGTCGCAAAATGTTGGTTCGTACCAAGCTTCCTGATGATATTTTACACAAATGTTTCATTGAATCTCTAAGGCCTAAAATTTCCTAGGATGTTTCTATGTTCTGATTCGTTACTATAGAGAATGCTATTTTAGCTCCCTAACAACTCTTTTTTTTTAATTCACAATCAGGCATGCTATATGAAGTTCTTCCTAATGCTCCTAGGCCTTCCATTGATCCACCCAAACCTACTCTTGGCCCATGTCCTAATGGTGTGATTGGTTCCATTTATGATTCCATTAGCCAACTTATTTCTCAGCTTGGGAAATTAATTGTTACATCACAAGCACCAGTAAGTGTATCCAGATCTACAAAAGAACCTTCTTTTGAGTAGTCAACTAATTTTCTTATGGTGTGTTGGGCCAAAATTGTGAATTACGGATAAATCACGCTTCCCTAGAAAGGTGCTAGTCTAGAAAAAAAAGTGAAATAATATACGACTATTTTTCCTAACTCAAAATAGATACACAGAGAGGATTGGAGGCTTACTTGATCAATCACTTCCAAATGACTCCTTCTATCACTTCTGTTGCAACTTCAAATTCAAGCAGTTTTTTGGGGCTAAATTCTTCCTGTAAGAAAGAAAACTGAAACAACAGAATATTCAATAATATAGATATATATTCAATATAGTTATCTAAATCAGTAAAGTATAAACCGTATACATCAACCAAGATCTTGAAATATGGAAAATCAAAGCCAATACAGATGCATATAGGGAAAAATAAGTAGTACTCTTTATTGATTATATAAGGAGAGTTTACAACCTAATGACTAATTTGAAGTGACCTTCCAACAACGTTCCCAAGCCTAAACATAGTATAAATCTCTCCAACAAAAATCTAGCTCTCAATTGAAAATTCTCCAGCATTTCTCTACTCAAATTCTTTCTCTTCAATAACTTAGATCTGTGCTCAATTTATAGATTAACTATAGGTTGTTTTGCAATCAATGACTTTTCAATAATAGGAAAGAAATGTTTCCATTCACGTAGATGTCAAATGGACACTTGGATCTGAAGCTTGACACATGTGAACTCTTCTAGAAGGCACCGGCCAAGTGGATATTCTAGAACATTGAGAATTTCACTCTCATTGTGACCAATGCACCTGTGAATGTCGAAAGTGATTTGTAGAGAATCCTTGAATGGGGATAGCTACATATGCAATGCACTTAGGCCCCTTAGAGCCTGTATTAGTGAGCTCTCATATGCTATATAATAAGCTTCAAACCTTGGAAACCTTTTCTTGATGAAAGTCTTGCTTGATTTGTCTTGTTTCTTGTCTTAGGGCATGTAGCAATTGAAATGATAGGTAATTATAAATCCTTGATCATTGGTCCTGGAGATGATCTCTAGTTAACTAGGTCATTGGGAATGGTGCCCAAATTGACCTATAACAAGTGCCCCCTAAAGCATGAGATCCAAATAATAAGAACATTTGATTGAGATGCTTTACACTATGATGAGCCTAGAAATGAATCGGAGTGGTCACCTGCATCAATATTACAATACATTACATCATGATATATCTTTTTTTATCAAAATTTCTAAGGGTAGGCATTCGTATGTTCAGCACATAAACAATCTAATAACATGTACATAATTCAGAAAGTCGTCTTCCTTGGAATTTTTCCCAAATGCAGACATGCCTACAGATATAGGCCCATGTTTGGATGAAAATATGTATGTAAGGTCACTGTACAAATAATGTGTACAAAAATCCTGAAATCGTAGCCTGGATGGATGAAACTAGATCTGGGGTCTTCTTATCTCATTCATTTTGTTAGTATGAATCTTTTGTCGTAAAATATCACTTTAGCTACGCATAACAAATAGCCCTAACATCAATTATGGCTGCAAAATATCTTTAATTCTGCTACACAAATTCAAATCTAAGCACAAAATACATTAAGCAGATAAAATATAATATGGCTCCATGCATCCAATAGACAAGACAAGAACAAAGTGTTTAAAAGAATGATTTGTATTATATTAAAGAATGGGGCACCTAAGAGGAAAACAAGAAAGGTGTTTTCCGGTTCTCCTCAATGGGATGGGTTCTTGAAAGTCCTAAGCTTTTCAGATCTACAATTCCTCTCTCTTATTGTGGTAAAAAACCCTAACAAACATAGAACTCAATGGGAGCTCACAAAGAAAAAATGGAAAATGGTGACCAAGAATAGATCTAGTGTGATCTATTGCAATGAAGGTGACTAATGAATGGGGAAAACCCTTCTATATATAACAAAATATTGGGGTGGTCTAGAACTTGGTGCATGAATAAAATATTATTAATCGAGTTCTAGAAGCACCCTTTAGGAATATTTTATTATATTTGTTGGAGAGAAAATGATTCTTGACTTGGGTCAATTCCTTTATTTATAAATAATAAATAAATAAATGATTTATTTATTATTTTAGGGGAATGATGGGAATATAATTAAATAAATAATGGTTTATTTAATTATTTATGGATGATTTAGTCAAATTTGACTAAGAATCTTATTTAAATAATGGTTTAAATAACTTATTCTTAGGAAATAATTAAATAAATAAGGATTTATTTAATTAAGTTCCTTATTTTGGGTTAAACATGACCAAGAAATATAAACAAATAAGTTATTTTATGTGGTGAAAGAAATTTTTCTTAGGGTAAAATTGGTCTTAGATGGTGTACTTGGGTTCATCTAATAATAAAAGGTTAGATGACCAAAAATTGGTGTAACAGATTGCCCCCCAATGTACGAGTGTTAGGAGCAAATCATATGACCAAAGTACATTGTAAGAACTCAATCACTAGGCATCAAGAGAGAAGTGAGAGAGAAATGTAAGGATGCATGATGTGTGAAAGGACTAAACCCTAAGGAGACGAGACTTACAGGTGCAACAAGTCTCTATGAAGTGGTACCTATGCTAAAGGCGGCAGGGGAGGCATACCTATGCCCGTCGAGACAAAGTACAAATAATAAGGCGTCCGGAAAACCATGGAATGCAATAAGTACAAAGAATAAGGAGCCCAAAAAACCACGGAACACAATAATGAAGCATGTGCTGACCTAAACATGAGCCAGATAAATAACATCATGAATCCCACATACATGCGATGCCTGGAATAATTTTCAGGACTTATACAATAATATGGTAGTACATGAGATATAAATATGCCCAAATGCCCCCTACACATGGGGAATTTCTCGCAAAATCTGACTGATACATGAAAATCGAAGAGGCGTTGTAAGCGGCTGAGGTCGATATCATTATATGAGAGGAGCTGCATCAAGGGCTGAAATGAAGAAGTCATTCGGGTATGTGGGGGACTACCTGCAGGGCCACCCCCTCATGAGGGTTGAGACGTCTCACACACACCCGGAAATCACCAAAAGCAGTTGCTGCATCACTGGACCATCAAGTGTACAGATCACGATCATGCTGAAAAGAGTTCGAACCAATGTACACTGCCCCATAGACCTGGTTTCTAGAGTAAATGAGCTGATGTAGACAGAAGGAGGTCTGCCATAGGTGAGGTACGAGAGAAAAAAGTAGAGCGACTAACAGACAGACACGAATGATGATGATGAAATGGGGGATACTGAGTAGCGGATGGAAGAATTCCCTTGTTAGAGCATAAATGGCATGAATGGCTTGGCAGTGACTGACAAAATATCATGAGGGATAGGGGACAATGGTACTGAAGGCCATAATGTGCAACACGAGAGAGGGACCAAGCAATGAAGGATGGAGGACTATAGCGGGATACAAAGGGACTCGAGATAGACTCCATGACTTCGATGATGACTCAACTCAGATGATCTATACAAGGGCGACTCAATGGTGCTGCCACACAGTAAAGGTCCAATGGGGGACCATAAAAACATGAGTACAATAGGGTATCTCATGACGAAAATCAACATGAACAAAGACAAGTAAGGAGGAAAAGTGGTGCCCCAAGTACAAGTGTTGTAAGTGAAGAAATTCGATTTTGAGGAGGGTTATGGTTGAGGGGCATAGGTTCCCCCAAGAATTTTGTGGTCATGCCAAAATGTATTTTAAAAAAAAGGGAATCTAAACACATTTTAAGGATATGGTGTGCCTATTTGTTTTTGTTATGGTTATGCAAGTTGGGAAAGGAAATTAAGGATTACCAATCTCTTGTTACGACTGCATATATGAATAAAATGGCCTTTAAGTTTTTAGGTTGGCATACTTGGTGTCACTATCCCAAAGAGAGGATTTGGAGATAATGAACTAATGCTCTCCTAGAAAACCCATAGGTTGGTCAACCACAATGTCTAAGAGATTGGGTTGTTGATGTAAAATGAAGGAACGATAAGGGGTATCATCTCGAGAGTGATCTGAAGTTGTATGGGACTCTAGAGGTTCTTCTAAATGTGGAAGGATAATGGTACTAGAGTCGACGTGACCAGATACACTAGGAGAGGTGTGGAGAATTACTTCTCCTGGTCTCTCAAATATGGGTTCCCCCTTACCAAAACATTGGGTTGCAATGTAATGGCCACAAGGTGTATGTGGTTCGAATGCATGGTTCCGATGTAAGGGGGAATAGAGAAAATTAGGGGAGATGATTTCTTCCATAATTTCATCATCATGATAGGAGATGGGGTGACTGGTGGAAGAAAGACCATCGAATGTGGTCAAGCTACCTGACTCATCATCATGAGAAGAGAGGTTCACATGCGGATCATCACAAGGGGTGACAAAAGAGTAAGCAGATAAAGGATCTACTGATCGTGAGTCTAGGGTGTTCGCTGAAGGAAGGTCACGCAAAACAACAGCGGAGGATTCAAAGGGAATGTTCCCCGAGGGTCTCATGGATGATGATAGGTAGTAAATGGTGGATGAAGGCTCCGTCATCTCGACATCAGGAGGGGGAATGTCAACGGGAGCAGTCATGTCTATTAATTCTGCTGAAGAAAAATGTACAAATAGGGGAGAGGTGGACTCGTTGTGCTTGACCTCGAATTGGCGGACCGCGGTTAGAAAGGTGCGGAAGTCACCGAGGCGGGTACAAAGGTGGGTGTAATGGCCATGGAGATCACACAAAGCATAGGGGTGGTTGGTGTGAATAGTCTTGGGGTTCTTGGCGGTGGTCATGGAAGGAACAGAGGCTTCCGAGGCCGTGGATGCAGGGAACGCGACATTAACCATGGGCTTGATATGAGGCAATTCAGGAAAGGTATGGGTGGTGTGACCGACAACATCACACAAAGCACACTGGATGGTATGATTTGGAGGCCGAAGAGGGGTAGGGCTTGTCAGGGAATCATTGCCCTTTGATGCCCCCTTGCGAGCTTTGCCAGTCTTACCGGAAGTGGTTGCAACGAGAGGTGGTTCCTATTGAGGTGGTTGAGGCACTATTACAGCGAGAGAAGTCATGGGGACCGGTTGAAATGGGGTCAAAGCAAGATAAGGTTTGGGTTGACCAGGTAAGGTAGTGGTTGGAGGGTCAAGGTACCGAAAGGGTATACCCAAGGTCAAGTTAGGGAGGGAGAGGGTGGCCAAGATAGGGAATAAACTCCGGGAGGGGGAGCAAGGAAAGGTATCTGACCAGAGGGGTAGTGGCCAGGTGGGATGACTCCTAAATGGCTAAGTCTTGGGGGAACCATTTACAGAGGGTGAAGAAGCTCATGAGTACTAGCTGGATGGGAAGGTCCAGGCGGAAGAAGTTCGAGCAGCTAAGTCGAAGGGCTAGGAGCAGATTGCTGCAGGCGAGGTTGAGGTTGCTGACTAGCCGAAGTGGGCTATTTAAGGTCAGCCCAAGATGATTGCATCATGCAAACATTTGCTAAGCTGGGATTAGAGACAGGAGGAGGAGGAAGACTAAGGAAGGTTCCAAGCAAGGAGGAGTCTTTGTAGACGCCGGGGGAAACATTGGTCAAAGAATCAATGTTTTGTTTATTGGTTACAGAAGAGAGGGTTGACTCAGGGGAGGTCTGTGATTTTGGCTCATGATATGTCAACTGGTTGATGGTGACTACCTTTCCATTATGAGGGAAAAACATCTTGCGGTGGACCGTGGAGGGGACAACATACATGGCATAGGTGTAGCTACGCCCCAAAATAATGTTATAATCAAGAGGGGCATCGATGACTTCAATGTCAACGCAAACAGTCTTGCCTGCAAGAGTGATGGGACAATTACAGAAAAGGCCAATGGGTTGGGAGGTGTGGCCATCCCGCGCTTGAAAAGTGATTGTGGAAGGGGCAAACTCAGGATCTCTGAGTTGTTTCCAAACCGAAGCGGACATCACACAGGTGGATGCCCCCTCATCAATGATGCACCAGGAAATGTTATCGTTTTGGATTTTGACTGAGATTTGGAAAGCTACGGAAGCAGGAAGAGGAGGAGACTCCGAATGATGGGCATCGAAAACAATCAATTGGTCATCTGCTGGATCTACAGCGCCCAGGGCAGATAGTAGAGCTTTTCTTTGGGAGGGGCACGACCAGAGGAGTTCCAGCATTGAAATGGAAACAGAAGATTGGGTCAGCGCATCTACTATGCTAAACGAATGGGCAGCTCAGTCAGAAGCAGCATTTCGGCATAATGGTCCCTTAGGAATCGTGGTATGAACCTCGGCTTTGGGCGGAGGGATATGCAAGGGACTATAAGTTTTCGAAAGAGGCTCTGTAGAACCTGAAGAAGGTAACTCGGGGACAGATGGAGCAGGAGGTTGGGGGTACGGACGGGACTGAGTGTGAAGGTTAAGGTCGATGGTTATAGGTTGGTCAGAGTTCATCATGAGGATCTGGTAATCAGAGGTACCAAATGTAGGAGTTTGAGTGGTTACCGGTCCGTGAGGTGGTTAGGTAGCCACGAAGCTTTGCTGCAGGAAAGGATTCATCGTTCTCTATTTTGCATACACTTGCCCCTGAGGGGGTGGTGGCTACTATTGCGGGGGTTGAGAATACAAGGGAGGCGGGGGTGCTAATGCTGCAAGAGTTGGAGCATGGTCTTCGAAGGTAGGAGATTGACATAGGCTCTTTCTTCTCCGCCATTCCTGGACATGATTGAATAGGCGGGTCATAGAATATTGATGGAAATAAGTCAAAATTTCCATACCAGTGTCATAATGAAGGGTAGGCTGCAAGTAAGATAAAAATGCCCTGGCAAGAGTCGCAAAGGTGGTATGAGAGGAAGTGGGCTGATCAACATACCACTTAGAAGCTTCACCTGTAAGCGTGCGTTGGAACAATCTAAGATGGATGGAATCATCAATAATGGAATGGGATGAACACCACATGTGGAAATATTGGATATGGTTGGAGGGATCTTCTTCAGCAAGGCCTTCAAACTTGGGAATGTCAAAGGGGAGCTTGGTTGGCATAGCAGCCAACTAACATCGTGGCGGATAGGATCATTGATCAACTGATTGAAATCGGGGAGACTGAGGCCTGCCATGAAGGGGAGCAAGGGAGCAGTTGAGTTAGTTCCTGTGGCGGTTCTGCTAGTAACAGTCCTAGCATTAGGGCCGGGGTTGCCACTAGCGTTAGGCCCTGGACTAGACATGGTGAAGGTAACAAGGGGAGAACCAAAAGTAGGGGGAGAAACCAAAGTATCAGAAGATGAGTGAGAGGGCGGACTCGGGGGAGGACTAACTCAACGACGACAGGAAGGAGCAAGTCGACCAACTGGAAACTGAGGGTGAAGGCTAAGAAGTCTCTAGGATAAATGCCTTGGAGGCACAATGATGACGAGAAGAAGAAAAAATGACAAAGGCAGGGTGGTGCAAGATGAAGTAAGGTCAATGTCGAAACAAAGGCAGAGAGGTGCAATGTCAATTGATTTTAAAGTCTTTTCCAGGTGGTGTTAACCAGGATCTTCTTTTCTTAGGTTCAGTGTGTGGCATGAGTTAATTTTAATTGTTTAAACCCAGACGTTTTGAGAGTAAAATAAAAAGTTTGTTGCGTAACTGAAAAATAAATCTGCAGTAAATAAGACTGAAAGAACAGAAAATTAACAGCTAATAATGCATCAATCTAACCCAAGAAGGCGGGTCTCTCAAAACTAGTCTATAAGAGGGAAAAAACTACTCAAAGCACGCTAAAAAGAGGCCAATAGATCTAAGGTCAGGAGGGACAGGGATCGAAAGGAGAAATCTGCTGAAAAGAGGTGCAGATAACAGCAAAGAGGTAGAGGCAAGGTTACTGCTAGAAAGGAGGGGATCAGCTAAAGGTAGAAGGGACAAGGAGGTGGCCCTAAAAATGAACCCAAAAAAACTATATGAGGTGTTTTGAAAGGGAGAAGAGCTGATCTGTAGGGATCTGAAAAGGAAGGATCAAATCAGAAAGAAAAAAGGTTGAAACTCTGGAAATTCAGACTTCTGAAACATAGAAAAATTTCCCACAAAAAGTGGAGGGTATTGAAGACCTAGGGGGCTAGATTCCCACTTAGTTGAGTAAAACAGAGTAATAATAGGTCTAAATGGGCAAAGATGGAGGTCAGACAACCCTGACAAAGGTTCAGACAAAACCCAGAAAAATTCCAGAAAAATTCCAGAAAAAAGTCTAGGTCACAATTTTTGACCTATTTTTCGCTCAGGTCGCAGTTTTTTGGCTGTTTTTTGTGACCTGAAGCTCTAGGATGCAGTTTTTGGGCCAAAAAGTGTGACCTGCACTTCCAGCACTCTTGGTGGTAGATTTCAGAAAAAATTGTCGTCTCAACGGCGGCTGATGTCTGTCACCTGCGCAATAGGGCCAGAAACACACGAAAGTTAAAAATTTTAATGTTTGAGGGTTTTAGAGGTGGAAAGCACCATAAAAATAGGAAAAACAGGAAATGGAAGAGAAACCCTAGGGTCTAAAACAGCTAGATATGCAGGAATAGATAAAATGACAGTGGTCGTAAAATAAAACCCGTGTGGAGTCGCCAATTGTTAGTATGAATCTTTCGTCATAAAAGATCACTTTAGCTACGCATAAAAAATAGCCCTAACATCGATTATGGCTGCAAAATATCTTTAAGTCTGCTGCAAAAATTCAGATCTAAGCACAAAATACATTAGGAAGATAAAATATAATATGGCTCCATGCATCTAATAGACAAGACAAGAACAAAGTGTTTAAAATAATGATTTGTATTATATTAAAGAATGGGGCACCTGAGAGGAAAACAAGAAAGGTGTTTTCCGGTTCTCCTCAATGGGATGGGTTCTGGAAAGTCCTAAGCATTTTAGATCTACAATTCCTCTCTCTTATTGTGGTAAAAAACCCTGACAAACATAGAACTCAATGGGAGCTCACAAAGAAAAAATGGAAAATGGTGACCAAGAATAGATCTAGTGTGATCTATTGCAATGAAGGTGACTAATGAATGGGGAAAACCCTTCTATTTATAACAAAATATTGGGGTGGTCTAGAAATTGATGCATGAATAAAATATTATTAATCGAGTTCTAGAAGCACCCTTTAGGAATATTTTATTATATTTGTTGGAGGGAAAAGGATTCTTGACTTGGGTCAATTCCTTTATTTATAAATAATAAATAAATAAATGATTTATTTATTATTTTAGGGGAATGATGGGAATATAATTAAATAAATAATGGTTTATTTAATTATTTATGGATGATTTAGTCAAATTTAACTAAGAATATTATTTAAATAATGGTTTAAATAACTTATTCTTAGGAAATAATTAAATAAATAAGGATTTATTTAATTAAGTTCCTTATTTTGGGTTAAATACGACCAGGAAATATAAACAAATAAGTTATTTTATGTGGTGAAAGAAATTTTACTTAGGGTAAAATTGGTCTTAGATGGTGTACTTGGGTTCATCTAATAATAACAGGTTAGATGACCAAAAATTGGTGTAACATATTTGATCATTCAAATACAAGTCTAGCCATGTGAATATATGATTTGTAGTCGAACATGGAAATATATTGTTTGATTATCAGCCAATGATGTGAGCTGTTAAAAAATGAAAGAGAACCACCATTAATGTTAATGGCCCTCAAGGTACTGCAATACATTTCATAGGGCGTGAATAGATGATTTGATGTCGAACGCCAAACAAAATCTTTCGGTCAAAGGTCCGGAAGCGAGGATTTTTCCGATGATATAAGATGCCTCATGGTACTGGAATCTGATGTTTCTAAGTGAACTTCCTAGATATTGATTTGTTGTCAACAGGAACTCACCTTATTGCAAAATAGGAGTTACTGATTTTGGAGACAAGGGTATGACTTGATATAGCAATTTTCAAGGATGACGGTCATGAAAATGAAGGTTTATGAGTATTGCAGATGGATGAGTTCTTAATCACTAGATGACTTCTCTTGAACATATTGGCAACACTCTTATGAGTTGGCAGCATTGACCCAAAACCAAAGTGAAGGTATGATGAACCATAGGTGTGAATGAACCATAAAGATGATTACCCAACCCAAACAGTCATGGACATGGAGTAAAAGAAGTGTCATCTTCAAGAGAAACTTGCTACCAAAAATAAACTCTACTTACTTTTCCCAAATTTTCTTGATCTATAATTCAACCCTTTGGGTGAATAATGTATCTCTATTTAATAATTTAACGAGTCTAGTGATGGATTAAACTCGATTCTTACCATTATCAACAATCCTATCACTATTTTATGTTTTAGCCAGCTTAACGACAGTGATAGCCTGGTCCTTTTTCATATTTGGAGAGTCTGAAAAAGAGGACGAAAGAGAACTCCAAAAGTACTTTTTCATAAATTTGTCACTCAAACTCGAAAAAGTGTAAAATAATATCTGAGAGAACCTCTTTGGTCATGTTTAACCAAGGTATTCCTTTTTCGTAAATAATCTATCTCAGTCCAAAAAGGGTTAAACTTATACTAAGTAGATATCGATTCATTTACTTTAACAAGCTCGAAAAGACAAGTTCTCAGAAATATTTTCACATTATTGGAGTCTGAAAAGAGATGAAAGAAGACTCCAGGGGTTCCTTTTTTGCTGTTATTGAAGCTTAAAAAAGAGATAAAATTTCACTTAAAATCCTTTTTCATTTTTAACAAAGCTCGAAAAATAAGGAGAAAAATTATGCTTTGTGGTCAAGTCATTCTTTAAATAAATCTGCACGATTAATCTGTTCATCACTTGTATTTCACGTTTAGAACAACATAAAATGGATTAAAAATACCTGTTTCATGATAAAAACATAATAAAACTATATTCATAGCAATAAATTTAACTTGCAAATAATTAAATGACTATAAAAAGTAGTTTCACTATTTATTTTTACCATTCCATAGTTACCATTTGCATTTTGGAGTTCTGAACCTGATTTTTCCCTCAAAATTTAGTTGTTGATTGTGGTCATTTCTGTGGATGGATTTCATCGCCATTTGATCCAGGCTAGTACCATGAACCTCCTCTTCCCTTTGGTATTCATTTCATTTCCATTCTTTGCATATTTTTAGGGTTTTAAGGCCCTTAGGGTAAATTCTGCCCAAAATGAGGGCAACGCACCCCTGAATGTTGAAACATGCATTGCATAGAAGGTACAATGAAGGGTAATTTCATGTGCAATGCACTATCTCAGCCCAGGGAGTGTGTTGGGCATAGTTCAAGTTTTTGATTTTCATGTTGTGCCCAAAATTTGCCTAGTTTTTTGCAATGAATGAAATTTAATGGATCTTATGGTTGAATTTTAGGTTTCCATCATATTATAATGACGATTACATGGAGGGAAAGAGAACATGAAGAACAAGATATGATTTCCTTGAATGATCCGAGTACTGTAAGAGCCCTAAGAGATTATGGACTACTTAAGTACTTCAAATTATCGGGAAGGAGGCAACAAATAGAACTCTTGGAGTTATTAGATCGAGCATGGGATCCGACGATAGAGGCATTTCAAATTAAGAACAAAGTGGTTCCTATAACATTTGAGGACGTGTATTTTCTCACAGGTTTCTCGAGGAGAGGTTTGCCCAGTTATCTCACAGGGTCTACCATTGGAGGAGAGACAGTGAGGGATTATGTTATGAAGTATTGCTATCTAGGGGAAGAACCTAGAAAAGATGGAAAAATAAACATCTGAGATGTCAGGGATTTTCCTTTGAGAACCATCCTTTTCACGATCGCTAAAATTGCTGGCACTGTTACACTGCATGTAGCGAACAGATTGTATATGCAATATGCGCTATAGTGCTTAGAGCCAATAGTCTTCAACTGGTCTGAAGCTGTTCTATCTCAGATAAAAGAAGAACTGAACAAAGCAAAGGGAGGAAGGAAGAAAAATTTCAGTTATGGTTCAATCCATATCTCTTTTGCTTTGGAACAGATTCCACTGATGCAGCCACATCATGTAACACTGGATATATCTAGTCCTAGAGATCCTCAAATGCAGATATGGGTAGAATTCATGGGTTAGCATGTAGGCCAATCGACCTTTGTGTTCTCTATTGCATTCTTCACCTGGTTCTGGCAATAGATCGTCGCCATCAATGAGTACGCATATGCAGGTGTCGACTTCCGAGGAGATACAGATTTAGTATTACAAGAAGGCGCTTAGTGGGTTGCAATAGGTAAGAATGATTTGACCATGTTTTTTTATTTTTCTAAGGTTTGTACAATGTTTTTTTGTTTTAATTTCTTTCCAAGAGTAAACTAAATGTTTGATGTAATGCATATATTGGTCATGTTCAACCCGTAGAGGAACCAGAGCGCGAAGCATATGCGTTAGCAGAGAGGGTTGTCGGGAGAGAAGTCCTTCAGGATCTTGATATGGCTGAAACTCTGGCTAAGCTTCAATAGCACATAGAGGGGTTGACCTTTGGGATTCTGGATTATCGAAGTGAACAGCTTCCCATGTGACTATAGTGACACAATATTTCGGTTCCTAACCATTGGATGCAGTTACTCCATAGCATTTCTAGATCTATAGAATGTTAACATGAGCACCACTAGTTTACTTGTGAAATTTTGCATACATTTTGAGGTCAGATGACCAATGTGTCTTGGGTACAAATTTTGTAAAAACCTATAACTATCTATCTATATGATTTCAAAGTTTTTCCTATGTTTAATGTGCAATTGTATTCAATGATTTGAATGTTTTCTTTACCTATGTCACAAATGTCTGTCTAAAATTTGATTAGCTAATGAATCAGTCAAAGTGTTCAAATTTCTGGAAATGTGTTGATATTGAACAAAATAAAAATGTCTTTCTAAAAGTCAAACTCTTAGGAAAAATCTAATAAGTGTTGGATTTCTAACAGTATAAACACTAGTAAGTTGTAATACCATAAGTTGTGAGTCTAACCTTATGATTATGTGGATAATACCAAATGAAATGGCATCAGAGAGAAGTTTTTATCAACGTGCTATACTAAGCAATATTGTTCGTCGATCTACCAATACAAATCCCTTGAAAACTCACTAACTTGTCGTTTGGAGCAAAAATGGCCCACGCTGCAAAGGATAGATTATGCGTACTATGAATAGCACCATCAGCATATCCAATAAATGGTTCTGAAGATTCAGTCATCTGCGATGAAATGTAAAGAGGATTACTAATGTCAAGAAAAATGTAAAAACAAATTAAGATAGTGAATGCAAATCAATACCATATATACAATATAATACAAAAAATTACTATGCTCATGATTAAGCACAATAATTTTTCAAATACAACCCATTTCTAGGCTATGCCAATGGAATTCCATCATAATCAACTAACTCATAGGCACCCTTAGCAAGAAATTTTTTGAAAATATAGAGGACATGCCACAATGGCTTGAATTTCCCTGTACGTATTACATCAGCTTCTTGATCGTCAAGAAGGACCAAGTCACCCTCTGAGTAGATGCAAGGCTAGATATTTTTGTCATATCGTGACTTTATACACCTCTTATGCGCTTTGTTGGCCAATTGGGCTTCACAACGTGTTTCATATAGATGGATGAGGTTAAGGAGACGTTCTTCTTCTTCTGAGGTGTCAGGTAACAAGTCTATCACTAGTTTTAACGATGATATTTTGCCTTGGATTGGTAAGATAGCTTCCAAACCATACACCAATTGAAAAGGAGTAAATCTAGTTGCGTTTATCACTGAGGTTCGATATGCCCACAAAGTGGAGTACATGATCAAATTCCAGTTCCTTTTACAGAATCCTATCATTCGTTGAAGCATTTGTTTAAGAATTTTGTTAATAGCCTCAACTTGTCCATTTGATTGTGGATAATAAGGAGTGGAATTATCATGCGAAAATCCTAACTTGGTAGTCAAATTAGACATCATATGGTTGTGAAAATGCTTCCCATGATCCGTAACTATAGCCTATGAGACCCCAAACTGTGAGATAACATGGTTGAAGAAAAACAATGTAGTTTTTTGTCTTGTGTTATTAAATGTAGGCATCACTTCGGCCCATTTGGTAAAATAGTCGGCTGCAAAAATAATATAACCATGCCCCCCAGACGAAGGAGGGTTATAGGTCATGAAGTCAATACCCCATTTCGTAAATGGTCCAGCAGGGAGAATAGGATGCATTGGCATTGGCGGTTTGTGGATTCTACGATAAAAAATCTGGCATGCATGACAAATTCTGACTGTGAGGATGCACTATCGAAAAATAGTAGGCGAAAATTAACCAGCATGGAGTATCTTCTGTGTGGTAGCATATATAGATAAGTTTCCACCACAAGCTCCAGCATGAAAATCATTTAACACTTTTTCAGCCTCCTCATGAGTGAGGCACATCTTTAAAATGGTATCGACACCATGAGGATAAAGTGTATCACTGAGGATCAGATAATATTTGGCTTGGTATCGAATATGTCATTGTTCAGAGCTAGAGGTATTAGGTCGAAATTTTTTGGTTTGGAGATAAATAATGAGATACCCATACCAAGGATCAGATGATCCGATCCGAAATAGAGACTAGTCTGGAATAGATGGTTTTGATGTCGTAGCAGTACTATTAGAGGGAAGGTCACAGAGAAGCTCAGCCAAAAATAAAGACTTCTTTGACTTGGAATTGATGAATTCCAAATCAAATTCCTGCAAAATGACAATACATTTTGAATATTTTCCCCCCAAAAATTTACGTGATAAGATATAAGTCATGGGGTTGCAATATGAAACTATTTTTGTATTTCGGAGCAGGATATAATGGAAAAACCTTTGGACAACTTGAATAGTTGCCAAGGCGTACGAGTACTTAACTTTCGTATCATTAAGATTATGACTCAAATAATATATCGGATGTTCAATTCCATCTTCTACTTCGACCAAAACCATAGCGATGGTTGTTTCAACCGCGATGATATATAGGAAATAATCATGTTGATAATTAGGAGGATACATTAATGACACTCGGACAAGAGTGTCCTTGACAGCATCAAAAGAAGCTTGTGCAACTTGATCCCAATAGAAGGGAACCCCCTTTTTCAATAATCGTGTAAATTCTTTAGCCATTTCGAAGTAGTTTGGAATGAACCTTCTCAAGACGTTATCCTTTCCTTGAAGCTTCTATATCTGAAGTAAGTTTGATGGTGCAGGAAAATTAAGAATGGCCTAAACCTTCAGTGGGTCTATTCGAATTCCTTCTTTTGAGACTACGAATCTAAGAAATCGACTAGAACCAACACAAAACACACATTTATGTGGATTGAGGCATATCTTGTAGTGTTGGTAGTGTAAGAAAATGGCTCTCAAATGCATCAGGTGATCAGTCCGATTTTGTGAATGCGCTGGTAAATCATCTAGATATGGTTGAACAGTGTGCTTGATGTCATTGAAAGCATATTCCATTGCTCTCTAAAAAGTTGCCCCAACATTCTTTAAACCAAACGGAAGTTTCCTATATGCGCATGTGCCCCAAGGACAGATGAATGATGTATTATGTTGATCATCTGGGAAAATATTGATTTGATTGTAGCCTGAAAATACATCCATGAATGAGCATATTTCTCATCTAGCACAATCATCAATAATCTGGTCGATAAATGGAGTAGGATAGTTGTCTTTTGGACAAGCATGATTAACATCCCGATAATCTACGCACATTCTAATGGTTCCTTTCTTTTTCATAATGGGAACGATATTGGAAACCCACTCAGTTAGCAGAACAAGGTAAATGAAACCAGCACACAAAAGTTTTTCAAATTTTTCTTTGATGGCAACGAATTTCTTGGATGAACAGGATGAAGCCATTGGTGAACCAGTTTGACATCAGGTACATATTAGTAGTGTGTTCAACTATACTAGTATCTATTCCAAGCATTTCCTCATAATACCAAGCGAATGCATCATGAAATTCATGAAAAAAAGAGCGATATGAATCAAGTTTTGATGGAGAACAAGATACGCCGACATGAATATTTTCAACAACGCCTGGTTTGGTCAAAATATCGATAGAAATCGTTTCTTCGATATTTGATAAATTTCACTCAGAGTCAATTACATTAATCGATAAAGAATTCGAAAGGAAAGTTTTGATGGATGGGTGATATAGTTCACTGAGATTTTTTTCTTCATAATCAGAAAGATGGGAATGGTGATTATAATCTTCCCATGGTTCTCCTTCTGACATCATAGCTTCTAAAATAATTTCATCTGTCAAAAACTTTGAGGAAAATGGATCGGATGGAGTACCAAAATCTAAGGAACAATCAACCCAAACACTTGGCGACGCTGATTTCGGATTTGCTGCCCAAGCCAAATAGATTGATTGCTATGCCATCTCAATAGGGATGGGTGGTAAAACATCATCCAACGTAGAAAAATCAGAATCATTCGTACTCTCTCTTAAGCCAAATAGAGTGGAAGAGATCATGTAGCAGGTCTTGATGCTTGCAATTTCTGCCAATGTCGCAGGCAGTGATAATGCAAAGGTTCCCATAAGAGTGGAATCCTTTAATATTCCTACACCAATGTTATGAATTTCTAGTTGGGGTAAGTGAACAAATGGAACACTTCCAGTTACTTGTGAAGATGAGGAAAAACAGGATAATTGATTAATGACAATGATTGTACCTTTATGTGGAAAGGAAATCATTCTAAAGTATGTAGAAACAATGGAAGTCATTTCATATACCCATGGTATTCCAAGTAAAATATTATAGTCAAGGGGTATGTCAACAACCTCGACATCAATATTCACTATTTTCCCCCCTAATTCAACATGCAGGTTATTGATAATACGACAAGTTTTATATGTTCTTCCATCAAAAGCCTTCAACGTCATTGATGATTGTGATAATCGTGGTGAGCCAAGTGAATTCCAAAAGTTTAGAGACATAATGCACGTAGATGGTCCCTCATCAATAATAGAGCAATGAACAAGGTGATTGAGAACATTTACTTGTATGGAGAATGCCAATTTTGCTGGTAATTGCGGCACCTAGCCCGTATGGTTAAAGACGATAAGATTAGAATCAGTCGGATCAGTTCCACCAATGGACGATAATAAATATTTTTTCTGGGAGGGACAATTTTGTAATACCTCAAGGGCAGACATAGTTGAAGGGGATTGAGCCAAATCTTCAACTATATTATAATTTTGTGCAACTCTTGCTCGAGGATTATATGTCGATTTATGAATTACCCCCTTCGGTGGCTTAATTGTCAATTCGAGAATAACAGTAGGTGGTACTGATTCATTAGATGGATTCGTTTTCCAGGTAGTAGGTTTATCATTGGTCAGAATACCATATTTTTTATTCCACGTCGACATCAAAATATCTTGTGAAGGTTTTGTGGTGTATAACATTAGCACTTGGAACTAAGAGCTAGATCCGTAGCAACCAAATTGGTGTCCGGATTTGGAAATGGGTCTGTCAACACAGCAGATGCATGAGAAGTCTTTATTATTTTTGAGACTTCAGCACAGTGAGAAAAATTGATAACAAAGTGTTCCTCATTACAGAGTATGCATGGATAACGAGGTTTCCGTGGTCCAGACGGTTGATCATATGATTTTTCATACAGGTTAGAAGTTTGTTTTTTCTTTGATTTTAAATTTTTCTTACTTCCTAGTTTCTTGTCACTTTTTCCTTTGTCAAATGACACATTGTTAATTTTAAAAGTAGGATCAAGATCAGATGCAGTAGCATGTTGTGTGCTTGTAGTTCCTATCAAGACATTTCTAGCATAAGAGTCCTTTATTTGAGGAGGAATATTGAAATTAGATCGCAACGTGTTAGGAATTTTTTCATAGAGCGTGTCGGACTAAGTATAAATCAAGTCTAAATATTGGGCACGAGCAATACATTTATCTTATATGATGACACCACCTTTAAACACATCCTCAGTTATAGATGGTAACAGGGAATTAATGAACCATTCAGCAAGGACTTGATCCAGAACAAATGTCTTAACTATTCATTGACAGTGATGCCACTCATGAATATGATCAGAAATGCGAGTAGCATTAGTGTTTTTGAAGTTGGTCAAGAGTTTCGTTCCAGCTTTGTATCTGATCGGTAACTGGGAATGTGTCAAAAATACAGTAGCTAAACCAGTGAAATTGTTGAAAGAAGCGCTAGGTAACTCAATGTACCATTTAGCAGCCAGACCTGTGAGCGTACGCTAGAAAAGACTTAGTCAAACATAATCATCATTAAGGGAATTTGATGAACACCATAAATGATAAGTCATGACATGAATTAATGAATCTTCTCCAGGGTTTCCATTGAATTTGGGCATATAGGAGGGTAATTTATGATGTATCATTGGCCACCAAGGAGCATAATTTATAGGATCATTGGTTAACCAATTTAAATCTGGTAATTCTAAGGTTGCAAAAAAAGGCAATTATTGATTAAGGTCAGGTTGAGCATAGCCAGGGTAAGATGGAATTGCTTGGGCAACAGGCCTCTCAGCATTAGCATATGGAATCTGTTGCTAGTAACCCAGATAGGGGTTGTTTTGCATAGCTAACGCTTGAGGATATGGTTGACCAAAACTCAGATATGATACTTGTTGAAATGAAGTTTGAGGCATTTGCACTTGTGGCTACCAAGGGGTCTATCCACCAATGTTATAACCCAAATTAGAATAAATTGGATTCCGTTGATATGTATAACCAGTTTGCATTTGTGACATCCCATAAAATGGTACACCAGCTTGTGAATAAATGATTCCTAATACAGGTTGTTGTAAATTAACCAAAGGATTTTGAGTTTGTGGACCCAACATTTGATGATATTGAGTTGAAGGACCTGCCTGATAAGGTTGATGTATAATATTTCGATTCTGTAATAGGGTTATAGATGTATTAACAAGTGTTAATGAAGTGGGTGTAACAGGTTGAATAGGTTGATACAATTGTACAACCATTTGTGGTTGGAAAGGTAGAGTGGGCTCCCATTGACAAACATTCATGCCAACATTAGTTTGACCAAAAAGTGACTAAGTACTGTCATATTGGGTGACCAAATGTTTCCCCCTAGCATAAGGAGGATAATAAGATGGAAATTTTTTTTCTCCAAATGCTAGGAGTCTAGTTGATATGGTACTTAAAGGAATTGACCCAAAAGGGCCGACTTGATATTGCCCTAATGATGTATGTAATGAATAAAGCCATTCAATACTAATGATAGGACTACTAGTTAAAACACCAGATGATGAAATTGGAAAAGACAATGAACATGAATATGCACTAGAGAAAGTGCCAAACAAAGATTTGTAACATGTTGGGACTGAAGGGCCACCGTGCAAATATGACTCTAGTGAGGTTGTGAGCATTGATGGAAGAGCGAGGGTAGGAGCTGATGTAATTGGAACAACAGACCCAATCGAAGATGTTGGTTTAGACATGGTTGTTTGACCAAATGTATACCCTCAAAAATCAACGGGAGATTGAATAGAAACAGGATAAACAAAAGCAGATGGAAACGATTGAGTAAAAGAATGGTACAGATAAAGGTACTCCCAAAATGGGTTGGAGTTAAAGGTGTATTTTCTTGTGGGATTTCGTTAATCACAATTAAACCAGGAGGAAGAACTTCACCATCAGGCCCAAAATGTATTTCAGACGGTTGACTGTGTGATATAGGAGTTTCAATAGCTACAGAAGTTTGTGGGATGACCAAGGCAGGAACAACTTTCGATTTTTTGACTTCAGGATTCAGATGTTCAGGAAAAGAAGAGACAGGATCTGGATCAATTTTTGATTGAACAACGTCGGGTCCAAGAGGTATGTTCTCAACGATTGAATGGATTGTGACCACGGGTAGCTGTGAAGACTCTGTTTTGACAACATTAGATGAACCGGGATGTGTGGAAACAATTTGAGCTAAATCTAGTTTAAAAAATGATATTTCACCAGACGTACGGATTGTACTTGATTCGATAGATCGTGATCGCCTTTGCCTAACAGAAGTAACTTCTAGTGGTAAAGGTGGTTTTAAAGCTAATCTATGCGAACGACGGGGGTTAGGATTTTTTTCTTCCAAAATTACTCATTTATTTTAACCGAAAAACAAATAAACAAAAAGAGGGTAATGCTAGGAAAAAGGGTTTACCAAGAAACTGTGAACTACAGAATACCTCTTGGCGAACCAAGAAGTATGGATAGGTAATATCCATGAATGATGTGTTCATTGTATCACAATTTCAAGGAGGCCAACTCAGTTTACTATGGATGGATAGCACCTAAAATTTTTCCTCCCAAATATACCTGAAGCTACGTGGAGGCCCAAGTCCATATTAGCACTATCTGATGCGAAACCGCATAGTGAGAGCACTCCTTTATAGTTATCATACTGTAACACTGCCCGATATACCTGAAAGTATGTGGAAAATCCATGATATACTTACGTATGTGGAGTCAGGTATCACACTCAGAATGTATCATAGCGAATTTAACGACAACTACTATGTTTTACGACGCCGGAACACGTCCCTAGCCTAGACCTTCTAAATTTTATCATTATGGTTCCAATGCGTTGTTAAGTAAATTGAAATTAATTTTATCTTGATCTTGCTTAAAAATTTTCCTTTCAAAGGCTCACCACGATGATGTGTATGAAATTCCTAAAATGAAAGCTAAGAATGATAAACAACCTTTCACTTTCATCTTTTTCAATGAAGAAACTAGCTACTAAGGGAAGCAAACAAATCAGTGAACAAAACAAATCAATGAATCAAAAACTAAATGAAGATTTCCTAATGTTCCTTTTTCAAAACACACATTATTCTACATGCAAATGCAAGTTTTTCTTTTCAGTTTCCTTAATGTTATGAATGCAGAAAATAAACTAGGTGCACTAAATCAACAATTCAAATGATTTTTACTTTCGAGAAACGAAGAATACAAACAACAATTTCTCTTTTGAAGGAAAAACGAGGATTTCGATAGTAATTTCTCCTATCAAGGAAATGAAGATTTTACGACAATTTCCTATTTCTAAAGAAAATGATTCTTAATTTGAGCGTAAAAAGAACTTTAAAATCAACTTGTCAATGATAAAGAAAAACTTTTTAAACCAACATTGAACAAATTTTCAGTCAAAGGAGAAGAAGTATATAGATTCATTGGTCAATTGAGGATCAAACTTTTCAGAACACAGCAGTAAACAAAACTGAAGTAAATTGCAAAGGAAAATTCAAGGGAATTTGATTACTTTCAGGAGTCAATGCAGTCTACATGGGGAAACAGTGCTCTGCAACGTAGGCTAGGAAGGGAGACAGTGCTCTAAAAAGAAGAGTGTCTAGTCTAAGGGTGCATTGGGCACAGTATACAAAGAAAAATACTTTTGTTTAACTCAGTGTCTTTGCAAATTAAGCTCTAAAAAGGTTTAATATTTGTGTGTAACAACTAATGGGTGGATAAACAAAGGAAATCAGAGGCTTAAATACCTAGAAATAAGAGAAATTCTCCCCAGTGGAGTCGCCAATTTATTGGGCCAGAATTGTGAATTACGGATAAACCATGCTTCCCTAGACATATGCTAGTCTATAAAAACAGGTGAAAGAATATACGACTATTTTTCCTAACTCATAATGGATACACAAAGAGGATTGGAGACTTCCTTGATTATTCACTTCCAAATGACTCCTTCTGTCGCTTCTATTGTAGCTTCAAATTCAAGCGTTTTTTTTGGGCTGAATGCTTCCTGCAAGAAAGAACACTGAAACAACAGAAGATGCAATAATATAGATATCTATTCAATATAGTTAGCTAAATAAGTAAAGAATAAACCATATACATCAACCAAGATCTTGCAATATGGAAAATCAAATCCAATACAGATGCATATAGGGAAAAATATGCAATACTCTTTATTGATGATAGAAGGAGAGGTTACAACCTAGTGACTAATTTGAAGTGACCTTCCAGAAAAGTTCCCAAGCCTCAGCATAGTATAAATCTCTCCAACATCAACTACACAAATCTAGCTCTAAATTGAAAATTCTCCAGCATTTCTCTACTCAAATTATTTCTCTTCAAGAAATTATATTTGTGCTCAATTTATAGATGAATTGTAGGTTTTTGTGCAATCAATGACTTTCCAATAATAGGCAAGACATGTTTCCAGTCATGTAGATGTCAAATGGACACTTGGATCTAAAACTTGACACATGTGAACTCTTCTAGAAGGCACTAGCCAAGTGGAGATTCCGGAACAATGATAATTTCACTCCTAATGTGACCAACGCACTTGTGAATGTCGAGAAGTGCTTTGCAGAGTAGCCTTGCATGGGGCTACCTACATATGCAGAACACTTAGGCCCCTTAGAGCCTACATTGGTGAGCTCTCATATGCTATATAATAAGCTTCAAACTTTGGAATATTTTTCTTGATGAAAGTCTTGCTTGATTTGTCTTGCTTCTTGTCTTAGGGCATGTAGCAATTGAAATGATAGGGAATGATAGACCCTTGATAATTGGTCTTGGAGATGATGTCTAGTTAACCAGGTCATTGGGAATGGTGCCCAAATTGGCCTATAACGCGGTGAATTCCACAACACCTAATAAAAATTATAAATCTCATAGTAAAAGTAATAATAAGAAGAATAAAATAAAATAATTCTTAGGAATCTCTACCAAATCCTCATAATTAGGGAGGGGGCACTAGTGAGCATCGTTGAAAGATTAAATTCCCTTGTGAAATTTGTAAAGGTGAATATCTTACTCAGAAATTACCTTGGATGGATGAAATTAATAAGCTCCTTGCACCACTAAAATATACCCAACAACCTGTTTTTTTGACTCATCCATATCCTACACAAAATCAACAACAAATGGCTGCACAACCTCCTCAACCTCTACAAGGGTGAAATGAGGGGCCATTCTTTAACCCTACCACTATTTCATTTTTATTGATGTTCAAAGAAGACATTAATGTGACCATGCAAGCCAATTCATATGACGCTCTTGAGTCAAATTCTTCTCCTAAGTGTTGAGATCCAATAAGATGATGATCCTAATGAAAAATAAGCACCTACACTAGTTGGGGCCCACACGCTATTTTTAGGTGTATGTATATTTTTAGAATGGTGAGCATATTATATTTATAAATGAGATTCTATTTTTAGATGCATGGGTGAAGTCTATTTATATATCGCATGTCTAAAAATAGATCAGATGTCAATTATTATTATCCCTTAATAATAATTAGATAATAAATAATAATATATTTTCTTGAAGCACTTGATTTCAATTAATTGATGTGGAAAACCAGTTGATTGAAGGAACTACAACTTGTAAGATTGGTTGGTGTGACATGCAGAGTGGAATTCATTGTAACTGAGAGATACAAAGTTGTAAAAAAATTAGATGTGTAGTTATGCGAGTTCTTGTTTAGTTTAACTCAGTTAAGTGAGTTAAACTCAGTTGTAACTAGTTGTAACTAAAGATACACTAGTAAGAGATCAGTGAATTAATTTTTTAATTAATTCACAAGCAGTGGTCTCACATGAAACTGAAGAAATACTATTTTTAACTACATGCATGTCAGATCCAATGGAGACCTAGTTGAGAGATAGGTTAAAGGGTCTGTTTGACTATCAGTTGTGACTATAGTGGGTGCACAAGTGCAACCAAACACACATTGGATATGCCAATGAGGATTGCAAAGTCAAGGGAAGGCATGATCAAATTCATTAAGGGATATTCATCATTAGGGATTGCGTAGTGGAGGTAGGTTGTCACGAGGCAGTAAATTCGTGCATGTGTGAGCCAATTTTTGTATCACAATTGTTAACACTGGAAAATCGTACAACAGAAGATGACATTAATTAATTTCAAGCCAAAGGATTTACAGGGCTGGAAGACATTACAGGATCTGGAAAGTATTTAAAAATCTCAAATGTTTAAGGAAAATCAAATTTGAACTATTCTTAAATGTTGATTGTGCGCAATATCCTTCGAGAAGAGTGCCTTCTGTGCGCCTTTTGGCCTGATAAGAGTGCATTCCTGAGAGTGGCGAGATGTCACTATCCAGGACCACATAAAGCAAAGGACGAGTTACTCCTTACTTGAAGCTACCTAAGGACAACCACTAATGCCTCCTTATACACTATGTGAGGACACAATGGAATATTTGGAGCACACAAAGGAATCATACCTCTCCCTTGGGTCACCATCCACAATGTACCAAGGGAGGGAAGGAGGATTTGAAATCCCCTATATAAAGCCAACATGAGATGAAGAATGGGTGATCACATTGTTATGTTGGCTAGAATTTCCCAAGAAATACCATAAGTGTGTGACCTGGAGCTGGAGATAGAGGGGACTCACTTGTTGGCCATCCAACAAGCTCATTCCACATAGTAGAGAGAGAGGGAGACGACACTGAGGCAAGGTTGGGATAATCACATCCTTGCATCGGGACCTAGAACCATTTTCTAGGTGCCCTTTGGCAAGAGGGTAAAGTATTTATGTCCTTACTACCAATGCTCAATAATAGGGTCCTAGAGCCACCGTTTGCATTATTGTGTTGTTTGAGTCGTTCATAGCTTTTGTTTATTTATGTTTAGTTGTAGTTTAGTTTAGACTACATTTGCATGCTTCTTTTTATATATAGTATGCTCAGTTACTCCACTTCTTTCTACCTATTACAAATAGTTTAAAGGGGTAAACCGCACACCTTAAACTGGTGTGATTTTGTACATGCATGCAGCAAACACACCACAACAGGATTGGTGACTCCACTAACGTTTTATTACCACATTTATGTGGTTGTACATTATTTTTCAAGAGATATTTGTCTATGTTGTGGAGTGGAGCTAAATGTCCTCTGATTTCTCTTGTAGTCCCTAGATTCACCTCGAGTGACAGACTGAAGAAGAGCAGCTCCTATTTTTTTTTACTTGTAGGATTTTGAGTGCGTTTTTTCCTCACAGATGTGCAGGGCGCGTGTTTAGTGTTGACCCACGTGCAGGAAGTGCACCTGTCTCAGCCTTTTGCGTGCAATTTACAGAATGATAAATTTCTCCCTAAATTCTGTCTTTTTCTGCTTGTAAAGTGCTTGGAAACCCCTAATACACTTGCTAGAATTGGTTGTGGTACTCTGCAGCTTGTTAAAACTCACTTTTAGATGCTTTCTATAGGCTTAGTGTCAGTTTTACTTCAAGTTTATTTTTGCAAAATTTACACATAGTTTAAGTAGGGGGGCAAAGTAACTTACATTTAGAAAAATTTATGTTTTGCAAATTTTGGTACTCACACCTAGATAAATTGTCCAAGAAAGTGGCCCAAGACCATGCATGCATAGCTATTTTTCTTTGTTCTAGTGTAAATTTTTTTAGTTTGGTTCAATTTTTGTACTAGGAATTGCGGGACTAGGATTGAATTGTTTATAGAAGTGAAAGTAATCTCTACTACCTTTACACCCTCCGGTGATCCTAGGTAAGCGTATGAATGCTCCATATTCACAATTCTCCATCTCTCTATAGCTAGTCACATAGATTAACTAGGAAAATTTGAAAGCGGCCCATTATCCGCACATGTTTTCCATTTGAGCCAAGAAAAATACAACATAGTTTAAATAAGGGATTTTTAAAGGATCAATGATATCCACACATTCAAACTATGTGATTGTCCACTTTATGCTCATGCATGCTGACCCATTAAGCGAAGCAAAGAAACCTAAAAATAACTTAACCAAACTCACTAAATTCTCCCCACAACGGCCACAAAAGAATTTATAGCTTAAGTTTGGATCAAGGGGATAGGCATCCAATAAGCCACCTTGACCATACTTCATATTGAAACATAGAAGTTGTATATTTAGGGAGCTTAAAATCCACCTATCAGCCCATGGCAAAGAAAACCCGAGCGTGGCAGAGACCCTTTTCAGATGGGGTTAGGCTTAGGCGCAATGCGTGCAGTATCAGTTGGGGCTACCTGACTCGGCTAATACTCGGTACTGTTAGCTAACTACCATGAAGCCCAATACTCAAACGCTCATGTGGGATGGTGGTTCTTAGTGGCCAAAAACTAGGGCAACCTTTACCCTATAGGTGATGGTGCAGGCAAGCGCCAGACCCTCTACCCGTACCTTGGTGGATTCTCTTCGGCTGACTAGGGGCGTATCAAGCTCTTACGGGACGTTATGCCAGCACTCGCAAGAAATATTCTCAAGCCTCAATTACTTTTGAGTGTGTGATGATGCATAGGTCTTCTAGGATTTTGAGTATCATACGCAAATGAACAAAAACCACTTTTTTGATTTCTTGATTACATAGATTAATTTAAAGGTAAATCTGGGAAACACCTGACAGGTCCCAATGGAACCTCATCCATCCAGATGTTTTTTGGACCTCCCCCCATTACTGGGAGGGGTTCCAGGTATTTCTCCATTTAGGAGTCAAAGACAGAACAGTGCCACCATCTTTGGTTCATACTTTATTGGGGCAACCATAGTTGGGAACCCTAGTCGGTCTCCCAACACCACACCACATACCACTCCTCCCACAACCCCCACGGGGTAGAGGAGGGAATCCCATATGGGAAGCCAACTGAATACACAACAGGGTACATCGCAGACTCACCCCATTTCAAACTAGAACGTCGTGTCTTCACACATTGCAATGGTGTCAACCTCTCAGTAACCTTTCGTAGCTTCGATGAATCTACCTGATTTAACCAAGCTAACAAATGTCTCCATCGTGTATGATCCTACATGGTTTCTCATGCCCACTAATCTCCCTTCAGATATACCAAAATTTTAAGGCAAGCAAGCAAAAGACCCAGGTAATCATGTCATGACCTTTCACCTATGGTTCTCATTGAACAATATCATTGACAACACTATTTGATTGAGATTATTTCAACACACTCTCACTACAGTAGCCACGAAAAGGTACGTGGAGCAACCCTCACCTTCACATGGAACCTTTAGTGCCCTCAATACTGTGTTCCTAACATATTTTCAGTTATCCATTCCCCATGATTCCAGAATGGAATTACTAACTTATTTTAGACAAACCCCTACCGTCCACATCTCAGACCATCTCCATGAATGGAGGCAGTGTCGTAGTTTATGTAAAGTTAAACTCAATGATTGGGTTCTCTTAGATTTTTTCTTGAAAACTCTAACGATATAGATTTCAAAGGATGTGGTGCAACAAAACCCCACATCCGAAGAGGACGCAATCAACAAAGCCCAGAAGCTTGAGCTGATTTATACGTAGTCAAGATACATTTATAACATCTTGTCTAACACCCCGCACCTGCAAAGTTATCAAGAAATTCCAGGCACATTGAACTCTGCAGATGGTCTAATTGGGTCAATGACCTAGGGTTACCTAGGCAGCAGCAGTCAAAACCCCAGTTACACATATAGTTCTACCCAGAGTGTGCCTCAACCCAGTTTTAAAATTCATCATATGCCTTAGAAAAATTTGACTAATAGAGCGCAAGCGTATCACCAGGGAGGAACTTATCCTTTGGCTTAGGGTAATTAGTATGCAGAAAGAAAAACTGATGGAAGAAATCCCCTCCAACATTCAGGTGCAAACCCTAAACTGCATTACACTCAGTCCCCAACACACGACTCACCTATGCAAAACAATGCACAGGTGAACTTTGTGCAACTGTCCCAAAACCAACCATACCAAAATAGCTAGGAGAACTACCATCCTAACGTGGTAAAGAAAAAAATCCAAAAAAAAACCAAAGGGGAACCCTATATAGGGGGGTAGCAACCAGCATCCCCCACCACGATCCTAGGCTAGAGGTAACTCCAACCGGAATCAAACCAGAAGCCAAGAAATGCCCAATGGAAGAGCAAGAGGCCAACTCTTTGAACAAATCAATATGTGGTGAGCACGGGCACTATACTCACCACTGTCCTAATCTCCCTTAGTTAAAGAAGCTACAGAGTAACCAAAGATAAGGAGGATATTCCAAGAAACCAGCCGTGATGCAAGAACATTTTCGCAACCAAGGGACGTTAAGCACTCACCAGCAAAATATAGATGATTCCGGGAAAAGCAGCCATGAAATCTACATGACTGGAGAAGAGATATTTTCCAAATTGAGAATCGCAATTACGACACCCCACCAGACACCAATACATTAGGGGCAAGTACTAGTGCACCAACTGCGCCTTTGACCATTTCAAAGATTCTTATAGAAACATTTCCAAAGATGGAAAAGGGACCTAATATGCGAGCAGGAAACTACTCCAAAGCTACCCATAATTATAGCATCATGGATGATTTAGCACAATCTCCTGTGGCCATGTTAGCTTTAGAATTTTTTCAGTCATGCCCAAAACAACAGAAAGCCCTACTTTTCGCATTAGGCGTTATCAACCCTGCCGATATGTGCCTGATGGAATTTTACTTAGAAAAAGCCACCCCCTAGCTTCCTTCCATGGTCGCCTTTCATATACCAATTTCGGTGTAGAATATCACTATCCACTGATGTGTCATAGACGAGGGTGCATCCACGTGCATCATGTCCAAAAATGTTTGGCAGAAGTTAGGTTCTCCCGAACTAAAACCCTCAATCATCATGCTTTGAGCATACAATAGTCGCCCCTCAACCCCTGTGGGCCTCTACCAAAATGTCCCAGTCTCTTTAGCTGGAAAGATGGTCCACATAGACATTGATGTCTTGGATGCTCACTTTTATTACAATATACTCCTCGAACTGAGTTATATGTATGCCATGTCTTCCATAGCCTCCTCTGTCTTCCGCATTATGATGTCCCCTCACGAGGACCCCATCGTTACCATAGACCAGTTGACACACAGCGAGAAGCAAACCCTAACCAATACAGATGTAATTCTACCCTATGTATATATAGTCTCAGATGGTCTTTCATGGTACCAATAATATGGCCTTGGTGAATTCAAACCATCGTCCATTCTAGGGTCATTCCTAGGAGATCCTCCCATTATCCCTGAGGCATCACCCGATGTCACAGGAGATCCAATATGCATGATATCCATGTCAAGCACAAATGATAGTCAGGACACAGACTCAAGAAGTAAAGACATGGAGGCATCAACCACGATAGCCTCTCTAGCCTACTCTACCTCCCAAACCCCTTTCCTCTACCCCCCCAGTTGGCTTCGTCTCCCAGTAGGTTTTGGCAACAATGGTATTACCCAACATATTGTTGGAATTCTTAGTGTTTTACCTCATTCCTCCTTTAGGAACAGGAGCCACCAATGTTACTACCACAGGGTTGAATCCCCTTATTCCTAAGGAGCCCTCTCCTGTCCAGGAAATGACTGAGACCACCCTTGCAAAGGAAGTTCCTATTGCAAAACTAGTAATTAAGGCTAAGAAAATCGAGAAGAGAGGAAAGAAGACGGTGACCCCCACCATTCAATGAGAAACACTAGTTTGCACCATATGTGACATAATAGGTCATCCTACACATATATTTCCGGAGCTGGATGAATTAAAACCATTCCTTGGCTTTGAAATAGACATCGCGATGCCGCGTTCCCATAAAAAGGAACCTACCACCAAAGGTAAAGGAAAAGCACTGCATACCAATTATGCATGTGCTCTCTGCAGTAACTATGGGAAAAATACCTACCATTTTCTAGAGATTCCATGATATAGAGATGCCTTACATGCCATCGAGCGATCCTATCAAGAGGATTCCTCCACCTAGGCATCCATAAATGAACCTTGTACCATCCTATACTTGCAATAGGAACAGAGGGTTGTGGAAAGACTCCTAGTTATGCCCATTATACGTTGTATGTTATGTGATGAACGTGGTGACTTCCTTGAAGAGTGCGCAGCCCTGGAGCTCATCCATAGATGGTATCCAATCAAAAGGGTTTACTACGTTGGACATCAGGCAACACAATTCACATGTCCATTATGTGCCGACAATCACCTTTTGGAGAGTTATCACTACATACCTCTATTATGGCTACCCTTCGCTTGCCTTAGCTCAACTGTAGTCTGCCTCTCCCAAGAAGATGACATGGATTCCGAGTCCACGGGCAGCTCTATGACCCAAGAGGATGTGATGAGAGGATCCATCATGTTCTGGACATCTAAAGAAAGGCCCACTGGGAAACCCCTAGTTACCCTCAACCGCTCTCCATAGGGACGACCAACATGTATGTTATGCAAGAAGAAAGACCATGCAGTCATCCATTGCCCTAATTTAATAGCCTTCTAGCTCTGGTTCCTCATCAGACCTCAAAATGAACTCGACGAAACCTTCATATAAAGGATATATTGCCTTATATGTCAGGGAAATAATTATGAACAACACTATACTTATGCCTCCCAAATTCGTCCCACCATCGACATGATTAATACCATAGAGAAGAGATAGGACGAACTCTGAGAATGGTATAAAAAATACATCATCGGGTCAATGTCCCCACCCCCGCAATGGTGTGTTAGGCAAGATAAGAAAAAATACCAAAAAAGTGTCACCCTAGCCAAGCCTAGGATAACATGCGGCCTATGTGATCTGAATGATCACTAATTCAACCAATGTAGAGAACTGAAGCCTCTTGAAAACAGTCTCCCCATAGTCTCTTCTCTCCCTCAAAATCTTCTCTCAAACCAAGAGAAGATCATGTGCACTTATTGTCGAATTTGTTCACACTTTCACCATACGATTAAATGTGTGCACCTCCCCAAACTGAAAGCAACAAGATCTACATTGAGTCCACACTCCACCAAAGAGGTATACACACCTAAGCCAACAATATGGAAATGGAAGTAGAAGATAACCTCTTCTACACCAGACCCTTTCCGAGCATCCACATCATGAACAACGAGTAGCATAGAATCTCACACTATCTACTCCGTTGGTTCAGTGATACCGTACACCATCTGCACTGGCCAAAATCACACACCAAATTCATGCCCGCTATTGGAAACATTCAGGAAGCTCTATGGCAGGCACAATTTCCACCTACCAAAAACTGACCATCCTAGCGAGGAACTCAACCTTGCGCTCACGCAGAATCCCATTATAGATATTCTTCCCCCGCTAAACGCCGATGACAAAATCCACCATACATGACGTGTATCAACACATATTGGCGATAGGATTACTTTTGTCTCCCCGTCCTAGGATTTCCATCTCATTCCTATCGCAAAAGAATAAGGTACCTTTCTCTTTTGCATATATTTCCGCAAGATTCCAAATTTTCATGCTGCCATTGAACTATACAATGACACCCAGCCTCTAGAGTAGCACCTAGTACAACTAGAAATTGTCGATGAAAATCAACGTCAGTCACTGTGACACAACGAGGCCCAAAAGAAAAGGGTAAAAGCATCATTTGATTTCCACATCACCCCTCTCTCATTCACTGAGGGAGAATTAGTCCTCCGCTATGATGTCTCAAAAGAGGCCTTAGGGCCAGGAAAGTTTGAAACCTTATGGAAAGGACCCTACATCATTAAAAATTGCCTCCAACAGGGGGCATACATCTTGATGGAACCGGACGGGACTTGCTTCAACAACCCCATCGACAAACTTTACCTCAAGAAATTATACCCATAAGGGCCAAGACAATCCTCCCCTAGAGTGAAAGTACACACAAACCTAACTGCTCAAATTTTTTGACCCAAAGACTTATTTAAAAGTGCTCAAAGTCTCACCAAGGATCACCAAAATGAACCCTATTTCAAATTTGCTGATGGAGCATCAAGATGGTCTCAAAATTTAGCCGCAGCTGCCTGGGTCATTTACCACCCTAACTGATCGCCACTATATTCAAATGGAGTGTGCATCAGTTCAACAACAAACAATCATGCAGAATATGATGTCGTCATTAGACTTATGAGCGATGCTCTCCATCAGGGCATACGCCATATGCATGTCTACCTTGATTCCTAGTTAGTAGTATTGTAGCTAAACCCAATATTTGAGACAAGAGATACGCATCTGTTTAGAAAATATTTGCGTGCCAAAATATTAAGCAAACAATTTGACTATATCACATTTACACATGTACGAAGGAGTCAAAACCAAAAAGCTGATCACATAGCTAACAATATCCTAAAATAGAATGCATCTCGAATAAACCATCATGCATAAAACCAAAAATCCATCAACATAACAAAATACATAAACAGAAATAGGTGATACATCATGTAGAGCTACAAAAAATATCTCTCATATATATATATATATATATATATATATCACAATGTGTATATTTGAGTACAAAAAATAGTGTCACTGGCCCAATTGCTAGCCAAAAGATACAAAAGTCGTCAAAAATAAGGGAAGCATCCTCATAACAGGTGCTTTCCTTATGTGCAAAAATATTTTAGGGGGGTGACCCCTCAAGAGGAGCACCTGGACCCACCAATGCTCCCGGTACCACCACCAGAATCTAGGGAAAAAGCCACCCAGAATCCTTAAGAACCGAGTCTGTACGGACCTCGGCAACATCAAACTGTAAAAATTAAAATGCAGGACATCATGGAAGTTACCTGGGCATAGTATCGCTAGTCCCTAATACACGGGTTGACCGCAACAATAGGAAATGATATGCAAATGCCTCTGACCTCTAAAAACTCAGCAAGTATAGATGAATCAAATTAGGGCCATATTCACCTATTTATCACCCTTTTCAAAAACTTTGGAGGACCATAATGAGAGATCAGAAGGTCCATTCTGTGAACCATAAATTGCACCATCATCAGTACTCCATGATGAATAGAAGCGATGCCACACATTCACTTTCTAGGAAAAATAAAATTTCAGTGCCGACAAGTATGCCCTCTCTCATCTTCCTTTTTAAAGCTCATGCCTTTCAATATTATTTGATAAAAAAAAAGGATTATTTCACTTGACGTAGCTGTTTTTACAGGAAAAAAACCACAAACCATCCACAACATTATCTCCTGAAAGTTATAGAGCAGGTATCATCCTACCCCCTGCATGATAGAGTCCCAGAAAACTCTGCGTATCCTGACATCATTACTCCATCATAAATAAACCATAGGGTCCTCATATCCAATCGTGTTTATCATCACCTCACCCTACACATGATGAACATTTTCGTTGGTCGGTAGAGCCTCCCCTCCATGGTGCTCATCACCCACACTACACCATATATCACAACATAAGAGACAACATGGCCATACCACTTCAGTTTGGGAAATACCTCAGGCCTATCCATTCATCATGCATAATGTCAAGTTTACCATACAAGCTAAAACCCCCCTTCTTGGATGACCAGGATGTACAAGCAGATCAAAAGTGCACCAATGCTCCTCGCATTTGGCCCACCATACCTCCACCAGCATAATCCCATATGTGACACTTGTTTCATCCATTTCATCAACCCCGCAAATGAGACCAACCAATGGGATCCCCACCTTCAAAAAAACACCTTCCTCACGTCATCAGTGAGTGAATACTTTCATGTTTTGGGGTGTACCTATTTCTATGTTTTGTACAAACCAAACCCCATTATTTTATTCTTTTGGTAAGTGTGAAAAGACCGCAAATGGTGCACTTCGTTGCCTCACCCTCACATTTCATCTTTTCTCCCATGGCAACAGTCCCTAAACACCCTTGGTCGGAGTATTTCACCACCACACATAAACCATCATGACATTCATAGCTGGTTTACACCCTCCCTGGAAGTCCTATCGACTCCAAGGATTTTCCCCTTCAGAAATAACTATGACTACCGCCAAGATGCTTAAGTATATTCCGACCTCAAGCCACTGAATCCCCATCACCATTTTTTAGTCACCTCTCGCAAACATGCCTATGTTAAGCCCATCACATCGAGGTCCCCGATCCCTTATAACAATGACCTCTCATTTGGTTGAGGCTTCATTTTTGTCGACTTCAACACTTATATTAAAAAAAGGAATTGGTACCTTGGATCACCCCTCTCCATGCAAAGGGGCATCCTCGGGTGGCACTATGGGAGACATCATTTTCCAGAGATGTCATCAATCCTCCTGAAATTTTACTAGAAAAAAGATTTCATGTCAAGATGATATCATACCTTACAACCATTGCACTTTGATCAGATCCGTCGAAGACCCGTGCCTCCATAAGCGTCTATGTCAACAATTCTTACATGGGAAGGTCCCAGCCAACACCTATGCATACATTGCGCAACTATATTCCATAACAATTTTATGCATATGGGTACCACATCCCACCTATATTCAAAGAAAAAATGCCCCTGAGGGCATCAGCAGACATCGTCAACAACCGTTAGCATCAATACCATTGTAGTGAGATATGCAAAAAACATATTTCTCAATTTTGTTTAACTAGCCATAACATCACAAGCATGGGACATGCTCGCCTCGTTGAAATTTTGTATATATATTTTAAATTTTATTTGCTTTCAGGGATCCCTTAGACATGGTCATTCTTGGAAATAGTGTAGGGTTTTTTGAATCCCAAGGCTTCACGCAGGTGTCTCTCTCTCTCTCTACACACGATATAGAAAAGAAACTATAATGTATTTTGGCTATAAAGTCCTTCCTAGACCTCACACATTAGGGGGAAACTGTTAACACTTGAAAATCGTACAGTATAATATTACATTAATTAATGTTAAGCCAAAGGATTTACAAGGCTGGAAGACATTACAGGATCTAAAAAGTATTTAGAAATCTCAAAGGTTTAAAGAAAATCAAATCTGAACTAGTCTTAAATGTTGATTGCGCACATTATCCTTCGAGAGGAGCAACCCGATAAGCACACATTCCTGAGAGTGGCGAGATGTCACTATCCAGGACCACATAAAGCAAAGGAAAAGTTACTCCTTACTTGAAGCTACCTAAGGATAGCCACCAACGTCTCCTTAGACACTATGTGACCACACAATGGAATATTTGGAGCACACAAAGGAATCATACCTATCCCTTAGGTCACCATCCACAATGTACCAAGGGAGGGGAGGAGGATTTGAATTCCCCTATAAAAATACACCATGAGACGAGGAATTGGTGATCATATTGTTACGCAAAGCCAGAATTTCCCAAGAAATAATATCAGTGTGTCACTGAGAGCTGAAGATAGAGGGGACTCACTTGTTGGCCATCCAACAGGCTCAGTCCACACAGTAGAGAGAGAGAGTGAGATCGCACCAAGGCAAGCTTGGGATAATCAAATCCTTGCATTGGGACCTAGAACCATTATCTAGGGGGCCTTTGGTAAGAGGGTAAATTATTTCTCTCCTTACTACTAGCACTCAATAAGAGGGGCCAAGAGCCACGTTTTTCATTATTGTGTCATTTGACTCATTCAGAGCTTCTATTTATTTATGTTTAGTTTAATTTTAGCTTAGATTACATTTTCATGCTTCTTTTTATATATAGTATGATTATTTAATCCACTTCTTTCTGCCTGTTACCAATAGTTTAAAGGGGTAAACCACACCCCTTAAACTAGTGTGATTTCGTACATGCGTGCACCAAACACACCACAACAACAGTGTGAGACGATTGTATATTGTACTGAGAGCTCTTGGAGTAGATATTTGTATGAGATTGTTTCATGATACATGATATACATAATATATGATAGTTGGGGTTTTTAGCTTTATGCTTTCTCGGTAAAAAAATCTTTGTTATGTGTGATTGATTTTTCTTCATGTGTTTGCAATTGGCAATAATATTTCTGCAAATATTTAAGTAAAAGGATTATGTATTTAACAATGGCATATAATTGTTAGATCAGGAGAATCCGACAATACATAATTGTATTAATAAATTTACATGGTATCAAATCATTGAATATTGCAATATTGAAGTAGTAGCTGAGTTTTGTTGGTGGAAACAATTCGAATTTTCTGCAAGAATTTCCTGCTGTGACAATTGAGTAAACATCAAAATGGCTTTCAATGATTTGCGGTTAGAGTATGCACTCGAGGGTAGCTCAAACTTAATTTCATGGAAGGATAGGATGGAGGCGGTGCTTGATGAAAATGACTTGAAGGAATTCATTGACAGTGATGTTCCTAAGCCCACTTCGATGGATGTTGCATTACTTGATGGATGGGAAAAGAAAGTAGTGAAGACAAGAAGGATTCCACTGGAAGGTGTGAGAGACTATATTTTCTCAAGACTTCATGGGAAAGCCACTCTATTTGCAATGTGGAAGGCTTTGACAAATTGTTTCCAAAGCAGCAGATACCATAGGAAATTGGCGCTGAAGGATAAACTCAGAAAAATCAAAATTGAAAAGGCCGACAATATTCTTAAGTATCTCACAAAGTTTTTCCAATGTCAGGATGAACTAAGGAGTGTGCGAATAATGGTTTCTAATGATGATTTGGTGATTTTGGCACTCTTGAGACTTCCTAAGAGTTGGCACAAATATCAAGACTCTGTCAACGGACGGAAAAAACTGCCAAATTGGGAAAGACTATAGTCGGATCTAGTGTAGGAGGAGTTCAGATGGAACACCAGGTGTTCGAGTGTGTTTGGTGCACGTATGTACGAAATAAAACCAAATTAAGGGGTGTGGGATATGTTGTGAAACCAACTCAAAAAGAGAAGAAAAGAGATATCAACGCCTTATAAATAAGCCACTTCGAGGGGGCAACTTCCAATACATTACATGAATGAACAATTATTGGATGATTCAAATTACAAAACCTCCTTTCTATATATAGGAGTCCATGAGGCCACAATGTAATCCTAGCCGACCTAAAAATAATAATTTAAGGGCACAATAATAACAATATGGGGGTTACAAGGGTACAATAATAACAATAAGGGGGTTACACTAACAACAATAAGGGACTATACTAGTAATGTAGGGACCTAACATGCCCCTCTCCTTCAAAAAAGTGTTGTCCTCAACACTTGAGTAGCTCTGGGTGCTTCTGTATAAAATTCTCATCCTCCCATGTAGAATCTTCAGTGGGTAAGTTCTTCCACTTGATGAGATACTGTGAAATTGATCGATTCCGTAGCTGTCGAGTTCTTGTTTCCATGACCGCTTCAGGTTCCAATATGATTTTTCCTTCCTCATCAAGTTCTGGAAATATTGTTTGAACTGGAAGATTTTCACCTATAACCTTCTTTAAGCATGAAACATGGGAAACTGGATGTACTCGCGAAGAAGCAGGAAGCTCCAATTTGTATGCCATAGTACCAATCTTTTGCAACACCTTGTAAGGACCATAGTACTTTGGCGATAATTTATTATCCTTATTAGCTTTCTTGAGGGACATTTGTTTGTATGGTTGTAGCCGTAAAAATACCCAGTCTCCTACATCAAAACTTCTCTCATTTTGATGTTGATCTACCTATTGTTTCATTCGATTTTGTGCCAAATTCAAGTTTTCCTTTAAGAGTTGGAGAACTTCTTGTTGATGCTCAATGTGATCTTCCATTGCTTGAACCTTTGAATTTTCTCTTAAAGATGATGTGATGGATGGTGGATGATATTCATAAAGTGCCATAAATGGGGTCATTTTTGCTGCAGTATGGAAGGAAGTGTTATACCACCATTCAGCAAGAGGTAACCACTTGACCCATTGTGTTTGTTTATCAGATACAAAACAACGAAGATATCCTTCCAAATATTTATTTACTATCTTAGTTTGACCATCAGATTGAGGATGATAAGATGAGCTATGAGCTAATTGAGTACCCAAACAAGAAAATAACTCCGTCCAAAAATTTCCAGTAAAACTGGGATCTCTGTCGCTCACAATAACCCTTGGGCTTCCATGTAGCTTTTTAATTGTGTCCATAAATGTAGTAGCAACTGTACTTGCTTTAAATGGATGAGATAATGCACAAAAGTGTGCATACTTGGTAAGTCTATCAACTACCACCATGATGACATTATTTCCTTCGGACTTAGGTAAACCCGTGATAAAATCCATTGAAATCTCCTCCCAACGTTGACTTGGAATGGATAAAGGTTGTAGAAGTCCTGGGGTCTTAATTGTTTCCACTTTATTCTGCTGGCAAACCAAACATTCCGCCACAAACTTTCGAATATCAGATTTAAGGCCACCCCAAAAAAATTCTTTCTTCACCCCGTGGTAAGTTTTTAAAAATCCTGAGTGTCCTCCTAAAGGAGAAGTGTGCAATTCCAGAAGAATCTTTTGTTTTAGTTGGGAATTCTTACAAAGATATAAGCGATCTTTGTACCATAAGGAATCATTTTCCAACTAAATGTATCAGATGTACTAGGATCTTGCTGCAACTTTTGAATGAGTGTCCATACATCTTTGTCCTTCTTCCATTCATCTCTTGCTTCGGTTATCCAATCTGGTTGGATAATAGAAATAGCACAAAGAAATGCTTCCACCTCTTCATTCTTTCTTGAGAGTGCATCTGCAACAACATTAAGCTTTCCTTTTTTGTAGATTATTTCAAAGTCATAACCCAACATCTTTGTGACCCATTTTTGCTACTCTTCTGAAGATAGTCTTTGTTCCAAAAAATGTTTAAGACTATCATGATCAGTTTTTACCTTGAAGTGTCTTCCCATTAGGTAATTTCTCCATTTCTTTAGTGCATGCAGTATTGCTAACATTTCCTTCTCATAAATAGGTTTCTGTAAATACTTTCCTTTGATTGGACGACTTTCAAAAGTAATGGGTCTTCCTTCCTGCATTAAAACTGCACCAATTCCATTTCTTGAGGCATCACATTCTACAATAAAGGTTTTTGTGAAGTCTGGCGTAGCTAAGACCGGTGCTAGGCACATTGCCTCTTTAAGATGTTCAAAGGCCTTAGTTGCTTTAGGAGTCCATGAAAATGCATCTTTCTTCAATAATGTTTTTAGAGGTGCTGCTATTCTCCCATAATTCCTAACAAACTTTCAATAATACCCTGTTAACCTGAGAAATCCTTGCAACTGCTTTATGGTTGTGGGGACTTTTCATTCCTTAATGGCTTTAATTTTGTTAGGGTCTACCTTAACACCCTCGTGAGATACAATATGACCCAGATATTCCACCTTTTGTACTCCAAAAAAACATTTGGATGTTTTTGCATATAATTGTTTCTCATGCAATAGTTTTCACACCCTATCAACATGTTGAACACGATCATTCCAAGGCCTGTTGTAGATTAGTATATCATCAAAAAATACTAGTAAAATTTTTCTAAGGAAGGGTTTGAAAATGGAATTCATCAACCCTTGAAATGTAGAAGGTGTGTTGGTAAGGCCAAAAGGCATGACCAAAAATTCATAATGACCCTCATGAGTTCAAAATGCTATTTTTGGAATATCTTCAGTCTTCATTCTAATTTGATGATACCCTGGATGAAGATCCAACTTGGTAAAATAAATTACTCCATGGAATTCATCCAATAATTCATAAATCACAGGAATGGGAAATTTATCTTTAATGGTGAGCTTATTGAGCTCCCTAAAATCCATACAAATTCGCCATGATCCATCCTTCTTGTGTACCAATACTATAGGACTAGAGAAAGAACTTTGACTAGGTTGAATTATACCTGCCTCTAACATTTCTACAATCATACGTTCAATTTCACTCTTTTGGACATAAGGATATCTATAAGGCCTGATGTTTGGAGGAACACTTCCTAGAATCAAATGAATAGCATGATCATGATCATGAATAAGTGGGATTCCTTTGGGAGTTTCAAAAACCTTGGAATGATTGTCCAAGACTTTTTGGAGATCTGCAGAAATAGATGATTTTGATGTTGGAACTTCTAGTGAGCATAATTGTGCAATTATGACTCATTGTTCTTTATTTAGAAGCTTTGTCATGAAATTAGAGCCTATTATCTTTCCTGAATTCCCTGCAATACCATGTAATTCACTTCCTTTCCTTCTGAAAAAAATTTCTTGAAAATTTCTTGAAAATTAAAAGCTACTGTCCCCAAAGATTGTAACCATTGTACTCCTAGTACAACATCAGCACCTCCCATAGGAATGGAAAGCATTGGAATATTAAATACATATTCCCCCATGGTTAGCTTGATATTATGACATTTTATATAGCAATTTATAGTTCCTCCACTTGAAACCATCACTTGACATTCTGGTGCTAGGTATAGGAAACAATTCAATTCCTTGGCTACCTTACAATGAATAAAATTATGGGTACTACCTAAATCAATCAACACTATTACTTTTTTCTTCTTGATATGTCCTTCTATATTGAGAGTTTGAGGAGTGGTAATTCCTGCCAATGAATTACATGATATGGTTTGACTCATTTCTTCCTCTTATTGGGTTGGTTCCTAGTGTATATCCTCTTCTTGTTCATTTTCTTCTTCCTCTTCACAATCTATGTAAAATAATTTATTCTCAACATACTTATGACCTTTAGTGTATTTTCTATCACAATTGTATAAAAGCCCTTTCACTCTTTCTTCTTCCAATTGTTGTGGTGTCAACCTTGTAGGTTGTCAAAATCTAGGAGTAGCAACACTTCTCTCTTTATAGGAGTGGTAGGCTTCCTTGTTGCGATAATTTTACATTCAAATTTTCTTGCCAACCTGAATGCCTTCTCCAATGAATTAGGTTCCAAAACATGAACTTCATGTTGGATTTTATCCTTTAAAGTACCTATGAAGAGATAAATCATGTGTTCCTGTAGAATATCAGTTACCCTTATATTCAATTTTTGGAAGTCCTCAATGTGCTCCCCCATTAAACCCTTTTGTTTGAGATTTATCAATTGGCTAAAGAAGGTGTTGATCTTTGTATCCTCATAATGTGCTATCATTTCCTTCGTAAAAATTGACCAAGTGACAATTTTTTTACGAGAGCAAAGCCATCGATACCATACAAATGTATTTTGTTCTAAATGTAAAGTTGCAATGCGTACCTTTTGTGTGTTTTACACATTATGGAGATCAAAATATTGCTCCATCTGTAGTATCCATGTTACAGGATCCTTTCCATCAAACTTCCTCATATCCATTTTGGAATATGGTGGTTCTTCCCGCCAACATTAGAGTTTATGAAATCACGATTAACATTTATTTTGTTCTCATCATGAGTTTCCTCTACTATCTTTTCACCATTAGGAAACATTTCTTGTATCAACTTTGTCAAACCTTCCATGTTTGCTTTTAGATCATTCTTCATGTTTTCCATTTTCTCATCGATCTTAGCTTCCATGTCATCCATCTTAGATTCCATGCCAGCTTCCATGCCATATATCTTAGATTCCATGTCATTCTTCAAACCATCCATCTTAGATTCCACGCCTTTCTTCAAACCATCCATCTTAGTTTCAACACCTTTCTTAAAAACTTCCATGTCATTTTTTGTTGCTCTTTGCGAGAGCGAAATTTGTTTCACTTGCTCTTGTAATTTTGATATGTCATGTTGCCATTCTTCATCTTCATGAGTCATAGTAGAGCTTTCTAAAGGCTTAATGGGTATTGAATTCTTTTTAGGGGCCATTTTAGAATCCAATAATGATATTTATTCTAAAATATGACCTTGGAATCAATTCAACTTGATTCTTCAAACAAGACTTATGCAATTCCGAAAAAAATACGCATCTTTTACTTTCTTTTGAGGAGCTTGATATTGAAATTGAATTATCTCTATAATTTTGTATCATAAATATCTAAAATTCATCCCTATAGTAGCCATCTGAAGCTTATTTCAAATGCCATAGGTCTGATCTGATTTGGATTCTTCAAGGAAAAGTTATGTCAAATCTCCCACAATGACCCAATTTTGGACTAGTTCAGTAGAGCGAACTTTTACGACTTGCCACATGTCAATGTTTCCTCCTTTGGCTCTGAAATTGATAGACCAAAATCTACGGTATGTGTACTTGTGGCCACTTTTTACAGCATTCCATTCTGATGCTAAGAGAGAGAGCCATGAATATTTTCCCACAATCACCTCTTTGAGAGATGAAACTCAGAAGCCTCAAAAAGCCCTAACTTCCACAGATCATATCTCCAAAAATATTGTGAAACAATATCTAAAATTTTGCGATGTTGTTACTCAGGATTGCATCTTCGTACTCTAAAAAGTTTAGCTTTTGAACCTTCATAGTAAAAACTTTATTATGAAAACACCGCGCTGACCTGTTTAGGTTAAATTTAGGAGCCTGCAAAATTACCTAACTTGCATAGATCATATCTCCAAAATTATTGTGAACCAAGTTCTAAAATTTTGCAACATCGTTCCTTATGATTTTGGCTTCGCACTCTAAAAATTTCATATTCTGAACCTTCATAAAAAAAAAATTATAGCGAAAATTCCACAATGACCTTTTTGGAGCAGCGAAACCCTAGAATCTCAAAGCTTTGATACCAAATGTTGCGAAACCAGCTCCAAAAGAGAAGAAAACAGATATCAACACCTTAGAAATAAGCCACTTCGAGGGGGAAACCTCCATTACATTACATGAATGAAAAATTCTTGGATGATTCAAATTAGGTAACATTAGATAATGTTTTTTTCTGCTGTCCAATTTTCCAGTGTTAATAGTTTCGCTCTAATGTGTGAGGTCTAGGAAGGACTGTAGAGCTAAAATACATTATAGTTTATTTTTTTTATATCATGCATAGATAGAGAGAGAGAGAGAGAGAGAGAGAGAGAGAGAGAGAGAGAGAGATGTGTGAAGCTTGGCATTGAAAACACCCTACCCTGGTACTAAGAATGACCTGCTCTGAAGGGACCTCTGTAAGAAAATATAATACAATACATATACAATTTTTCTACAAGGCAGGCATTTCCCATGCTCATGATGTTGTGGCTAGTTAAACAAATCTACTTGAAAAATATATGTTCTATTTGCATCACTGATATGGTAGTGATCTAGTGGTTGCTGACAACGACTGTTGACGCCCTCAGGGGCATTTTTTCTTTGAAAATAGGTGGATTATGGTACCCATATGCGTAAAATTGGTATGTCATATAGCTGCACATTGTATGCATACGTGTTGGCTGGTACTTTCCCATGTAAGCATTGCTAAAAGAGATACTTATGGAGGCATGGGTCTTTGATGAATTTGATCAAAGTGTAATGGTTGTAAGGTACAATACCATATTGACATGAGAGCTTTCATTTTAGTCGAATGTTAGGAGGATCGATGACATCTATGGGCAATGATGTCTCCCTTAGTGCCACCTGACGATGCCCCTTTTTTGGAGAGGGGTAATCCAAGGTACCACTTTCCTTTTTCAAAAATGGGTGTCGAAGTCGACAAAAGGGAAGCCTCAACCAGTTGAGGGGTCACTAACATGAGGGATCGAGGACCCGGATGTGATGGGTTTAACATAGGCATGTTGGTGAGGGGTGACTAAAAACTGATGATGGGGATTTAGTGGCCCAAGGTCAGAGTATATTAAGCAACTTGGCGGTAGTGATAGTTATTTCTGATGTGGAAATCCCTGGAGTCGATAGGACTTCCAGAGTGGGTGTAAATCGGCTATGAATGTCATGGTGGCTTATGCATGGGGGTGTAATTCTCTAGCCAATGGTGTTCAGGGACTGCTACCATGGTAGAAAAATATGGATGGGAGGGTAAAGGCACATAGTGCACCGTTCGAGGTATTTGCACACTTACCAAAAGAATAAAATAATAGGGTTTGGTTTGTACAAAACATAGAGACGGGTACCCCAAAACATGTAGGTGTTCGCTCACTGATGTTGTGAGGAAGGTGTTTCGCTGAGGGTGGGGGTCCCATTGGTTGGTCTCATGTGTGGGTTTTATGAAGAAGATGAAAAAGTATCGCAGATGGGATTATGCTGGTGGAGGTATGGTGGACTAAATGCGAGGCGCGATAATGTGCTTTTGATCTTCTTACACAACCTGATCATCCGGGAAGGGGGTTTTAGATTGTATGGTAAAATTGACCTTATGCATGGTGGATGGATGGGCATGAGGTGCTTCCAAAACTAAAGTGGTATGTCAATGGCATCACTTTTTTTGTGATATATGTTCTACTGTGGGTGATGAGCACCATGGAGGTGAGGCTCTACTAACCAATGAGGATGTTTATGATGTGCAGGGTGAGGTGATGATAAACACAGTCGAATATGAGGACCGTATGGTTGATTTTTGATGGAGAAATGAAGTCAGGATATGCAGCGTTTACTAGGAATCTATCATGCTTGGGGTAGAGTTATATCTGCTCTGGAACTTTTAGGGGATGACGATGCAGATGGTTTGCGAGATTTTCCTACAAAAACAACTACGTCAAGTAAAAACATCTTCTTTATCAAATATTATTGAAAGTTATGAGCTTTAAAAAATAAGATGAGAGAGGGCATACCTGCCGGTTCTGAAAAAATAATTTTTTGGGAGTGTGATTATGTGGCATCACCTATGTTCATCATGGAGTGTTGATCGTGATGCAGCTTACGGTTCGGAGAACAGACCTTCTGATCTCTCATTGTGGTCCTCCCAATTTTTTGAAAAGGGTGATATATAGGTGAATATGGCCCTAATTCAATTCATTTGTACTTGCTGAGTTTTTGAGAGGTCATAGGCTCCTGCGTAGCCGTTCTTGGCATTACGGTCAGCCTGAGCACCAGGGATTAATGATACCATGGCCAAGTAACCTCCATGATGTCGTGCACTTCAATTTTTTCAGTTTGATGGTGTCGGGGTCTGTATAGACTACGTTTGTACGGATTCTGAGTGTTTTTTTCCCTAGAATGCGCAGGTGATCAGGGAAAAGGCACGCTTTCTTTGTGCGCATTTTCAGGGGATAAGCATGCTAAAAGTGTTATTTTCCCCTCCTTTGGCATGCCTTAAGCATGCATATGAAAAATACAGGCATGCGCTAAGTGTGCTTGTCTGAGGGACAAGCACGCAAAGCCGAGGGAAATTTTTTTTTGGTTTCTTGCCTATTTTTGTGTTTTTTCTATAGTGATGGGTACTTGTTTTGGTGACAGGTTGTTGTGGAGAGAGCGGGATTGGCCCGAGCTCCATACTGCACTAGCTTCTGATGCTGGGATAGCTAGCACAATGGGGAATCTTGAAGTTCGCAGAGAATGAGCTTCTTCGGTCGGAGGACTGATTGGTACGCTACTTGATCCGACACTGGCGCAGGAGGTGCAACTGGTTCATGTTGCAGGGGAATGACCTAGTCATCTGTCCTGAGACAGATGTGTATTTTGTGAATAGGTTACGGCCTCATGGTGAGGCACTAAGGTATCCACTCCCTTCCGGGAGAGTGGATCTGGAGAAGTTTCATAGACGTCACTATGGTGGGGCACCTCTATCAGAGGGGTGTATTAGCATTGCATCCGTGACATATTTGGTAGAGCGATGTGATCTGGTAGTGATTGTACGACTTGAAGGGTCGTTAGCTCTGCATTGGGCATCAAGCCTGCAGGTTGGAGTATTGTACCAGTTAAGGTCTGGGAATTTCTTTGACTTTTCCCGTTTTTGCTATGACGGGATCATGGCACAAATCAACAAGGTCCACAGTGGATCAAATTTTTTTGTGTACGGCAACATTTTGTGTAGCATTATGTATGAGAGGGTATTTTTCTAAGGCCATTGGTGGTAGTGCCTCTTGGGGGGGAATGGGAGCCTCATATGAGGAGGTGGGCTTCAATGATGCTGCGAGGTGGTGGTGGTGTTAGGTCCCTGTAATTTGGCAGATTGGCAAGAAAAAATAGACAAGGGTAACATCAAACCAAATTTGGAGTCCTAGGACCTAGCCTTCCTGGAATTAGAGAGGGATCTCTCTATATTTGTATAAAATATAAGTCTTATTTATTTTAGGATGTTGATTTTAGGCTAGTTAAACTGATAGGGTTTATTTGTTTTGTTTTGTTTTGTTTGGTTGGGTAGGTAGTCAAGGAGAAAATAAAGGGTAAGAGAACATCAGTTCATAGGGCTATGGGGTTTGTGAAAGGCTTGGAAATTGCAACAATAGGTCAAGGGTGTTTCATAGGGCAAGTTAACAAGGCCAAATGGATCTTAATAGCTTACGTGAGTGAAATGAACATTAAGTTGTGAACATAGTAGGTTTTAAGGTCAATTAAGAATCCTTTAACATGTACTAAAACAATAAAAGCGTTTAAGGTTACTATGCTTGAGAAAGAGACAAAGTGCAGGGCACACCATAAACCTCTTCGACTAAACCCTAGTAAATAAACTTCAAGACAACAATCCAGTAATCATAGAGAGTAGTTAAGAATTTTCTAATCATAAATTTCATACAAAGAGAACATTCAAGAGAATTTTTCAGTGAAACTAAATATCATTTAAGAATTCTTTAATCAAAATCAACAGAGGAAAACATAAAGATAAAGGATGCAGACAGAAATAGGGTGCCAAAATAGCATATCATACTCTAAAATTTATGTTCTTCTATCCAATAAAGGATGAAACAATATGAAACTGAATGAAACAAATACTAAATTAGAACAACATCACCATTAACTAGGTTCATGAATCCCATGAGTATGCTTGCTCCATTGATGCTCAATCCAAAGCAATCACAACATTCCAAAGCCAATTTCTTCAATACACTCAAAGTCTATATCATGTTGAGCTCAAAAATCAACCAATAATCACATTGAGGCTTACATGCAGTATTTAACTGCAAAATTTGTGAATTAAACCCTATCTATGGTTTTAGAAGTCTTTAATTAAATCATAAATGCATTTGACCATTGAGACCACGCAAGGCCCAAGGCACAAATATCCCAAACTCATTAAATGAAAAATTAACTTCTAACATAAATTCTAAGCTAACTTTGGAGTTATTTGTCATTTTAGCCCTAAAAATATATTTTTTAAATAAATTTGATGTCTTTTTTTTTACTTTCTAGCAAGGGCATAGTGCCAAGGTACCAGGGCGCAGTGCCATGTCAAACGCACAGTGCCAAATCTCGAAAAATTGCCTCTTTTGCAGCTATGATTTGGAGGCCTTCCTAGTGTCCAAATGAGTGCCATGATAGCTCATTGGAAAGCCTGCCCTATCTAGGTTCCAAATATGCCTTTATTTTCCATATTGGTGCCCATTTTCCTAGTCAAAAGCCCATTCTCCTGAGACTTCTTAGATCAGAGCGCCAATGCTGAAAATAAGGCAGAACAATGTTTTTTTGGTGGTTTTTGGCCCTTTTGAGGGACCAGTTTTGCTCCAAATGCATTGAACATTTCTATGGATGATGTAATAGGCATGATAAACATGAAAATGTAAACCTTTTCTCAACTTATTGTCCCAAAAAAAAGTGCAGCGCCTGTGGCGCTACACGTTTGGCCCTTTTTCTGCTAGCCAAAAAGTCAAAATTTCAAAAACTTGCACTAGTTTCGAAAATTTGGATTCTACCTTGTTGATCATGGTTGGGAGGCTTGGAGGGATACATCAGCAAGGTTTTCAAGTTTATCCTTATGATTTTCCTCTTTTTGGGCATGAATCTTTGCAAGGGCTCTTTTGAGCTTGGCCCTTGCAATTCTGTTCCTCATGGCATAATGCCTTGCCATCTTCTTCTGAAGGTCAATATCTCTTTTTTCCTTCTAAAGATGATCCTATAGGTACACATTGGCTGTTTATAGCCAATATTATCTGTCATAGTTGATTTCCATGGCAAAAATCTCACTTGGAGTGAGTTGCTCTGCCAATGATGTCTCTTTCTCTCTCTCCCGGGTTAAGGCCTTCTTCAACCCAATTGTCCTTGGCCTCTTCCTAGGAAGTTGTTCTTCCTCATTCTCACTATCATCAAGAGTGCCCAATGTCTCATATAGCTTAGCCTTGGCCTTTCAATCCTCTTTCCAAGCTCTGATATATCTGACCTCATTGATGGATTTCTCTCTCTCTAGCTGCTGGTTTTCTACCTCAAGGAAATTGATCACATTTTTGGCCCTACCAAGATTGGTTTGTAGCTCCCTAATCTGCGCATCTTTTCTCTTAAGCAACATGTTTGTGATCCTCTCCTCATCCTCATTTTCACTGTCAAGGTGAATAATTTTAAACCCTGTTCAGTTTCATGCTTTTCTTCTTCCTCTTCACTAATGACCTTTTCCTTTGTAATATTCCCTTTCAGGAATTTCAACAATATCTCCAATGAGGAAGCTGTATAGGAAAACCAGTGCAAGAATAATACATTCCAGGGATTGGATCCTCTAAAATATGTTGTATGTAGCTTAAATATATAATGGCATCAGAAAAAATAAACTCTATCTACATTAAATAGATATCCCCAACTCAAATATGCTAAAAAGCCTCATAACCCTATTACATCATAAAATAGAAATGCCAGATGCAGCAAAAACATTAATTTTATTATGAAAACTATAGAAATAGATGGAATAACATATATCTATATCTTTCATTCATTATCAAATAAAAAATGAGAGGATTGACCTCTTTTACAAACACATTAGCACCCCCCGGCAAGGGTTTCCAGTAAAATAGCAACACAAGATACAACACTGCATAAAATAACCCTGTACCTAACAAATATGTATTGAGAAATATCTCACATGCTCTAAAAGGGACACACAATACAATAATTTTCTCAAGGCCTCCCTTAATAGATCTCGTGGAGTGGAAATCACCTCCTCCTCTTTTGAAATAAGCACAAATGGATAGATACAACCCTAGCTACTGCAGCTACTACAGAAATAACGCATTCACTGGAAGTGAATGTGCTGTCAAGGTCAGAGGATGGATTTCATCAATATAGTTGATGAGAATTTAACTAAAGACCTCCTCCTTAGCTCCCCCAATTAGCTATATCAATGGCGAAGCTAGAATTCTTGCATGAGAACTCTTGCACTAAACAGTGCTGCAACTCTGGCTAAACAGCTGAAGCTTGTAATTAGTCATAAGACTGAAACAAGAAGTATGAATGAATGAATCCTTTTTCTTCTATCCCTTCCTTTTTATCCTAGGTGAGCTTCTCCATCCTGGGCCCCACTCATTGGTGATGTAGCTTCCTTGAGAAGTTTCCTCCTTCAAAACTGCATTGCCCTAGTGGCTTTCCCTCCCTTGTGACAGTGTTGTTGACTTGGTAAACTATAGCTAGCTCCTTTATTTTTCTCCTATTCACACTCAAGAGGCTTTATTTTATCCTCTTACCTCAATTCCTTTTCACACTGGGAGAGATTTTATTGTGTTCCCTACTTCTCATTTTAAAAATGGAGAAATTATAATGTTCCAAGTAGTAATGGCTAATGGGGAACATTACAGTCCTCCCTGCTTGAAAGTTTCTTTCCCATAAGAAATAATAAAGAAGGATGCTGCAAGATCTTCTCTCCCTCCCAAGTGGCATCCTCATCTGGTAGATTCCTCCATCGAATCAAATATTCTTTGATGACTCTGTTTCTCAACTGCCTCTCCCTTGTGTCTAAGATTGCTTCTGGCTGCAAGATCAAATGGCCCTCATCATCAATAGGAGGAAGTTCCATGTTGGCAACTACATTCCTCCCAATGTCCTTCTTGAGGCAAGAGACATGGAAGATATTGTGGATCTTTCTCCCCTTAGGAAGCTCTAGTTCATATGCTATATTACAGATACATTTGTTCACCTTGTATGGCCCATAGAAACATGGTTTGAGCTTTTCATCTCCCTTTACCTTGAGTGTGGATTGTTTGTAAGGCTGAAGGCATAGGTAGAAAAGATCTCCCACCTCAAACTGTCTCTCTATCAGACCACGATCTGCATACATCTTCTGCTGGTTCGAGTAGTAGCAATGTTATCTTTGAGTGCCCTGATTATGTCCTAGTTCTCTTGAATCTAATCCCTTTCCCTTGGAGATTTACTTGCCCCAAACATAACATCAGCAAATAAAAGTAGCTCATACCCATATAACACTCGGAATGGAGTCATGCCAATAGAGATATGGTGAGTAGTGTTGTAACAATACTCCCCTAAGTGGAGCCAACGCAACCAAGCTTTCTATTGCCCTGCCACATAGTTCCTCAAGTAGCCTTCTAGCCACTTGTTCAATATCTCAGTCTTCCCATTAGTTTGGGGGTGATATCTGGTATTGGGGATCAGATCAGTCCCCACTAATCAGAAAATTTCCTGCCAAAATCCACCCATGAAGAAGTTGTCTTGATCACTCACTATGGTCCTAAGGAGACCATGGAGTCTAAATACATCTCTAAAGAATAAATCAACTACCCGTGAAGTAGTATAATGTGCAGAAATGGAAAAGAAATGAGAGTACTTTGTTATTCTATCAACAACAACAAAGATACAGTCCTTACCCTGCACTGTCGGTAAGGCGGTGATGAAGTCCATAGAGATACTTTCCCACTTCCCATCCAGAATAGGTAGTGGCTACAACAACCCAGTAGAATAAGTGTGCTATCCCTTATTCTATTGGAAAATGGTGCATTTCTTGACATGCCGGAGCACATCCTCCTTGAGACCCTTCCATGAGAATCTATCCCTGATAGATTTGTAAGCTTTTGTGAAACCTTGATGCCCAGCAAGTGGTGAATCATGTGAGGCCAATAAGATCTTCTCCTTTAGCTTAGAATTATTAGCCAAGTAGATCCGATCCTTGTAATAGATAACTTCATCCATTACTCTAAATATATCATCCGATACCACCCCATCAAGTATCCCACGTGAAAAGTCATCTTTGGAGTACTCAAATAAGAGTTGAGCCTTCCAATCTGCATCCATGCCCCTCAAGGACAACGTTGTAGGCCTCCTGGAAAGTGCATCAGCTACTATATTTCTCTTCCCCTTGACATATTCTATGTCAAATTCATAAGCTTGGATTTTTCTCACCCACTTTTGTTGTCTCTCCTGAAGTTGCCTTTGTTTAAGAAATAATCTAAGGCTGTTGTGATCAGTCTTCACCTTGAACTTATTCCCCACCAAATATTTCCAGAATTTGGCTAATGCATGCATGATACACAACATTTCTTTATCATAGATGGGATATATCCTCTCATGAGGGAGAAACTTCCTGCTCTCAAAGGCTATAGGATGCCCTCATTGCATCAAGACTTCCCCAACACTTTCACCCAATGCATCACATTCTAGCACAAAAGGTTGAGATAATTCAGGTAAAACCAAAATAGGAAAAATACTCATTACCTCTTTGACCTTATCAAAAGCTCTCTGCACTGTAGGTGTCCAATGGAATGCTCCCTTCTTTGTCAAGTCTGTAAGTGGTGCTGCTAATTGTGAAAATCCTTTCACAAACTTCCGGTAATAAGCGCATAAGCCCAAAAACCCTCTGAGTTCTATAACATTCCTAGGTTCAGGCCAATCTCTGATAGCCTGAATCTTCTCCTCATGTACCTTCACTCCATCCACTCCTATGGTATGCCCCAAGTACAACATCTCTCTGAGGCCAAACTCACATTTGGAGAGCTTGGCATAGAGTTGTTGCTCCTTGAGGATATGTAAGACTATCTCAATATGTTGGAAGTGCTCCTCCCAAGTGTGGTTGTAGATCAAAATATCATCAAAGAAGACCAATACAAACTTTCTCAAATGACCCCAGAAGATCTGGTTCATGCAGGATTGGAAATTTGCTGGAACATTAGTCAATCCAAAGGGCATTACCAGAAACTAAAAATGCCCATAGTGACACCTTAATGCTGTCTTGGGGATATCTTGCTCCCTCACCTTGATTTGATGGTACCCAGACCTCAAATCAATCTTGGAGAAGTATTTGGATCCCCATAGCTCATCCATAATTTCATCGATCCTGGGTATAGGGTACCTTTTCTTCAAATTATTCTTGTTCAAGGCCCTATAATCAATGCATATCCTCAATGTGCCATATTTCTTCTTTATCAAAACCATCGAGGAAGCAAAAGGACTAGTACTAGGCTGGATGTGCCCTAGTGCTAGCAGCTCTTGGATAGCTCTTTCAACCTCATCCATGTAGGCCTTGGGATGTCTATAAGGAGTGGTTATCACTGCTTGGACCCCTTGTTCCAACTCAATGGTGTGTTCAAACCCTTAGTCAGGAGGTCTCCCTAGTGGGATATCCCCAAAACTGTAGAATACTGGTCCAAAAGAGATTGAACATTTGGATGCATCGATGAGTCCTTGCCCTTCACCTCATATATATGTATCTCCACTACCCATGCAAAATCTCCTCTATGTATATTTGCCTCCATCGTATCTGTTGAAACAACCTGAGGGGGATATGTGTTGATACCCTTGATATTTTGTTCCTGGCCATCCTCCCCTCCAATCCATTCCATCTCCAAGGTTCTCCAGTTAGTGGTAACTCTCCCAAGAGTGACTAACCACTAGACTCCCAATATGACATTGGTGTCTGGAATATCTACCAGAAAGAAGTGGTATGTCAAAGTATATGTATCCATAGTAATGGTCAACATTGGAACATACTTGGCACATTACAGAGTCATGGCTCTTGGGACAGAAACTAAAAATCCCTCAAAATCCTCCATGGGAATTCCTCTCTTGTGTACCAACTATGCATAAATAAATTATGAGTGGCTCCACTATCTATCAATATAGAAACTCTTTGCCCCATGATGGTGCCTCTCACCCTCAAGGTTAGATACTTTGGGACCCCTTTTAACGCTGCAACAACCCCTCCTCTTGGAGCAAAGTCTTCTATGGGTTGTACATCGCTAGCATCCTTCTTGGAGAAGTTCTTAATATGATGTGCTCCCCCCATAACACATTTCTTGTCCAATTCCTGAACAAGGATTGTCTCCCTTGGCCTTGAGTTGGTCTTCTACTGTAAAAAGGTTTTTGCCCTGAGAAAGATGTGTTGTAGATCTCTAGCTTTCTCCACAGCTTCAAGGAGTGTAGTTGGTTTGGTAGACTTGAACAACCCTTGTAATGGTTTAGCCCTCCCATTAAAAAACATGGATACCTTCCTGTTCATAGTGAGGTTGGATACCATCACTGAAAGTTGCAGATACTTAGAAATGTAATCCTAAAGTTCTCCCTCCTGCTTGAGCTTGGTTATCTTGGCAAAGTGGGCTTCTGGATCCCTTGGATCAAACCTCTCCACTAGCTTCTTGTTGAAAGCTGAGTATGAAGTGATATGATGGTGCCCAAGTGTGTTCAGTCCATGAAACCACCAATCTTAAGCTGTCCCTTCCAGGTGCAACATAGCTATCTTGACAGCTTCTATCTCAAAAACCTTGTGGAGATGGAAGTATGTGTCCATCTTCTCTACCCATGATTTTTTTGTGCACTTAGGTGTCCCATAAAATGTGGGCAAGAAGAACCCTACCATACTGCACTATAGGGCTGATCCCTGCATTAATTAATCCTCCCTTTGATGAGGATCATTCCTCCTTCCATCTTTGATCCGACAAAACTTTTGAAAGCTCAAGTGCTCCTTGAACCTTTGAGACTGGAGTTCATATTCTTAAAAATATTCCCCTAGAGAAACCTCCTTACCTCCTTCAGTTAAAAATGAAGGCATGGTGGAGCATTGTGATGTAGTTGAATGTCCCATGCCATTTGTAGTGTTGGTGCTTGCCTTATGGAAAAACCTTAAAGAGTCTTCTTCCTGCCTCATCTCGATGAGATCCCTTGAAATTTTTTGTAGGGTTCGAAGTATGAGCCTTGAGAGGTCTTCCTTATCCATGCTGAAGATAAATCTCCCCCCACAAGCTGAGCCAAAAGCAGAGCTCTAATACCACTGTAATATTCCTTTTTTAGGAATTTCAGCAATATCTCCAATGAGGACGTTGTATAAGAAAAACAGTGCAAGAATAATGCAGTCTAGGGCTTGGATCCTCTAAAATATGTTTTATGTAGTTTAAATATATAATGACATAAAAAAAAATAACTCTAGCTACATTAAATAGATATCCCCAACTCAAATATGATAAAAAGCCTCATAACCCTAGTACATCATAAAATAGAAATTTCAGATGCAGCAACAACGTTATTTTTATTATGAAAACTAAAACAATAGATGGAATAAAATATATATATAGATTTCATTCATTATCAAATCAGAAATGAGAGGATTTTCCTCTTTTAAAAACACATTAGGACCCCCCGGGAAGGGTTTCTGGAAAAATAGAAACACAAGATACAACACTACAGAAAATAACACTGTACCCAGAAACTATGTATTGATAAATATCTGATATGCTCTAAAAGGGACACACAATACAAGAATTTTCTCAAGGCCTCCCTCAATAGATCTCCTGGAGTGGAAATCACCTCCTCCTCTTTTGAAATAAGCACAAATGGATAGATACAACCCCAGCTACTGCAGAAATAATGCATTCACTGGAAGTGACTACACTGTCAAGGTCAGAGGATGGCTTTCCTCAAGATATTTGATGAGAATTGAACTAAAGACCTCCTCCTTAGCTCTCCCAATTAGCTATATCAATGATGAAGCTAGAATTCCCGCATGAGAACTCTTGCACTAAACAGTGCTGCAACTCTGGCTAAACAATTGAAGCTTGAAATCAGTCATAAGACTGAAACGAGAAGTATGAATGAATGAATCCTTTTGATGCTACCCCTTCCTTTTTATCCTAGGTGAGCTTCTCCATCCCGAGCCCCACTCATTGGTGATGTAGCGTCCTTGAGAAGTTTCCTCCTTCAAAACTGCGCTGCCTTAGTGGCTTTCCCTCCCTTGTGACAGCGTTGTTGACTTGGTCAACTATAGCTAGCTCCTTGATTTTTCTCCTCTTCACACTCAAGAGGATTTATTTTATCCTCTTACCTCAATCCCTTTTCAAACTGGGAGAGATTTTATTGTGTTTTTTACTTCTCATTTAAAAAATGGAGCAATTATAATGTTCCAACTAGCAATGGCTAATTGGGAACATTACACCCTTGCCTTTGTCAAGCTATTTTGTTGATGTAGAGGGTAGGGCCCCTTCCAGAATCTGTGGAGAAAACACCTGCCTATGACCTCTTTGATAGGTCAAAGGAAAAGGCTCTATGTCAACCATCTTAGTGCCTTCTATCTCACTGCTCTCTTCATTGTTTGATGTTGTATCATGAGATGAGGGTAAAGGGTTGTGGGAAGATGATGAAGGAGGATCATCATGGGGTGAAAGAATGTGAGTGAGTGGAGATGTGTAAATAGTAGGAAGTGATGGACGAATTGATTTTGGAGGATGGGATGAGGAAGGTATATTTTTTTGATGATGGCCTTCTGGAGCAGTAAAAACTTCATTGATAATGAAGGTCTCCCGTGGAATGCATTTTTGCAGTAGTTGGTGCATAACAACCATTTTGATAAGAGAGTGATGAAAGAGTCTTTGCATCTGATGAGGATACTCTCTCTTTTGCACTATGTAGGACAATTTATCAATGCTTCGGTAAAGGTAATAGCGTATGTGTAGCATCCTCACCCTAGTAAAGTGCATAAGTAACCTGATGTGGTATGAGTAAAGACGGGACAACCTTCCCTCACATGTGAAATAATTCATGATAATTCTCATAATAGGTTCATACCTATCAAGAATGTGAGAGAAAGGAAAGATGGATTTTCTATGGTATTTATATCTAGGCTTAAGGTATGGCTCAAAGTAACTCATGTCAAGGTAAGCTTGCTTGAACCATTTCTCCCCTACACCAGGTATGCATGTGACATTGGAAATAGCATCTGTAGATAACCCAAAGGTGACCCCTACAAGGTTAAATTTTTTTTCATGAAAGTTAATGATAAATAGTCTAGTTAGCTCAGGGTGGTTTTGCACCTCCTTCACCTTTTCACAAAATTCATTGAAACCTACATGTTTGAAACAAGAAATAGTAAGGGGAGATTCCATGAGCTCTCTTGTATTGAGGGGTTCAAATTTATTTATCTTTCCTCCTTTGTAATCATGCCTCCTTGGCATTTGGGCTTCCACACCACTGCCACTGTCCTCTGACATTGTAAACTCTGCCTTTATAAACCCTGGAGTGTAAATGGAAAGGAGGTGAAGGGATGGTAAGAAATGGCAGTTTTGGAAATTGAATGGGATAAGTGAGTGACGGTCTAGGTGTATGAGAATGAGTGAGAGGCTAAAAAACTCAATTCCAACACTCCAGCTATGTCAATACTCTTTCTGTCACTGACACTCTATCTAGGAAAATGAAATGAGGTTCAAACATTGATTTCAAGCTTTGAATTTTAGGGTTTCTATTAGAGTTTGATTTAATTTATGAATAAAACACCAAAATTTCTTGAATATGAGTGTATATCAGGCACTTACCTATTCACAATTATTTAGAAGAATTTGGATGAAACTTGGAAGGGTTTTGAAGTGGTTTGAGTGGTTTTAGGGCTTAGAAACCCTTCCCGGCAAGGAGTGCAGCACCAATCCCAAGCGCACAACACCAGTTTTGAGCACGCAATGCCTTTGAAAATGAACAGAGGATGAGTTTCGAGAAAGAGCGTAGCACCTTCCCTAGCATGCAGTGCCTTCACAAATTGAACAGAGGAGAAAATCCAAGCATGCAACGCCAACTTCCAAGGGCACAATGCTAGTCTAAGAGCGCAACGCCAAAAGACTTTGCCCAATTTCACTTAGAAATCTCACAATATTTTCTCTCTTGAGTGCTATTGGTCTTTTGACAACCAAGAATAATTCATTTGAAGAATGAAATTACATTTTTTAGGCTTGTGATTTGAATTTAACTTTGCAAGCCACTTTCTAATGTTTTTAAACCCCTTTTTCCTATTTCACTGATATTCTTCTACAATTTTACCTTGCAGGTTGATAAAATGATGAATTTGACTTTTATTTTGGTCATGGAAGCATGAAAAATTCACTTTAACACCTTTGAGATTGAAACATACAGTATCATCTTTAAAATCCTCTTTTTCTTCCACCATGGAGTTCAACTTACTGTTTTACATTCTCTGGCCACACTCCCCAAACCCTAGGTGTCTAGAGTACTTTATAGTAATCATCAATGTTGTCTTATAAGTTTTCTATAGCCCTTTAAAGTTCATTAATTTCTGTAAAGTTCACCTCACCTTTTTCCATATTTCATCAATATTTTTGACAAACTTTCTTCGTGTTTGGCTTTGTGTGCCTCCTCCATGTCATTTCTGCAAGTGGTCTTTGTTTTGGCACTCAACTACACCATAAAGTGTATAAAACCTAATCATCTTCAAGACTAAGTTTTTCCTTTTCCCTTGCTGTAAGTTTTTCATATTCAGGAGTATAAAATCTACCTTATCAGTACCTTATGCTGACACAACTTGCAACACTCCTGCAGAAGTGCCAAACTTTGTCCATTTTTCTCATTTACAGACTTTGAACTAATGAGGTGATCTTCTTTGGAAATATTTTAGGTCCTCCTTGAATAACCATGTATTGACATTCTATTACATCCGAGCCAGATAATAGAAAAGGAAAAGTAGTGCTTGAAACATCCAATGATGACCTCAAAACAAAAAACCCTAATGACATAGTGGGAGGGTCCTTTGACCTGATTTTGACTAGAATTTGACTTTGAGACTTCTCAAGTGAAAACAGAGTATTGTCAAAAGTGTTATATTGAAGATCCAAAATCCAATGTACTTGATTTATCTAAAGAGCCTATAGAGATAGTTTTTAGACCATCAATGCTTGAGATACCTGGGGAATATGGGAATGAGTTAGCTATAGGAAACCCCAGAGGGAAGGTGAAGTTTAGTGACAAGGGGAAAATATGAGGCAATGAGGTTATAGGCATGCAAGTAGGATGAAAATGAAAGATATAATCCTATAAGGACTTTTTAGGAGCAACATGGTGACTTTGAGATGGAAAACTTGATAAATAGTGAAAAAGGTTTTATAAGGATAATGAAGGGAGTGAGATTTTTGAAACTCACAATATTCAAGGAATGATGTTTTCAGAAATATAGAACCAATATATAGTCATATGAAGATAGTGAAAAATACTAATGACTAACAAGTGGCATGGTGGGGCATTATTGGAATGCCATGACAGAGGCCTTGTTCGAGGTGAACCCATAGATGTTCCTACCATTCCCATATGTGGGGATGGACTTCCGGGGGGATCCATATATGGGTCTCCCTCCTAGTTATGCTTGGGGGCCCATGGGTACGTTGTGTATTTTTTCTTTATTTATTTGAGTATATATGTACTTATGTGTTTTTCTAGTGATATTGACATAGTTTTGGTTACTCTTGTAGATGTTGGCGAGGCGGTTCACCACATGGTGCGGTTGGCTGGCCATGATCCTCTATGGCGACCTCGAGGTGGTTAGGGAGGAGGTGTTGTGGGAGGACTTGGTGGTGGTGCTAGACCTTCAGGAGAGGGCAGCAACTCGGCTGATGCCGAGGCTACGGTCGAGTGGGCTCGTGTCGATACTGCAATGGCATGTGCATATATGATAAATGCTTGTATCATGAAACTGACTACTCGGGTTTGAGTTATAAAGGTTTCTTGGGGTCGAGTGGACTTCTTGACCCAAGGGATGCCCACTCAGGGATTCATGGATGACCTTGATGAGGTCTGGTTGGAGACTATGATGGCCCACGAGAGGGACTATCAGACTGTTTTACATTGGGTCGTAGTCTCGGTGGTGACCGCAACTCTAGTGGTGGCACCGGGAGCGGTTGTGGGTCCAGGTTCTCCTCCTGAGGGGGCACCACCCTAGAGTATACTTGTACATAGGGAAAGCACCATGTGGATGCTTCCCCTATTTTTTATTACTTTTTTTTATCTTTGGGCTGGTTTTTGGGTCAACAACACTATTTTTTGTACTTGTTAGTCATCAGCATTCTTCACTTGTTGGTGATGACTAGTTGTAACAGCCAAGGTTCCTAGCAGCTGATCTAAAAAATTGTCAAATCTACCAGCTGGAAAACACCCATAAACTTTTTTTACCCTCTTACCTTTTAGTTCACCCATGAAGAGATGAAACCGCATTATCAAAGTCCTATCTAGCCTCAGCCATACTAGTTTTCCCATCAGCTCGAAAGAAACAATCCAAATCTATCCAAAAGGTCTCCCCTAAGTTAGGTAGTGACGCTTTAGGCATTTATCCCTTCGCAAACCACTCTAAAGCCAAAGAACCTCTACCTGCTATAGACCAGTCATAACAGACCTTCCCATTCTGCAAATAAAGTTGGTTTTAGCCCTAGGTCGCGCCACTAATACACCCTCAAGTCTCAACAATACATGTACCATAAGTCAAACTGATTCTAGGTGTTTTTACAGTGTTTTAATGGATCTTTCAAGGACAGAGGCATACCAGCATCCCAGAAGACAACTTTTGGCTCCACATGAGAAGGCATCTGCTTTTTAATGTGATCTTGAGCCTGGGTTGCAGCTACAGAGAAGAGAGTTTTTCATTAAGCTCTTGCAATCACAGTCAAAGCGTGAAAGGACAGTGAAAGGAAAAATAACATTGTCAAAAGGCTGATGATGTGACATGACAGAAAAACCTCCTTCATCTATAAGTAGAGGGTTTTAAGACTGAAGAACCTCCTTCATTTCATAAGTAGAGGGTTAAGAGCGCCTCCTTCATCTATAAGTAGAGGGAAAATGGACAAAGTTTGATTTTAAGAGTTGCACTAACGGTAAAGACAAACTTTGGTTACAGAGAGACAAAAACTAAGGTTTTCTGAAGAAAAATGATGTTTAAGGAAGAGGAAAAGCAGTGGAGCTCCATGGTTAATGAGTTACAATATGAAGCTAATGAGTTGATCGTCAATGTAGAACTATTATTGAGTAGATGGCCAAAGGAATCCAACAGTCTTAGCTTCTAACTAACTTCTGCCAACATATGTAAGGGAAACCACTATTAGTAGGTTCATCAAAAATTCTTGTTTTGATTGAGACAAAGGTTGAAAGGACATCAGGAATTTTGTCAAAATAGGCCTCCTTCATTCATAAATAGAGGGCCAGAGTAGTGATTGATTCTAGGGTTTGGACTGACTAAGAGACAAATGGTAAGAGCAGTAGAAGACAGTTGAAAGCTTCTGAGCAGGGCAATCATGTCAAAAAAAAAGGAAAATCATGAGTGCTATAAAATATCAAAAAGGTTGGCTTATCTCCTATCAGGGTTTGCTTTCAAAGATAGTCTGGAGCCAAGAGGTGTACAAATTTTGCTGAGGGGTGTGATTCCCTTAAAAATCTACAAAACAAAAAAACTCATCTCCTTGATAAACGGGCTTAACATTTAGTCTTTGTTCCTTAAAAAAAAATAGAGTTGATAAGTGGTTGAGAGATGAGTCATGACACAGGCCTAAGAGTGATGATTGCCTTTCAAAGGGTATTGTCCTTCCTATTCATAAAGAATGTTCTTTCAAAATTACTCATCATAGTGGACAAAAGGAAATTTGAGTTTAATTCTCCCAAAAAGTTAGTGCAGCTGAACATACAAGCTCATAAATATGAAAGAAAGTTTATGGTATGTATTTCAGATGCTGGAAAAACTTTCAAAGCCAATGAGGTAGGCCACTGTTACAAATGAAGACATTCTCCTTATGAAAATAGGTCAAAGATACTTTGTTGTTGCAGTTGGAATAGAGAAGAAGTTTTCTGAAGAAGTGCCCTCTTGATGGACCGATGACAATGAAGCCCCAGTTTCTTGCAGACCTCCTTCACAGAAAAACAAAGGGGAAACTTCCCTTGTTCACTTTCCAACTCTAGTACATCATCTCCTGTTTTATTTCAACCCACAGTCAAAAAGAAACTCCAACATCACCTGCCATCTCATTTAGTTTTCACAATGAGCATGACCATATCCAAAGCATCGAAAGAAAACATGGTCAATATAGGTTTCAAAGGGTGACACTATCTCCCTCATAGTGTCAAAGAAAACCTCACATAACACCAGGTCTCTCTACAGGAATCCTTTTTCAATAAGAAAAACAGTAAGTGATGTTGATGTTTAAGGATGCTTCTTTTTCTATTTTATAAAACCTTTTTCAACTGATCAAAAGTGACAGAAGATCAGCCACAGTAGCTCAGAGCAGAACTTCCTTCCACAGTACAGATATCAGAAAAGGAGGACAATTTTTCAGTCCTTAAATGAGAAACAATCAAGATTTTAAATTCTCAAAAGGGTTGTTTCATTTCAAGAAGGGGTCAGGCTTATAAAAGAAATACTCATTACCACTACAACATTTATCCAAACAAAAGAGTATCAGGTTATGTTTTAAAGGGTACAGGTTCAAGTTTTGTTTAAAAACAAAGAATTTTTAAAAAACATCTCTTAAATAACCCTCACTAATCAAATGAGAAAGGGAGATTGGCTTTTTCACTTTCAAAAGGATAAAGGGACCATTGCAAGGCCTTTTAAACTTCTCAAAGCACAAGGAATCACTTCCCTCTTGCTATCCACAAGACCAGAGAAAGAATTTCGAGCAAATTCATTGATTTTTTGGGCTTGAAGAATGCGCAGCGCGCCTGTAAGCGCCGTTCACGTCGGCCTGACAGTGACCCGACAACCCCTTTTGCACGGTGCTTTCCACAGCAAACATGCCGTGCTTGTTTCAAATCATCAAAACACCTCCAAATTTCTTTGAAAGCTACTCCAACCCTCAAGCAAAGCCTGCCATCATTTTTTAAGGTATTTTGTTTTTCCCCCTTACAAATTTTAAACTGCTAGATGGTGTTTGAGATAGTCAAAGTTGTAGTGAAAATCAAGGTAATTTGAGTGAATATTTTGAAAGGTTGTCATGTTTTTATTGATGTCAAAGGGCCTTAAAACTACCCTCAACGCAGTTCTAAAGGCACAAACCAGCTAGTCAAGATATACACAACAGTAGAGGTTTGGCAAATTGTTGAAAGTACCCTAACTGTGATAGGGCAAAGTAAACCTTGGTCAGTTCAGTGTATGGTGGAAAAATTGTTAGGAGGAGACAGTGTTTAAAGGAGAAACGCAGTATTTAAAAAGTGAAACAGTGAGCCTATTTTAACTACAGAGATCATACATAAATCGCTTTGTCATTTTCAAAAGTCTTTATGTGGTGAAGAGAAAAATCAATACTGCCTTTTTGTCCATGAAACAGACTTTAGTGAAGGGAGCTGCCATTACAATTCAAAGGTGTTTTTGGCAAAACTGTGTGTGAGAAATAGTAAATACAAAGAGGTTGTTTTTGATTGGGAGGATTTTTGTGTTGTCTTTGTCTAAGATACAAGGTTTTCTTGTTGTCACTAAAACACAAAGATCTTGGTAACCTTACACTAACACAAAAATCACTTGACTGTGTATGCATTTTGTTGAATATGTACTTATTTTTAAAACGGTTTGTTGAGTGGCATACAAAGAGAAAGAGCATTGTTCTGAGAGGAGCAAGGACCTAATAGCAAAGAAAACATTTTACACAGCTTTGAGAAATTTACCTTGATCAAACAGTGATTGACAAAGAAGGCAGAGTTTGGTTTGAGAACACATTTCAAGAAATATTTTTTAAGGAAATTTGGTTTTGCAGAGAGCATCCATAACAAGATGCCTCCCAGGTAGGATAGTAGGAGTGGATTTCATAAGAGCTATGAACCTATTTCCACTGAAGAAGTGAATTCCCACCCATCAGTATTGTTCAATTTCCATGAGGTGGGATGTTTAGATTCTTGTCAAAGGGTGCAAGAGGTGAAGAATTTTTCTCCTTTGACACACCTTTGCACTTTGAGGTTTCAAGATAAGCATTTACAATTGGTAGGCCTTGAATTAAAGTTCTCCCCAAGATCCATCTCCAAGGCCACTAAAATTCCCTATATTGGTGAGAAATGGTTTAAACAAAGCCATTTGGACTCAGATGATTACAAGCCCTTCTTAAAGCCTGAGCACAGAGAATAATGTCCTTCTATTTTCCCTTTCTCATATATTTTAGCCAGCTACACCCCTCTCATGAAGATTATCATGAAGTACTTCACTTATGAGGGAAGATTCTCTCGAATATATGCATATCACATTCAACTACTCATGCATTTCACTAGGCCTAGATTGCTAAATCTTCCTTTCTTTTTACACAAGAGCATTGAGAAAATGGCCTCCATTGTCTAGAATAAGCTTCCTTCACAACAAATAGCCTGTCTCTTCCATCACTCTCTCATCAAAATCATCATCCTTCATCAGCTTGAAAAGAGAGAGGTCTCTTGGGATGTTTTCATCACTCATCCATATTTATCCATTGTCCCTCTAGTCCATACATCCCCTACACCTCCTACTCATCATCCCTCACCTTCTTCTAGTAGAATTATTCCTAAAAAACTCAAGTTTATTACAGAACAAGAAAAGGAACATGAATAAGGAGAAGAAAATGACCAGCAAGAGGAAGAAAGTACTTAACAATAGCATGACAGTGATGACGGTGAACATCAGACTCATGATGAGGGGGAACAACAGCCTTATGATGACACATAGCAGCATCACAATGATGATGAACATCAACAAGGGGAGGAGGAAGGAAATGATGAACAACAGCATGACAGTGAGTGTGAGACAGAGCAGCAAGGGCAGCATGAAAGTGACGAGCAAGGACAGTCAAAAGAGGACACACAACAGCTACATGATGATGAACAGGGGCAGCCAAAAGAGACTGAATAGGAGGTAGCATGATAGTGCTGAACAGGAGCAGCATGATAGTGATGAGCAAGGGCAACCTCCACAAGAACAACATCAACCTCTTCAAGAAGAAAAACAAACTCAAAAGGAAGAGAACTAAGGCGACAAAGGTAAAGGGGTCATGCCCTCTTCTCCTAAAAAGGCCAAGGCCCGGACAACAAAGAAGAGAGTGCCTAGGGTTGTCACTCCAAATGTGACAAGGGCTCTCCGAAGTAAAGGAAAATTTCCAAATAAACCCATGATTGATTTTCCTAGGAGGAAGAGCACTAGAATAGCCACCCAAAGCAAAGGGAAGGGTAAAGAGGAAGGCACTCATGAACAGGAGAGTGCATTCGAAATCATCCAAATCTAAAGAGATGATAGTGATAATGAGGCCCGGATTCTGGAAAGCCTCTTGATCCATAGAGAAAGTCAAATTGATGCACTAAAGGATGACCTTCATAGAGCTAGGAAGTTCAATCAATTTTTGCAAATCCAAAATAGGCAAATGAGTGTCCATATGGCTGTTTATGAGACATGGGCGACTAAGTACAAGAAGGAGGCCTCCAAATCCCAAGCAAGGTTGGAAGAAATCATAGGCCAGTTTGATGAAATTGAAGGCAAAGATCAGCCTAGGAGAAAGAGGCCTAGAACCATGGGGCTTAAAAATGCCCTTGAGAAGCAAAAAGAGGAGGAAAATGCCCTTCTCCAATCTACCCTTCTCACTGCATTGTTTGAACAAGAGATAGAGAAAAATAAGGAGGCATGGCTTGAGAGAGTCAATGACCACTTGGAAAAGAAATTGGATAAGGCAAACAGGGATTTATACCTTCAAAGGAGAATGACGAGGCATTATAAAAAGTTAAATCAGTTTTCCCGACGCAAGTTGAAGGCTGCTCAAGAAAAGCTCAAGGAGGCTAAAGGGAAGCGCCCGGAACGGAAAGTGAGGAAGAAACATCAGGACTTCATATTTTGGCCTCTGCTTCAAAACATGTTTCTGAGAACCCTTGAGGGTCATGCTCACAAATTTTGGACAAATTTCGACATATTTTGGTTTTTTGGCATTTTTGGGTTTTTGGCCAAAACTCATGGGCTTCACCATTTCAGTTTGGGGGATCATCAAAGGAGGCAAATGGTATCATTGGATGCAATAATTTCAGGAGCACACACTCAGTAATTTTCAGGACATTTTAAGATCATTTGCTCGCCGAAAATGGCAAAAAATGCTCTCTTTTTCTACACTCTGCCCGGTTTATCAGCAAACCTTATTTTTTGGTTTTTTACACACAGGCCTGTTTTTGGAGGACTTCTATGCATCAAGCTGGGAAAATTCTAGTTGTTCTAGAAAGTAGACACCCATATCTTTCCAACGAGCTATCATGAGCCTCGTTTTGACATCGGGAAGGCTGCCAAAAGTTGCCAGCAAGTTAGGTGACCTTTTGCTGATGTAATTTTTGAGTATTTTTGTAAAAATTGAACCTTTAAAAACTGCTTTTTCCTCATGTGCGTTTAGCTATTTTTGCACATGAAAAGTTATCAAAATTCAATTTAGTTCCATTTTTTAGCATTTTTTAAATATTTTATGAGATATTTTGTGCCTTGGGCTTTGCAAAGCCTCAAGGACAAAATAAGATATTTTGGATAGGCCAATGAGATTGCAAGTTGAACTAAGAGGTTTTCCTCACTTTGGCCTATATATTCTAAAGGATTTCATTGTAAACAAGGCTAAATGTGATGATAGAAGCAATATATGGTCATATAAGCTTTGGAATAAATACTTGTCTCATGCTTTTGGATAGTCTCTTGGATGTTCTTGGATGATGAAAGAGGATTGTTGTTGGATTCCATGACTTGGTAGAATGGTATAGTGTCTCTCTCTTTTTTTTGTTTCCTAGTTTTCATTCATGAATCCATGTTTCTTGCTTGCTATAGGACAATAGAGAAAAAAATTGAGACATGCCCTTGGAGGCACCTCAAATTTGTTGTTTCTTCATAGTTTCCATGTTTTCTTCATTCTTAGTCACATTAAAGAATTATTGATTGCTCTTTACTAACTTAAGGATATTTTTGCTTGTTTCATTCATGGTTTTATGCATGCTAAGTATGATTTACGGTATGCCCTTCTTACTCATGGCTACCATAGCTCCATCCATGAAATTTCTTTTTGACTGATTAGATTGTCATTTATTGAACCAAGGAGGTCTTGTTCCGATCTTGCCCTTAGTCTAAGACTATGAAATCTTGTTTTCAAAGTGCCCAATAACTTGAAGTGCTATGTTTAGGCGTTCCAGCATAGTGATTTGAGTTTTTTGTCTGTCTTAAGTGTATTTCCCCAAATTCTAATAGCCATTTCCAAAAGTTAGAGAGTTATATATCTCTATGCATGGCTTGAATGTTTATTTCTATGTATTGATTAGCTTATAGTTACATTTCTCATGATTAATGGTTTGCCCTACCATGTTTATGTCTGCTATTAAACTAGTTATGCTTGAAATCCTTTGTTTTTCACAAACTGGATGTCCATTTTACTCCATTTTTCCCAAAGATCCTTTCTACCTCGAATCAAATCGGCCCTTCAACAGCCTTGTATCACCATCTGAAAGCTTTCTTTACCTTTTCGACCCCATGGCCTAGTTGATCTGGCATATTTTTACCTATATTATATCTTTGATCAGTTTCATCCCTCACAACCTAAAAACCAAAACCAAAAAAACTACTTCATAACTAGCCTAAAATCAGAACACAATAAGAAAACACATAGATATCCCTTACACAAATAGAGAGATCCCTCTCTGAGTCTAGGAAGGTTAGGTTCTTGGGCTCCAAAGACTGGTTTGATGTTACATTGTCATTTGGCTTGCCAATCAGCCAAATCACAGGACCCTAACATAATGGCGATCACGGTGGGACCTACTGAGCACATGACAGTCTAGCAAGCTCTTATAGACTCTTTAGTCCCTTAAAATTAAATAGGAAGGTAGTCCATAGAATCATTTAGAGTAAACTCTTTTTGTTATCACCACCCTAGAAAAGTGATGAAACAGGTTTAGAATACTTTAATAGACCATAGGCTGCACATAAAGAACTCATAAAAACCCCAAAAAACTCCCTTAAATTGGTTTTTGTCAATAATGGTGGTGGACCATACCAATATCCCCTCAAAACAACTAAAAATTCACCTGGCGACTCCATTAGCCTCCAGTAGACCTTACTATTTTGCTAAAATTAAGAATACTATCTGATTGACTTATCCCACTGCTCACTAACATAGTAACGATCAGGGTGGGACCTTCTGAGTTAGTGAAAATCTAAGTACACCTTAGAACTCTCGAAGTCTCAACCAAACTTAGAAAACTTGAGTGTTCTTTGAAGAGTAGAGGCTAGCTCTTTAACCATATTGGAAAAAATGATGATTTAGTTATAAGAAACTCTTCCAAACCTCATAGGCACATAAAAACTCAAAAAACCCCAAAAACATCCCCAGATTGGTTTTTCCTAGTTATTGGTGGTGGACCATAGCTACATCTCTGTAAAAAAAACCAAGTTCCACCTGGCGACTCCACTGGAGGAAGAACCTAAAACATGACCGGTCATCCTAGAAAGAAAAAGCACTCAGGCCTTAGTTGGATTCAAAAAATTATTATATATAACTATGTTCTATCCTACTTTGAGCCTGATCAAGAATACACCGATGAGATCTACATTGATCATTGGAAAGATCCCAAACCTCAAAAAGACAAGCCTCAAATTTTAGACCATGAGCAGGCTTATACACCTGTGCTCACCCCAGATTCACCTATGGAAAACCTAGAAAGACATGAGCCTCATGCTACCTTTCCCACTCTGGCTAAAACCTCAAATAGTCATAAATCTCTTTTTACACTACCTATATCCACAAAGGTCCCAGAAAGATACAAGCCTCTGGTTTTACCGCCCATCATTCAAGCCCTCCCTGCAAATCTTCAAAATAAATTACCCAGATTTGATGGAGAAAGCTTCAAAGTCACCGCTGAAGAGCACGTCCAAAATCTTGAGGATTTACTTGACCTTTATGAAATAGAAGAAGATGATGTGTGTATTAGAATGTTTTCCTTATCATTACAAGGAAAAATTAAGAGTTGGTTTAAAGACCTTCCAGCTGCAAGCATTACCAATTTTCATCAGTTCACTCAAATCTTCCTAGATAGGTGGGTGGTCATGGGTAATAAAGTTCTCATCATAAATGAATACAATCAGTTAAAAAGACAACCAGGGGAGACAATACAAAACTTTTCAGTCAGGTTCAATAAAGTATACCATGCAATGTCTGCTAACATAAAGCCACCCCTCATATGTGCTCTCTTGCACTACCCAGATTCTTTTGACCTAGAGATGGTTTTCCGGATAAGAAATAAATATCCTTTGCCCCTAGAATAAATGAAAAGGATAGCAGTTGATGTAGAATTCAACATACTAAATAGGGAGGCACAGCTAAGAATAATAGAGAAAGACAAAGAAAATCAAGAGAGACTAATATCTTCAGAGGAAAAATTGGAAAAATTGGTATGTATGTTTGAAAAATAGAGCACCTGCTTGTCAGGAAAAGAGAAAAACACAAAGTTAAGGTTAACACTGCTTATTCAAACCAATCGACACTTCTTCCTCAGGATGAACATAGTCAATTATTACAAGACAAAAGTTATGAACAAAATGTGCTTAATGAGAAAGTTGCAAATAAAAACATAGAGGAATGCTCTAAAGAGACTGTCAGCCATTTTGAAATCACAGATTCTAAAATGGAAGAAGAATAAAAACCTTTAGGATCTCTACCCTTATGCTTTAAATCATTCCAGACTTTGAAAGAAAATTTGCATCCTAAATATCTCTCAGCAGTTATTTAGGAAAACCCTGCTCAAGTTAACTCTCACCTAAATCAAGAAGAGTTGATTGAAGAGGAATTAAAATCTAAGATAGAAGATAAATAAAAACCTGTAGGATCTCTACCTTTATGTTGGGATTCATTTGAGTTCATAAAAGCAAACTGGCCTCCTCAGAATCCATCAGAGGAAACTCATGAATCCCATGTTTACTATCCCAAACATCAAGAAGAGTTGAGTGAGGATGAATTCAAATCCGAAATGGAAGATGAAACAAAACCTATAGGATCTCTACCTTTATGCTGGGAATCATTTGAGTTCATAAAAGAAAATTGGCCTCCTGAAAATCTACCAGAAAAAACTCATGAATTACATGCTAACTATCCTCAACATCACAAAGAATTGGTTGAAGATGAAGACAAGCAAGAAATGAAAAAGAACCCACAGGATCTTTCTAAGGGCATAAGTGATGATTCATCATCTCTCACAGGTGAAGCCTAAAAGGAAATTCATCCTTCAAATCAGATTTTCCAAGAGAAAGAGGGTTATTGTAGTTATATCCGAAGAGAAATGAAAATGCCTCCCTTTTTAACTGAAGAGGAAATAGATCTACTCATAAACATACAGTCAGCCTCTCTTGATTCTTCTCCTGATCTTAACTATCACATAGCAGTAAATAGATTTAAAGATCAATTTGAAGAAAATCAATCTGATAGTCCAATATGCATGGCTGGTGACATTACTTGTATTAATGATTCTCCAAGGTTTGATCAATTTGATGATGATTATGATTTCCAAACAGAAGCTAACTTTGCAGAATACTCAGTTTTTTATTTTTGGGAGGAAGCTCAGTTTCATAAACTTGAGAAAAGTGAGCAGCCAATATAGGTCATCTATGACACTGATGAGGAGAGCCTTGAGATTTTAGAAGTAAGTGAAGAGTCTCTGACTCTTTGCTCTAATTCACTTTAGTCCATCAGAGATAACATTCACATAATTGGAAATAAACAATCTTTCAGCTTTGACGATGAGGTTGAGGAGGATGATGAAATTCTCGAGCATGTTGTAAATGAGAAGCCTTCTCCTGAAATGATTGAGGAAATCATTTTGGACATGGAATATTCCTTAACTCCAGATTTTCAGCCACCAAGTTCCACTGAGTTACAAATTGTAGATGAAGAAATAGAGGTTGATAAACACATGAGAGTTGTCACACTATACTTTCAAGATAATTTACTGTCAAAGTGTATCCCTGATCATCAACCTGATGACCTTCACACAGTTTTCAGTCCACTTAATCAGAACACATCATCCTGGAAATAAAACTACACTACAATATATGATGAGTCTGACAGTTCAAGTAATCATGAGCAAGGGGAAGAGTTGCTTTACCAGGAGAGTCCCAAATATAGCCAAGTGGAAGAAAGAGTAGTCCTGAATGAAGCCTATATCTCAAATCCTCTAGATTAGGTATTATTCCAAGATTTGTTTGTTTTTTTCCTTAATAAATCTGAAGGAGTAGTGGGTTCTATCATGAACAAGTTGCTACCAAGAATGAGAAAAAACTTAAGCACTACTATCCGAAAACAAGCCAAATGGGAGTGCCCTTTTCATTACTTCATCATCATGAAAGAACTAAACCAAGATCAACCATGCAATCATCTACTTGACTGGCTGTATTGGAAAGAATATTTCACCAAATGAATGTATGTTGTGTATAGTTTAGACTAGGATAGATAGATAGCTGTGAAAAATAAGCTCAGCCTTGTAAGCATCTTTTCAGTTTTAGATTGTTTGAAGAAAAATTGAAAAATTAGAAAATTCAAAAAAAAATAGAAAAATAGAAAAAGAGGGTAGTTTGAAAAATAGATAGAAGGCCCCATGTTCAAAAAATAGTCATTCAAAAAGTGCGCAAGTCTAAATGCCGCTACTAGTGCTCAAATGTCTTGTTCAGCTATCTAGCCTAATCATAGCTGAACATGTTTTAAATTTGTTTGTTGATAAGTTAGTGAGTGAAAAATATGGTCAACATTGTGTAAGCTTGACTTATCAAAGAGATTATATTAGGAAAATATCCTGGTTCCACATGACTAAAACAGAACCAAGGAGAGAAGCGGGGATGAAAAACAAATTGTGCATCTTAGCCCTGTTTTTCCTAGTTTCCATTTTATGCAAAATAATATTTGTGTGCAACTTGTCTTTCATGCCACAAATACATGAAAAATCAAACTGTCTAACCCTGATTTGATAATCTTTTCAATTTCATGTTTTAGATTAGAGAAAAAAATCCTGTCAAACAGCTTAACCTTGACAATTGATCTAGCATAGGTAGAGTAATAAAGGATTTCATCAGTTTAATCTGAACTCCCAATAGATATAAGTGTAGAATTAGATAGGTTCATTTTCCAAAAAATAAAAAATATATATTTTCAAAAGGGTTGCTAGTCCAAACGCACCCAAACGAAGAAAAAATGTTAGGAAAGATAGTAGGGTAGGTAGAAATATCATTGATGCTAATCATGCTGTCATTTTTTAGAGGTAGCATCAAGGAAGAATGAAATTTTCACCAATGGGTAAGGCACTTGTCTTCATAAGCCAAATATCTGAAATTCTAGACACCTCCTGAAAAGGAGCTGCTCTCCCCAAATGGAGCCACTGTTAGTCATCAGTATTTTTCACTTGTTGGTGATGACTAGTTGTAACAGCCAATTTTTCTAGCAGTTGATCTAAAAAATTGTCAAATTTTCCAGCTGGAAAACACCCACAAACTGTTTTTTCCCTCTTACCTTTTAGTCCACCCATGACGATATGAAACCTCATTATCAAAGTCCTATCTAGCCTCAGTCATACTAGTTTTCCCATCAGCTCCAAAGAAACAATCCAAATCTGACCAAAAGGTCTCCCCTAAGTTAGGTAGTGGCGCTTTAGGAATTTCTCCCTTGGAAAACCACACTAAAGGCAAAGAACCTCTACCTACTATAGACCAGTCATAACAGACCTTCCCATTCTGCACATAAAGTTGGTTTTAGCCCTAGGTCGCGCCACTAATACACCCTCAAGTCTCAGCAATACATGTACCATAAGTCAAACTAATTCTAGGTGTTTTTATAGTGTTTTAATGGATCTTTCAAGGACAGAGGCATACCAGCATCCCAGAAGACAATTTTTGGCTCCACATGAGAAGACAACTTCTTCTCAATGTGATCTTGAGCCTGGGTTGCAGCTACGGAGCAGAGAGTTTTTCATTAAGCTCTTGCGATCACAGTCAAAGCGTGAAAGGACAGTGAAAGGAAAAATAACACTGTTAAAAGGCTGATGATGTGACATGACTGAAAAACCTCCTTCATCTATAAGCAGAGGGTTTGAAGGTTGAAGAACCTCCTTCATTTCATAAGTAGAGGGTTAAGAGCACCTCCTTCATCTATAAGTAGAGGGAAAATGGAAAAAGTTTGATTTTAAGAGTTGCACTAACTGTAAAGACAAAATTTGGTTACAGAGAGATAGCAACTAAGGGTTTCTGAAGTAAAATGATGTTTAAGGCAGAGGCAAAGCAGTGGATCTCCATGGTTATTGAGTTACAATATGAAGCTAATGAGTTGATCGTCAATGTAGAACTATTATTGAGCAGATGGCCAAAGGAATCCAACAGTCTTAGTGAGTTTTGATGTTGTATCATTATATACTTGCATTCCCATTAAGGAAGCCATTGATGTCATCTCTCGTATCATGGATCCTGATACTGCTCATCTTGTGGAGATTTGTCTTACCTCGAACTTCTTTATTTTCGAGGGTGTATTCTTTAAACAGACATGTGGTGTGGCCATGGGTTCCCCCCTTTCCCCTGTTGTTGCTAATCTTTTCATGGAACACTTTGAATCAAAGGCCCTTTCCTCCTCCCTTTTTCAACCAAAGCTTTGGAAAGGGTTTGTTGATGACACCTGTGTGTTGTGGCCCCATGGTAAAGAGAAATTGGACCTTTTCTTCCAGCATCTTAATGATCAATCTGACTTCATTAAGTTTACCATGAAATTTGAAGTTGATGGTAGCCTGCCCTTTCTGGATGTCCTTCTTTTGAGAAATGATGATGGTTCCTTCTCTCATCAAGTTTTTAGAAAGAAGACACATACTGAACAGTATTTACATGCTACTTCTCATCATTTCCTGGCTCAAAAGCTTGGGGTTCTCAGTACCCTAGTCACCAGAGACTTTAGAATCTCAGATGCGAACCACTTTGAAGGTGAAAAATTGCATCTCCTTAATGTCTTCTATAAGAATGGTTATAACAGGGCTCAATGTCTTAAAGCTTTTCAAAAATCTGAGAAAGGTCCTAAGGTTAAGAAAGATCCTTGCGATTGATTATCTGGAGTTCACCTTCCATTTATCCAAGGTACCACTAATAAAATCGCAAGGATCTTGAAGAAACATAATGTCTCTTCAAGTTTCAAGCCTCTCTGCACTATCCGTAGTTCCCTTAGATCAGTTAAAGACCCGATTTTCCCGATGGATGGTAAGGGTGTTTATTTGATTCCGTGTTCCTATGGGACACCTTACATTGGTGAAACTGGTTGATCAATTAGTAGATGTTTGATTCCTTCCCTTCACTCTTAGTTAGTTAGTTAGTTTTGCGCCCTCGGGTCATTCTTTCTTCTCTCGATCTTGATTCCTCTCTCTTGGTGTGCTACTTTTATTTTATTAATTTGGTTTTGATTACTATTTTTGTTTTATTTTTATTTTATTTCATTATATATATATATTTATTTTATTTTTTTTATTTACTTATATTTATATTTATATTTTTAATTTTTTAATTTTTTTTTTAATTAATATATATATATATATATATATATATATATATATATATATATATATATATATATATATATATATATATATATATATATATATATATATATATATATATATATATATATATATATATATATATATTAATTTTTTAAATAATCGTGAAACTTACCTCTTTAGTAATCTTAAATTAATTGATTAATTGAATATTATTATTATTATTACTTATTTATTTATTTTATTTTATTTGATTTTATATTTTATTTTTATTTTACTTTTATTTAGAATTTATAATAAAAATATAATTAAATTTTAAAAATATAATAGAATTAAAATTAAAAATTAAAATATTTTTTTCTATTCTAGTCAAAATAGTTGTTTTTCCAACTGCTATTTGTAGCTGTCCTGATCTATTTAAACTGGTTTCTTGATCAGATTTCTCATCTTGTCCCGATGATGAACCACACTGGCTGGTTCGAAACGTGTCGACAAAAATTTCTTTTATGTGATTTTCTCCGAAAATTATTACACACATTTTATGGATCACAGAAGAAAAATTCCTAATAGGGAAACCACTATCAGGAGGTTCATCAAACATTCTTCTTTTGATTGAGATAGAGGTTGAAAGGACATCAGGAATTTTTTCAAAATAGGCCTCCTTCATTCATAAACAGAGGGCCAGAGCAGTGATTGATTCTAGGGTTTGGACTGATTAAGAGACAAATGGTAAGAGCAGCAGAAGACAGTTGAAAGCTTCTGAGCAGGGCAATCATGTCAAAAGCAAAGGAAAATCATGAGCGCTATGAAATATAAAAAAGGATGGCTTATCTCCTATTAGGGTTTTCTTTCAAAGACAGTCTGGAGCCAAGAAGTGTACAAACTTTGCTGAGGGGTGTGATTCCCTTAAAAAGCTACAAAACAAAAAAACTCATCTCCTTGATAAACGGGCTTAACATTTACTCTCTATTCCTTTAAAAAAAACATAGTTGATAAGTGGTTGAGAGATGAGTCATGACACAGGTCTAAGAGTGATGATTGCCTTTAAAAGGGTACTGTCCTTCCTATTCATAAATAATCTTCTTTCAAAATTTCTCATCATAGTGGACAGAAGGAAATTTGAGTTTAATTCTCCCAAAAAGGCAGTGCGGCTGAACATACAAGCTCATAAATATGCAAGAAAGTTTATGGTATGTATTTTAGGTGCTGGAAAAACTTTCAAAGCTAATGAGGCAGGCCACTGTTACAAATGAAGGCATTCTCCTTATGAAAATAGGTCAAAGATACTTTGCTGTTGCAGTTGGAATAGAGAAGAAGTTTTCTGAAGAAGTGCCCTCTTGATGGACAGATGACAGTGAAGCCTCGGTTTCTTGTAGACCTCCTTCACAGAAAAACAAACGGGCAACTTCCGTTGTTCACTTTCCAACTCTAGTACATCATCTCCTGTTTTATTTCTACCCACAGTAAAAAAGAAACTCCAACAGCACCTGCCATCTCATTTAGTTTTCACAATGAGCATGACCATATCTGAAGCATCAGAAGGAGACATGGTCAATATAGGTTTCAAAGGGTGAAGCTATCTCCCTCATAGTATTAAAGAAAACCTCACATAACACCAGGTCTCTCTACAGGAATCCTTTTTCAATAGGAAAAAAACTAAGTGATGTTGATATTTAAGGATGCTGCTTTTTCTATTTTATAAAACCTTTTTCACTTGATCAAAAGTGACAAAAGATCAGCCACAATAGCTTAGAGCAGAACTTCCTTCCACAGTACAGATATCAGAAAAGGAGGACAATTTTTCAGTCCTTAAATGAGAAACAGTCAATATTTTAAATTCTCAAAAGGGTTGTTTCATTTCAAGAAGGGGTCAGGCTTATAAAAGAAATACTCATTACCACTACAAAATTTATCGGGACAAAAGAGTATCAGGTTACGTTTTAAAGGGTAAAGGTTCAAGTTTTGTTTAAAAACAAAGACTTTTTAAAAAACGTCTCTTAAAGAACCCTCACTGATCAAATGAGAAAGGGAGCTTGGATTTTTCACTTTCAAAAGGATAAAGGGACCGTTGCAAGCCCTTTTAAACTTCTCAAAGCACAAGGCATCGCTCCCCTCTTGCTATCCATGTGACTAGAGAAAGAATTTTCGAGAAAATTCATTGATTTTTTGGGCTTGAAGAACGCGCGGCGCGCCTATAGCGTTGCATAGCACATTCAGGAAGATTTTTTACAAAGGATTCCACTACTGCACGGCGCGCCTGTAAGCGCCGGTCATGTCGGCCTGAAAGTGACCCAACAACCCCTTTTGCGTGGCGCTTTCCATAGAAAATGTGCCGTGCTTGTTTCAAATCATCAAAACACCTCCAATTTGCTTTGAAAGCTGCTCCGACCCTCAAGCAAAGCCTGTCATTGATTTTTAAGATATTTTGTTTTTCCCCCTTACAAATTTCAAACTGCTAGATGGTGTTTGAGACAGTGAAAGTCGTAGTGCAAATCAAGGTAATTTGAGTGAATATTTTGAAAGGTTGTTACGGTTTTATTGATGTCAAAGGGCCTTAAAACTGCCCTCAACGCAGTGCTAAAGGCACAAACCAACTAACTAATATATACACAGCAGTAGAGGTTTGGAAAATTGTTGAAAGTACCCTAACTTTGATAGGGTAAAGTAAACCTTGGTCAGTTCAGTGTATGGTGGAAACATTGTTACGAGGAGACAGTGTTTAAAGGATAAACACAGTATTTAAAAAGTGAGACAGTGAGCCTATTTTAACTACAGAGATCATACATAAATCGCTTTGTCATTTTCAAAAGTCTTTGTGTGGTGAAGAGAAAAATCAATACTACCCTTTTTTCCATGAAACAGACTTTAGTAAGGGGAGCTACCATTACAATTCAAAGGTTTTTTTGGCAAAACTATGTATGAGAAATAGTAAATACAAGGAGGTTGTTTTTTATTGAGAGGAGTTTTGTGTTGTCTTTGTCTAAAATACAAGGCTGTCTTGTTGTCACTAAAACACAAAGATCTTGGTAACATTACACTAACACAAAATCACTTGACTGTGTATGAATTTTGTTGACTGTGTACTTGTATTTAAAATTTTTTGTTGAGTGGCATACAAAGAGAAAGAGCAGTGTTCTGAGAGGAGCAGGGACCTAATAACAAAGAAAACATTTTACATAGCTTTGAGGAAAATTTACCTTCATCAAACATTGATTGACAAAGAAGGAAGAGTTTGGTTTGAGAACACATTTCAAGAAATCTTTTTTAAGGCAGTTTGGTTTTGCGGAGAGCATCCATAACAAGATGCCTCCCAAGCAGGATAGTAGGAGTGGATTGCATAAGAGATATGAACCTATTTCCACTGAAGAAGTGAATGCCCACCCATCAGTATTGTTCAATTTCCATGAGGTGGGATGTTTAGATTTTTGTCAAAGGGTGCAAGAGGTGAAGAGTTTTTCTCCTTTCACACACCTTTGTGCTTTGAGGTTTCAAGATAAGAATTTCCAACTCGAAGGCCTTGACTTCAAGCTCTCCCCAAGATCCATCTCCAAGGCCACTAAAATTCCCTGTATTAGTCAGAAATGGTTTAAACAAAGCCATTTGGACTCAGATGATTACAAGCCCTTATTAAATCTTGAGCACAGAGAATCATGTCCTTCTATTTTCCCTTTCTCATATATTTTAGCCAGCTGTGCACCTCTCATGAAGATTATCATGAAGTACTTCACTTGTGAGGGAAGATTCTCCCGAATATATGCATATCACATTCGACTGCTCATGCATTTCACTAGGGCCAGATTGCTAAATCTTCCTTCTTACACAAGAGCATTGAGAAAATGGCCTCCACTATCCAGAAGAAGCCTCCTTCACAGCAAACATTCTGTCTCTTCCATCACTCTCTCATCAAAATCATCATCCTTCATCAGCTTGAAAAGAGAGAGGTCTCTTGGGATGTTTTCATCACTCATCCATATTTCTCCACTATCCCTCCAGTCCATACATCCCCTACACCTCCTACTCATCATCCCTCACCTTCTTCTAGCAGACCTATTCCTAAAAAACTCAAGTTTATTACAGAACAAGCAAAGGAACATGAAGAAGGAGAAGAAAGTGACCAGCAAGATGAAGAAGGACATGAGCAGGAGGAAGAAAGTGCTGAAAAACAGCATGACAGTGATAAGGGTGAACATCAGACTCATGATGAGGGGGAACAACGGCCTTATGATGAAACAAAGCAGCATCACAGCGATGATGAATAGAAACAAGGGGAGGAGGAAGGAAATGCTGAATAGCAGCATGACAGTGAGGGTGAGACAGAGCAGCAAGGGCAACATGAAAGTGATGAGCAAGGATAGTCAAAATAGGACACACAACACCTACATCATGATGAATAGGGGCATCCAAAAGATACTGAACAGGGGCAACATGATAGTGCCGAACAGGAGAAGCATGACATTGATGAGGAAGGGCAGCCTCCACAAGAACAACAGCCTCCTCAGGAACAAAAGCCTCTTCAAGAAGAACAACAAACTCAAAAGGAAGAGAACCAAGGTGAAAAAGGTAAAGGGGCCATGCCCTCTTCTCCTAAAAAGGCCAAGCCTCAGACAACAAAGAAGAGAGTGCCTAGGGTTGTCACTCCAAATGTGACAAGGGCCCTCCGAAGTAAAGGAAAATTACCAAAGAAGCCCATGATTGATTTGCCTAGGAGGAAGAGCACTAGAATAGCCACCCAAAGCAAAGGGAAGGGTAAAGAGGAAGGCAGTCATGAATAGGAGAGTGCATTCCACATCATCCAAATCCAAAGAGATGATAGTGATAATGAGGCCCGGATTCTAGAAAGCCTCTTGATCCATAGAGAAAGACAAATTGATGCACTCAAGGATGACCTTCATAGAGCTAGGAATTTCAATCAATTTTTGCAAATCCAAAATAGGCAAATGAGTGTCCATATGGCTGTTTATGAGACATGGGCGACTAAGTACAAGAAGGAGGCCTCCAAAGCCCAAGAAAGGTTGGAAGAAATCATAGGTGATTTTGATGAAAGTGAAGGCGAAGACCAGCCTAGGCGAAAGAGGCCTAGAACCATGGGGCTTAAAAAGGCCCTTGAGAAGCAAAAAGAAGAGGAAAATGCCCTTCTCCAATCTACCCCTCTCACTGCATTGTTTGAACATGAGATAGAGAACAATAAGGAGGCGTGGCTTGAGAGAGTCAATGACCACTTGGGAAAGAAATTGGATAAGGCAAACAGGGATTTATACCTTCAAAGGAGAATGACGAGGCATTATAAAAAATTAAATCAGTTTTCCCGATGCATGTCGAAGGCTGCTCAAGAAAAACTCAAGGAGGTTAAAGGGAAGCGCCCGGCATGGAAAGTGAGGAAAGACACATCAAGACCTCAGATTTTTTCCTCTGCTTCACAACATGTTTCTGAGAACCCTTGAGGGTCATGCTCACAAATTTTGGGCAAATTTCGACATATTTTGGTTTTTTGGCATTTTTGGGTTTTTGGCCAAAACTCATGGGCTTCGCCATTTCAGTTTGGGGGATCATCAAAGGAGGCGAATGGTATCATTGGATGCCATAATTTTAGGAGCACACACTCAGTGAGTTTTAGGACATTTGAAGATTATTTTCTCCCCCGAAATGGCGAAAAATGCTCGCTTTCTCTACACTCTGCCTGGTCTATCAGCAACCCTTATTTTTTGGTTTTTTACACACAGGCCTATTTTTGGAGGACTTCCAAGCATCATATTGGGAAAATTATAGTTGCTCCAGAAATTAGACACTCATAGCTTTCCAACAAGCTATCATGAGCCTCGTTTCAACATCAGGAAGGCTACAAAAAGTTGTCGGCAAGTCAGGAGACCTTTTGCTGATGTAATTTTTGAGTATTTTTGTAAAAATTGAACCTTTTAAAACTACTTTTTCCTCATGTGCGTTTAGCTATTTTTGCACATGAAAAGTTATGAAAATTCAATTTATTTCCCTTTTTTTAGCATTTTTTAGATATTTTATGAGATATTTTGTGCCTTGGGCTTTGAAAAGCCTTAAGGACAAAATAAGATATTTTGGATAGGCCAATGAGATTGCAAGTTGAACTAAGAGGTTTTCCTCACTTTGGCCTATATATTCCAAAGGCTTTCATTGTAAACAAGGATAAACTTGATGATAGAAGAAATATATGGTCATATAAGCTTTGGAAGAAATACTTGTCTCATGCTTTTGGATAGTCTCTTGGATGTTCTTTGATGATGAAAGAGGATTGTTGTTGGATTCCATGACTTGGTAGAATGGTATAGTGTCTCTCTCTTTGTTTTGTTTCCTAGTTTTCATTCATGAATCCATGTTTCTTGCTTGCTATAGGACATTAGAGAACAAATTTGAGACATGCCCTTGGAGGCACCTTAAACTTCATGTTTCTTCATAGTTTCCATGTTTTCTTCATTCTTAGTCACATTAAAGAATTATTGATTGTTCTTTAATAACTTAAGGATATTGTTGCTTGTTTGATTCATGGTTTTATGCATGCTAAGTATGATTTACGGTACACCATGCTTACTCATGGCTAGCCATAGCTCCATCCATGAAATTTCTCTTTGACTGATTAGATTGTCATTTGTTGAACCAAGGAGGTCTTGTTCCGATCTTTCCCTTTGTCTAAGACTATGAAATCTTGTTTTCAAAGTGCCCAATAACTTGAAGTGCTGTGTTTAGGAATTTCGACAGAGTGATTTGAGTTTTTTTTCTGTCTTAAGTGTATTTCCCCAAAGTCTGATAACCATTTCCAAAAGTTAGAGAGTTATATATCTCTATGCATGGCTTGAATGTTTATTTATATGTATTGAATAGCTTATAGTTACATTTCTCATGATTAATGTTTTTCCCTACCATGTTTATGTCTGCTATTAAACTAGTTATGCTTGAAATCCTTTGTTTTTCACAAACTTGATGTCCATTTTACTCCATTTTGCCCAAAGATCCTTTCTACCTCGAATCAAATCGGCCCTTGAATAGCCTTGTATCACCATCTGAAAGCTTTCTTGACCTTTTTGACCCCATAGCCCAGTTGATCTGACATATTTTTACCTATCTTATATATTTGATCAGTTTCATCCCTCACAACCTAAAAACCAAAACCAAAAAACCTACTTCATAACTAGCCTAAAATCAGAACACAATAAGCAAACACATAGATATCCCTTACACAAACAGAGAGAGCCCTCTCTGAGTCCAAGAAGGCTAGGTCCTTGGGCTCCAAATATTGGTTTGATGTTACACTGTCATTTGGCTTGCCAATCAACCAAATCACGGGACCCTAACAATACTCAAACATATACAAAGTGATATATATACATATATATGAGAGATATTTTTTGCGGCTCTACATGATGTGTCACCTTTTATAGTTTATGTATGATGTTATATTGATGGGTATCTATGTTTTTGGTTTTTATGTATAATTTTTTATTTGATATGCATTCTAGTTTAGAATATTGTTGGCTATGTGAAAAACTACTTGGTTTTGAATCCTTGGTACATGTGTAAATGTGATATAGTCAAATTGTCGGTTTAATATTTTTAGACACAAATATTTTCTAAAAATATGTGTATCTCCTATCTCAAATGTTTGGTTTAATTGTGACACTACTAACTGGGAATCAAGGTAGACATGCATATGGCATATGCCCTGATGGAGGGCATTGCACATAAGTCCGATGATGGCATCATATTCTACCTAATTATTTGTTGCTAAGCCGATGCAGACACTGTTTGAGCAGAGTGGTGATTAGTCAGGGTGGTAGATGACCTAGGGAGTTATGGATAAGCTTTGAGACCATCTTGATGCTCCATCAGCAAATCCGAAATAGGGTTTAGGTTGGCGATCCATTGTGGCACTTTGAGTGCTTTTAAATAAGTGTTTTGGTTAAAAACAATTTGTGGTTGGGGTTGTGTAAGTTCACTCTAGGGAAGGGCCACTTTGGCCCTTATGGGTAGAATTTATTGAGGTAAAGGCCATTGATGGGGTTGTTGAGGCATGTTCCATCCAGTTCTGTCAAGATGCATGCCCCCTGTCAGAGGAAATGTTTGATGATGTAGAGTCCTTTCCACAATATTTTGAACTTTCTTGGCCCTAGGGCTTCTTTTGCGGCATCATAGAGGAGGACTAGCTCTCCCTCGATGAATGAGCGAGGGTTGATGTGGCGGTCGAATGATAATTTTACCCTTTTCTTTTGGGCCTCATTATGTTGCAGTGACTATCATCAGATTTCATCAATGAACTCTAGTTGTACTAGGTGTTGTTATAGAGGCTAGGTATCATCAAGGAGTTCGATGGCGGCATGTAAATTTGGGATCTCACGTTCTATGGGAATCACAACCTCGATCTCTTATACTAAGTGGAAGGGAGTGAAACCAGTGGACGTTTTTATAGTCATGTAGTATGCCCACAAACAGGAAAAGAACATGTGGTGCCAGTTGGTTTTATGGTTATTCACCATACGTTGTAACATAGTTTTGAATACTTTGTTAATAGCTTCTAAGTGTCTATTGGACTGCGGGTAGTATGGTGAAGCGAATTTGTGGGTGAATCCTAGGTGGTGAGATAGCTCCTCGAAAAATTCATTATCTAAGTGTTTCCCATGATCAGAGACTAAATATTTGGGGATGTTGAATCGGGCGATCACGTGGTTCAAAAGAAATTGAGCAGCAGTTTCTGCTATGTTGTCATATGTAGGCATGACTTGGGCCCACTTGGTGAAATAATCGACAACCACGATGATATATTTATGGTTTTCTAATGAGGCGAGGTTGTAAGTCATGAAGTCAATCCCCCATTTACAAAATGGATCAACAATAATGATAGGATGTAGAGGAGTGGGAGGTTCTCTTGCTTTGTGGGTGAAGCGTTGGCATTGTTTGCATCTTTTGACTACTCTTATGCAGTCATGAAACAAGGATGGAAAAAATATCCTGCTCATAGGAATTTTTGAGTGGTGTCCATGCAAAATAATTGTTTGCTGCAAGCGCCTAAATGGCAGTCATTAAGGGCTTGTTTTGCTTGGTCACAGGTGAGGCATTGCCATAAAATGGTGTTGATTCCTCGTCGATATATGATGTCTCCCATGAGGATATATCAGAGGGCTTGCTGGCATATATGCCGACGGTCATCTCGAGCAAGATGAGGTCTAAAATTTTGGGTTCAGGAAAAGGAGAATGTCTCTATACTAAGGTTCATTGGTTTCTATGAAGAAGAGGTGTTCATCAGGTAGCTAATTGTTCACTGGTGATCCATTGGTATCTCCTGGGAGATTCGTAATGAACTTTGCTAAGGAAAGCACCTTTTTTATTTTGGGGGAGAAAAAATGTAAGTCATATTATTGGAGAATGACTATACAACGGGTGTACTTATGGTTCATTAGGCAACGCATGAGCAGGTATTTAATGCGATTGATATCTGCAATGACCGTAGTGGTTCTAAAGATGATGTAGTGGTGAAGTTTATGGACTGCATAAATTAATGCTAGTGCAGCCTTTTCTTCAAGCTCATATCTTAATGCTGGGACTGATAAGGTTTTGCTGACATAGTAGATTACGTTCTCCTTCCCATTTGGGCCTTCCTAGATGAAAACTTTGGCTAAGGTGGACTTGGAAGCTGATAGATACAGGATATAATATTTTTCATAGTCTGGGGGACTGATGAGGGGCGCTAAAGATAACGTTTCTTTTAGCGCATCGAACACTTTCCAGGCATAATAGTCCCATTTAAATGGGATTTCCTATTGGAGGAGTCGTATGAATCCTTGAGCGTAGGTGCCATAATCTGGGAGAAAGCGCTTCAGAAAATTGGCCTTCCCAGTAGGCTTTGAAGTTGCCTGAGGGTTCGAGGTGGTGGTACCTATTTGATGGCTTGGACCTTGAGGAGGTCCACACAAATTCCTTGTTGGGACACGATAAACCTAAGAGTCTTCCTGCACTAATGCAAAATACACAGTTGAGGGGGTTCCAGTGTAGGTTGTATTGACGACATCATTGGAATACCAATCGCAGATCCTCTAGATGGTCTGAGAGCTTCTTGGAGCGGATGCTTAGGTCATCCAAGTAGGAAAGTATAAGGTGTTCCAAGTCATGAAATATATAATTCATGGCCCTTTGGAAGGTGGATCCAACATCTTTTAGGCCAAATGTCATTACCTTGTATGCGAATGTGCCCTAGGGGGTGGTCAACATGGTTTTGTACCAGTCTGTATGGCAGATCTGCATTTGATTGTACTTGGTGAACCCATCCATAAAGGATAGAGAGTCATGTCCTGCACAAGTATCGATGACTTGGTCGATGAATGGGGTGGGATAATTATCTTTTGGACAAGATTTGTTCAAATCCCAAAAATTTGTGCAAGCACGTATGGTGCCCTATTTTTTCATGACAGGAATAGGGTTGGAAACCCAAGATGTATAGGTGATGGGGTAGATAAACTCGGCTTTATGAAGCTTTTTGATTTCTCTTTTTATTGATTCTGCCTTAGATGGGTGTAGTTGACGTTGTTTCTGGCACACTGGAGGTACGTCAGGCCAAGTGTAAATATGGTGCTCTACGATAGTAGGACTAAGCCCATGCATTTTTGAGTAGTCCCATGCAAAATTAGCTCGATACTCTTGTAAAAATGAGGTATAAGAGGTTATTTATTCTAGAGAGCAAGCTTCCCCTAGTGAGATTTCTTCGACCTTTGCAGGATTTTGGGATATGTTCACCTTGATGGTAGGTGAGATATTTGACATATGTCCTTCCTCGAACACATCGAGCACTAGGATGGGGCTTTTGAACCATTCAAATTTCCTCGATGGAAGGAAATATTTTTATTCTATCGCATAGATCTATTCTTCTTTCGTCTTGTTAGGACTGAATGTGTAGTTGGGGAGAAAACGTGAACAGTGGTGCATTGCATCCCATGGATAATCAATCTCCATCATAGCCTCTATTATATCTTCATCTGAATGAAATAATGACCCAAAGGGGGATTGTTCATGTGTAATTTTATGCTGAATGGGGTTAATCCCTATGGAGATAGTTGAGAGACACAAGAATGATTCCATTGTGCATGTGGTGGAACCAGATGCAGTCAACAAAGTGCAGATAGATTGGGTTTTCACTCTTGTAGGTACAACAAATCTCATAGTTGCAGCTAACTTGACACCTATGTTAGATGAGTAGATAGCTCGAGTCATGGTTCCGATACATGATGATATGAATTGTATATGGTGTGTTATGTCGTCGGTATTTTGTGGGGGCAGAATCTCCCTGATTGTTTTCATCTCAGTTAACAAGAAAAGGATAGATATTTCAATCACATCCTCTTGGGTTTTCAAATTTTTCATGGATTCTGAGTCCGTTCCATCTTCTCGGGAGAGGCGAACTATGTTTGATCGCATACAGGCTAGTGTTGTGTAGAATCTTGGTATGTAGTGACAACGACGTATTGGATGGTTTTCACCACATATCTGACATGAATATGGGACATCCAAGTTGGCGCGGTATACTATATGGAATGGATACCATTGTTGGAATATTTCCAGGGTTGTGCAATTGATGATGAAATGATCAATTTCATCACAAAGTACGCATCATTCGATTGGGGGAGGGGTTCTGGCAGGGAGCCTTTCAGGTGATCGCCGCTCTTCTTGTAGGTACAGAATGATATGAGGTTCATACCTGATATATTGGGTGGGGGGATCCTCTTGATAGGATTTCTTGATGGCATGTAAGGTGTCCCTCTATGTAATATTCCTAAAGTTTAGCTTTTAGCTAAATGGAATATTATAGATCATTTTATCAGTAGGTAGGTGAATAAATGGGTGGGGAGGCCCATAGATCTCCTTAGCAGCAATAAAACCACTTCAACTGTGGAAGGAGACCTTCTAAGCAGCTAAATAACACACCTTTGAGTATGAACAGGGGTTGGTTCATGTTGAACAGGTCAAATTTGACCAAGTCGACAATGTTGTTATGGAGGAGTGGACATTAAATGATGAATAACGCAATTTTGGAGGGAGATGGATTTCATGGAGGAAATGACCTAATTGAGTGTGGCCAAAGGCAAGGAAGCTCATAATCTATATAATGAAGAGGATGGAAGTCATATGGGGTCATGTTTTAGATTATTATTTTGTATGTGGTATGTTTAGACTTCTTGCATTCTTCAGTTGTTTAGTTGAGATTGCTATGTTGTTTAGCACCGGGTTTTCCTGAGCAGGAATCCCACCTCTTTCCTTGAGATACCTCTTGGAAGAGAATTTAATTTTATTTTCACATTCAGGTTTTCATACCAAGCTATAAATTTCTTCATTAGCGTAGTTTCTACAGGATATTGTGATGTGTTGCAAGGTGCAGTAGTGGAGAGTTAGATCGGGTGTCTTCAGAGTAATTTTTTTAGTGAAGGAAGGTTTCCATCCATTGGGAGGTATGTAAAGAAGCCCCTTGGGATTTATTAACACATTTGGTACCATACCAAGGACTATTTATCCCATACAACGTAGTTTCAGTCCAGATCTGCATTATTTTAGGGAGGAGTTGCAGGGGTGGTTATATTGATTGTTTTGAGAGGTGATTCTCCAGGTGAGGAGCCATTATTTCATATGGAGGATCTATTGGAGAAGATATTTAGTCTCTACATTAGCTGTAGCCATGTCTTCTCATTTCTGTTTTTTCAGCTTATGTTTAGCCCTAGGGCTGCAGCTTACATTGGCACATTGTGCACATTTTCCGGAAACCCTCTTGGGTTGTCTTGGAAAGCTTATCTAGTTCCCGGATCTGTATGTTTAGATTCTATTGGGGAATATATCAGTATTTTTTTATCATTATATCATCTCCAACTATAGCTAGGCATAATATGATTGCATTGTAGCAGCTCTTCAACAATTTTTATTGTGACAGCAACTCATTTTTGGGAGTGATTTCTTATGGGAGGTTTGTTCTTTCATTATGTCTCACTATTTTGTATTGATTTTCTAATCTAATACATTATTTTATGACTCCATATTGGTCTCCAATGTTAATGAGCTGATTTACACTGCTATTTCCAGTTTTTTGTTCATATATTGTTGCATTTCCCATTTGGGAATATTACAGTGGTATCAGAGCTTAATCATGGCTCAACCTGTGCATTCAGCCAATATGTCAGCATAAGGAGAATATTCTCACAAGAAGAGGAGATTTATAGGAAGAACAAATAAAATACTCCATCCTTTGGAGGAAGGGAGGAAGAGGAGCTCTCAAAGCTTCTTTTGCAGACTATGCAGAGCATCGAGGGAGATATCAAGAAGATGAGAAGGGAGATGTGTAGGGAATCTCCAAGGGGGCTTGAATATGAAGAAATACCTATATTTGTGCAGGATGGGTGTGAGCATGCAACCACACACTATGATTCACAGCACAGTCTTATGCCCAGATTTACTATAAGAGAGAGGGAGGAAGAAGATGTGCCAAAGAAGGAGACTCTTGGTGATTATTTGCAAGATTATGAATCTCAATATAAGAGGTTCAAATATCACCTTAAATTCCAAGGGTTTTTCAAGATCAAGGAGGGAATAATCACAAAGAGAAAGCAACATGATGTAGGTAAATTCTTTCTATCTACTTTTGATGGTTCACCTAAACGTTCAGCTACGGCTTGGGTGGGGGAGCTAGACACCTATTTTCAGCAACATCAAGTTTCAAAGAATGAAGCCATCAAAGTTGCAGTGCTACATTTTGAAGGAAAGGCCTATGCTTGGTGGATATTTGAATCTTTTTCATTAAAAAATGGAAATAAATATACTTATGCAAATTTCACTAGGAGACTAGTGGAAAGGTTTCATAAAAAAAATTTGAAACACCTTTAGTGGAGCTAAACAAACCAAAACAAACAAAACCTTTGCATGGATTGGAAGGAACTATAAACCCAACTCCACTTCAGAATTTTTTTGAAGAGGCCAACATCTTGCATAATACCTTGCTAGAGGCAAGATTTGTATTTCATACTCTTGGAAAAGAGGGCATGGATATCCCTTTTTCAAAAGAGGATCCTCTTATTGAAAAGTTTCCCATTCATATTGAATAGGAAGAGAAGGCTGGAGGCAACAACACTGTCATATCCAGGGCATATCTAGCACCTCGTGCAGAAGTAGATGGAGCCCTTGCTCCAACAAGAGGAATTCTTGTATGTTCACAAGGAGTTCCAAAGGATCTCATATGTGGAGATCAAGGCACAATCCATGAACAACATGTGCCATTATTGATAGATTGTGAAGCCTTGCAGATCAAAGGACAAGGTAGGGAGGATGTCCAACATCATATGATGAGGAGAACACACCCCTATATATTTCAGAAGTTTGATGCATAGAAGAGGTAGACTGATTTGCGCAGTGAGGGAAAGGACAAAGTTGTCCATTCATATATGTAGTCTACTCTCGATATTGATGTCTCATTTCATGGAGGCATTCCACCTGGGAGACCACTAGATCAGGAGATGATGAGAGATGATTCACAATTGGTTGCACCAATCATTGATTCCAGAGGGGTGAGGACCTTGGGAGGACTTGACACAGGGCTGAGAGTCTTGGGTAGACTCAAGGAGCAGGGATACATCATCCCATTTTCAGCATTACCCACTTTCACTACATATTTTGTGCTGACAGAAGTTGCTGCAGTGATGGAGGATGGCACCACCATGGCGCAAGGAGACCACTCCATGGATTTGGAGAAACAGAGGATACTTCCCTTAAGGAAGGAATCCTCCATGTATTGGATTATCTGGAGGTCACTCATGCTTACATTGGCCAAGATCAGGAGGTTCATTTTGGATGGTAGCTTCTCATGGGAGGCCAACTTCCAAAGGTCATCACTTCTACTTGAGCATGAGAAGATGCATGATAGGCATGATAACACTTTGGAGGATGACTTTGGCATGAGGGATGTCAAAGGAAAATACAACAACATGTGGGGAGCTTCACATTTTAGATCTTCAGCGTTGTCTCTTAGGAGGATTGATCCATATTGGAAATGTAAAATTTTGGTAGAGTACTCCAAGGATATTGGTGCTTGCATGATTCTTGATGACCGGGAGGGAGATGATAGAAACATAGTGGATGATGGTGTCATATATTCTTATGGTAGAGTCTTCTTTACTAGTGCTTTTGTGCTCAAGGAGAAGCTGTTACATGCAGCACATGTGGACTTTCTTTCCATGCACTTTGATGCATATCATTCGTTGATGGAGGAGTTCACTTGGGAGGGCATCCAACAGGATGATATCAGAATATGGAGATATGCATAGCCTGGATGATGATGGAGAGGTTTTCAAAACCACTTCTCTACTCATTGAGAGTGAGGGAGAACTTTCAGTTGAGCCATTTCATCTCAATGACCAAAGTACATAGTAGAGGATGTACATTTATGTATTATGATTTACACTCCTTTAATTTTTGTGATCAACATATTGTACCAAGGAGGATAATTCTTTATTTTATATTGTATTTTGATCTACTTGAGGCCATTTTTAGCATTGATATTGGCCATTCTATTAGTGGTTTGTGGGAAATTCCACATGATTCTTGGTGTGCACCATTGGCAACAATTTTTACTTTTACGATCCCATCTTGTAGGATGATTGTGGCAGAAAACAAGTGGTTGAAAGGACACTTGTTATAATTTTTTTTGAGGCAGGTAGGGGATGCACTATGCTGGTCCCACATATGAAACTATGATCCACTTTCCGTTTGTCATATGGAAACTTTTTTTTTATTTTCTTATGCTTCCATGTAGTGATGATGTTTTTGTTCTTATGGGAAGCTTTGTTGGGAGGATGGCACAAGAGTTGGAGGTGTCCATTGGGAGTATGATTCTCCATAATTCATATGTTGCATGTTTCAGGAGAAACAATGGGAAAACCATGATTTCCACACTACATCTCTTGTCTTCATGTGGGGGGAGCCATTTGGAGAACTTGAGTTCTTGGGAGAGGCACTTCATGGATGTTTTGATTGGTGGGGTAACTTAGGACATTCTTGGAGACCATAATATATTAGCTCAAGATTAGCAGCAACCCCATACATATCATAAATGGACAGAGAAACAACATGGGTGGAAAAATTTAATCTCTCCATACAACCCCAATACATTGCATGAACCGGGGGTTGAGGATTTATTTGATGAGCTACCTAGAATGGCTCATTTGATTTGGATGCTAGTGTTAGTATGAATATTTCATCGGAAAAAGACCACTTTAGCCACGCATAAAAAATATCCCTAACATCAATTTTGGCTACCAATATCTTTAAATCTGTAGTTAGTTGATCCGAATAAAGCTTCACAAATCCATCTCTATGCATAAAAGACATTAAGCAGTGAGAATAAAATGTTGCTCCATGCATCCAATAGATAAGACAAGAACAATATATTTGAAAGAATTTTTATATTAAAGGGGCACTTGAGAGGAAAACAAGAAAAGTGTTTCCAATTCTCCTCAATGGGAAGGGTTCTTGAAAGTCCTCAGCATTTCATATCTAAAACTTCTCTCTCTTTTTGGTGTAGAAAACCTAGACAAACATAGAACTCAAAGCGAGCTCACAAAGAAAAAATGGAGAATGTGAAAATGACAATGGCTCAAATTCAGACAAGGAGTACAGATCTAGAGTGATCTAATATGCAAATGAAAGGTAAAAAATGAATGGGAAAACCCTTCTATTTATAACAAAATATTAGGGCGGTCTAGAACTTGGTGCATGAATAAAATATTATTAACCAAATTCTAGAACCACCTTTTAGGAATATTTTATTATATTTGTTGGAGGGGAAAGGATTTTTGACTTGGGTTAATTCCTTTATTTATAAATAATAAATAAATAAATGATTTATTTATTATTTTAAGGAAATGGTGGAAATATAATTAAATAAATAATGATTTATTTAATTATTTATAAATGATTTAGTCAAATTTAACTAGGAATATTATTTAAATAAGGATTAAATAACTTATTCGTAGGAAATAATCAAATAAATAAGGATTTATTTAATTGATTTCCTTGTTTTCGGTTAAATATGACCAGGAATAATAATTAAATTGATGTTTAACTAATTATTCCTTGAGGAAATATAAACAAATAGAGATTTGTTTATTATTTCCTTTTCGGGTTTCCTGTTTAGACCATAAACAACTTGATAAAGGTGTTTTACTAAGTTATTTCACATAGTGAAAGCAATTTTACTTAGGGTAAAATTGGTCTTACACGGTGTACTTGGGTCCATCTAATGATAATAGGTTAGATGACCAAAAAATGGTGTAACATATTTCCACCTAGTGTACGACTGTTAGGAGAAAATCGTATGACTGAAGTACGTTGTAAGAACTCAATCACCAGACATCAAGAGGGAAGTCAAAGAGAGAAATGTAACATAGTCTAATGTGATAAAGGACTAGACCCGGAGGAGACAAGAATTACAGGTGCAACAAGTCTCTAGTTTATCAGATGGTACCTGTGCTAAAGAGGGTGGGGGAGGCATACCTATGTCCACCGAGACAAAGTGAAAAAGAATAGTGTGTCCAGTAAACAAGGGAATGAACTATAAAGTACATGTTGGCATTAACATGAGCCAAATAAAATATATAATAAGGAGTCCCACATACATGCTATGCCTGGGATAACAGCCAAGACTTATACAATAAGATTTGAGTACATGAGATACAAATACAACCCAAATGCCCCCTATAAACGGGGAACGACTTGCAAAATATGACTGATACATGAAAATCGAAGAGGTGCTGCAAGCGGCTAATGCTAGTATCATCACATATATGGAGCTGCATCGAAGGCTGCAATGAAGAGGTCATCTGGGCATGTGGGGGGTTACCTGCGGGGCCACCCCCTCATGAGGGTTGAGACATTTCACACACACCTGAGAATCACCAAGAGCTGTTGCTGCATCACTGGAGCATCAAGTATATGGATCTCGATCATGCTAAAAGGAGCTAGAGCTGAGAAAAAATCAAGTCAAAGGGTAATGAGAAATCCCTTTGCCTGATCCGAGGCACCAAAGAAGTGTAGGAGCTGGAACCAAGGTACACCGCCCTCTAGACCTGTCTTCTGGAGTGAATGAGTTGATGTCGACAGAAGGAGGTACGCCATAGGTGAGGCAATAAGGGATCCCCAACTAAGGCATGAGAGAAAATAGTAGAGCGACTAACAGATAGACACTAATGGGGGATGCTGAGTAGCGGATGGACGACTTCCCTTGTTAGAGCATAAAGGACATGAATGACTTGGCAGCGACTGACACAATATCATGAGGGATAGGGGAAAATGGGACTGAAGGCCATAATGTGCAACACGAGAGATGGACCAAGCAATGAAGTATGGAGGACTATAGCGGGATATAAAGGGACTGGGGATAGACTCCATGAATGCGATGATGACTCAACTCGGATGCTCTAAACAAGGGCGACTCAATGGTGCTGCCACACAGTAAAGGTTCAATGGTGGACCATAAAAACATGAGTACAATAGGGTATCTCATGATGAAAATCAACATGAACAATGACAAGTAAGGAGGCAAAGTGGTTCCCCAAGTACAAGTGTTGTAAGTGAGGAAATTCGATTTGGAGGAGAGGGGGATAGACTCTTCGTGGAAAAAATTTGTCGAGGTGAAGTATCAAAACATGAAAAACTAACAGAAACCCATTTGAGTGCTCGGTGAGAGCTTTCTAACGCTGTAGACATTTTATCAAACGGGGCTACGGTTTGGTCGCAGCGGGCGAAAGAAAAATAAAGGGTTTCTCTTCTAATAAGGCATTTTCCCACTAAATACATTCATTTTCTGTTGAATCTTTCATTAAACTGAGAGGGGGGGTGAATCAGTTTAATACATGCATTAGCCTTTTAAATTTTCACCAGAGTTATTTACAGCTTTAATATGTGAACAATCTTATTTGCAGTCAATATTAATTTATTGTGACACCATACTTAAGTTGAAAGCAGCAAGAAATTAAGCAGATTGAAATAATCACATCAACACATAAGAAGCACACATAGAGACATCAGATGTAAGTGGAAACCCATAAAGGGAGAAAACCACATCTTATTATTGTTGTGATGCAAAGGTAAGCTCCAACTCCCTCTCACCACTGTTTTATGTAGGCACCAACCTACAGGAGGCTCTATCCTCAATTCTGCAAGCTACAACTTGCAAGGAAGCACCAACTCCCTTCAATTTTCTGCAGGCACCAACCTACAGGAGGCTCCAACCTCGGTCAGCTACAACTGACAGCTATCAAGCTTCAACTTGATAGGGAAGCTCCAACTTCCTCAATTTAACAAACTGAATGTTTGCTGATTTACCTCTGATATCAGCTCTGTTCTGTAGCTCCTCTTTCTGCTCTTCTTTTCTTGATCTTCTCTGCTTCACTCTTCTGTATTCTGCCTTCTCTTTCTTTACTCTCACCTCTGCTCTCAAAAAAAAAAAACTACTTCTGCATATCAAGATGATATTATTTATAGATTTCCTCACATGAATGTTTGTATTCTGCTTGGAATTCGAAATGGAAAGTCATGTCTCTTTGCCTTCTGCCTTCTCACTCCTTTTATCAGCTTACTCAGAAATTATAATTGTAGGTGTCAATTTTAACATTACAGTGGGAGTTTGTTTTCTCTCGGAGACTTGCCAATGCATCACAAACAATAAAAACGATTAAAACATTTACATTCGAATTACAATGTGAACTCCAGCTCACTCATTTTGTCTCTTGGCTTGCTGCGCATTTGTCTTTTCTCTAACTGTCTCTTTGTCCCTTTCTCTTCTCTGTATGCCTTTATGTTTATGGCTGCTGCGTAACTCCTGAATTTATGAACTGCATTTTTATTTTATTTTTATACCAGCGCTTTATATATAAATGAATCTGCTGACTGTAATTCAATCCTTTACACGCAGCAAGTGTCTTGTTGATGTGGCGAGTTCCGCAGGCCAGAACATACATATATTACAATTGCATTACATTAATAATCGCCCTCCCGTTAAGCTGAGGCCCGTGGGTCTACAGACCACGCGGCATGTTTTAATACAACCGCAACCACTTTATATATATATATATATATATATATATATTTATATATAACAGCGCCTTCAAAAATTTCCGTTTGCGATTAGAACTGGAACTCAAAACACTTGTTAATCATAGTTAATAAGCCCATCGGGTCCGGGCTTCAATCGCAATGTTTTACAAAGTTGTGCGATCAATCGGAGAGTTCCGATTACGATTGAGATTCCGGATGCGATTTGCATATATCAACTACCGCTTATAACATGATCGGGTCCGCCATTTCAATCGCAGCGTTTTACAAAGTCGTGCGATCAATCGTAGAGTTCCGATTGCGATTGAGATTTCGGATGCGATTAGCAATTAACTGTGGTAAATAACTCGATCGGGTCCGCCACTTCAATCGCAGAGTTTTACAAAGTCGTGCGATTGGAACTCGGATGCGATTAGCAATTAACTGTGGTGCATAACTCGATCGGGTCCGCCACTTCAATCGCAATCGCAACTTTCTGTTGCGATGTTCCGCTGCCCTTGCGATCTCCGATTGCGACTGGATGAGGGTCCCACTTTATATTACTTCCTTTCCATTGATCATAACACGCTCCACTTTAATATATATCAATGTATATGCCTTGGACCATTGGAGCATATGTAATGCGCTCTATGTATACTCCTGCGTGGGTAGCGATTCCCGAAATGAGATTTGTTTTATGTATCCTTCTGCCTGGGGTTATTCGATTCCCAGAATTTTCTGTGTTATTTGCATTACATTGCTGCTGGAGTTAAGTGATTCCCGGAATAAGTTTTGTATATGCTTATATATATTCTTTTCCACTGGAGTGAAGCGATTCCCGAAATTTTATAACGGCTCTGCTTCTGTCTCTGACTCTGTCTCTGCTGCTCCTGTCGCTCTGCCTCTGCCTCTATTGCTGAGATAATGGTTCTGCCTCTATTATATTCATTTCCTCTACCTTCATTTGCTTCTTTGCTGCCTCTTTGCTTCAGCGCTGCCTCCTTTGCCATCAATGAAAACATTTCCAACATTTTCTTCTGTAGCTGTGGTGAATGTGCAGAGGAGAGAAGGCCCTAAATCTTGCGGTGATCATAGCGGACAAACCGACCGTTGGAATCGAGATCCGTCAGTTGCAGGTAAGAGGCCTAATCCTAATCTTTGTTTTTTATGGATTAAAAGTTTAGATTAGGGTCACAAATATTAGGAACAACCCCTACCTCATATTTACGGCTGGGTCACACTTTTTGGGGCAAAAACTACAACTTGGGAAGCAGGTTTGGGCCTGAAAAGTGCGACCTGTCAGAGGGAGGTGATTTTAGTGCTGTTGTGGGCTAAGATTCAGGTTTTGTGTCATTGAAAGCAGTTTTTTCCTATCTGTAGACTAACAAAGATGATGGTTTTGTGTAGATATGGTAGATATATGGATCAAGTGGAGAGAGAGAGACCTGGGTACATTACGGTCAGAAATCCAAGTGGATCAGGGTGTCCATTGTGCATTGGCCAGGTTTGGGGTTCTAAAATTTGTGGAGAACCCTCTAATGAGAGCTAGGGAACCCTTGTTGGCCTGGATTGTTAGTTGTTGGGATCCAGATCATGAGGTCTTTATAGTGCAGGGACACAGGATTGAGCTGATAGTCTAGGATCTATGTTTCCAAACTGGTATCCCACCATTAGGGATGGTGGGAAATACACAGTCAGTGTTACCGCGAGGGCGTAACATCATGGAGTTCATAGAGCGACATTGTCGACTAGGTGTCCGAGTCAAAGGGACTCGGATATCGATTGGGGATCTAGAGAGGTTGGAGACCCGTGTAGTGGCGGTAGCGGTGTTGTGAATCCTGTGTAGCCAGGCACTCCATCACATCACTGGAGGGTAGATGATGATTGTCGAAAGTGTATTGAGTGGGACATACTATGAGTGGGCCCAGATGATGTTGGTGTCATTGAAATGACATCTATCTCTTTGTAAGTAGAAAGTGAACCATGATTATGCTTATGGGACTGTATTGTGCTCCTTATTTTTTGAGAAGATGCCGACCTTGCAACCTCGTGTACAGCTACCTGATGGGGGTCCGAGAAAATCTAGGATGTGTCAGTGGGGGCGAATACTATGCAGAGGAGGAGGAGGGGCGGTCAGATGGGTGTTCTGACCAGATTTTTTCGCCCATTGGGATCAGATGCCATTGTACATAGACGACTATCCCTATAGTGCGATGAGTTATTGGGGTGATATGGACTTGCCGCTTCCGCCTGGTCGAGTATGGGGGCCTGATGGTAAGTGAAAAGTAACTAATATGTTATGTGCATGTTAAAATTTATGAATAGTATTCATGGTACTGATCCTCATACTTTTGGTATGCAGATGTAGCTCCGGTGAAACCGGCCGGATATATGGGATGACCTATAATAGCAGGAACTATAGGTGCTAGTGGATCGAGAATGGCACAGAACAAGGATATGACCACTCTGTTGGAGGACATTCATTGTAGATGTTGTTGGGTCTCAATCTAGCCTCCTAAACTGAGCTCATTTAATTGTCAACCAGGATTTGTAAACTGCTGAAGTGAAGTGTACCATATGTACCTAGGTGCTTGTTTCTTAATGCGTTGTGTGTAGTGTTTTGTGATGTTTTTGGTCTTTTGTGATGATTTATGATGTTTTTGGTCTTTTGTGATGATTTTTATGTTCACAATGGAAATGTCTAGAAAACTAATAAAAAGGGGTTGGTGGTCAAAACAGAGTTAAGCCTAATGTATGGAATGGAAAATGCAATTGGAAACACTGAAGCAGAATCTGAACTATGACTAAATAAAAGCAAAAGCTTGATAATGAATTTTTAGGCAAATAACACAAACTAAACTTGAGAAATGATCACTAAATATGCAAATCCTCTAACTAAACAGTTAAACACTAATCTTACCATGATGCAACATTTTGTTCTAAGCTCTTCTATTCTATGACTAATTCCTAGTTCTATTCTGCAATTTAATTGAATATCACAGAACCTTTACTCAAAGAGTTATTGGTTTCTTTTTCAAAGTATTTCTTTTGAGGAAGAGCTCTGTTTATAGAATGATGAGGAGATTGCAGAAATACTTCAGACCTTATAGTGATGTTATCTTCTGTTCATGTGGTTATAGATCAATTATGGATTTCAGAACAAGAAGAAGTTTGTGAATAATGAAGGTTGTCTTGTTAATCCTAACAACTGAAGTAATTTATTGTGCAATGGAAGACAATTTGAATATGAAGTGCAAGTGCAATGAGTTAATCTAAGAATGAACCTAAGATGCCACTAATCTAGAACAATGTTGAACTATAAGTCATCATCAAACTTGAAACAAAGTAACTGAACATGAATTAAATGCAATGAAACTTCGGAGCATTCTAACTATACTAACATGCATTATTCTATGAAGTTACACAATCTGTTTGTTCATCATTAGTGATATTTTGGAAGAGTTCCTTCTTTTGGAAGGGGTAGAACAATTCTGACTGTGTAATTGAGTGCAATTGTAAGCAAATGGACTGAAAGCAAATGAAAAACTAAGTTATCACATCCATACCCTACTCGTCATTATGATTTCTTGGGCAAGCGTTTAAGAGCAAGAACAGAGATGATACTTAGTACAAACACACAACTAAATCATTCATTATCACGGTCATGTCTTGAACTTCTTAAGAATTTCTTGGAAGAGTTTCTTCTTGTGGAAGAGTGATTAGAACAAGTGTAACTGTGATAGTGAATAGCAAAAATTACAACTAAATCCTACAGTACTATAGCTATTCATCATTCATCATTATAATCTGTTGGAAAAGTGTCTTCTTGTGGAAGAGCTAGAATGAATATAACTACAGTAGCTAGTTAAAATAACTATAAATTCAACTCCTAATCCTACAATACTATAGTCATTCAACATTCATCATTTTAATCTGTTGGAAGAGTGTCTTCTTGTGGAAGAGCTAGAATGAATACGACTACAGTAGCTAAAAAAAAAACTACTAATTCAAATGCAAAACGTAAAGGCAGCTAGGAAAACTTATCTAATTTACGCAAAATAAATCCGTGCAAGAGGCAGGGGCCCTCTACCACTTTACGACATTCAACTCCAAATTAAATCACGCCTTCAAAATAACTTTGTCTGCTCCATTAACGATGCAATAGTTTGAACATAACACTCTGCGTTTTCAGGAATGTATCACAGAGTTTAAACAAAATCTAGCAGCAAATCTAACATAAAATCTCTAACATAGCTCTCGGTCTCCCAAGAGTTTATAAAGCAAATGCACGTAACAATAATTACAATAATTCAGGAACACTTTCTTTCCTTATCCAAATCACGTTAGGATTCTTTGAAGTGGCTACGTGAAGAAGAAAAGACATCTGGACTGAGACAGTCCTAATAGAAGTCTTCCTTCCTAAATGTGTTCCCCACGTTCAAAACCATACCCAAAATTCATTTCTTCCTCCATGATGAGCAACGAACCATGTAGACATGACGTGGATCATGCTCATATGCGGTTTTTCTCAAGAGGACACTTGGAACATACTCAAACATGAAGGCAGCTGCAGAATCGCCGGTTAGCTACGGAATGTCTGCATTCTGCAGCTAGTTCCGGTCAAAATGCTTAACAATGGCAAAAATCACAAAATTTAACAAGTCAGTCATGTAAATCATTCTAGAAATAATTTTAACTATATTTATTGATCAATTGGGTCTAAGATAGAAATGGACAAGGGAAAATGAGGTAAAATGAGGTGAAGGAAAGCACAATTTTGAGGCTCAACATACCCCCATTGTTGTCTCTTTGCATGTCCTCATGCAAATTATCCTATGAATTCAGAGGCTTCTGCAAGGACATCTAATCCCCTTCTTCTCCTTTGTCTGGAAGCTAGAGGTCTTCTGGGTTTCCTGATAACAAGTTTGAACTGAGGTTGGTGAGTGCCCTGATTAGCTTTTTGTTCCTTGTCTTCAACTTCTCATTGGTCCTCTCCACTTTGTCTATATGCAGGGATAAGGTTGAGTTCATATCAGTTTTGAGCTTGATTTGATCTTTGAGAATTTCATTCTCATTTTTTATGTGTCTATTCAGTAATTCCAACTCATACCTATCCCTTCTTAATATATCTATTTCAGACAGTGGAGGACTGGGGGTTCTCTCTCTTCTTTCTGAAGCTGTCCTCTCTAAAGTTTCCACATAGTCATAAATTTCCTGTTGAGCAGGATCAATTTCAGGGGTTCCTTCATAAAAATCCTCTTCATCATCCTCTTCAATGGGTGTTTCTTCATCTTCTATATTTATTACCCCTGTTTGTTTGATTAGTGTTTTCTTCATTTTTCCCTTTAATCTGTGGCTTCTCCTAGGCTGAGAGGATCCCTCTCCTTTCTCTGTGGTAGATTCCTTGATTATATTCTCTTCCTTAAGTTGCCTCTTGATTCGAGTCAACTTCTCTAAAATGATTTCCTCACTGATCTCTTGGACTGGTTTTTCAATTTCAACTTTTGAAGCCCTCCATTTCCTACTTCTTTTTGTAGGCTGTGGTTCAGGTGATGGTTCTTTTGCTTCTTCAAAATGATTTCTTATTAAGAAATCATCCCATGTATCATTTGTTTTAGCTAGATGATGCTAAATCAAAATTTTGACCAAACCATGATGATACAGGGTTGTCTCTAAAAATTGAACTCTTCTCTGAACAGAGGAAGCCATCTTCTTCAGACTTTGAAGCAAGAAATATGGTAGGTTTAAGTCTTCTCCCAGAAAATGCGTCATTAGTCTAATGTGGTAGACATAAAATGTCCCATATCTACCCTCGCATGTAACAAATTTTTTGTAAAAGAAGTAGTATGTTTCTCCATTTGTTTTTCAATGCATAACTGGGAATTCCTTTCTTGAATACACTAACATCCATATTTGGTGATTTTAAAATTTGTTTCCAGGAGTCATTATGGAATTCTCTATTTTTAAACCATCTCTCTCCAGTTCTGAGCAATCCTGTAGCCTCTCTGATTGATAATGACAAATGCCTTCAAAACCTCGGACTGATATGCTTCTGTTGACAATTGAATTTTGGAGTGATATGCCTCTGTTTGATAATGAAAACAGTTTCAAATTTCGAGCTGATATGTCTCTGATAGACAGTGGCAGATGGCTTCAAATTTCTTTTTGTGCAATACCTCTGGCTCTTAGTAGCAAAATACTTCAAACTCAACACTGCAACACCTCTGTCTCTGGTAACAAAAGACTTCAAACTCCACACTGCTACAATTCTGTGTTTATAGTGAAAATTCTTCAAACTCCGTCCACAGTGATATTTTATCTGCCCACGGGATCAAGTGGCTTCAAGTCCTCACACTGTTATACTTCCAAATTTACCCTTCTGCTCTGCTCTGCATTTACAATGCTCAATGCTATTCAAACGGATATCCTTTAGCTCTGCTCCTGGTGATAATAATATCTCTGTCTTCGGAATGGAATGCCGGCTACGGAATGAAGTTATGGTAGTGGTCACAGAATGGAGTAGTGGAGTGAGGTGGAGGGATTGTATTAATGATTGAAGAGACGACGGAGGATTTTACGACGACAAAGGGAATCATCATTGAATGATTTGGTTAAGAGATGTGGAAAATTCAAACACCTCGGCCATTTAACCGCTTAAATGCTATCGGATATGAAATTTGAAATGGAAGATTTTAATCCAAAGTCTGTAGAGGGTTTGTTGGTATTGATCAATAAAAACAATTAAAACAACCTTTTCGAATAATCCATAACTAAACTATGCTAAACTTTTATGAAATGCCATTATAATTTTAAACTTGTTACCTTTGCCCTTTATTTGATTTTTGTAGCCTTTGTCTTCTCTGCTCATCTTTGGAGGAGTCTTCATAATTTTCTTGATGCTTTTGATTCATGAATACACTGGGTCACTTTGTTGCAATTCTGCTATCTGCTAGTTGATGCCTTCAGGATTTGTAGCTGCGGAAAGACTATCGGGCTGCAGAAAGGCTGATCAGCTGCAGAATGTCCACTGAGCTGCAGAATGTTCCTGTAGAACACTTTAATCATGAAAATGGAATGTTTTTGGAGTATGGGTGAAATGTTATGTGGTATGAATGAAAATGGATGATGGATTATGATGTGTATGAAGTGGATGATGAAATGGAATGGATGCAGTTCATGAAATGGAGTGAAAGAACATAAGGACTGTACTGCAATTCATGACATGTTTTATTCACTTACAGCAAGATATCAAATTTTGTATTTTGATATGAAAAATGAGATGGATGAAAGATGGAATGAGATGAATGAAATGTGGAATGGAGTGAAATATGAATGATGGAATGAAATGGAGTATGGATGGATAAGTGAATGGAGTGAGATGAAATGAATCATAAGCACTATGGAACTGAACTTATGATTTTTATAACAGCTGCTTATAAAAACAAAAATGGGAAAAGTTAGAGTGTCAGAGAGACTCTGATTTTCACCCTATCTTTTCTGTATAAACATGCCGATCAATGATTGGTTTTCATGTTTATACCTTTATTTTTATTTTTTATTTTTTTTATTTTTTTATTTTTTTTAGAAGAGAAATGCTTCAGAAAATTTAATCAAGTTGATGAAGAAGAGAGACTCTTCTTCATTAACTTCACATCATTGTCTTCTTGGAACTTCTTGACAAACTCTTCTCTTGAGAGTGGCTTGTGGTATAGCTTCAGTCTATGGCCATTCACAAGAAAAGTGACCTCTTCTTCATCTATAGTTCTGATTTTTACTGCCCCATTATCAGAAATTCGAACAATTTCATATGGCCCAAGCCAATGTGTCTGAAATTTCCCTTGAAAATCCTTGAATTTTGAATCAAACAAGAGAGCCCAGTCACCCTCTTTGAATTTATTCTCCTTGATGTACTTGTCATGCCATCTAGCCCTTTGCTGTTGGACTAGACTTGTTTTCTGAACTGAATATTGTCTGATCTCATCCAATTCATTAATTTGCTCCAGTCTATGCTTTTGTGCCTCCGTTAGATCAAGTCCTAGTTGAACTGCCATCTTGAATGTTTGAATTTGGAACTCTATGGGAAACAAAACTTGCTTTCCATAAACAATCTCATAAGGAGTATGGCCTGTTGTGTTTCTCCATGTAGTTCTATAGGCCCACAAGGCTTCAGGAAGCCTATCTACCCAATCTCTTCTATGTAGATGAACAGTCTTTGTTAGGATTCCTTCAATGACTTTGTTAGTGGATTCCACTTGACCATTTGCTTGTGGATGATAAGGAGTAGATGTTATATGTCTGATTTTGTACTTCTCCATCATTTGCTCCACTAGCCTTGATGTAAATTGAGCTCCTTGATCTGTAACAATTTCCCTTGGGACACCAAAACGAGTGAAAATATCCTCAAAAAGAAAAGTAACTATAGATGATTCATTAGCAACAAGTAATGGTTTAGCTTCTACCCACTTAGTAACATAATCAGTGCAAACTAATACATATTTCTTTTGTCTTGATGGAGGACTAATAGGTCCTACAAAATCCAAAGCCCATTTTTCAAAAGGTTCAATGTGTACCTGAGGTTATAATGGCATCTCACCTGAAGGAGAAGGTTTCCCTACCCTTTGGCAACTGTCACACCTTTTTACATACTCCCTTGCATCTTTAAACAAAGATGGCCAATAATATCCTAAATTAAGAATCTTATAGGCTGTCCTCTTATCTGCAAAGTGTCCGCCACAAGGTTCATCATGACATGCCTTGAGAATTTCAGGCATCTCATCTTCACGAACACACCTTCTAATAATCAAATCTGGACCTGTCTTGTACAACTCATTAGTGACCCATGAATATCTTGCACTATCATTAATGATTTTTCTTTTATCCCTTGCATTCATAATTGAAGGAAACTTTCCTGAAACTAAATAATTAGCAATATCAGCAAACCATGGAGTTTGAGTAGAAACTGCAAAAAGATATTCATCGGGAAATTGATCTTCAACCGGAGTGTCATCTTTGATATTTTGAATTCTAGATAGGAAGTCAGCCACAGTGTTTTGTTTTCCAGGCCTATCTAGAATAGTAATGTTGAATTCTTGCAATAATAACAACCATCTTATAACTCTACCATTAGTGATTGATTTATTCATTAAATATCTAATGGCAGAATGATCAGTGTGAATAAAAGTTTCATAGCTTGTTATATAGTGTCTAAATTTGTTAATGGCATGAACAACAGCTAAAAACTCTTTTTCAGTTACAGTATAGTTTAACTCTGCAGGAGTCAAATTTTTACTAATATAATAGATGGCATAGGGAATCAAATCTTTCTGTCCCAATACTGCTCCTAGAGCTGTATCAGAAGCATCTGTCGAGATATGAAAAGGTAACTTCCAGATAGGTCCCCTTAATATAGGTGCTTCAGAAATTTTGGTTTTTAGGGTTTCAAAAGCTAACTGGCAATCAGAAGTCCACTTAAATTCACAATCTTTGGTGAGTAATTTGAAGAGAGGAGATGCTATTTTGGTGAAGTTTTCTATAAATCTCCAATAATACCCTGTAAATCCTAGAAAACTTCTAACATCTCTTTGACAACTTGGAATGGATAGGTTAGAAATGACTTCAACTTTCGCCTCATCAACTCTAATCCCATCCCCTGAAATGTGGTGCCCTAAAACAATACCTTTAGTGAACATCATAAAACATTTTTCATGACTAAGTGAAAGGTTTGCTTCTTGAAATCTTTTTAAGACTTTTTCCAAATTTTCTAAAGCCTCTTCAAATGTGTCCCCATAAACTGTGAAATCATCCATATACACCTCTACACAGTCATGTATCAGATCAGAAAAAATTCCTAATACTGCCCTTTGGAATGTTGCAGGTGCATTGCATAACCCAAATGGCAATACTCGGTAGGCATAGGTACCCCAAGGACAAGTAAATGTGGTTTTATCTTGGTCTTCAAGTGCTACTTGGATTTGATTGTAACCACTAAATCCATCCGGGAATGAAAAGTACTTTTTACCTGCTAATGTATCTAATACTTGATCTATGAAAGGTAAGGGAAAATGGTCTTTAAGAGTAGCTTTATTCAGTTCTCGGTAATCAACACACACCCTCCATTTTCCATTTTTCTTAGGCACAATCACCAAAGGAGAAACCCACTGACTATCTGAAATAGGATAGATGAAATTAACATTTAATAATTTTTGCAGTTCTTCCTTGACAATTTCCCTAAGATTTGGATTCATCCGTCTTTGAGGTTGTCTGATTGGTTTGCAATTTGCCTCTATATAGATGTGATGAGTACAAGTCTTGGGACTTATCCCTTTCATGTCGGTGTATTCCCATGCATATGCAGAAGAATGTCTCTGTAATACTTTGACTAACTCTTCTTGTTGAGATTTTTCTAGGTTTTTGTTTATGTTCAAGGTTTTGCCTGGAAATATTTCACTTGTAGAGCTGCCAAATTTGTCCATAGAATGAAGAGAAATCTGCCTAGATGACAAGAATTCAATATTGGATCTCTCTCCCTCTTGAAATGATTCTTGTTTGTGTTCTGGAGAAGATTCAAATTTTTCTAGAGTATTCAGAATTTGATTATCTTCACTAATTTCTGAAATTGTGAAGAGTGGTTGCAAATATTCTTCATCCTCTATCCATTGAGTGTCATCTAGATCTGTAATTGTCCTAGCCGGAGGATATAAAGTGAATTTCTTTGTTGAACTTCCATCAGAAATATACATATCACCGGACCTACAACTAATAAAAGCATCAGCTGTAGCCAACCAAGGTCTTCCTAGTATACCAGGATGGCCTCCTAGATTATTCTTGGGTGTTAGGATCATGAAATCCACAGGGTACTCCCAAGAGTCTAGGGACACTGGAATGTCTTCTATTACCCCATCTGGTCTGATCACAGATCTATCTGCTAATTGTAATAGTGTGGGTGTAAAGAGAAGATTAAGAAGTTTCAGTTTGTCCATGATTTGTGTACTCATGATATTTATTGCTGCTCCTAAGTCAATGAGTATGTTTTGAATTTGAATCTCCGTTGATGTGAATTTGACAACTCGATTTCGTTGGGCCGTTAATATGCCATTATTATTATCACTTTTGAACACTTATTCCACCCATTTCTACCATTCTTCATCATGTCATTTATTATAATTTATTATTTAAATCCATTTTATGATGATCTATGCTTCTATGAATGAATGTTATTTATTCTTCTTTATTTCTAATAAATTGATGATTATGAATTATTTTATCAATGATGGTTTTAATAAGTTGGTTATAACATTATTCACCATTTTGCGCTAAGTGTTTGGAGAGTGTAGCCATTTCTAAAGAGTGGTGTGAATCTGATGAGTGCCTGCTAGGGAAGAGTTGGATCTTAAAAACGGAAGGTAAGAACCTACGTGCGGAGCATGTAAAAGCCCTGCTCCACTGTCCGCTTTCCTAACAGATTTGTTGTTGCTTTGTTGGGTAGAAATAGATGTTTGAATTTTTGTGAATGATTAGGAAAAAGATAGAAATTTTTTAAAAAATGGATCACATGATCTCATGCAAGTGGTGATGTAAGCACCACCCATTTCACTAACCGATTGACAGGAACATTTGAAGAAGGAGCCTCGAAGAAACACATGAAAAACATCTTATATTATGGTAAGAAATGGATCACGTTTCTACTTTTGAATTTCCTATCAAAGATCTAGGAGGAGTGACACAAATGCACATAATTCCCCCATCTTTACCAAATTTTCATGGTTTAGCAAATGAAGATCTAGATACATTCTTATTTGAGTTCGAAATACTTTGTAGAGGATATGATTATTGTACTAATGATCAAAGATTGAAAGTGTTTCCTCTTACTCTAAAAGGAGCAGCTCTCCGATGGTTCATGAGCCTAAGTGGGAATTGCATCCAATCATGGGAGGACATGAAGAACATATTCTTGAAGAAGTACCAAGACTATTGCAAATCCAATGAAGATATTTTCGGTATGATACAAGGGGAAGATGAAAGTTTGGAGGACTATGTAGATCAATTTCATTATAACCTTCAAAAATCAAAATATAAGCATTTGGAGAAAGAGATCTTAAAAACACTCATTCTTAAAGGAATCAAAGATGAATTTTTAGAACTCTTAAATCTGATAGGAAAAGGTGATGTTTTTCAGTTATCATATGATGATGTTTGTGAGTTGTGCATTAGGTATTCAAGAGGAATCTTCAAGGCTGGTAAGAACTCTAGAGATGTTTGTTCTTTCTTTTCCCAATCTGCTACAAGAATAGGAGACATAAGAGCTGAAATCAAGGTTTTATTTGAAAATTTTAAAGTTGATTTTGTTAGCTCTCTAAATGAAAAATTGGTTGTTTTGCAAGTTCATAAAAATCAAGAATTTGATGAAGTGTTTTTCACTCATGACCAAAAGGAGCATCCCATAGATACTCACTCTTCCTTATCTAGGATGGAAGTAGCATATCAAAGAGGTAAGGAAGCTGTAACAAGGTCAAAACCATGGAAATCATGGCCTGCAGGTATGGTTCAAAACACTTCCTCTCCACTTTCTTACTTGCATAATTCATTATGGAATACTAATGTGTTAGGGCAGCCATGTCAATCTCAATATAACCACCAACAATTTTGTCTACAAGCTTGGCATGGTTCACCTTATGATTGCATGACTACTCTCCCTCATCTTGTAGCACAAACACATTCTCCATATTCTCCACTAGCTCTTCCACAATATCTTCCTTGCCCATCAACACCATTCACACAACCCAATCAACCACATCATCAAAATGCTCCATTCCTTACACATTTTCCTGCTCAACTAATTCCACACCCTCACCGCAATAAACCAGTACAACATACTTACAGTGTTGAACTGCCAAAATGGAAAATGCAGAAGTGTTGTTCCATTCGAAAAGGAACAACAAACGTGAAAGTGCAGAAGTGTTGTTCCATTTCGAAAAGGAACAGCAAAACGTGAAAAAGGAACAGCAAAAAGAGTCGTGGAAAAGGAATGGCAAAATGACCCATGATAAATGAATTGCTGACCAAAAAGGTGTTGTTCCTTTTCCAAAGGAACGACACTTGCATTTTTGCTGTTCCTTTTCGAATGGAACGGCATTTGCGTTTTTGCTGTTCCTTTTCGAATGGAACGGCACTTGCGTTTTTGCTGTTCCTTTTCTAAAGGAACGGCACTTGCGTTTTTGCTGTTCCTTTTCTAAAGGAACGACACTTGCATTTTTGCTGTTCCTTTTCTAAAGGAACGACACTTGCGTTTTTGCTGTTCCTTTTCTAAAGGAACGGCACTTTTAGTTTTTGCTGTTCCTTTATTCAAAGGAACGACATTTGCATTTTCACACTTTTTTGTGTGTATTTTTGCTTTTTGTGTGCATTTCCTTTGTTGTTCCCTACAAGGAACAACACTTTTTTGCGTGTTTTTGCTGTTCATTCAAAAAAAAAGCAACACTTTGGGAGTATTTTCGAGAGCAACCCTTCCTTCCTCTTGTGGAATTGTTCTTAGTTCATCTCAACCACATTTTACTGATTCCCCTTCATGGCATGAAGTACACTATTTTTATGAGGACAAGAATTATGGATTCTATTCAAGCGAGTTAATATCATTCACGTTATGATCTTTAACAGGACAGCTCCTTGATGATAGAATATTTTCAAAAGAGACACAATTATTTATATACTACTTTACTGCATTGTTTTCTATTGAACATGATGTTGATTGATCATCTTAATACCATGCTGGTTCCACCCTTCTGGATTATAATCTTCTCTGTCTGTAATAAATGAGATTATGAGTATATTTTGCTATTGACATGTTCAACTTCTTCCACCATCCCTGCTTTTAAGGAGTACTGAGTCTCCCTCTTTTTATCATAAAAATGTGTAATAATAACAAAATTTTGTTCGCAGATGGAGGATAGGGGGTCTCATTACGAGCCAGCCTACCATGTTCATAAGGCTGTAACACAGTGACATTCCCATTATGGCCACCACACCAGGGTTATGATCCATTGGATAGCCCAATTATCCTTGGAACAGGAGGTCTCATCACGAGCCGGCCTGATCACTTTTGCTACATCCCAGTGAATGGCAATGTGGTTATCTGGTTACCACGCCAGCACATTGATCTCTTCTGTAGAACAACAATGTAACTCTCTAGTTATAAATTGAGGATTCTGGCTCATATGGGTTAAAAAGCAACCCCGCCGAGGCTATGGACGCCTGCTGGCAGCAGCGGCTCTGCTTATGGTATTGAAGTTATATCTTATCGTCAATTATTACTATAATACCCTTTTCTTATTTTTTTCTTTTTATCAGAGAAGTTATTTCCTTAACTTTTTCCCTGTTTTGAACCTTTATGCATGAGAAATTGTTTTATGATCAATCACATCATTTTCAGCTAGCATACTATCAGTAAAGCATATTTTTGGCATATTGTTGTTCTTTTTCTCTTTTTCGTAACTTATCATCAATCCAAAGCGTCCTATCTCTTATTCATAACTATCTTTACACACTCTGCTCTCATTATAACCATAACTCCCGCTATCCTATCATTGATATGTGTACTCTGCTTCATTCACTGCTATATTGTTCATTCTCTTGCCTTGCCATCAGCACAACACCTCTCATATGCTTTATGGTCATGGAATTCCTTTTCCAATTGGAGGGGGGAATGTATGCATTATGGGATTGCATGCGATATGATTACTGCACTCTACCATAACTTGTTGATTTCACAAAAGTTTTTCTGACTGAAAGTTTTGCATGCATCTTATCTATTTCTATTCAAAACTAACACTATGAATTCAAGAACATTGTATGCAAAATAGTGCTTTGTTTACAGGAGAACAACAAGTATGGGCAGAATTCTATTCACAGCATGACTACAGTATTGCAACTAACAGAAGAGGCTCGAGCAACTCGCATACGTGAACAATTCTTTAGACATGATGTGCTTACCTGGATTCCACCTTTTGCATCACTTTCAGCACCAACTATGCCTACATCAGCTTCAACAACTGCCAGTGCATATATGTCATTCCACATTTTTGAAGGTAAAACTTGAGGTAAAATAGCATAATTTTCTGATTTATTACGAATTTAGGAGAATTTCATAAAAATCCATTTTGAGCATTATTTATCATCCTTCATTCCACATCTTTACCACTTTCCCTTTTTCAGTAGCATATCATTTTCGAGTATGGGGGAGTGTTCCTTTCATTCATTTCTTTCTTATGACCATGTCATCTATATTCTTTATCATCCATTGTTATTCTTATTCATTCTCAACACCTCCATTATTCCATGTTGTTTTACACCAAGCATAGAATTCAACAGCTGGTAGCAACCACCTCTATTTGTTTTCTAGCATCGCATGAGGGCATGCTAATTCTTCAGAGAGGGGGAGGAATTGATGGATGTTTTCTATTTTCTTTCTCATTTAAGGCATACAATTTCATTTTTACACAATGCAGAAATTGATTTCCATAATATTTTTAAAACTATGAACTCAATTCTTGTGATCTCGGGGAAACACAGACATACTATTAAAATACACATACCCAGATAATTTCAAGATAAATTGGTTCATAAAATTTCGGAAATCATGCACTCTCACCTACAACCATTTTGTTTATATCTCATGATCCGTGCATCAAAACGATCTGATTTTTGGATCATAAAGGCATTCATATATTATAAATTTACTTGCCAAATTTCAACAAAAGTTGGTTTGTAGTTTTTGAGAAAATGGTTAATGAAGTTTGTTGTTACTTATATCATATTTTGCTGCAACTTCATACATATAGTTGAATGTCAATGTAAAAATTGTTATGCCTTCATCAAGATTGCTAAAATTGAATATTCATTAATTAAGGAAGCATTCATTTGTTCTCAAATTTTTATTGCTTGGTTAACACATGGGTTTTTGTCTTTGGGTTGCATGAGGACATGCAATATATTCAGTTTTCGTTGCATGAGGACATGCAACATATTGAGTGTGGGGGTATGTTGGGCCGTTAATATGCCATTATTATTATCACTTTTGAATGCTTATTCCACCAATTTCTACCATTCTTCATCACGTCATTTATTATAATTTATTATTTAAATCCATTTTATGATGATTTATGCTTCTATGAATGAATGTTATTTATTCTCCTTTATTTCTAATAAATTGACGATTATGAATTATTTTATCAATGATAGTTTTAATAAATTGGTTATAACATTATTCACCATTTTTAGCCTCCAAGGTAATTTCCAGATTGAAGATTTGATCATTAAAAGTGCCAACTCAGAAATGCGCTGGAATAAGGAGTGACAGTTTTGCGGTTGAGATTATGAGCAAATGAAGACGAATCTGGAAAATCCGGAACATGGGTTTTGTCCAGAATGGACCCAATTAACTTTAACAAAGAACGGTTTGCCCAAATTCGGCCTGTGTTGAGAGATTCGCAGAGTTCTTTAAGCACGATTTTCTCAGTTCTGTTGTTGCGGCCGTCCTCCAAATCTCAGCTACAAAGCCAAATTCGACTTGCTGTTGTTGAAAGATGGATGTAAATATATTTTCTTGTTGATCAATTGGTTAGAATCAATCCAATTTTGTAAAAGAAATCATGTTGTAATTATCTATGTTGTAACTGCTCTCTGATCTTTCTCTATTTAAATGAAAACAAAGATCAGAGAGAGGGAGGACTTCAGGGATGGATTCGAATGATGGAATTGAGGATGAATTAGAGATTCAGAATTGAGGATGGCAGCGAGAATGGATAATGGCTGAGAGTTGGAAAGACTTCTCGTTGTAATCCACTGTACCTATGCTTCAATATTTTAATATAAATCTGGTTGTTGTTCATTCTGTTCATCTGAAGTAACCCAGCAGCATCCGCTGGTGGCTAAGGGCCCAACCTCTGGTAGATTGTGCTGCTGCTGTATATTATATTCTTTGGTTTATGCGTGGTTTTTCTTATTAGCATTATTTGGTAATCTGATGTGTTGTTTAGTTTACATCACACGCTCTATTATGCTTAATTTATTAAGGTTTCTAAAGACAGAACTATTGTATTGACTCTGCATCGTATCTCTGTTCTTTTAAGTGTTGATCTTTACAGAATACTGTTGTTGTTTAATTACAGAGCCGCTGTGCTGTGCACTTGTTCATTAACATTACGGAATTTATCTTAGAAATTATATTTCCTTGCGATTGTTGAATTTATGAACGTTGCTGCTCCATTCTAAAAGACAGTCGTATTATTTATAACTAAGACTGACAAGTGGATTACCAAGATCATATTGCTATTAAGGTGTGCCGTATGTTAAGTTATTATGCATTTGTATTTGGCTTTCCAGCGTTGTTTTATATCCTCTCATTAATCAATGCTGTTCTATTTCCTTGTGTTGTTCGATTTATTCTTAGAGTAAAGATTGCTATTAATTTGGCTTTGCTATTGTTCATTTCCATTAATTAGAGTTTGTTGTCTAGATTCTTTTAATTACAGTTTGTTGCCCATTTACTTTGTTGTTCTATTTTGCTATCTGCCGTTCCATTTACTCGCATTTGTTGTTTTGTGTGAGAGACGATCTAAGGCTGTAGTGAGCCTCGGCATTCACTGTCTAGCTCCCAGACCCGTGGTCTATGCTCTAATTTCCTTTCCATCAGTTTCCAAAGGGATGGGCTATTGTTGTCAAACCCTTGACCCCCGTTCCTGCTTATTTTTCCGAATGCATGATTTAAGTCTTAAAATGCTTTGTTGTAAGTAGATTTTATTTTCAGCTTTCATTTACTTTTGGATTTTAAGCACTATACTGCAAAACATTACTCTTGAGTAAATAGCCGCCTCAGACTGAGTACACTCTTGAAACAAAAAGTCGTCCCTGGGTTGACAATTAATGTGAGGTAATTAGGAGTTACAAAGACACCTTTTTATCGCTCCACACCTGGGTCAAGGTAATTTGGAATAGTAATCTTACCCATCATAATGTCTGCTATTTGTCCTACCAGTTGAATTTTCTTGGTTTCTCTTATTCTTTTCTTTGTTGTCTTCATACTCAACTCCTTTATTGTTTTGGCTAAAATTGGGATTTCCTTGATGGCTTGCAATAATGGAATTTTAATGCAAACATTTCTCAATTCATCCAAGAAATCATAATTAGGTACCATTATTTGTTTTTCTACACCTTTATCAATTTGTAGTCTTTCCGGAAAGGGAGGTATAGAAGTAGATGTGGATGGTTGCTCTAATACTGGAGTTGGATTTATTGGATATTTTTGTTTCAGTTTTTCAATGTTTTGGCCTTGAAAGGATGTACCTTCCTCAAGACTTTTATTAACCCGCAGGGAGTCTTCCTCAGAATTATCTTGTTCTTGTATGATCACAGAAGGTTTCCTCTTCTCAAGTATCCTTCCAGACCTAAGTTGAACATCACTAAGGTCTAGAGGAGTAATTAAATAAGTTGGAAACTGTTGACCTTCTATCATGTATGTATTCTGAGGGTTCTTATTATTGGGGTTTGGTATGGGCTGAGTTGGCAATTGATTGGATTTTTGAGGAAATGGTAATGGAAGTGGTTGATTTTGATGTGGTTGGTTCTGATGATGTTGTTGAGAATTTTGTTGAAGATTTTGAGGAAAATTTTGTTGAGGATTTTGAGGATAAAAATGTGGATATGGTGGATAGGATGGTGGATACTGATAATATGGAGAGTATCTTCCATAGGAACCTTGTGATCCTTGTGCCCAAGCTTGAGATTGATTTTGAAATTGGGGCCAAGGTTGCTGCCAAGAATTCCAAGGTGGAGGTTGATTATACATTTGATCATGGAATCCTTGTGTCTGGGGTCCCTGCCAAGGTCTTCTAGATACAAAGTTAAGAGATTCTGTGGAGTCTGTAGGAGTTTCTTCTTGAAAAACAGCCTTGAGACCAGGAAGAGAAGGACAATTCTTGGTCTCATGTTTCTCAGAACAAATAACACAGGTTTCTACAACTTTTAAATCTAGAGGACACTCTCTCAAGGCATGTTTCTTCCTACATTTGGGACAAAAGATTGCCAAGGCATCAGATTCAGCCTTTTGCTTGTTTTGTATCTTGAGGGTGTCTATTTGTTCACTAAGACTTCCTAAGATGTCAGATTTAAAATCATCAAGCATGTGTCCTATTTCTGATCTACTTACTGTCCCAGAAGCAGATTTACTTGCTCTTGCAAGAGCAGGATCTCTTGGACCTTTGACAGTTTTGGATTTCCCTCTGGAAAGGTTGATACATAACTCAGATATTTCAGGTAATGTGAGTTGTGATATATTCCCTTTTCCCATCATGTTAAGGATATCCAACCATTCATCCCTAATTGTTTTCAACAAAAGAGCTTTTAAAGTGTCCTGATCTAGGTTTTCCATTTGTGCCCTTTTTATGTTGTATTTAAATCTTTCCAACAAATCTTCTAAGTTTTCATCTTCTTTTTGTAACATCTTGAACACTTCTTCTTTATGATTAACCGGCATACAATAATCCAAGTATCTCTCTAGAAATGCTTGTTTCATGTCTTCCCATGTTCTAATAGAACTACTGTTTAAACTCATAAACCACTTCAATGCTGCTCCTTTTAGAGTTGAAGGAAACAATTTCAATTTTTGAGCATCTTGAAGGTAATCATAAGTCCTACACAGCACTTCAAATTCGAATAAGAAAGTTTCAGGATCCTCAGTTTTAAGTCCATAGAAGTTCGGAAGGACAGAAGGTGAAATGTTTTTCATGGTTGTATTGGTTTCTTCATCAAGTATAGGGAATCCAAAAGAGCTTCCTATTCTACCTCTTCCTCCATCTACACCTCTACCTCCTTCTCCTCTTCCTCCTTCTCCTCTACCTCTACCTCTACCTCCTCCAAATAATGTATGTTCTCCATTAACAACTCCTCCTCCTCCTTCTTCTGCCATGGTTGACTCTCCTGTGGAAGTAGAAAGGTTTGTGTCCCTAACAGGAGTCTTTAGATGTTCTTCTATAGCAGGTTCAGTGGATGAAGTGGAAGGTTTCTCTAATGGAATAGGTGACCTTAGATCTTCTAGAAGTCCAGGATCAGTAAAGGATGGAAGATGGGTTTGAGTTGAAGGTGTACTAGTTCTAGATCTAGATGAAACAAGCGGTGTTCTAGAAATCAAACTTCTGCCTCTGCTGCTTATAAATCTTCCCCTTGAATCTCTCTCCCTACGCATAAAATTGTTTTTGGATGCTAAGAAACAAAGGTTACCTAGTTTTCACTTCCCCGGCAATGGCGCCAAAATGTTTGGTCTCAATCTAGTCTCCTAAACCGAGCTCATTTAATTGTCAACCAGGATTTGTAAACTGCTGAAGTGAAGTGTACCATATGTACCTAGGTGCTTGTTTCCTAATGCGTTGTGTGTAGTGTTTTGTGATGTTTTTGGTCTTTTGTGATGATTTTTATGTTCACAATGGAAATGTCTAGAAAACTAATAAAAAGGGGTTGGTGGTCAAAACAGAGTTAAGCCTAATGTATGGAATGGCAAATGCAATTGGAAACACTGAAGCAGAATCTGAACTATGACTAAATAAAAGAAAAAGCTTGATAATGACTTTTTAGGCAAATAACACAAACTAAACTTGAGAAATGATCACTAAATATGCAAATCCTCTAACTAAACAGTTAAACACTAATCTTACCATGATGCAACATTTTGTTCTAAGCTCTTCTATTCTATGACTAATTCCTAGTTCTATTCTGCAATTTAATTGAATATCACAGAACCTTTACTCAAAGAGTTATTGGTTTATTTTTCAAAGTAGTTCTTTTGAGGACGAGCTCTGTTTATAAAATGATGAGGAGATTGCAGAGAGATTTCAGACCTTATAGTGATGTTATCTTCTGTTCCTATAGCTATGGATCATTTGTAGTTTTTAGAACAAGAAGATGTTTGTGAATAATGAAGGCTGTCTTGTTAATCCTAACAACTAGAGTAATCTATTGTGCAATGGATGACAATTTGAATATGAGATGCAAGTGCAATGAGTTAATCTAAGAATGAACCTAGGATGCTACTAAACTAGAACAATGCTTGAACTATAAGTCATCATCAAACTTGAAATGAAGTAACTGATCATGAATTAAATGCAATGAAACTCCGGAGTATTCTAACTATACTAACATGCATTATTCTATGAAGTTACACAATCTGTTTGTTCATCATTAGTGATATTTTGGAAGAGTTCCTTCTTTTGGAAGGGGTAGAACAATTCTGACTGTGTAATTGAGTGCAATTGAAAGCAAATGGACTGAAAGCAAATGAAAAACTAAGTTATCACATCCATACCCTACTCGTCATTATGATGTCTTGGGCAAGCGTTTAAGAGCAAGAACAGAGATGATACTTAGTACAAACACACAACTAAATCATTCATTATCACGGTCATGCCTTGAACTTCTTAAGAATTTCTTGGAAGATTTTCTTCTTGTGGAAGAGTGATTAGAACAAGTGTAACTGTGAGAGTGAATAGCAAAAATTACAACTAAATCCTACAGTACTATAGCTATTCATCATTCATCATTATAATATGTTGGAAAAGTGTCTTCTTGTGGAAGAGCTAGAATGAATATAACTACAGTAGCTAGTTAAAATAACTATAAATTCAACTCCTAATCCTACAATACTATAGTCATTCAACATTCATCATTTTAATCTGTTGGAAGAGTGTCTTCTTGTGGAAGAGCTAGAATGAATACGACTACAGTAGCTAAAAAAACAACTACTAATTCAAATGCAAAACGTAAAGGCAGCTAGGAAAACTTATCTAATTTACGCAAAATAAATCCGTGCAAGAGGCAGGGGCCCTCTACCACTTGACGGCATTCAACTCCAAATTAAATCACGCCTTCAAAATAACTTTGTCTACTCCATTAACGATGCAATAGTTTGAACATAACACTCTGCGTTTTCAGGAATGTATCACAGAGTTTAAACAAAATCTAGCAGCAAATCTAACATAAAATCTCTAACATAGCTCTCGGTCTCCCAAGAGTTTATAAAGCAAATGCATGTAACAATAATTACAATAATTCAGGAACAATGTCTTTCCTAATCCAAATCACGTTAGGATTCTTTGAAGTGGCTACGTGAAGAAGAAAAGACATTTGGACTGAGACAGTCCTAATAGAAGTCTTCCTTCCTAAATGTGTTCCCCACGTTCAAAACCATACCCAGAATTCATTTCTTCCTCCATGATGAGCAACGAACCATGTAGACATGACGTGGATCATGCTCATATGCGGTTTTTTCTCAAGAGGCCACCTGGAACATACTCAAACATGAAGGCAGCTGCAGAATCGCCGGTTAGCTACGGAATGTCTGCATTCTGCAGCTAGTTCCGGTCAAAATGCTTAACAATGGCAAAAATCACAAAATTTAACAAGTCAGTCATGTAAATCATTCTAGAAGTAATTTTAACTATATTTATTGATCAATTGGGTCTAAGATAGAAATGGACATGGGAAAATGAGGTAAAATGAGGTGAAGGAAAGCACAATTTTGAGGCTCAACAGATGTGAGGGGCTACTAACCAGTGTTTCGGAGCGGGGTTGGCAGGACTTAGATGTCCAGTACATAGAGCTATGTATTGGGCTACCCTCAGAGTGGCAAGGTATCATGCAATGCATGATGATGGCTAGTCAGACTGTGCATGATCTACGAGCTGTGGGATCAGAGCCATTCACTCGAGATCCTCCAGAAAGTGATTAGATGTAGGGCAGGTGGTGCCCCCCAGTGTGTATGTAGTGGCAAGTGGTGCCCCCCAGTTTTTGAGTTTTGTTTTTTGTAACATGCTATGGGCATTTCATATGTTTCAGAGTAGATGGAATCTAAAAACATGTTATATGATATATATTAGGCATATGCATTGTGTTGATGATTTGAAATGTTATTGTCTTGTGTGTGATAAATGCCAGTCTAGAACATGGTTTGCAATTCTATCTACGTAGTGATTTTGACTCCTAGGTACATGGTTGAAAGTAATGAATCTAAATTCACGTATCGAAAGTTTCACTCGTAAATATCGTCTAAACAGGATAGGGTTTTGCACACGATAGACACCATTGAGTTGTAATACAAGAAGCAAAGAATCTAAAAGAACATGCAGCTGGAGGATGCGATGAGAGAGGGCATCAGCTAAGAGGCCACATACTACATCATATTCGGCCTAATTATTGGTGGCATTACCAATGCAGACCCCATTAGAAAGATCGAGGGTATGCAAGGGGGTAAAGATGGCCGAAGCTTCCAAGGCTAGATTCCAGGAATAGCGACTTGCCCCATCGGCATAGCCAATATAATGTGTGGATGAGAGGTCCGGTGGAATAGTGTCACAAGACAAGAAATGGGAGGATGGAGAATAATGATGGTAGCGTGAGTGTAGGGTAGACATAAAACAACAACTATGGGAGGGAGTAGTCTGGGTAGGATGGCTATGACTCATAGATTGACTAGAGGGTGATGTATGAAGGCTATGGGAGGAAAAGTGGGAGCTCATGCTGTGGAGGACATCATAGATACAGATGGTATCATCTTGGTTATGGGTGGGAAGGAAAAGGTTGAGGAAACCACATGATGCTGCCAAGCTACCTAAATCATCAGCATGGGAAGAAAGGCTCACATAGGGATTGTCACGGGGGATGACAGAAGAACAAGTAAAAATATGGTCAAAGGATGTAGAGCCCAAGAATGCTGCTGATGGGGAATCAAGCAAAACATATGGAGTGGATTCATAGGGAATGTACTCCGAGGGTAGTATGGATGATGATAGGTATAGGAGAGGGGTAGCAAGTTCCGAAATCTCAACATCAGGAGGAGGAATCTCAATGGTAGCATGGGGATCCTCAAGTTGGCCTGACGCATACTACGCGAGGATAGGAGAGGCAGATTGATTTTGTTCAACCTCATACTTGCGAATGACCTCTAAAGAGGCTCGGTAATGTGTGAGGTGAGGAAAATGGTGAGATTAATGGCCATGGAAACCACACAGAGCACAGGGTTTGTTGGTGCGAAGAGTCTTTGGGTTCTTGAATGTAGACGAGGAAGAAACAGAGGATTCAAGAACCGTAGATTCAGGGAACGCGGATTTAACCATGGGTTGAATACGGGGCAACTCAGGACAAGTATGGGTGGCATGACCGACACCATCACACAAGGCATAAGGCTTGGTGGGTGGAGGAGGGGTAGGGTCAGGCGGGGTGGCCTTGTCTTTGGATGCCCCCTTGCGAGCTTTTCTTTTCTTTCCCGTAGCTGTCACAGCATGAGGATGGTCTTGTTGAGGTGCTGGGGGCACTGTAGCGATGGAAGAAGCGAAGGGAATCGGTTGAACCAAGGTCAAAGTAATGTATGGTTTGGGGTGACTTGGTGGGGTTTTGGCTGGAGGCTGAAGATACCAGACGGGTATTCCCAGGGTCAAATTAGGGAGGGAAAGGGTTGCCATGATGGGAACCGAATAGACTCTGGGAGGGGGAGCAAGGAAAGGGATCTGACCAGTGGGATAATGGCCATGAGGGGTAGCTCCCAGATTGTTGAGACCTGGGGGAACTAACTCGGGAGGGTATAGAGGCTCAGGTGTACTAGCTGGATGAGAAGGTCTAGAAGGAAGAGGTTCGACCAGCTGAGGCAAAGGGCTAGGAGCGGGTTGTGGCAGGTGAGGTTGAGGTTGCTGACTAGTCGAAGTGGGCTACTTAAGGTCAGCCCGAGATGATTGCATCATGCAAACATTCGCTAAGATGGGATCAGAGACAGGAGGAGGGGGAGGACCCAGGAAGGATCCAAGCAAGGAGGAGTCTTTGTAGACACCGGGGGAAAAACTGGTCAAAGAATCAACAGTTTGCTTATTGGCTATAGAAGAGATGGTCGACTCAGGGGAGGTCTAAGATTTAGGCTCATGATATGTCAACTGGTTAATGGTGACTATCTTTCCATTGTGAGGGAAAAACATCTTGTGGTGGACCATGGATGGGATAGAAGACATGGCATAGGTGTAGCTACGCCCCAAAATAATTTTATAGTCAAGAGGGGCATCGATGACTTCAATGTCAACGCAAACCGTCTTGCTGGAAATGGTGATAGGACAATTATGGAATAGGCCAATGGGCTGGGAGGCATGGCCATCTCACGAGCAAAGGTGATTGTGGAAGGGACTATTTCAAGAGATCTGAGTTGATTCCAAACCAAAGTAGACATCACACATGTAGATTCCCCCTCATCAATAATACATCGAGACACATTAGCGTTCCGAATTCTGACTGGGATTTGGAAAGCGATGGAAGCAGGAAGGGGAGGATGATCTGACTGATGGGCATCGAAAAAAATCAATTGGTCATCAGCAGGAGCTATAGCACCCATGGTGGATAGTAGAGCCTTCTTTTGAGAAGACATGACTGGAGGAGTTCCAGTGTTGAAATGGTAGTAGGAGACTACGCCAAATAATCTACTATGATATAAGAATGGGCAACTCAACCAGAAGTAGCATTTCAGCATAATGGGCACTTAGGAATCTTGGTATGAACCTCAGCTTTGGGCTAAGGGATCTGCAAGGGACCATTGGGTGTCGACAGAGGCTCTGTAGAACCTGAAGATGGTGACTTGGGGACAGACGGAGTGGGAGGTGTGGAGTACTGACGAGACCGAGTTTGAAGGTTAAGGTCGACGATGAGAGGTTGGTCAAAATTCATCATGAGAATCTGGTAATCGAAGGAACTAGAAGGGGAAGGTTGAGTGGTTACCGGGGCATGAGGTGGTTGAGTACCCACAAATCCTTGTTGACGGAAAGGATCAGTAAACACGACGGGTTGAGAGGTAGCTGCATTGGGAGGAATATTAAGGGAGGAATGCTATCCCTACACAGTGGCCTAAGACTCCCACATCTGCTACATCTATGGTAATATGGGATAATTGTGAATGTAATGACCATAAACACCGCAACACGAACAGGGCTTATTAGTGCGAAGAGTCCTGTCCAGCTTGGGCTGAGAGCCCTGTGGATGGTTAGCAGTGTTAGAGTCAATACTTGGAGGATTGGATCCACGATTACTAGAGGCAGATTGAGTTTGATTACCTTTACTCTTTCTTTGAGAAGGAGGAAGATTAGTCGTGCCCTGTTATGCAAATACTTGCCCTGGAGGGGGTAGTAGGTGCTGTAGCAGGGGCTGAGAAGGCAAGGGAGTGGGAGGTCCAAATGCTAGAGGAGTTGGGACACCAGGATGGGGGTAAGGATAAGGGTGAGGATGGGAAACATTGAGGTAAGCAGGAGGTTGGGAAAAAGGCAGAGGCATGCCATATCCTGGATACATGCTACCTAGAGGGGGGAAAGTGCTGGAGGTGTTGGCCCCTCCCAGAGGGAAACCATAGCCCATAGGAGGTTGAGCGTAGGTATGGGAAAGAGCTCCAATGATACTATCGACAGAGTGAGATTCCCCTGGGGCGGTAGTGCCACCGGTTTTGGGGAGGTCAGGAGGGACGATATAAACATAACCAGATTGAGCATAGATGAGGTCATATTTCAAGGCTATTTGGAGGGCGACTTCTTCAGTTTGAGGGAACTGGGATGCGACATCTTTGCCGATGGCAGGTAAGAGAGAGTGAAGGAACCAGTCCATATAGACCCAATCTTCAAAGGTGGGAGATCGACATAAGCTCCTTCTTCTCTGCCATTCCTAGACATGAGTGGAAAGGTGGGTCGAAGAGGATTGAAGGAAAGAAGTCAAGAGTTTTGTACCAGTGTCGTATCGAAGAGGGAGATGGAAATAAGATAAGAAGGCTTGGGAAATGGTTGCAAAGGTGGTATGGGAAGAGGCAGTCTGATCAACATACCATTTAGAAGCTTCACCGGTAAGCGTGCATTGGAACAATATAATATGAATGGAATCATCAGTAATGGAATTGGATGAACACCACATGTGGAAATATCGGATATGGTTGGAGGGATCTTCACTAGCAAGGCCTTCAAACTTGGGAATGTCAGAGGGGAGCTTGGTTGGCATAGCAGGGAAACTAACATCATGGCGGATAGGATCGTTGATCAACTGATTGAAATCAAGGAGACTGAGCCTAGCCATATAAGGGAGCAAAGCGGTGGTCGAGGTAGTTCTTGTGGTGGTTTTGCTAGAAGCAGACTCAGCAGTAGGACCGGGGTTGTTGCTAGTGTTAGGTCCTGAACTAGACATGGTGAAGGTAATAGGAGAAGAACCAGAAGAAGGGGGAGAACCCGAAGAATCAGAAGAAGAGTCAGAGTGCGGACTCGGAGGAGGACTAACTCGATGATGACGGGAAGGAGTAAGTCGACCAACTAGAAATTGAGGGTGAAGGCCAAGAAGTCTTCGGGATAAATGCTTTGGAGGCACAATGCTGACAGGAAGAAGAAAAGACGACAAAGGCAGGGAGGTGCAAAATCAAGTGAGGTGAATGTCGAAACAAGGTTAGAGAGGTGCAATGTCAATTGATTTTAAAGTCTTTTCCAGGCGGTGTTATCCGAGCTCTTCTTCACTTAGGGTCAGTGTGTGGCATGTGTTAATTTTATTTTTTAAACCCATAAATTTTGAGAGTAAAAGAAAGAGTGTGTTGTGTAACTGAAAATAAATCTATAGAGAACAACAAATAAGACTGAAATAACAAAAAATTATCAGCTAACAATGCATCGATCTAACCTAAGAAGGCGGGTCTCTCAAAACTAGTCTAAAAGAGGGAAAAAATCTAATCAAAACACGCTAAAAAGAGGCCAATAGATCTAAGGTCGGGAGGGATATGGATCTAAAGGAGGAATCTGCTGAAAAGAGGTGTAGAAAACAACAAAGAGGTAGAGGCAAGGTTTCTGCAACAAAGGGTAAAATCAGCTAAAGGTAGAAGGGACAAAGAGGTGACCCTAGAGGAAAACCCAAACAAAACTATATGAGGTGATTTGAAAGGGAGAAGAGCTGATCTAGAGGGATCTTAAAATGAGGTATCAGATCTAAAAAGAAAAAGGCTAAAAATCTGAAATTGCAGACGTCTGAAACAGGTAAAACTCTCCCACAAAAAAGTGGAGGGTACTAAATCCCTAAGGGGAAATATTCCCACTTAGTTGAGTGAAACAGATCAGAAACAGGTCTAAACAGGCAGAGATAGAGGCTGGAAAACCCTGACAGAAGCTTCAGATAAACCCAGAAAATTTGCTGGAAAAGTGCAGAAAAAAGTGCAGGTCGTAGGTTCTAACCTATTTTCAGTCCAGGTCATAGTTTTGGGGCAGAAAAGTGCACCCTCTAGTCTAGGTCATAGGTTTTGGGCCGATAAGTGCGACCTGTAGATCTGGGTCTCTCAGCGGAAAATTTCAGAAAAAGTTGTTGTCTCAGCTGCGGCTGATGTCTGTCACCTACACAATAGGACCAGAACACACGGAAGTTAAAAATTTTAATGTTTGAGGCTTTTAGAGGTGAAAAACACCATAAAAATAGGAAAAATAAAAAACTGAAGGGAAACCCTAGGTTCTGAAATAGCTAGATATGCAGGAATAGATAAAATGACAATGGTCGTAAAAGAAAACCCGTGTGGAGTCAGCAATTTTTAGTATGAATCTTTTGTCAGAAAAATACCACTTTAGCTACGCATAACAAATAGCCCTAACATCAATTATGGCTGCCAATATCTTTACATCTGCAATTATTTGATCCAAATAAAGCTTCACAAATCTAGATCTATGCATAAAAGACATTAAGCAGTGAGAATAAAATGTTGCTCCATGCAACCAATAGATAAGACAAGAACAATATATTTGAAATAATTTTTATATTAAAGGGGCACCTGAGAGGAAAACAAGAAAGGTGTTTCCAATTCTCCTCAATGGGATGGTTCCTTGAAAGTCCTCAGCATTTCATATCTAAAACTTCTCTCTCTTGTTGGTGTAGAAAACCCAGACAAACATAGAACTCAAAGGGAGCTCCCAAAGAAAAAATGGAGAATGTGACAATGAATATGGCTCAAATTCAGACCAGGAGTATAGATCTAGAGTGATCTAATATGCAAATGAAAGGTGAAAAATGAATGGGAAAACCCTTCTATTTATAACAAAATATTAGGGCGGTCTAGAACTTGGTGCATGAATAAAATATTATTAACCAAATTCTAGAACCACCTTTTAGGAATATTTTATTATAGTTGTTGGAGGGGAAAGGATTTTTGACTTGGGTCAATTCCTTTATTTATAAATAATAAATAAATAAATGATTTATTTATTATTTTAAGGAAATGGTGGAAATATAATTAAATAAATAATTATTTATTTAATTATTTATAAATGATTTAGTCAAATTTAATTAGGAATATTATTTAAATAAGGATTAAATAACTTATTCCTAGGAAATAATCAAATAAATAAGGATTTATTTAATTGATTTCCTTGTTTTGGGTTAAATATGACCAGGAATAATAATTAAATTGATGTTTAACTAATTATTCTTTGAGGAAATATAAAAAAATATAGATTTGTTTATTATTTCCTTTTGGGGTTTCCTGTTTAGACCATAAACAACTTAATAAAGGTGTTTTACTAAGTTATTTCACATAGTGAAAGCAATTTTACTTAGGGTAAAATTGGTCTTACATGGTGTACTTGGGTCCATCTAATGATAATAGGTTAGATGACCAAAAAATGGTGTAAAAGCTAGCATGGGTATGGGAGTCTCTCATTGGGAATGGGATCCCCTATGTTTTTCATCACTCCTACATTGAGGAGGCCATTGGATATCAAGAAGGTTTCCACTTACACCTTCCACTTTCTCATGATGTGAGCCATTTGGTTTTGCATACTTGGGAGGAACCATTGGGGGGCAGATTTATTGCAAATTATTTTGAACAGTGGTGGGGAATATTGATGAGGATGCCACAAGAGGAGGAGGGGAGGAATTTTTCTCCACCTTTACAGTTGCTTGAGGACAAGCAACATTTTGGAGGGGAGGACTGTAATATTCCTAAAATTTAGCTTTTAGCTAAATGGAATATTATAGATCATTTTTTCACTAGGTAGGTGAATATATGGATGGGGAGGTCCATAGATCTTCTTAGTAGTAATAAAAACACTTCAAGTGTGGAAAGAGACCTTCCAACTAGCTAAATAAAGCACCTTTGAGTATGAACAGGGGTTGGATCATGTTGAACATGTCAACTTTGACCAAGTCAACAACGTTGTTATGGATGAGTGGATATTAAATAAGGAATAACATAGTTTTGGAGGGAGATGGATTGAATGGAGGAAATGACCTAATTGAGTGGGGCCAAAGGAAAGGAAGCTCATAATATATATAAGGAAGAGGATGGCAGCCATATGGGGTTATGTTTTAGATTATTATTTTGTATGTGGTCTGTTTAGACTATTTGCATTCTTCAGCTGTTTAGTTGAGATCGTTGTGTTGTTTAGCACTGGGTGTTCTCGAGCAAGAATCCCAATTCTTTCCTTAAGAGGCCTCTTGGAAGAGAATTTCATTTCATTTCCACATTCAGGTTTTCATACCAAGCTACAAATTTCTTCATCAGCGCAGTTTCTGTAGGATATTGTGCTGTGTTGCAGGGTGTAGTAGTGGTGAATTAGATCGGGTGTCTTCAGAGCTAGTATTTCAGTGGAGGAAGGTTTCTATCCATTGGGAGGCCTGTAAAGAATCCCCTTGGGTTTTATTGACACATTTGGTACCAGGCCAAGGAGTATTTATCCCCTAAAACGTATTTTCAAACCATATATACGTTATTTTAGGGAGGCGTTGTAGGGGTGGTTGCAGTGATTGTTTTGAGAGGTGATTTCTCTAGAGGAGGAGCCATTATTTCATCTGAAGGATCTGTTGGAGAATATCTATAGTGTCTACACTAGCTTCAGCCATATATTCTCATTTCTGTTGTTGCAACTTATCTTCATCCCTACGGCTGCAACTTACATTGGCACATTTTGTGCATTTTTTGGAAACCCTCTTGGGTTGTCTTGGAAAGATGATCTAGTGCCCGGACCTGTATGTTTAGATTATATTGGGGGCTATATCAGTATTTTTGTATCATTCTATCATCTCCAGCTATAGCTATGAATAACATGACTGCACTGTAGCAGCTCTCTGACAATTTGTATTGTGACAGTAGCTCATTTTTTGGAGTGAGTGCTTATGGGAGGCTTGTTCTTTCACGATGCCTTACTATTTTGTATTTATTTTCTGATCTATTACATGATGTTATGACTCCATATTGTTCTCTAATGTTAATGAGTTGATTTACACTACTATTTCTAGTTTTGTGTTCATATATTGTTGCATTCCCCATATGGGAATATTTCACTATATTGCGGGATCTCTGGGAAATGATGGGTATAATGCCCGCAGTTACTACAGAGAGCACATTTGTGATTGCTATGAAGTTATTTTCCTTTAACCTTGGTGGTAGGTTCCTTTTTACGGGAGCGCGACATCGCGATGTCTGCGTCAGAGCCAAGGAGTGGTTTTAATTCATCCAGCTCTAGAAAGATATGGGTAGGGTGGCCTATTACGTCGCATATGGCACAGACTGGTGATTCCTGTTGTATGGTGGGGGTCACCATATTATTTCCTCTCTTCTCAGTTTTCTTGGCCATGATCACTAGTTTTGCAATCATAATTTCCCTTGCAGGTGCGGTCTCAACCGTTTCTGGGATGATTGGGGCCTCCTCATGACTGAGGGGCTTTAATCCCATGGTAGTGACATGGGTGGCTCCTATTCCAGTTGGGAGAACGAGGTAAAAAATTGGGATTTCCAATGATTTTTTTGGCAAAAACAGTGTTTCCAAAACGTGCTGGGAGACGAAACTTGCTGGGGGGTAGAGGAAAGGGGTTTGGGAGGTGGCGCAGGCTAGAGAGGCTGTCGTGGCCGATCAATCGGTGCCATTAATGCTTGTGTCTATGTCTTGAATAGCTTCAGTGCTTGATGTGTATATCATGCACAATGGAGCCCCTATGACATCGGGTGATGACTCAAGGATAAAGGGCGGATCTCCTAGGAATGTCCCTAGAACAGATGAAAGTTTGAACTGGCCTGGGCCATATTCTTGGTACTGTGAGGGAGCATCTGAGGATGTATTTACATAGGGTAGAAGTAAATCAGTTTTTGTTAGGGGTCAATTCTCACTATGCGTCAATTGGTCTATTGTAATGATGCGGTCCTCGTGAGGGAACATCACGATGCGAAAGATGGAGGAGGCTATGGCAAACATGGCATACATATAACTCCACCCAAGGAGTATATTGTAGTCCAGGTGAGTATCCAAGACTTCAATGTCTATTTGGACCATCTTTCTGGCTAAGAAGACTAGGACGTTTTGGTAGAGGTCGATGGGGGTTGATGGATGACTGTCGTATGCTCTAAGTGTAATGACTGAGGGTTTTAGCTTGGGAGACCCTAACTTCTGCCAAATATTTTTGGACATGATGCACGTGGATGCACCCTTGTCTATGACACATTAGTGAATTTTGATATTTTGGACTGAAATTGGTATTTGGAAGGTGACCATGGAAGGAATCCTAGGGGTGGCTTTGTCTAAGTCAAAATCCATTAGGCGCTTATCTACAGGGTCGATAGCGCCCAACACGGAAAGTAGGGATTTTTGTTGTTTCGGGAATTACTGAAATACTTCCAAAGCTAATGTAACAATGAGATATTGTGCTGAATAGTCCATGATACTATAATTATGGGCTGCTTTGGAGTAGTTTCCTGCTTGCCTATTGGGTCCCTTCATCATTTTTGGCAATGGTTCTATAGGCATCTTTGAAATGGTGAAAGGTGTAGCCAGTGCAATGGTACTTGCCCCTGATGTATTGGTGTCTAGTGGGGTGTCATGTAGATTTCATGGCTGCTTTTCCTGGAGTCTTCTTTATTTTTCTACTGAGTTCTTACCGTCCCTTGATGGGGGAACAGTTCTAGCATCACAACTAGTTGCTGGGAAGATCTTCCTTGTCCTCAATTACTCTATAGATTCTTCAGCTTAGGGAGATCGGGGCAATGGTGAGTATAGTGGCCATAATCACCACATATATAACAAGAATGGTTTGTTCTAAGAGGTGGACTTTTTATCTACAATTTGGCATTGTTGGGCTCTTGGTTTTGATTCCAGTTGGAGTTGCCTCTAGAATGGGATCGCGGTGGGCATTGTTGGTTGTTTCCCCCTTGTCCAGGGTTCCTTTTTGGCTTGTTTTTTGACTTTTTCTTCACCATGTTAGGAGGATAGTTCTCCTAGTTGTATTGGTGTGGCTGGTTTTGGGATGTCTACACAAAGTTCAACTATGCATTGGTTTGCATAGGCGGGTCTTGTGCTAGGGACTAAGCATAATGTGGTCCCTAGTTTTCACTTGACTGTTGGAGGGGAGCTCTTTCGTCACTGTTTCTTTCTGCGTAACAGGTCCCTTGAGCCAGAGGATAAGGTCATCCCTTGTTATATGCTAGTGCCCTATTGGTCACATTTTGTTAAGGCATATAATCACTTTAAAAACCGGGTTGGGGTACATTCTCGGTAGAATTGTATGTATAACTAGGGTTTTGACTATTGATACCTAGGTATCCTTGGGTCAATGATCCAATTAGTCCATTTGCATATTTCGACGCACCTGGAAATTCTGGATAAGTTTGCAGGTGCGGGGCGTTAGGTAGGATGTTGTAAATGTATCATGTTAGACATCAATATTTTTCACTATCTTTAGATGACTATAGGATGTTTATAGATTTCTGAAAACAATGTTCCTTGAATATATTGAGTTTCATAAATCTCATTGCCTTCATTATCCTGAAAGAAACTTTTTCACTATTTATCAAGTTTTCCATTCCAAAGTCATCCTGTTGCTCCTAAAAAACTCCTTATGGGATTTTACCTATCATTTTCAGCCTCCTTCCCTATCTATATCCTCATTTCATCATTTTCTCACCTGTCAATAGACCCCATCCTTTCCCTCTAGGTTTTTCCAATTGCAGACTCATTTCCCATGTTACCCAAGTTCATCAAGAATTGATGGTCTCAAAACTATCTCCGTAGCCTCTTTAGATAAATCAAGTACCTTGGATTTTGGATCTTCAATACAACACTTTTGACAATACTTTGTTTTCACTTGAGAAGCCTCCAAGTCAAATTCCAGTCAAAATCAGGTCAAAGGATCCTCCCACTAGGTCATTAGGGTTTCACATGTTTTAATGTCATCATTGGATGTTTTAGGTACTAATTTTTCTTTTCTAGAATCTGGCTCAGATATAATAGAATGTCAAGACATGGTTATTCAAGAAGGACCTAAAATATTTCCAAAGAAGACTACCTCATCAGTTCAAAGTCTACAAATAAGAAAAATGGACAAAGTTTGGAACTTCTGCAGGAGTGCTGAAAGTTGTGTCAGCAGAAGGTACTGATGAGGTGGATTGTCTACTCCTGAATAAAAACAACTTACAACAAGGGAAAGGGAAAAAACTTGGTCTTGTAGAGATTAGGGTTTTGAAATTGATGGTCTATTTGAGTGCCAAAACAATGATCACTTGCATAAAATGACATGAAGCAGGCACACAAGGCCAAACATGAAGAAATTCTGTCAAAAAATATTGATGGAATATGGAAAAGGGTGAGTTGAACTGGACATAAATGAATGAACTTGAAATTCCTATAGAGAAATTATAAGGCAACACTAATGATTGATGTAAATCACTCCAGAAACCTAGGGTTTTGAAGAAAGTGGCCATACAAGGTGGAAAATATGAGTTGAGCTCCATGGTGGAAACAAGAGAAGATTTTGAAGATGTTGCTATGTGATTAAATCCCAAAGGTGTCATAATGAACTTGTCATGCCTCAATAAGAAAAGGGAAAGTCAAATTCATAATTTTAGTCACCTGCAAAGAAAAACAGTGTAAAAAGGTTAGTGAGAAAATAAAAAGGTCTTTTGACATTAGAAAGTGGGTCTTACAAAGTTAAATTAAATCCATAAAGACTATAAAAGCCCATTTCATACTTCAAATGAATCATTCTTGCTCGTCAAAATATCAATAGCACTCACGAGAGAAGGATTTGTGTGTTTTCAAGCAAATTATGGTAAATGTTTTGTGGCGTTGCACGTTTAGCTTGGCATTGTGCGCCTGGGAAGTGGTGCCACACCCTTGCCCTTTCTCCTCCATTCATTTTCTAAAGGCACTGCGCACCTAGAGGAGAATTGTTCTCTTGCCTGACACACCTAGTGCAGTTTTTTCTTGGTGTTGTGCCCTCAGCAAATGGTGCTACGCACTCAGCCTATCACTATGCCCTTAGCTTTGGCATTGCAACCTTGGACATGAAGGGTTTCTAAGCCCTCCAACCATTCAAACCACTTCAAAAAAATTTCAAATTTCCCTGAAATTTTTTTAAGGAACTGGGAAGAGGTAATTACCTGACATACACCTATCTTCAAGCAATTTTGGTGTTTTCTTAATGATTGAAAATGTAACCCTAAGATCAAACCCTAAGTTTCAAAGTTGGAGATTACTATTTAAACCTCATTTAATCTTCATAGACAGAGGGTTAGTGATAGATAGGGTAATTACATAGTTGGAGGGTTGTCATTGAGTTTTTTTTCCTCTCACTCCTTCTCATACACATATACCCTCACTCACTCATTCCCTCATTTGCAAGGTTTCCTTTTCTTCATATCATTTTCATTTACACTCTAGGGTTTTATAAAAGAAGAGTTTACAATGTCAGAGGGTGAAGACAATGTTGTGGAGGCATAGATGCCAAAGAGGCATAATCACAAGGGAGGAAAGATAAATAGATTTGAACCCCTTAATACAAGAGAGCTCATGGCATCTCCCCTTACTATTTCCTGCTTCAAACATGTAGGTTGCTATGAATTTTGCGAAAAGGTGTAGCAGGTGCAAAACCACCCTGAGCTAACTAGACTATTTATCATTAACTTGCATGACAAACAAGTTAATCTTGCAGGGGTCACCTTTGAATTTTCTATAGATGCCATTGCCAATGCCACAGGCATACCTAGTGTAGGGGATAAATGGTTCTAGCAAGCTAACCTTGACACGAGTTACTTTGAGCCATACCTTAAGCCCAAGTATAAATACCACATCAAATCCATATTTCCTTTATCTCATCTTCTTGATAGATATGCACCTATGATGAATATTATAATGAAGTATTTTACTTGTGAAGGAAGGTTTTCCCCCCTTTACTCCTACCACATTCAGCTTCTTATCACTTTACTAGAGTCAGAATGCTGCACATACCTTACTACCTTTGCCAAAGCATTGATAAAATGGAATACATAGTGAGGAAGAGAAACTACCCTCAGCAAATGCAAAGCCTTTTCCATCATTCTCTTATCAAGATGGTAGTTATGCACCAACTCCAACAGAAGGACATTCCATGGGATACCTTCATTGCACATGAGATCTTCACTACTCCACATGAACATCATCAACAAGATGTCCCCTGATCATCCCATCCTCCAGAATCCATTCCTCCATCACCTCCTGCTGATCATACATATCCATCCACTCACATTCCTTCACCCCATTATGATCATTCTACATCACCTTCTCACAGCCTTTCACCCTCATATCACGATGAAAAGCTTCAAGAAGTGATGGAAATAGTGAGACAAATGACATTGAGATGGTTAACATAGAGCCTTTTCCTTTAACCTATCAAAGAGGTCATACGTAGGTGTTTGCTCCACAAATTGTGGAAGGGGCCCTACCTTCATCATCAATAAAACAACTTGACAAGGGTAAGGAAAAGGTCATTATTAAAAACGAGGATGAGCATGAAAATAACCAAGAGTTTCAACTAATTCGCCTTGACAGTGAGAATGAGGATGAGGATAGGATCACAAAAATGCTTCTCAAAAGAAAGGATGTCCATACTAGGGAGCTACAAACCAATCTTGGAAGGGAAAAGGATGTGATAAACTTCATTGAGGTAGAAAACTAGCAGTTAGAGATAGAGAAGGCCATCAGTGAGGTCAGAGATATCAGAGCTTGGAAAGAGGTTGGAAAAGCCAAGGATATGCTAGATGAGACCTCGAGCACTCTTGATGACATTGAGGATGAGGAAGAACAACTTCCTAGGAAGAGGCTAAGGACAATTGGTTTGAAGAAGGCCTTAGCCCGGGAAAGAGAGAAAGAGATAGAGTTTGCAGAGTAGCTCACTCCAAGTGAGCTACCTATCATGGAAATGACCTATGATAGAGAATATTGGATAGATAGATCCAATTTTCACCTAGAATATCAGCTAGAGAAGGCCAAGATAGACATTGACTTGTAGAGAAAGATGGCAAGGCATTATGCCTTGAGAAACAAGATTGCAAGGGCCAAGCTCAAACGAGCCCTTGCAAAGATTCAAGCTAAAAATGAGGAAAAGGAGAAGGAAAGATCAAAATCCTTGCTGATGTATCTATCCAGGCCTCCCAAACATGAACAACAAGAAAAAATCCATTTTTTGGCATATTTTTGCAAATTTTGAAATTTTGACTGTATGGTTTGTAGAAAAAAGGGCCAAAAGCGCAATGCCACTAGCGCTACTCTATTTTTTGGGGTACTAAATTTAAAAATGGTTTTCATTTCCATGTTCCTCATGCCAATGACATTTTCTAAAAAAAAAATCAGGTCATTTGGAGCTAAACTGGTCCTTGAAAAGGGCCAAAAACCATAAAAAAAACACCTTTATGCCCTCTTTTCAGCACTGGTGCTATGCCCTTAGTAGTCTTCGAAGAATGGATTTTTTAATAGGAAAATGGCACCATTCTAAGATCTAAGGGCGTATCTAGAAACTAGATAGGACATGATTTCCAATGAGCTATCATGGAGCTCATTTGGACACTAGGAAGGCCTCCAAAACTCAGCTACAAAGGGGAAATTTTTCAAGTTTTGGCGTTGTGCCCTTGGCCTAGCGCTGCGTCCTTAGCCAATGGCACTGCGAATTTGCCAAAAAGTAAAAAAAATAGACAAGAAGTTATTTAAAAATATAATTTCAGGGCTTAAAGGACAAATATCTCTAAAATTAGCTGAGGAGTTATGTTAGAAGTTATTTTTGTCATGAATGAGGTTGGGATATTTGTGCCTTGGGCCTTGCATGGTCTCAATGGTCAAATGAATTTATTATGTAATTAATGACTTCTAAAACCATATATAATATTCTCTTCATCATTTGGTATTTAAATACTGCATCTAAGCCTCACGTTGGTTGTTGGTTGATTGTAGAGTTCAATACACATAAACTTGGAGTTGTGAAGACATTGTTTTTGGAGCTTTGTGTTTTTCTTGGATTGAGCATCAATGGAGCAAGCATATTCACAGGATTCATGAACATGGTTAATGGTGATTTTTTCCTAATTTGGTAATTGTTTCCTTCTGTTTTCACATTGTTTCATATTTTCTCATGCAATAGAGCAGAAAATTTAGGTTAAGATATGTTGTTACAGACACCTTAAGAATGTTTGCGTTCTATTGCTTAGATGTTTTCCTCTACTAGGTGTGATTAGAAAATTCTTGATTGCTCTCTAGTTCCACTTAGATTTTTGTCTTAAGAATGGTTGAATGGAGTCAAGCCAAAGAATTTTATGGTATGCCTGTCCTTTGGTGTAGCATAAAACATTGTTTTTAAGGCCTTTCTTTGAAGTTTACTAATTAGGGTTTGGCTGAAGAAGTTTACGGTTTGACCTATCCTTTAGTTCATCTTGAATAGTCACTTTGAAGGTATTTTATAGTTTTATTAAGGAATTTAGGAGTTCCCTACTCTTTAATCATTACTAATGTGTCATCTTACATGTTTTCTTTCTCTAGAGGTAAATAACTATATATTTTAGGAGTTTCGTGCTTTCTAGGATTTGTTGGATTGTTGTTCTAGAGTATGCTTGGTTAAGCTTGGTCAAAGAAGTTTATGATTCACCTTATCCTTTGATTCTTTCTTAAACATAGTAATTCCAAATACCCCTCTTATTCTAGTTTATGCTAAAGGATTTTTAATTTCCCTTTAGACCTACTACACTCACAATTTAATGTTCATTTCACACTCACATCAGCTATTAAGATCCATTTGAATTTGTTAACTTTCCCTATGAAACAAACTTGATTCATTTTTTCCCTTTTTAAGCCTTTCAGAGATGCCATAGCCCAATCATTTGAATTTTTCTTAGTTTATCTATTCTTCTTGAGAACCTACCCAACTAAAGAAAAAAAAACAAACAATCCCTATCACTTTAACTAGCCTAAAATTAACATCCTAAAATCGAACAAGTCATATCTTTTATACAAATTTAGAGAGAGCCCTCTCTGAGTCCAGGAAGGCTAGGTCCTAGGACTCCAAAGATTGGTTTGATGTTACCCTTGCCTATTTGGTCACTTCCAATCTGCCAAATTACAGGGACCTAACATAATGGTGATCATGGTGGGGCCTGAGTAAGTAACAACTTAAATATTCTTTCAAAACTCAAAACTCCCTAGTCAAACATAGATAAATCTAGTATGAGCCAAGAATGATATCTAGTTGATTTTCCATACTAGAATCATGGCAAACACACTAGGCAATACTCATTAAAAATCTTAGTGTTACATAAAGAACTCAGAAAACCCAAAAATATCTCTAGATTGGTATCCAATTTTTCATTGTGGACAACAAAAAAATCTTCAAAAAATTAGCATCATCCACCCGGTGACTCTATTGTTTCTCACAGACTTCCTTGGGAATGAATTAATCAATCCTAATAGTATAAAGCCTAGTCACATACTGTGTGATTTTAGTCTTCTTACAGATTGGTTTGCTTTCAAAACCCTTGCAAACTTTCAGCCTCTCTGTGTTGAGGGTCTGAAATATGGCTTCACTAAGAATCAACACTACATCTCAGCCCGACCCAAACCATCTTACTATAGTTGATGACCCAGAAAGAATCTTAAGAAAAAATTTAAGACTAAGACTCAACTACTATTAGACAAATTCACAAAGAAAGTTCTATCCCTAAAAACCTTACATCCTTAATAGATTCCCAATTTGACTTATATCATAGAAGAAATCTATTCAAAACTAAGTCTCAAAGTTGGATAGACCAGACAGACCTTGAGCCTAAAAATTTATAGTAGAGTCCTAGTAGAGAAGCCTCTCCTTCCACTCCTCCTGATTTTCAGCTTCTCCAACACTTTGACTCCTTTCTATCCAAATCTACTCAATCTTAGCTAGTTGGTCCAAATACATATGCTACCCCCACTCATACACCCACTATACAAACCACTCCATCTCATCCTCCATCTCCACTCATAATCCCTCCTTTTGTAAACCCTCCTTGGGTTCCATTACCTCCTATCATGGTAGCATGGTATGCACCCCTAGAACTACCACAACCTTTACTACCTATGCCACATGACTACCAATCTAAAATCCATCACTTTACTGGAGATGATTCTACCACTTCCTAACAACATGTAGAGAAGATGAATGATGCTTATGACTACCAAGAAATATAATAGGAGACCATAAAAATGATAATTTTTGCCCAAAGTTTAGGAGGAGAAGAAAATAAATGGCTCAAAAAATTAACTCCTAATAGCATTCATGATCTCCCTTCCTTTTATCAAACATTCATAAATAAGTGGGGGACTAAGAAAAACCATCTTCAAATACTGTCAGAGTATGATAACCTTAAAAAAAATGTTGGAGAAAGTGTATAAGACTACTACACTAGGTTCAATGGTGTATACAATGCACTCCCTCCCCACATGAAAGCCCCACAAGGCCTAGCCTCAGTAAAATTTCCAGATGGATTTGATCCAGACATGTCTTATCAATTAAGAGAAAGAGATACCATCACATGCAAAGGGGAGCAGTAAGTGTAAAACCTGACCGAAATGCTAAAAGGGCTATATTGAGAGCAAAGAAGAAGGTTACATACAAAGAGGAAACTATGGCCTCCACATCTGATGCTAAAATTGGAAGTCTAGTTAGGACAATGGAAAGGATGATGGAAGGAATCAACTTGAATTAAAGAGCACCTAGTAGGGAGAACCAAACAAACCCTCAAAATAGAAACAAAAACCAAAACATTAGAAGGGACCCTCCTCAAATAAGACAAAGAGAAAATGACCAACAAATCAGACCTCCTTTCCAACAAAACTATGTAGATGAAGAGGAAAGAGAGACTAAGGAGCCAGAAGAAAATCATATCAATCTAATAGACTCCAATAATGAGAATGATTTTTTTCTTAGAGAAGAAGAACAAGGTTTGTTTTCCTCAAACCAAACTGAAAGAACATATGAGGATTCTAAAGAATACACCAATATCTTTGATGAAAATATTGGATGCTCTGGAATTAAGTTCAAAAATGCTAAACCTGATGATGGCCCCCATTTTGCAACAGTTGAATACTTCTTGCCCCATATAAGCATTATCCCATTAATTTTTTTGATACGAAATTGATGCTGGAAGCGAATGTTATTAAGTTATTCAATGCATTTCTTCTCACCATGCGATCCCAAAATAAACCTTCGCATATCAATAGTTTCTTCCAACACATGAAAAACAGGCTCTAGAATGTATGATTTCTTAATACATTCAATTATTGATGACAAGCTCCAACACCTTTCCTCCTCAATGTTACTGAAAAACGATTGAACATTTGATCAATATGATCATGAGTATGTCCAACAAGAAGGAAACCAACCTTTATCTTTTTAAAAATTCTCAGTTCAACGAGCATGTTTAGATACCCAAAAATAACTTGATTTTTTTTTCACAACTTGTGTTGTCTAATTGTAAATACAAAACTTCAGGAAGAATACTAGACCAATGAGTAACTACATCATGGATTATCTTATGGTCAGATTTGCATCATAGTGAATATTTGGAGTTGTGAAGAAAACTCTTGGAAACATCTTCTCATTAAATACCATAAAACCAACCAAGTGAAACTGAATGAAATTTTCCTCCTGTAATTTTTTTGGCGTGCGGACAAAATGTGGAAGAAGTGTTTTCTTTTGGTCCATACCATCAATTATCAAACCCAGATATTTATTTGGATGATCATAGCATTTATTTCAATGTTTATACAACTTTTTCCTTTCACTTATTTGTTGATTGCGATGCTCTTGAAGTTATTTGACAATGGAATATGTAAATAAAATAAAAGAAACATATGAATAAATATATTTTCATAGTTAACAACTATCCAATTTTAAAAAACAACGTTTTGAATGCATACCTCTTTCTTCCCCTTGACATTTATCTCCTTTTCCTTCTATTCTGTCCATTTCAAAACGATTTTGGGGAAAATTTGTTTTTTCTATGGTTTTTGTGTTCAAAAACTATTTTTTTAAGGTTTTTAGGTTCGAAAACCATAATTTTTTAATATTTTTTTAGTGAAGAAAATGGAAAAGAAAAACACAAATTTTAAGGGTTTTAGGACAAAAATTTAGAATTTTTTTCTTTTTTGGGGTTTTTAAGACAAAAATTTAGAATTTTAAAACATGAAAATTTATTTTTAGAAATATGATTAGATATTTTATTTACTTTTATTTAAAGGAGAATAGATAGTTTTAGTTTATATTAAACCTATTTGTTTTTTTTTTAATAAATATATTGGTGGTTTCATTATTTAAATTGTTTTTTATTTGACAAAATTTTTATTTTTTATTTTATTTTTATTTTTTTCATTTTAAATCTTGTTTTTAATTGTAATTTATAATTTTAATTTGTTTTTGTTTATATTTGAAAACATATATTTTATTTTTATTTTTTTGTTTTTTTTATTTATTTTTTTAAATTTTAAATTCTATAGTATTATATTTTTATATTAAACATTTTTTTTTTATTATAATTGTTTTAGTTTTAAAAAGTTAAAATTAAAATTAAGATTTTCATATATTTGTTTTTTTAATATTTTAAAACGTATTTTTCTTTTTTTTTTTTCCTTTTTTTTATATTTTAAATTATAATTGTTTTTGTTTGAAGAAAATAAAAGTTAAAAATTAAAATCTTCATATATGTTTGTGTATATTTTACGAAATATTTTTGAATATTTTTTATTGCTCTTTTATATTTTAAATAATAATTGTTTTAATTTTAAAAAAAATTAAAATTAAAAATTAAATATTTTTTATATTTGTTTGTTTATTTTTTAAAACATATTTTTTTATTTGTTTTTATTGTTTTTTTATATTTTAAAATTTTAATTGAATAGTTTTTTTTTTTTTTTTAATATTAAATAATGCATTTTTTTATTATAATAGTTTTTGTTTAAAACAAAATTTAAAAAAATAAATAAATTGTTTATATAGTTTTTGTTTGAAAATAAAAAATAAAAACTAAAATTAATTTTCCACCCCGCCGGGGGCTGGAGGTAGGCTGGGCAGCCCTCGATGGTGCTGCCCGACCGAGCTTTGGCCCCCCGACTGGGCGGAGAGCGATTCTGAGAATCAACCTCTGCCTAGCTTTGGGCCGGAGGCCGGCCGAGCGGCACCGTTGAGGGCTGCCCAGCCTGGCTCCAACCCTCAACTGGGCGGAAGGCGATTCTCAGAATTGTCATTCGCCTAGTCGGGGGCTGGAGCCAGGCTGGGCAACCCTCGATGACGGCGCCCAGCATGCCTCCAGCCCTCGACTGGTTGGGAGGCGATTCTGAGAATCACCCTCTACCCGGCTGGGGGTAGGAGGCCAGCTGGGTGGCAACACTAAGGGCTACCCAGCCTACCTCCGACCCTCGACTAGGTGGAGGGTGATTCTTGGAATCGCTCTCCGCCTAGCCAGGGGCTAGAGGGAAATTTTCAGAATTTCCATCTGCCCAGCCGAGGGCCAGAGGAAGGCTGGGCACCCCTCAACAGCATTAACTGGCCTGCCTTTGGCCCCGGGTGGAGGGCGATTCTCGGAATCACTCTATGCCCAACTAGGGGCCAGAGGGTGATTCTCAGAATCACCCTCCACCCAGCCAGGTGTCAGAGGCCTGCCGAGCGGCGTCATCGAGGGTTGCATAGCCTATGTCTGGCCCCCGACTCGGCGAAGGGAGATTTCGAGAATCTTCGTCCACCCAGCTAGGGGCTTGAGGTAGGCTAGGCAGCCCTCGACGGTGCTGCCCAGCCGACCTCTGGCACCGGGCGAGCGCGAAAACAATTTTTTTTTTGTTTTAATATATATATATATATATTAATTTTTTTAAATATAAAATATTAATGTTTTTTTTTTTAATTAATATAAATTTAAAAAAAAAAATTAAAATATATATAATGTTTTATAATAAAGATTTAATTTTATTTTTTAATATATAATTTTAAGATTGTTATAATATAAAGTTTTAATGTTGAATGTTGGACAAAAGAGGATAGCTATAAGCATATTCTTATGAATAAAGTAGATGGGAAGAGTCATAGTCAAGTATTCGTTCATGATGTAGTTGTAAGAAAACTAACATATGGGGATAAAGATGTAAGAGGAGATATAGTTAACATTTGTCAAAAACTGCAAGCATTGATTAACTATATTATAGATCTATGTTCAAATGAAGGAGATTGGGTTTTGAATTTATTATCAGGTTCAGGTGAGTTTTATTATACAAATTTAAATTTAAATATTTTAGTTTTTACCTTTTAGGTCTCTATACTAATTTTCTTACTTATTTCTTTTGTGCTTGATGATTACGTAAAACACTAGCATGTTGCCTACCAAAAGGACGAAATTTCATTTCCATTGAGAAAGACCTAGTGCAATGCAAATTTATTCAACAAAGAACTAATGCTCTTGAATTTCTTCCAGATGCGAACAAGAAGTTGGTTTGAGGAAAGGGGATTTTAATGAATCACGTGTGGCAAAAAAAGCAAAGGAACCTCAACCATCATTATATGGAATGATTGGAAAGGGACACTTTGGAAGATTTACAGACATGAAAGATCCATTAGAAGATGACAATGACCAAAATGAAGCAGAAAATGTTGCAGAAGAAGTCATCAATGATGTTCTAGATGATGTTGAACATGTATTAGTTGATATTGTTGATGATCTTTAAGTTATCTTGCAAACAAAGCTCATTTTTTAGATCTATTAATCGGTTTTACTTGTAATATTTAGACTTTGATATTTTATAAGAAAAATCCTTATTGTTTACAAAAAACATGTGATTACTATTATTTTTTGACATAAAATTCAGTAAAAATGCTATTTTCTTAAGTTTTTTTGTTAATATTTTCCCAAAAAATTAGTTTATTTAACATGTTTTTTTAACAAAAAGTCTCTAAAAGTGTATTTTTTGCATTCTATTTATATTGAAAATTTGTATTTATTTGTCATATCGTTCAAAATATTGGTTTTTTGGCAACAATTATTTGATGTGCATTGAAAAATTAATTAGCAATACATAAACTTGTAGAAAATATAAACTTTATAATATTGACCCTTTTTTCATTTTTTATCTATGTGAAAAATGAAGATATCATTAGAAATTTTTATTTAAAAAAAAAAATATTTTTTTCTTGTTAAAACACAAGTACATAAATGCACTTAAAAATAAACATATCACACAAGAAGAAGACATTATAAAATTTATAGTGTCAAAATAAATCCTCTAAAAAAATGTTGGTGATGATATGCCACCACTATTCAAAATTGACATAAAAAGCATCGCAGAAAAAAAATAAAAGAAAAAAAAAATAAAAGTTCCAAAAAGATGCTAAAAAAAAAATGATTATGCATCACCACTTTTCAAAATCGGGTGTTTTTATTATTATGTCAAAAAGTAGGTACCAGTGCAGCTACCTATTTCATCGGTAAGAGTGTTTATCATGGAGGTTCATAGGCAGTATGACCTCAGAAGTAGGAAAACACAAGACATCCCCAAGAGGAACAAACCAGAAATTTCTACTAGGAAGACCCTTGAAAACATTCCTAAAAGGACAACAGAAAATACCAACATAATGGCTAAGGACCCTGATCAAAGAAAAAACAAAAACGACCAACATGATAGTGACCAAAGCTTCCCTAGTACATCAACTAGTGGCCCTGAAAAAGCTACTTTAATTGAGATCCCAAACAAAAATCGGCAAGCTAAAGTTGTTGAAAAGACCACATATGATAAAACTGATGTAAATATGCCAATAACACAAACACCATTCAGTATTGAGGGAGAAATTTCCAAAATCAAAATAGCCATACCCCTTACTAAACTAGTGACTCAGGATGCATATAGATCTCAATTTTTGTAGGCTTTAAACATAGGAAATGCCACCGATACTATAAATCTAACTGATGGTAAGATAGAGTTGTTATTTGGACCAGAGGTATAAGGAAAGATCCAAGAGGGAGTTGTGCCTCCATTCTATGTCAGTTTTAGCATTCATGACAAAATCGTACACAATGCTATGCTAGACTCTGGTGCTTCACACAACCTCATGCCAAAGGTAGTGATGGAGAGATTAGGCCTCGAAATAACCAAACCATACAAATACTTGTACTCTCCTGATTCAAGTAGAGTTAAATGTTTGGGCCTGATCAAATATCTATGGGTCAATCTGGCACAAATACCAGCTAAGAGCCTAGTCATGGACATTGTAGTGGCTACCATTCCCCCAAAGTATGGCATGCTTTTATCTAGATCATGGGGAGCCAAACTCCAAGGAAACCTCCTATTATAGGTCAATTTGGGCATCATTCCCAATGACCTGGTTAATTGGACATCATCTTCAGGACCAATGAATAGGGTCTATCATCCCCTATCATTTCAGTTGCTACATGCCCTAAGACAAAGAACAAGACAAATCATTCATGACTTTCATCTCCAAAGGTTTCCAAGATTTGAAGTTTATAATATATTGTAATATCCCAAAAGGGATAATGCAGTAATATTGAAACAAAATATAAGAACTGAAACAAGGTAAACAATAAATATATATACACATCAGAATGCACAGAAATAACTGAGCCATTTTATTAATTTTGGAGGTGGAAAATAAAGTACAAAAATGCTCAAAATATGAGACACTCAATCCACAAGGGTGGCATAGAATGATCCTGCAATGATACCCCAAGAGGGACTGCGTAACTGCTGCTCTGATGGAAGCTAAACCGCGTTATCCCTGTTGCATTTGTAGGGACAGAAACTGCGTGAAAGATAAAAAGTCAGATCTAGGAAGAATGGGAGCTTTGATGATGCTGAAATTGTAGATCTGGGCTCAATGATGGATTCCCAAGATAACCCAGAAGCGATTTATCAGATTTGTAGGTTTAAAAAAACCACCCTATTAGGGCTTCACATGTATGTTGTTGGGAATGAAGATCTAAAGCTAGATTTGATGATATGATGGCTGCAATGATGTACAATCAGATCTATGCAAGAAGGGTTGATCCCTTCTCTATATCCTTGGGCTAAAATCTCAATATCTAGCTCCTCCAATCTCCTCCACTAAAAACAGCTGTTGTAGGAACAATAACTTCAGAAAACTACACTTTCAAAGAGGGAGGCTTAATATCCTGCCACTAGATATGTAAAATCAGCTCCTGAGTGATGGAAATAATAGATCCAATGTGAGGAGGTGATCCCTCACAGGATTTCCAACTGAAATACTGGAAACTTCCTTCCTCCAATAGATCTACAGGACTGAACTACACAATCCTTGAAGGGACTGTTGCTGCATGGAGGTAAAACCCAATGGCTTGAATGCCAGATGTAGATTTGTTGCTCCTGAAAGGCTTGATCTGAAGAACAAAGTGGTAGGATGAATCCTCCAATAGTTTCCTAGCTAAATGCTAGAAACAACCTCTTGAAGATGGCACTAATGCCTGATATGGAATGAAGAACAATCCTCTTCCTTAGAGATCACTCAAAGAAAGAGGTGGGATTCCCGCTTGGCAACACCCTATGCTAAGCAACACTTCAAACTCTGCTAAAAAACCCAAGTCTTCATAGAAATTTCCTATGACAAATCTATATATAAATAAATCAAGAAATGAATAATCCAAATAATATTTAGTTGCCTACATTGGGAATCCAATCCTCCCATATTAGTGTTGTTGACTTGGTCGAATTTGAATTTTTCCACATGCATTGACCCTTGTTCACACATGAGAGTGCTAGATCGAGTTATTTACATGATCCCTTTTCACATTAAGAGGGATTTTATTGCTGCTATTCTGGGTCTCCTTCCCATTTATTCATCTAACTATAATTTTAGAGAAAAATTAATATTACAATTAGCTGCATGCTAATTAGGAATATTGCAGTCCTCCCCTCCCAAATGTTTCTTGTCCTCAAACAACTACAAGGATAGAACAGAAGATCCTCCTCTCCTCCTCCTATAGCATCGTAATATGATAAATTTCCCCAAGGAACAAGATGTTGTCTCATCAATACATCTCCAAGTTTCCCTTCGCAAGTATGCAAGCTAGCTTTTGGTGAGCATCGCAAATAGTTATCATCATGAAGAAGTAAAATACCCATGGAGGCAACCATGTGTTTTCTAGAGGTATTCTTGAGGCATGAGATCTGATATATATTGGGACCTATCATCCCCATGTGAATCTCCCAACCCCAAGCTATCATCCATAGAAAATGAGCCACCCTCCAAAATGGTAACTCATGAAAATTATCCTCCACATTTGGCTCCTGCAATGTAGGTGGGCTGAATAAATAATCATGGTAGACAAAATAGCCTACGCCATGCTGCTCCTCTCTCCACTTATGATAAGTGTAGAGTATCTACTGATCTTGGGCTGCAATAATGTTTCCCTCAAGTGGAAATAAGAATACTGGATCTCCAAAGATCCTCTCTCCAATGTCATGCATCATGCTGGCCCGAACCATCCCATACAAAATGAATGGCACATCATCACCATATGGCATCCAAATTAGAAAAAAATTGAAAGTTTATGTGCAAGTTTGGATGATACCAATGGTCTCTCAAGTCGATACAGTGTAGTCTTTCCAACTGTTGTTTTGGAACATCATGTGGCAAGTTTCCCTCCAACAAGTTGCTGGTTGTGCATGTTTTCTCATCTACTATGAAGTAGTAAATAGAATTATATATCAGCTGAGCATGATAAGAATAAAAATATACTTGCCCAAATTCATGTAGAGTAGGGTTATCTCAATAATAAATCTTGGTCCTAGAATGACCATGAAACCCAAATATAATCTTGCCCTCTTGTGGAGCAATGCACTGTACATAGATGGTGAGAAGATGAAAATACTTAGTGAAATAATCAATAAGTAGAAAAATACATTTCTTACCATGCTTAGTGAGTAAGTTGAAATTGAGGTCCATGGATGAGCCCTCCCATGATAATCTCCTCATAAATGTATGCAAAATGAAGGGATGCATACTCCCCTTGGAACACTCCATCAATAGAAACATACTCCCAAGTGACAACATTGTTGGCCTTAGTCATAAGGCTCTTGTCACTCCATGACTCCTTTCTTTGACATGCCACATGCCAAATTCATCCACCATCATGATGCTATCTATGGAAATATTATTCCTAAGTGGAAGCACCTCCCTATCCTCCAATGTTGAAGGGTAGCCTCTTTTCATCTCAGTTGTGCCATCCATCTCTCTGGAAATATCATGCCAAGTATGGGAAGAATTCTGCCCATACTCTCCCAAGAGTGTCCAAAGCAACAATAAATCTTGCTGCTCCCTCACACCTCCATCATACAAATCATGAGGTGAAGATATGATGATTTACATGAAGAATGTCACATCAACATAATTCACCCAACCTCCTTGTTGCCAAATGATGCAAGTGTCCTGCCAAGCTTCTTCCACCCTTATACCCTTAGAAGAAGGATATGTCATATGATGGCCAAAATATTTTAAGAGTAGCCAATGCAACCATGCCTCATGTTGCCTAGTGTCATAAAGATTCAAGTGGCTCACCAACCTCTTGCTCACCATCCAAACCCATTCATCCACATGTAGGTGTCTCCCACCATGCTCCATCTTGGTACTCCTCCAATGAAGGATACCCTTCTCCCAAATCAGATTTCTACCCTTGCATTTCATTGGATGTTGAAATGCCACCTCTTGGAGATCTCCCAAAGAAGATCCCACACCAATGACCCTCTTGAATCCATAAAGATCCAAGTATGTTGAAGTCAAATCCTCCTCATATTCCTGTACAATGCTCATCCTAATAGATCCATCACAATGATGAAATAAAAAGTGTCTCTCCTTGATAATTTTCTCATCCAATGTCATATAAGTGTAATGGTCATCAGAATTCTCTAATGATAGCTAGGACCCCAACTCCTCACTATTTCTTAATGATATCACTGTTAATCTCCTCAATGGTGTATTTGTTGTTTCATGCTCTAGCTCAATATTGAACATGGAGTCTTGCATTGGATTCTTTAGGACAAAACTCATCCTATCATCCACAAGTTCACACCCCAACTCCAAGTGTTGAGTGTAGCTCAATAATGACAGATTAGGATGATTGCTTATCCCTTCCTTGAAAAACTCAAGGTTGCACAGCGAAATGCAAGTTTGTTGCTCCAAATCAGTAGTATGTGTTGACCCTTGGTCAGGAAAAGAAAAATTTCCACAACCCTCCCTAATATTTGCTGAAATAATAGAAAGTGGAAATTCATGCATACCTTTGTGAAGCTTCGGAACATATTGTATGGCTACAAGGGTTCCTCCCCTCAATTTGTTGGCTCCCCCAACTGATGAGGATAATGGATGCTCCTCCATGATTGTGTCAGCGCTGGAACAAATCTCCTCTAGTGGTGGTGAAGGCTCCTCCCCTTCTTATTTCTTCCTGTCAAATATTTTGATCACCTTTTGAGTGAAATCTGCAAAAGTAGTCACTCTTGCATGACTCAAATGACTTAACCAACAAGTGCTTTCTTTACCCTCAAGGTGCAGCGCTGCAATCTCAATAGCCTCTCTTTCTACCACTGGATCTAATAGGAAGAATGCATCTAGATTCATCGCCCAAGCCTTTGCTATACATGTGGATGATAAATTAAAAGTAGACAATAGAAATCTATTTCCCCTCATTCTCCTATTGTTGCAATGCCTCCTTTCTTCTTCAAGTTGAATAAACTGAAGAAGAGCTAAAGTCTCCTTGAAAACTCTAGGTTGAGACTTGTATTCTGCAAGGTATCCTCTCAGGATCTCATGTTCCAAGTTCCCTCCATTTCCATGCCTCTTGTCTTCTTCCTCAATAGGAAATGGAAAGCTATAATGATTTGGAGCTTGCTGCAACATTGGTTCTTTCTTTTGACAATAGGAAGTACATGGTCCTTCCTCTTCTTGAAATCCTCTGCAAGTTTCAATGCATCTCTTCTCTTTCATCTGCTTAACCTCCTTGGAGAGGTTCTTCATAGATCTAAAAAGTGATGAGACCAAGCTCATTCTTTCCACAATTCTAGATCTCTTCTCCTTATCTTCTTCTTCTTATAGCATAATGGTTGTAGCACACAGGCTGAGCCAATATTAGAGCTCTGATACCACTGTAATAGTCAAAAATGGAAATAGCAGTAATACAAGACATAAAACTGGAAATAGCAGTGAATAACATTATACCAAAATGTATTAAAACCATGGAGCCATTTTATTATGTAAATCAGCACTTAATAAGTAAAATAGAAGCAAGCACAACTCAAATAATCAAAACAAGCATGACTCCCATGAATACATATGCCAAAAATCAAATGCTGCTACATAGCACAATACCCAAGAATAAGTAAAACACAGTTATAGATGGTGCACTACTACTGGAAATGTAAAATAGAATAGATCTGCAAATTTATGGCTCAAAAAGTGCCAGGAGTAAAGATCGAAGATCCCAAATACATTTTCAAGACAACCTGGGAAGGATTTCCTAAAATATGCAAAAATACAAAAATACTGGAATGTAGCCCTAGGACTGAATACCAGTGTTTTTTGATACCACTGTAATATCCCAAAAGGGAGACTGCAGTAATACCGAAACAAAATATAAGAATTAAAACAAGGTAAACAATAAATCTATATACACATCAGAATGCACAGAAACAATTGAGCCGTTTTATTGTTTTTGGAGGTGAAAAATCAAGTACAACAATTCTGAAGATATGAGACACTCAAGCCACAAGGGTGGCCTAGAATGACCCTACAAAGATACCCCAAGAGGGACTGCATAATTTCTGCTCTACTGGAAGGTAAACTCCGTTGTCCTTGTTGCAATTGCAGGGACTTCAACTACCTAAAAGATAAAAAGTTATATCTAGGAAGAATGGGATATCCGATGATGCTAAAATTGTAGATCTAGTCTCAATGATGGATTCCCAAGATAACCGAGAAGTGATTTCTTAGATATTTAGGTCTAATAAAACCAACCTATTAGGGCTTCACATGTATGCTGCTGGGAATGTAGATCTAAAGCTAGATCCGATGATATGATGGCTGCAATGATGTACAGTCAGATCTATGTAAGTAGGGTTGATCCCTTCTCTAGATCCTTGGGCTAAAAGCTCAAGATCTAGCTCCTCCAATCTCCTCCACTGAAAATAGATATTATAGGAACAAAAGCTTCAGAAAAATACAGTGTAAGAGAGGGAGGATCAATAGCCTACTGATAGATATGTCAAATCAACTCTCAAGTGATGGAAACAATAGGTCCAATGTGAGGAGGTGATCCCTCACAATATTTCCAACTGAAATACTGGAAACGTCCTTCCTCCAATATATCTACAAGACTAAAATGCGCAATCCTTGAAGGGACTGCTACTCCATGGAGGTAAAACCCAATGGCTAGAATGTCGGATGTAGATATGCTACTCCTGAAAGGCTGGATTTGAAGAAAAAAGTGGTAGGATGGATCCTCCATTGGTTTCCTAGCTAAATGCTAGAAACGACCTCTTGAAGATGGCACTAATGTCTGATATGGAATAAAGAACAATCCTCTTCCTTAGATATCAATGAAATAAAGAGGTGGGATTCCCACTCGGCAACACCCTATGCTAAGAAGAATTTCAAACTATGCTAAACAACCCAAGTCTGCATAGAAATGTCCTAAGAAAAATTTAGATCTAAACCTATCAAGAAATGAATAATCCAAATCATCTTGAACTGTTTACATTGAGAATCCACTCCTCCCATATTAGTGTTGTTGACTTGGTCAAACTTGACTTTTTCCACATGCATTGACCCTTGTTCACACATGAGGGTGCTAGATCCAGTTATTTACATTATCCCTTTTCACATTAAGAGGGATTTTATTTCTTCTAGAACTGTTTATGGGTCTCGTTCGCATTTATTCATATAACTATAGTTTTAGAGAAAAAATAATATTCCAATTAGCTCCATGCTAATTTAGGAATATTAAATATATCATATGAGAGCTCATCAACGTTCCCTCTAAAGGGACTAAGTGTGTTGCATATGCAGGTAGCCCCATTCAAGGTTGCTCTGCAAAGCACTTCCCGACACTCATAGGTGTGTTGGTCACATTGGGAGCAAAATTCTCATTGTTCTGGAATCTCCACTTGGCCAGTGCCTTCTAGAAGAGTTCACATGTGTCAAAAGTTGAATCCATGTGTCCATTTGAGATCTACAATATTGGGAACTTGTCTTGCCTATTATTGGAAAGTCATTGATTGTAAAACTACCATCAGCTCCTCTATAAATTGAGCACAGATCTTAGTGTTTGATAAGGAAGAATTTGAGTAGAGAAATGCTGCTGGATTTTCAATTGAGGAGTTGATTTTTGTAACATGCTATTGGAGAGATCTGCATTGTGATTAGGTTGGGATGTTGCTAGAGATGGTCACTTTAAATCAATCACTGGGTTGTAACCTCCCCTTCTATCCATCAATAAGGACTGTTGCTTGCCTTCCCACATATGTATCTGTATAAGCTCATGTTTTCCATATTATGAATTCTTATTTGATGTATATGGTTTATGTTTCATTGAGGTAACTAAATAAATTGAATGTACATCTTTATTATTGCTATATTTTTTTGCTTACTGTTCGTATTTGTAGGAAATATTTTCAGACATCTAGCTTGGATTTGAAGCTACAACAAGAGCGACAAAAGGAGAAGAGGGAGCTCTTGAACTCCAATTAAGTTCTTTGATCTATTCTGTGTGTCTATTTATAGTTAGGAAAAGTAGTCGTAAATTGATTAATCTTTTGTTCTAAATAAGCACCTATCTAGGGAAGAATGATTTATCTGTAATTCATAATCACGCATAATAAATTGGCGACTCCACTAGGGATTTTACCCTTCATCGTAGGTATATTTTCCTATAATTTTCTCTATTTATTCACCAAGTAAATTTTATTTAGAAATATTAGGCTTTTTGAAATCCAAATTTGCATTAGAAGTGTGTTAAACAACTATGTTTTTCATTGTACACTATGCCCAACGCACTGTTGGACAGGACATAGTGCTTTGCATAGCACTGTCTCCCTTTTTGGGGTGCTTTGATATGCAATGTCTCCCTTTAGAGACTATGTTCACCCCAGATACCATCCAAATTCGATTGAATTTTTCATTGCATTTTGTTTTCAGTTTGTTCTCTGCTGTGTTTTGAAAAGCCTGAAACCTCATATTCACTAGTGAACTTATCTACCTCTTCCTCCTTTGAAATAATAGTTTGGTCAATGTTTATTTAAAGTGTTTTTCTTTATCATTGACAAATTAATTTAAAATTATTTTCATTATTGCATTATATCCATTTTCTTTTAAAAAGGAAATTGTCGTAAATTCTTCGATTCCTGATAGGATAAATTGTTGTTATATTATTCATTTCTCAAAGTAAAAGGAATTTATTTTTATTGATTTGATGCAGTTAGTTTCCTTTTCTTCTTTCACATTAAAGGGACTCAAAATAAAAAACTGCATTTGCATGTAGTGGATTATGTGATTTTCATAGGAACAATTAGGAAAGCTGCATTTTAGTTTGTGCTCTTTGATTGTTTGCTCTCAAATTGATTGTTCTTTCCCTCTAGTAGCTAGGATTTTTCATTGAAAAACTAAAACTAAAAGATTTCTTATCATTTTAATTTTCATTTTAAGAATTTCCAATAGATCATCGCGGTGAAGCTTGAAAGGAAAATTGATAAACAAGATCAGCTTAAAATTTATCTCAATTTACCTAAGAAATCATTGGAACCATAACGATGACATTTAGAAGGTCTATGCTAGAGACGTGCTCTGGTGTCATAAAACATAACAGTTGTCGTTAATTTTTTGTGATAAATTTCAAGTGTGACACCTCACTCCACGTACATAAGTATATCATAGCTCGTCCACGTACCTTTGGGTATATCGGGAAGTGTTACAGTATGAAAAGTATAAAGGGGTGCTCTTACTGTACGGTTTCACATCAGACAGCTCTAATATGGACTTGGGCATCCACGTACCTTCAAGTATATTTGGGAGGGAAAATTTAGGTTGTTATCCATCCAAAGTGAATCAATTCAGCCTCGTAAATTTTGATACACCGAACAAAAAATTCGGGGATATTTCCTACCCGTACTTCTTGGTTCGCCACAAGGTATTCTGCAGTTCACAGTTTCTTGGTAAACCTTTTTTCCTAGAAATACCTTTTTTTTTCTTATTTGTTTTTGGTTAAAATAAATTAGTAATCATGGAAGAACAAAATCCTTTCCCCCGTCTTTTGTTTAGATTAGCATTGAGACCACCTTTACCACCAGAAGTCATTTCTGGTCGGCGAAGGCAACACCATTCTATGGAAACCAGTGCTATTAGTACCTCTAGTGAAGTATCAACTTCTCATATACTAGAGTTGGCACAAGTTGTTTCTACGAATCCCAGTTTGTCTTCTATTATCGAGACAAAGTCCTCACAGCTACCAGTGGTCATAATCCATCCAATTTGTGAGACCATACCTCCCGAACCTGACGTTGTTCAACTGGAAGTTGATCCAGATCCCATTGTGCTTTAGGGGGTAGCTGTTATTGGTCAAAATAGACATAATCCCTAGGACCAATGAAATAGGGTTTATCATCCCCTTATATTTCGGTTTCTATATTCCATAAGTGGAGAAAATATTGATCCCGAAGTTGAACAATCAAAAGTTGTTCCTTTATTGGTCACTCCATAATATATTATAGCCATTGAGTCTCCCATATCGCACAGTCAACCAACTAAAATATACTTCATGCCAGATGGCGAATTTCTTCCACCTAGTTTGATTTTTATTGAATAAATATCACAAGATGAGACACCTTTAACTCCAACTCATTTTTGGTAGGAGCTTTACATGTACGAGTCTCTTCCTCAATCCCCTTCCTTTTCTTTTGTTGATCCCATTTCACTTCGAATTCACATAGATTCTATAGGGTATACACTGGATCATTTGACCATGGCTGAGATAAAAACCCAGACTGAACCATCTATTTCAGATGTGACAACATCTATTGTTGCTTCATCTTCAATTTTTTGTCCATTGACTTCACCCATGTCATCATCTGGAATCCTATCTGGTTCCTCCCTTATGAGTACTGAATGGCTTGATCCTTTATTCACATATTCAGTTCAATATCAAGTTGATCCCATTAGTTATTCTCCTTGGTGGTTGGTGATACCACAAAAATTACCCTCGGAAATTCCAAATTTTAGTGGAAACCCTGGAGAAGACCCATCAACGCATGTTATAACTTATTATTTTTGTTTCTCATCAAGATCCTTAAATGATGACTCCCTTGTACTACGTATTTTCCAGCACACACTCACTAGTGCCTATGAAGATAGTTCTTTTTTCTTGTGTCAACCTCGTTAAAAAATGAAACAAGTTCCTTATGAGGATCATTTTTTTCCTGTGTCAATCTCATTAAAAAATGAAACAGGCCATGAGCCTAGTTCCTTTTCTTGTGTAAACCTCGTTAAAAAATGAAACAATGTTCCATGAGCATAGTTCTTTTCTTGTGTCAATCTCATTAAAAAATGAAACAAATCCTCCCCTAAAATGAACCTTCATTCCATCCAACTATTAGTAAAAATTAATCTAGTTAGATGAATGAAATGAAGCTTGCGGGGCACCTACTCTTGTAGGGGCCATTCGACATGTGCTCTTACAGGGGGCATTAAAAACATTCTTACCAATTGCATGCAATCGATCGCTAAAGTTCAGGGGAAAAATAGGTTCAGAGCTCCAAAATTCAAATAGTAGCTATGGAATGGTAAAAATGAATAGTAAAACTCTTTTTAATAGTCATTTGATTGTTTGCAAATCATATTTATTGCTATGAATATGGTTTTATTATGTTTTTATCTTGAAACATGTATTTTTAATCTATTTGACGTTGTTCTGAACAGGTCTTACAACTGATGAACAGATTAGTCGTGTAGATTTATTTCAAGAATGATTTGACCACAAAGCATACTTTTTCTCCTTCTTTTTCAAGCTTTGTTAAAAATGAAGAAGGATTTGAAACGCACTTTTATCTCTTTTCCAAGCTTCGATAACAACAAAAAATGAACCTTTGGAGTCTTCTTTCAGCTCTTTTTAGACTCCGATAATGTGAAAAGATTGTCGAGCACTTGCCTTTTCGAGCTCATAAAAGTAAACGAATTGATATCTACTCAGTATAGTTTTAAGCCTTTTCTGGACTGAGATTGATTATTTACTAAAAATGAATACCCTAGTCGAACATGACTAAAGAGGTTCTCTCAGGTATTATTTTACACTTTTTCAGATTTGAGCGAAAACTTTATGAAAAAATACTTATGGAGTTTTTTTTCACCCTCTTTTTCAAACTCTATAAATATGAAAATGGACTGGGCTATCACTATCATTAAGCTTGTTAAAACATAAAATAGTGACGAACTTATCGATCATGGCAAGAATCAAGTTTCATTCGTCGTTAGACTTGTTAAATTATTAAATAACAATACATTATTCGCTTGAAGGGTTGAATTATAGATCAAGAAAATGTTATCCTCCTCAATATTGTTAAAAAATAAAGAGGTACTGGTCGAAAAATGACTGGGGAAAATTTGGGAAAGTGAACAAATTTTTTTATGGTAGTAGGTCGCTCTTGAACATGACACTTCACTCCATCACCATGAATATTTGGGTTGGGTAATATTCTTAACGGTTCATTCATACCTATGGTTCATCATACCTTCACTTTGGTTTTGGGTAAATGCTACCAACTCATCTCAGTGTCATCGATATGTTCAAGAGAAGTTATCCAGTGAATACTTATCTTTCTGAAATACTCATAAACATTCATTCTCATGACCGTCATCCCTGAAAATTGCTATATCAAGTAATACCTTTGTCTCTGAAATTAGTAAATCCCATTTTGCAATAAGGTAGCTTCCTATCGATGACAAATCATTATCTAGGAAGTTCACTTAGAAACATTATGTTCCAGTACCATGAGGCTTGTTGCAGAATCGACAAGATCATCGCTTCTGGACTTTTGAACGAAATATTTTGTTTGGTGTTTGACATAAAATCATCTATTCACACCTTACAAAATGTACTGCAGTACCTTGAGGGACATTGAAATTAATGGTGGTTCTCTCGTGTTTTTTAACAACTCACATCATTGGTTGGTAATCAAATGATGTCCTTCCATGTTCGATTACAATTCATATTTTCACATGGCTAGACTTGTACCCAAATGATCGAGTGACCGAGATAAGAAGACCCCAGATCTAGTTTCAGCGATCCAGGCTGTGATTTCAAGATTGTTGTACACATCATCTATACAATGACCTTACATACAGATCACCATATAAACATGGCCCTATATCTGTAGGCATGTCTGTATTGGGAAACATCCAATATAGACGACTTTCTGAATTATGTACATGTTATTAGATTGTTTATGCGCTGAACATGGGAATGCCTACCCTCAGAAATTATGATCGAGAGGATATATCATGATGTAATTTATTGTAATATTGATGCAGGTTTCCACTCTGCTTCATCTCCAGCCCATCACACTGTAAAGCATCTCAATCAAAATATTGTTATTATTATTCTTTCTTCATGCTTTAGGGGGGAATTTGTTATAGATCAATTTGGGCATCATTCCCAATGACCTAGTTAACTAGACATCATCTCCAGAACCAATGAATAGGGTCTAACATCCCCTATCATTACAGTTGCTACATGCCCTAAGAAAAAAAGCAAGACAAATCATTCATGACTTTCATCTACAAAGGTTTCCAACATTTGAAGTTTATAATATATCATATGAGAGCTCATCAACGTTATCTCTAAAGGTACTAAGTGCGTCGCATATGCAGGTAGCCCCATTCAAGGATTCTCTACAAAGAACTTCCTGAAACTCATAGGTGCGTTGGTCACATTGCGAGCGAAATTCTCATTGCTTCAAACTCTCGACTTGGCCAATGCCTTCTAGAAGAGATCACATGTGTCAAAATTTGAATCCATGTGTCCATTTGAGATCTACAAGACTGGGAACATGTCTTTCCTATTATTTGAAAGTCATTAACTGAAAAAATACCTTCAAATCCTCTATAAATTGAGCATAGATCTTAGTGTCTAATAAGGAAGAATTTGAGTAGAGAAATGCTGGTGGATTTTCAATTGAGGAGTTGATTTGTGTAACATGCTGCTGGAGAGATCTGCATTGTGATGAGGCTGGGATGTTGCTAGAGAAGGTCACTTCTAATCAATCACTATATTGTAACCTCCCCTTCTATCCATTAATAAATATTGCTTCTTAATTTCCCACATATGTATTTGTATAAGCTCATGTTTTCCATATTATGAATTCTTATCTGATGTATATGGTTTATGTTTCATTGATTTAACTAAATGACTTGAATAGACATCTCTATTATTGCTATATTTTGTTGTTTAGTGTTCATGTTTGTAGGAAATATTTTCAGACATCTAGATTGGATTTGAAGCTACAACAAGAGAAACAGAAGGAGAAGAGGAAGCGCTTGGAATCCAAGTAAGTTCTTTGATCTATTCTGTGTGTGTATTTACAGTTAGGAAAAGTAGTCACAAAGTATTTAATCTGTTGTTCTAGATAAGCACCTCTCTAGGGAAGAATGATTTATCCGTAGTTCATAATTCTGCATAACACCTAAAAATGGATGTGAAATATGCTACCATTCCAGTATTTAATCAAACAGGAAGACTTTACACAGAATCTCAATAGAAATACATGGTATGTAGCCAAGATAGGCCAGACAACACCCCTCTCTATTCTATCCATTCAAACCTTGAATCATTTATCTTGTACAATGAATATGACATTAATGAACAAGTAAATGAAAAAGAGGAAGAGATGGACCTATCAAAATAGTCAAACCAAACACAAAATGAAGAACATGACTGCCAAAACCCTAACATCCATGAACAACAACATAATGGCGAATATAAACTTGAAACACTTTGGAACATGAGCTTTGATGGCTCTTGTGGAAAATCTGGTTCAGGAGTAGGTGTTTGGATACACAAAACCAATGAATATCACTCTTACAAGATATATTTTAAATTTACAAACAATACTGCAGAGTATGAAGCTCTTCTCCTACGGCTACAATGGTCGAAAAACATAGAAGTGAAGAGGATTTATGTTCAAGGAGATTCTGAGATAATCATTAGATAAATCAAAGGAGAATATTCATCCAAAAACCCTAGGGTAAGAGAATATATAAATTCTGCCTTAGACCTCCTCAAAACATTTGAAAAATATGAACTTACCTTTGTCCCAAGAACTCAAAACAGCTTGGCAAGTGAACTAGTCTTTGTTTCCAGCACTTGCCAACTATCTCATTCCAATGAACAATACACGGTAAAGGTAAAAAATAGACATACAATCCCTGATAACATAGATTATTGGAAAGTATTTGAAGGTGACAAACACATTGAAGACTTCCTACAATACAAAAATGAATTTGAGATTCCAAAATCAGACTTCGACCATCAAGAGGACTTCTTTGCTGAAGAAAAAACAAACAAAATTGAGCCACCTTATGATGCTGATGTAAATTTGCTAGAACACCCTCTTGAGGCAGAATTGTTTAAAGACCCAAATCAAAAATACCTTGAGGTATTGCAATGCAAAGATAACTTATTTCAAACAGGGATTTCTCCCTTAGAAGAGTTGTTTGATTTCAATGATGTTGCTAGGAAGCCTAATATGGAATCCACCGAAACATATGTAGAAGAATGCAACATAGGCAGTGAAGAAGAACCTAAAATGATAACGCTGACCAAAACATTTCCAGCTCTTATAAAACATAAATACATTGAGATTTTCAAAGATTTCAAGCATGTGTTTGCATGGGGATATGAGGAATTGAATTCCTATTGCTTTAGGGTAAACTGCTTGGGTGGTTGGTTTTCGTATATCCCTCTCAGGGCTTTCCGATGCCCGAGGCAGACAGTAAGATTAGCTATGCTGTTCACAAAGATGGCATGTGCATGTTCATATTAGCTTGAAATAAATTGAAGGAATACAATAGAGAATTACCTCTTTGACGGTCTTGGAATCTCTTGGAGAACGCTGAGCAGCAAAGTAAGAGTCCTTCTTCGCCGGCTCCAAATCTGAGACCTGCAATCAGTCAAAGCACCTGCGTAACTTCTAATATAACAAGTATTCTATCAATTAAATAAAAAATAAACATCTAGATTATACACATCTGAGCCATTCATATCATACTAAAAAAATATTGAAACAACAATATAACATTAAGCATCAAATGGACAAAACGAACATAGTTCTATTGATTTTGAAAGAAGGAGGATTACAACCATCGGTTGTACCAAGCCCTCCTCAGTCTCCCAATCTCTCTTCTTTATCAAGTGAAGAAGTCCAAGCCAACAAACTCTCTAGGAGCCTCTTTGACTCTTGGCCTTCACAATGTCACACTATTCTCTATTCCACAAGTATACAAGAACATTGAGCAATCCTTCGACCTTCAATTAAGAGCCTTCAGCTCCTTCTTATAGGAGAGGGAGAAGGTCATTGTTGCCCTTCTCTTTCCACTAGTTTGGAATGGAAAAGGCTTAGATGTTTCCTTGATCTCCATGCTTTTGCCTCTCTTGGAGTTCAGTCTTCTATGGCAATGACCAATAATGAACTGGTGCTTCTGCAGTTTCCTTTGTGCACTGACTCCTTTGTGAGGGAAAGTCGAAGATTCAAATATTTCTCCGCGCTCTTTTCCCAATTCAAACTTAAAACACGGGTAACGCATCCCTCCAGTGTAAATAGAGCGTTTCCCTAGCCACTAACGCGGCCAATGTATTGCTTGACTGCGTTATAATGCTCTTGTTCTGTTCTATATATGCGTTATCCTGGCAGAAATAGGTTTAATTAAGGTCTTTGTACTTCTTCCATATTTGTCTTCCCTTCTGAGCTGATGAGGAGGTATTTTGACCTGTAACAGATGCCCCCTAAAGTGTGAGGTCAGAGAAGAAGACGATGGCCAAAATACTTTATAATTTGTAGAGAGAGAGAGAGATTGAAAGACTGAGGAAAACCTGAAACAACAACATATGTCAGAAAATATAGTATTTGCCTAGAGTCGGGCATGTCCCATGCTCAGTAGCTTTAAACAACATGATTTCTCTAGAATAGAGATATGAAGAATTTGTCCACCAATAGGCACAATGTGGAAGTGTTTGTCATAACAGGATCAGGCTGAAGAAGCTGTCTCCATAAACAATATCGCAGCTTGGGGAAGGGAACACAACTTTAATGGTGTAGCCTTTTGCCCCAAGGTATTGACCGCTGATTCACTTAAACTGCATATTTCTCAACATGTGAATGAGCGATTTGTCGTCGAACATGTGAGAAATCATCTGATTACTAGTCAATAATGAAAACTGTTAACAGACACGAAGGTGGCCACCGATAATGATGATGGTCCCTAAGATGCCCAGTACAATCTAGCGAGTGTGAATAAAGGGAGTTGAAGTCGAACACTCGTAGAATCATTCGACCAAGAGCCAATGATGAAGACCCTTGATCAAACACAAGACTACCTACCACTGATGTCTGCAAGTATCTGGGTACTGATGTGTTTCTGGATCAACTTCCTAGATAAGGTGTTGAAGTCGATAGGAAGTGATCTGTTAAAAGGTAGGCACTGAGGCGTCCTACATCAGTCAACACGAAACGGAAACCAACTGATTTTGTTTATGATTTGAGATAAGGAAGAGTAAATGGGAACGTCATACGACAAATAATTTCTAGCATAATGAACGGTTTGGTTGATAACAGGAGCAGTAGATAGTGAGATCTGCTTGAACAATAGAAGGCACTCTAGCAGGGTACTAGGCAGCTGAAGCGTGTTGAACACCAAAGAGTGTGTTAGGATTTTACCGGTGCAGGGACATTGAGAAATGAAGGCTAATACTCATATATGGTAGGGTTCGACTAACTGCGAAAGAGTTTTCTGGGAAGTGCCACGTTCAAGAATTTTGCTGCCAAATCGACCTTTTTGAAAATGTAACAAAGGTAGTATCCATTTTGTCCAAATTTTTCCCCATATGATTAAGTTTAACGAGTCCAGACGAGTAAACTCAGTGAATTTTTCATGTTTAGAGAGTCTGAAAAATGTCAGGAAAGACAACTCTGTGCCCCATCTGATTAGATTTAACGAGTCCAGATGAGCAAACTCGGTGAATTTTTCATGTTTAGAGAGTCTGAAAAATGTCATAAAAGACAACTCCATGTCCTGTTTGATTAGGTTTAACGAGTCCAAATGAGAAAACTCGGTGAATTTTTCATGTTTAGGGAGTCTGAAAAATGTCGTAAAAGACGGCTCCATTGGGGTACCTTTGTCATGTCTTGATAACCGAGCACGACAAAGGGGTAATAGTAAGCCTGAAACAGTTCATTTTTCGTTAGTTAGTCCATCGAATCCGGAAAAGTGAGAAATCTATGTTCAATGGACGTCTACCTCATTTTGTTATGAGTACGAGGAGACGAAGTAAACTCAATATTATTTGTGAAATTTTAACGAGTCCAACAAAGAAAACTCGGTACCTCCATGAAATTTTAACGAGTCACGCGGAGAAAACTAGATACCTCTGTGAAATTTTAATGAGTCACGCGGAGAAAACTCGATTTAATTTTTCTGTTTAAAGAGCTTTGAAAAAGAGGAAAAGAATGGCTCCTTGTTCTTTGTCTCAGTAGTTTAATGAGCCTGACAAAGGTGACTCGGGATTTTTTCGGTTTTATGAGCGAGAAAAAGATTCCTAAAAAGAATGCTCAGTATTTCTCCATGGTTTTAACGAGTCTGAAGAAGAAAACTCTAGGTTTTTCGGATTAACGAGCAAGAAAATACCACAAAAAGAACGCTCGATGCCAACTTTGTATAAGTTTAACGAGCCCGAAGAAGAGAACTCGAGGTTTTTCAAATTAACGAGCAAGAAAACTACCATAAAAAGAATTCTCGATAGAACATGAGTGTGTCTGCTCATAAATCTTGATCCCTTATTAGAATCATCAGTACCAAATCTCAAGAGTTGCGACATGTGTACAGCGAGGAATCACGACTTTGCCTACTGACTTAAGAGAGTCATGCCCCAGAATTTGCTATAAGAAGGTCAGAAGACATTCATTTTCACTATTTCGAGTGCTGTGAAGAAGCTCTGGAGTGGAAAAGGGGTGAAAACTTCAGCTGGTGATTACGGTCGATCCGGGCAACAGTTTTCTATTCCGCGAGATCTAGGTAAGAGCTAGAACCTCCTGTTATCATTTAATTGCCAATTTTTTAGTTTTTGCTGGTTCAAAATTAGGAAATTTTGAGGCCCTAGAAAAATATTTGCGCCTAACGCAGGTCAGGAGTACAACAGCCGCGTTAAATGCATAACTCGTGAGGGAAGTACGCGTTAGAATGCTCTGTTTTGTATTATCTCCCGTGTTAGGCGCAACATGCTTTCTAGAAATTCAATTTTTTCATTTTTGAAGTGGTCCAAGAAAATTTTAATCGGTTGGAAATGTTTCATTTGCAGGTGTTCAGCTGTTAATCATGAGTATCTGGTGAGAGAGAGAGCATGAGCGGGAAGAACGAGAGATGGTGACAGATGCGGAAAGTTTAATGGCTCTCCGGAGGTGTGGATTGCTTAAGTATGCCTGTTTAGAACTGATGAGGGGTCAAGAGGACCTCCTGAGGTGGCTGGTCCAGCAGTGGGACGAGCGGCATCATGTCTTTCGGATTGGTGGCAACGAGCTCGCCATCGAAAAAGATGATGTTTAATTTTTGACCGGCTTGTCATGTCGTGGGGCGAGGCCCAATTTGATGGGGTCTAGAGCTGACCCTCGTTCCACTACTGATTTGATCCATGCGCACTGCATACGTGGCACCCAGGCTGTGAGTAACCGGATACCTATTGCACAGGTGACTTTGAGACCCTTGAGGTCTATTCTATGGATGATTGTTCGCTTGGCAGGTGCCAAGAGTCAGCATGTGGCGACCAAGGCCCAGATGCTCTTAGCCTTGGATTGTATGCAGCCTCAGGTTTTCGACTGGTGTGACGGTGTAGTCCATCGGGTCTGAGCAGAGCTTACTGCATGCAAGACCCGTACTCAAAGAGAGTTTGGGTACGGTACACTGATTGTTTCTTTCATACTGGAGCAGATACCACTGATGAGGCCCAGGATCCCTACAGCACCATTGGGTCCACGCGAGCCGAGGCAGGCTCGGTGGGCCACTTTGCTTCGACGGACTGGAAAGGGTCTCATCCGTCACTGTTTTGATGAGGGATTTTTTGATTGGCTGGACTCTCAGATCATCATGATTGAGGATTATCCCTATGCAGGGATGAACTTCACAGGTGATCCCAAGCTAGTCCTGCCCCCTGGCACCCAGTGGGGGCCCGATGGTAAGAAAAAAATGATCAGTTGTTTTCAAAGAAGTTTTTGTTTTTAGCTTTTGAATGTTTATGTAATTTTTTTTTTTATTTTTTATTTATTTTTATTTTTTTTATTTTTTGTTGAAAAGGGGTGAAAATTAAGTTTTGACATGAAACTTTTGCTTGCTTGACACAGATGTGGCACCTGTCCATCCAGCTGGGGCCCCTTGCTATGCACGGCGAGGATTGCAGCTACCTGCGGCTGGCGCACCTGTAGAGGAGGTGGAAGCCGGCGACGACGATGATACCTAGATTTTACATGAACTCTCCAGGAACTTGGAGGGTCTGAGTATGGGTATACCATCGCTTCCTATGCGGGAGGTTCCAGTTCGTCTGCAGCGGCATACTGTGGGTGTGCCAGAGAGATACCTGGTTCCTATGAGGGGGATAGCTAGATCAGTTGTATGCTATTATGAGCATCAGGCTTAGCTGTTTGGAGTAGATGTATTAGTGTCAGAGCATGGCTTAGTGAGCCAAATTTTGTAAAACACCCCAAGTTTTGGGAGATTTTTTCTTTTTGATGTTTATTGTGTACTGGTCATGACACATATATCTATATATATATATATTTGGTGATTTTGTGTTTTTAAATTTTTATGCATTTTTTGATGTGATAAAAATATATGTACTCATGAGTAAATCTTTTACAATAAATGTGACAAATGCCAATCTAACACATAATTTTCCAAAGAATTAGCTAATGCATTAAATTCCCTAGGAACGTGCTCAAATGTGATTGTTTGAAATTGACACTCTAAAAGTCGCACTCGTAAAAAATAACGTAACAACACAGGGTGGCGGACACGGTAATGATTGTTTAACTGCATAATGATGAGTTGGGAATCTAACCTGACCACTAGATCGGAGATGTCACGAGATGCCGCTTCCGTGAGGAGTTGGATCACTGACATGTACTCGGCGACATTGTTGGTGGCGTTACCCAGGAAGATCCCCCCGGAACCAAGGAGGTCTGACTCAGGAGTATAGAGAACCCAAGCAGCTGAAGCAATGTGTCTAGTGTGACGACTAGCACCGTCCGCATACCCAATGTATGATAACGAGTGTGATGACATCTGTGCAAAAGAAAAGGATTACATGAGAAAAAAACTTTAAACCAAACAAATAATCTAGAAGCATCAAAATAAAAATAGGCAAAACTTTCATACATAAAATTACAAAGCATATGCCTAGTGCAAAACTAGGCGAAATACTTCTTCAGATAGAGCCCGTTGCGGGGCTCCTAGAGTGGAATTCCATTACAGTCATGTAGTTCGTAAGCTCCTTTTGAGAGGGCTTTAGTAACAATGTAAGGACCGAGCCACAATGGTTGGAGTGTTCCTGCCCCCAAGAGGTCGTGTTTTTGATCATAAAGTAGAACAAGATCGCCCTCTTGGAAAGAACGAGGCTTGACAGGTTTGTCGTATTGAGTTTTAACTCGGCGCTGGTGAGCTTCGAGTGCTAGTGTAGCGTCTCGACGAGTTTCGTCCAAATGATCGAGCGAGAGCAAGCGCTCTTCTGTGGCGGTGGTGCCAGGCAGGATTTCAACGACCAGTTTAAGCGATGGGATTTCGCACTCAATCGGAAGTACTGCCTCTAGGCCGAAAGCAAGTTGGAAAGGTGTGAAGCCTGTGACAGTTTTAACTGACGTTCGGTATGCCCATAACGCAGAATATAACTTTCGACGCCATGTGGTTTTATGGTTTCCGACCAATCGACGAATCATGGTTTTGAGAACGCCATTTACGGCTTCTACTTGACCATTAGCTTGAGGATAATAAGACGAAGATTGATCTTGTCAGAAACCTAGCATGGATGTTAATTCGGTCATCATATGATTTTGAAAGTGAGATCCATGATCGGTGACAATCGATAGGGGTACGCCGAACCGACAGATTACCTGATTAAACAGGAAAAGAGCGGCAATTTCACCGTCGGCCTTAAAAGTGGGAAGGGCTTCCGCGCATTTTGTAAAATAATCGACTGCAACCACGATGTAGTTGTGTCCATTTTCCGAAGCGGGATTGCAGGTGACGAAGTCAATTCCCCATTTAGAAAAATGACCGACAGAGATAACCGGGTGAAGGGGGGTAGGATGTGCGCGCATTTTCTTTGTGAAAATTTGACATGGATGGCATTTTTGGACTGCTGCGATGCAATCTTTAAACAAAGTGGGCCACCAGTAACCAGTGCGCAAGATTTTTTGGGAAGTAGCTATGCCCGAAAGATGACCACCACATGCCCCTGCATGGCAGTCATTCAAAACACGTTCTGCCTCATCGATAGTGAGACAACGTCGTAGAATAGTATCAACACCACGACGATATAGTGTATCGTTTAGCACGAGGTAGTGCTTTTCTTGGTGGCAGATACGACGACGGTCATCAGACGTGAGAGCTGGGAGGAAGCGTTGAGTTTGTAGGTAGACTAAGATGTCTCCATACCAGGGGTCTGAAGAGTCGACCAAGTAGACATATTCATCAGGGAATGGATCATGAGCTACCTGTGCCGGGTAGATTCTGGGAAGGTCCGATAGTAATTCGGTGAAGACCAGGGATTTCTTTGCTTTGGCAGCCGTGAACACCAAATCAAATTGTTGGAGGATGACGATCCATTTGGAATATTTCCCTCCAATAATTTGTCTAGACAAGATATGTCGCATGGGATTCTCCAAGGCAATCACCGTAGTCTGTCGCAGCAATATATAATGTCGGAGCTGGGTGACGGCGAAAACTGCCGCCAGAGAGAGTTTCTCCACATGTGAATAACGTAATTCAGGTCCAATGAGACCTTTAGATAAATAGTAAATCACATTTTCGCTGTCGTCATCATGTACTTGAACCAAAACCATTCCAAGTGAGGATGGTGATGCTGCCAGATAAAGGAGAAAGTCGCGTGAATAATCGGGGGCACTAAGGAGTGGGGCTGAAACAAGTGCATGTTTTAAAGCATCAAATGACCGTTGAGCTTGGTCATCCCACAAGTATAGTGTTCCTTTCTTCAACAATCACATGAATCCTTTCGTCATCTCAGCATAGTTAACGATGAAACGACGCAAAAAGTTTGCCTTCCCCTGCAAGCTTTGGAGTTGAAGGATGGATTGTGGTGCCGGAAATTCTACAATTGCTTTGACCTTATCGAGATCAACCCTAATCTCGTGCTTGGAAACAATGAAACCTAACAATCATCCGGACTCGACCATAAATACGCATTTATGAGGATTCAAACGTATATTGTAGAACTTACACCTAGCAAAAATTTCTCTTAAATGAGCCAGGTCGTCTCGTCGCTTCTTGGAATGAGCTGGGAGGTCATCCAAGTATGCCTGTACAATATGTCGAATGTCATGAAAAGCATAGTCCATAGCCCGCTAAAAAGTTGCTCCAGCATTCTTCAGGCCGAATGGGAGCTTTTTATACGCAAAGATGCCCCAAGGACAGATGAAAGCAATTTTATGCTGGTCGTCTTTTTTTATGGCAATCTGGTTGTATCCCGAGAATCCATCCATGAAGGAAAAAGATTCACATCCGGCACAATCGTCGATAATTTGATCAATGAACGGCGTAGGATAGTTGTATTTTGGACAAGCGGCGTTCAGATCACGATAATCAACGAAAACTCGAATAGTGCCTTGTTTTTTATCAACGGGAACCGGATTGGAAACCCATTCAGTTAAGGGAACAGGGTAAATGAAGCCAGCATTTAAAAGTTTTTCTACTTCGACCTTGATGGCGGCTGCTTTGCGCGGGTGGATAGGTCTGAGTTCTTGCCGGATAGGTTTAGCATTGTCATAAGTCTTGATTTCGTGCTCGACAATAGAAGGATCTATGCTGGGCATTTCGTCATAAGACCAAGCAAAGACATCGCGAAATTCTTTAAAAAGAGATGTGAAGGCCGCAATTTCCTCAGGATTGCAGTCGGCTCCAATTTGAATATTTTCCATGATACCTGTCTTGACCGAGATATCAATGACCAGTGTCTTGGAAAGATTACCCATGTTCCCCTCTGAATCGATAGTGTGGACAGTCGTATAAGAGGAGGGAACTATCTCAGGTTGGTCAAAAGACGGGATTTCAGTTTTTATCGCCTCCGAATCAATCGTCGAAGCGCGATGGTGGAACTCTCCCCAAGGTCGTTCTTCTAATGACATGATCTCTCGAATAGCTTCGTCTGTAGGACAGACTTCATTGAGGAGATCCTTAGAGAGAACCGTGATGGGAGAGAGGGTCGTACCTGTGGTCGAAACCATATCAGTGGAGGGTTTAGATGCGACTTGGATGGCTTGGTGAGCCAACTCAACCGGCGAAAGCGGCATTTGATCTCTATAGGAATCAATATCTGAAGGTGCCGGAATGATCCATGGGTCGATAGAGCCATCCGAAAAGGTGGATATCATTGCAACCGTGTTTGGGATCTGAGGCGGCGGTAGAGGAAAACAACCCAGTAGGGAAGATGCCTTCAGAAGACCGGTACCGATACTGACGTAAGAGTCAGGGACACCTCCTATTAAGGGTACAAAGCTACTTGGTAAAGTGGAATAATCAGGGGTGCAGAAGGATAGCTGATCGACCGTGACTATTTTCCCATCCAATGGAAATAGGATGAGTCGGAAGACCGAAGACACGATGGCGGTCATAGCATAAGACCAACTGCGACCGAGCAATAGATTATAATCGAGATGACGCTCTACGACTTCAACGTCCACGTTTACCATTTTCGCACTCAGATTGATGGGAAAGCTAGCAAGGTATCCTTTTGGTAGGAAAGTGTGGCCATCGAAAGCTTTGAGGGAATTCGATGGCGGGGTTAGAGTAGGAGAACCTAAATTTAGCCAGCAAGCTTGTGACATAACGCAGGTCAAAGCACCTTCGTCTATGACAGTGCGATGGATGGGTCTCCCTTTCGACACAACCTGCACCTGGAATACGAGTTGATGTGAGAGGTGAGTTTTAGCCTTTTCCATATCAAGGACTGCTAGCATGGAATCTTGGGGATCTATTCCACCAATGGCTGAAAGCAAGGCTTTCCTTTGTGCTGGACAGGTTTGTAATACTTCAAGAGCAGACATAGCTGACGGTGCCTGCGCCAAATATTCTACAATATTGTAGTTTTGGGCTGCACGTGCAGAGGTATTATGAGTCGTGCATCGAAGTGTCCCTTTGGGGGGACGAATTACAGGTTCAACAATAGGCCTTTTGATATGTAAATCGTTGGGCAGCGGCGGATTGGAACTAGTTCCCGGTTCCTGAGCATCTATGGTAGGAGTTCCATAAAGCTTGGCGCGAGTTTGAAGGTCAATACTCTCGATGCCATAAATGGCAGATGGTCCTTCGCCGGAAGGATACAAACCACCATTGCCCCGTTGATGGGGTTGTGGCGGGTTATCAACCATATGTTGATGCTGCTGCTGTTGATTGGGGAAGGGATTGTGAAGAACGGCAGGTGTTCTCCCAGAATCCTTGTTAGCAATAAAATCGGTGCATTCCTGCAACCGAGGACATTTGTATGTCAAGTGGTCCTCCACACAGATTTTACAAGGAAATCTCATGGGTTTATCCTTTCCTTTTTCATTAGCAGCATTTTTCTGATTAGAGTTATTCTGATTATTCGACTGCTCTTCCGAAGAAGATGTTTTCTTCTTATTCTTCCTATTTTTCCCGTTCGGTTTTTGTGAGGTTTGCACCGAATTTACCTCAGCAGAAGGGAGAGGAGTCGTTTGATGGGGGGCAGTGGCAGCCGAGGATGGCTGGGAGGTTTGCCCCCAAGACTGATTGGTGGCTACACCAGAGATCATGCCAACGAGACCATCGGCATGAGCTCTGGTTTTCTTAGTAGCCGGAGGGTTTGGGTTACCAGGGGCATGGGGGAGCAGATCGTAAAGCGTGCAAGATTGTGAATAGATTAAATCCAGGTGCTGGGCACGACGGATACATTGATCTTCTGTCACCGCCCCAGAAAGGCCAATGTCTTTAGAGATATGGGGTAAAAGAGACTTGCAAAACCAATTGGCTAAGAGATGGACCGGTATTGGCGCTTTGACAAGCCTCCTCCTACGTCTCCATTCATGAATATGGTCGGAGATGTGGGTGGCGGTGTCTTGGTGTAGTGACGTTAACAATTCTGTGCCGGTTTCCACTCTAATTGGTAGTTGAAAGTTCTTTAAGAACTTCGTCGCTAAAGCACCAAACGTATTGATGGCAGCGTGTGGTAATTCAATGTACCACTTGGCGGCATTGCCTGTAAGGGTGTGGGAGAATAGTCGAAGGCGGACACTATCATCTACCATGGAATTGGATATGGACCACAAATGGAAGGTAGTGATGTGTGCGGCCAGGTTGTCTCCATGCTTCCCGTCGAACTTCGGGATATCTGAAGGAATCTTATGCGGTATAGGAGGCCAAAGCGAGTTGTGGTTGATGGGGTCGTTTGTCAGCTTATGGATGTCGGGTATGTCCAAAGCTGCCAAGAAAGGCAATTGTGGATTTTCCCCCGAGTCTAACCAAGGCAGTATGGGCTGACTACTTGGACCATAGGGTCCCCCCATCCATGTGTTACCGGAAGGGTAAGTGGGACTTTGATAAAAACCTCCCATAGGTGGAGGAGTAGGAACATACGGTTGCTGTCCATAGGGCATAGTGTATTGAGGGGCAAATGGTTGGTTGCCCCCAGCGTAAAAGTGCCCTCCCACTCCAGACGGAGGTTGGGGCTGGTTAGTCCAAATGTATGCAATAGAATTTCCCGGAGGTATACTATTATTTGCATAATTTGGCAATGGTATAGATCCTACACCTATGTTTGAACCACTTAAGGGGATAGTATTTACAATGGGTTGTCCCATTTGTCCTAAGGATTGCATAGGAAGAGAAATATTCCCTGCTACCTGTGTACTGATAACACTTCCCCCTGGTATAGTGGCCAAGGGGTTTGAACTCAACAGAGGGTTTCAACCGAAAGGGTTGTTAAAGGGCACCGAAGTAGTCGTGCTCGTGGGAGGAGCTACCGTGGTCCCCAACATGGTCACGGTAGGAGTAGATGCCGAAGGGTTCGGTAAACTACTGACAGTTGTGTTGACCATAGGGTTGGGGGTAGGCATATGTTGACTACTGGGGTTACCTAGTAATGACATAGAACTGACCACCGGCGGGGAGGATGATGGTGAACCAGGAATGGTTGCCATTGGTATCGACCCTGTGGATACCGGTGGAGAAATAGATGTTGGTGTTGCCGCAGACATATCTTGGCGCGGTGGAATCTGGATTATCACGGGTCCTAACGGATCAGTGAGCGGAGGATTGTAATTAGGTACAATGCCTTCAGTGAAAGGGTCCTCCGGGAGTTCCGGCTGATAAGGGTCTATGTGATAGTCCAGATTAGTCAGAGGAGACTGCTCTTCCGTAGAAGGCCCGGGTTCACCAAGGTTCAATCTTTCCTCTAAGGTAAGAGGAGGTAGACCTTGCTGTCGTCGATACAGACGGCGTGGGTCAGGGGACGCCACGGTGACCGGTTTAATTTTAACAAATTTTATTTAAAATGTGATATATTATGAAGTCTCAAGTGACAGTAACCACGCACTTACTAAAAAGAAAAAAGACTCTCTAAAATCAATCAACAAGCAGCCAGTATAGGGTGCCCTGTCTGAGTACTACCGTTCACTGGTGATGAAATCCAGTCTCACAATAGCATACAGAGAGGGTTGGTCGAAAGTACAATTATGGTTACTCTAGAGCTTCGCCCGAACCCCAGACGATAGGTGTAAGCACTCTCGTGAAGACGAGTACCCTCCTAAAGACTGAAGACAGAGTAGGTCCGTCTGTTTCAGGTACCAGGACAGCCCGTCCCAGTCACCTTGTGTAAGTCCCTAAAAGTATGGCCACTAAGGATACCTCAAATCACAGACACTATCAGGGGTTCCACGGTCAAGGACAATGTGCTATATGGGCAGAATACCTAGATCCCCGATCTAGTTTCGACATCCCCGAAGGGAACCCCAATATATAACACACCCACAGGATGCAGTCGAAGGCGGGCTACCTTCTAGTGCACCAAAGTGTTGTCTCGCGCTGAGCTCCGGTAAAGGAACGGTCCCGATAATGTGAGTGCAGCAGGATTTCACTCGTTAATGACTCTAGTTTTCAAGTTTTGAGATCTTGGGTAGTTTTCTCACTTTCCTAACCCAAGATCCTAGCCTGAAATATTGTTTTTGTGAGCTCAAAAGAGTTATTAGATTGATTTTATTATCGCTTTGTTTTTAGTGTACTTTGTTATTAGTCTTGCGGAGGGGGAATGGACGTATGAAGTATAGTGAGACTCTTGACTCAATAAACCATGCAAAACATGCTCTAAATATTAACTTCAATGAACAGTGTTTCTACAAGGAGAGGTTTCTTTTTCATTCATCCATGCACCAACATGTAAATAACACAGCTCAACTTTCAAGATTTAGACTTGTATCTACCTCTTTAACAGTCCGTGAACTAAAATTTTCAGAATAAACTCAACTAAATGCAGAAAAAAAAAATTTCTCTTTAAAAAAGTAAATGCTTTGCACACTAACTAAATAAGAGAAACAAATAATCAATGCCATTTTTAGCAGACAAGCACAGGGATTCAGTCTGTAAAAGGTTTTGGTGGCTAAAAAACTCCACAGCTCAAACACAGTCACAATAGTGAACAGCAGGGTTTTTGGCTGAGTAACGCTCTGTCTGTGAGAAAATACAACGTTATAACTCACTATATTTAAGCCTAGACCGCGTTATAACGAACTGTATAAACTGCATAGGTCACGTTAACCAGGGAAAAGCTCTTCAGTTGGCCAGACAGGAACAGGGTTGAACTCTGCAAGCATTTGGTATGTCTACTGGGCATCAAAAAATGGTCTGAAGGATACTGAACAGAGGAGATAAGAAATGAAGGAAGAAATAGTCTGGAAACTATGGGGACACTCCCCAGCAGAGTCACCAATTCTGCTTTAGGGTAAACTGCTTGGGTGGTTGGTTTTCATGGATCCCTCTCAGGGCTTTCCGGTGCCCAAGGCAGACAGTAAGATTAGCTATGTTGTTCACAAAGATAGCATGAGCATTTTCATGTTAGCTTAAAATAATTTGAAGGAATACAATAGAGAATTACCTCTTTGACGGTCTTGGAATATCTTGGAGAACGTCGAGCAGCAAAGTAAGAGTCCTTCTTCGCCGGCTCCAAATCTGAGACCTGCAATCAGTCAAAGCACCCACGTAACTTCTAATATAACAAGTATTCTATCAATTAAATCAACAATAAACATCTAGATTATACACATCTGAGCCATTCATATCATACTAAACAAATATTGAAACAACAATATAACATTAAGCATCGAATGGACAAAACGAACATAGTTCTATTGATTTTGAAAGAAGAAGGATTACAACCATTGATTGTACCAAGCCCTCCTCAGTCTCCCAATCTCTCTTCTCTATCAAGTGAAGAAGTCCAAGCCAACAAACTCTCAAGGAGCCTCTTTGACTCTTGGCCTTCACAATGTTACACTATTCTCTATTCCACAAGTACGTAAGAACTTTGAGTAATCCTTCGACCTTCAATTAAGAGCCTTCAGCTCCTTCTTATAGGAGAGGGAGAAGGCCATTGTTGCCCTTCTCTTTCCACTAGTTTGGAATGGAAAAGGCTTAGATGTTTCCTTGATCTCCATGTTTTTGCCTCTCTTGGAGTTGAGTCTTCTATGAAATGACCAATAATGAACTGGTGCTTCTGCAGTTTCCTTTGTGCACTGACTCCTTTGTGAGGGAAAGTCGGAGATTCAAATCTTTCTCCGCGCTCTTTTCCCAATTCAAACTTAAAACACGGGTAACGCATCCCTCCAGTGTAAACAGAGTGTTTCCCTAGCCACTAACGTGGCCAATGTATTGCTTGACTGCATTATAACGCTCTTGTTCTGTTCTATATATGCGTTATCCTGGCAGAAATAGGTTTAATTTAGGTCTTTGTACTTCTTCCATATTTGTCTTCCCCTCTAAGCTGATGAGGAGGTATTTTGACCTGTAACACCTATGACACAAACATCATTCAGTGCAAGATTACCCTCAAGGAAAACCATAAACCATTCAAACAGAAATTTCATAGGACAAAGCCTATCCTGATGCCTCTATTTGAGAAAGAAATAAAAAATATGTATGATGCTGGAATAATATTCCCACTCAGTTACTCAGGATGGGTCTCAAATCTTGTGTCAGTGAGGAAGAAGACAATTGAAACTAGGCTATGCATAGACTTTAGAAATTTGAACAAAGCCTCATTGAAAGACAACTATCCTTTACCTAAGATGGATCATATACTGCAAAGGGTGGTAGGCTCCAAAATAATATCATTTCTTGATGGTTTTTCGGGGTATAATCAGGTGCTAGTACTTCCAAGTGATCAGCAAAAAACAACCTTCACAAGACTTTGGGGCACCTTCATGTATGTTAAAATGCCTTTTGGGTTAATGAATGCCGGGGCCACTTTTCAAAGAGCCATGGACATTGATTTTTCCAAAATAGGCTACTTCATTGTGATATACCTTGATGACATCACTGTTTACTAAAAAACTGATGAAGAACACCTATCTCACTTAAGAAAAGTCTTTAAAAAGTGTAGAAAGTATGGTTTATCCTTAAATCATAAGAAAACTATGTTTTTCCTTCAAGAAGGGAAACTTTTAGGCCACATCATAACTGAAGAGGGAATCAAGATAGAACCAAAAAGGATTGAAGGTATATTGTAGATTAGCCACCCTAGAAATATCAAAGAGCTACAATCCTTCATTGGAAAGATCAAATTCTTAAGAAGGTCCATACCAAACCTTGTTGAAATCCTAAGAAATATTACAAACATGTTGAAAAGAGAAATAGGAGTTAAATGGATCACTGAAGAAAAGAAATCATTTGAACTGGTAGAACAAGCACTTACCCAAACACCAGTTCTAATTAGCCCCGAATTTACCAAGGACTTTTTCATCTTTTCATTTTCATCAGAATACACAATTGTTGCAGTATTGCTACAAAATAACATAATGGGACAAGAACAACCCATAAATTTATTTAGCAAAGTACTAAGAGATGCACCTCTAAAATATAACATCATGGAGAAATAATATTTTTCCTTAATCAAAGCCTTAAAAGATTTTAGAGTTTACATATTGCATTCACATGTCATTACTTTTGTTCCTCATGTAGTTGTTAAGGACATACTAACTCAGGATTTTGATGGTAAAATAAATAAGTGGATTGCTGTCATTTTAAAGTATCATTTGGAAATCAAGCCTGCCAAGTTAATCAAAGGGCAATGACTAGCCAAACTGATGGCTGAAGCAAAATTTCAAGCAATGTTGGACATAAACATGATACATTCCTTGGATGAACAAGAGGAGCTGGTGACTCCACCTATTGAAGAAGCATTTCTAACTCACTCTGGTATGCTAACATATTATATGTGCTTTTTAATCTAAATTCTCCTCCTAGTTTGTCCAAAACTAAGGCTATATTCTAGAAACAAAAGGTTGTAAATTTTTGCATCCTAGATACATCTTTATATTGGAAAAATTATGTTGGTATATTTCTTAAATTTTTACTTGAATACGATGCAAATAGAATCATGCATGATTTTCATGAGGGAGAGTGTGGAGGTCATCCCTATTGGAAAAATGCTACCAAAAAAATCCTTAGAGCTAGTTTCTATTGACCCACTCTTTTCCATGGTATCAACCAGCTAGTAGTGACTTGCCATAAATGTCAAATATTTGAGGGAAAGAGAAAACTACTACCTTTTCCTTTACATCCTATTAGTGTTGAAACTCCTTTTCAATAGTGGGGTCTATATTTCATTGGATAAATCCACCTTGCCTCATCTACCAAACAAAAATGGATCCTCACTTCAACTAACTATTTCACCAAATGGATAGAATCCATCCCTTCAAGGACTTCCACTGGCTTAGTAATCATCAAATTCCTTGAAAATCACATCTTGTCCAGATTTTGTTTTCCAAGAAAGATCATCATTGATAATGTTTCCGTATTTAAATCCAAGAGAATGGTAGACTTTTGTCACAACTATCACATTACATTAGGGAATTATACAACCTATTACCCTCAAGGTAATGTTTTGGCTGAGTCCTCTAACAAAATTTTGGTAAAAATCACCAACAAGTTGTTGGAAGAGAACAAAAATTCATGGCACAAAAAATTAGTACATGCACTATGGGAAGATAACTTAGCAAGCAAGAAATCAATTAATATGTCTCCTACCAGCTAGCGTATGGCATGGATGTAGTTTTTCCAACATCCTCGGGAATCACAGTGATGAAGCTCCTCCAAGAGGTACAATCAGAAGAGAATGATATGCAAAGGATGCTGAACCAAACCATTCAATTGCAACAATCAAGGGAAGAAGTATACAACAGAACACAAGTAGTACAAGAAAATATCAAGAAAATCTTTGATAAGAGGACTAAATCCAATGATTTCGAGGTAGGAGATAAAGTGATGAAGTGGGATTCAAGAAGAGAGTGTAATATTCCTAATTAGCTCAAGCTAATATGAATATATTATTTTGTTTTCATTTTCTTGTTGCAAAAATAAGATTGTAAAGGAGGAGATATTAAACTCCTAAAACAAAAAAATAAATCAATGCCCGTGTGAACAAGACTAAATCTGGGTTACCTTAATAAAACTCTCTCATATGTGAAAGGTATTGTGACAATTGAACGGGTCAACAGGACCAAATACACAGCACTGTCTAGATGCAATGTACCACCTAGATGCACAATGCAGATCTAGTTGGAGGTTTCAAATGTGAAAGGAACTAAAACTTTGAGATGGTTTAGGGTTTTGCAAGGATTTTATCCTATAAATGAAAGAGTAGAGCAGCATGAGAAGGGTTGTTGAACATATTTTCATGAAAGGATTTGTCTGTTTAGACACTTCTCATTCTCTAGTTGTTTAGCTGAGAATAGTGTTGCTTAGAACTTGGGTGTTCCTGATCGGGAATCCCACCTCTTCCATTGAGTAGCTCTTTAAAGAGTCTTGATTTTCTTGTCCAATATTAGGAATTTGGCCAAGCTCTTCTTCCAACTACAACTCAGATCCTATTTAGGGTTTGGTTTTCCTTCTAAGCAGCAGAAAGTGGAGGCTAGATCTATTCAGATCTAGACCATACTAGTGCCTCTTTTCAGTGGGAAAGCCTTCTATCCCATTAGCAAGAGTGTATTAGATGATTGGAGCTTCAAATATACAACTTGGCATCAGGAAAAACTCTACATCAAGCCTACAATTCATTTTATCTCCCTATACTGTGTTATTTTTCAAGTGAGAAATTGCAGGGTGTTTGGCAAGTATTTGGAGTTGAGATCTCTAGTGCAAAGGAGCCTTCCTTACACTGTGGTGATCCATGGATTATCCATATAATCCATGCATGTTTCAGATATGATCTATTCATTGATGTATCTACTTCATAATTTCTAAATCATTCTGCAGATCCACTGCAATAGATCTCAGGTCTACTTTTTGTGCTTCATGTATTGCTGAAAACCCCAAGGGGTATGTAAAATAGAGAAAATATAGTGTACAGATATGATATAGATCTAATATTTTGTACACCGTTCTGTCCTAGATCTGATTTTTAACCTACAACTATTGTTTACTCATAGAAATAATGTTGTTAAGGCTCTTACAGTGAAATACATTGTTGAAACACCTCTTTAGAGGGTTTTTCTCATGTAAGTCTTCCATCTTTCTCTTATACATTGATTGGGCCACATTGTAAATCTGATTTATCATTTCATAAGATATTTTTGAGCTTCCATATTTTTCTCTTGCTACTGCTATCTAAAACTGCATTATTTTCTAGGCAATGTTCTTTTGTATTGCCACAATCCCTTCTTTGGGATGTTTTCATGCCATACTGGGTGTGAGAGATATGTTTAATGCACCTAGTTTGATTTTTTTCTAATATCCTCTTGGATTTGGGTCTTATATTATTATATCCAATGGATCAAATGGCTGATTTCAGGAGCTGTAGCATACATTCCTGAAAAATGCGTTTTTCAGGCATGCCTTTCTAGCAGTCCCAATTCGGGGATATTATAGTGGTATAAGAGCATCTCTCTTGGCACAACCTATTATTTTCTCATTAGAGAGACAATATGTATTTTCATGGAATAAAATACTAATGAAAAAGTGTGGTTACAACGAAAAAACAGAAGTAAAGGGTCCAAACCCTTTATCTGGAAGTTTGTAGAGAGAAGAGTTTTCAAAAACTCTTTCTCAAGCTATGTATGTACTGAAAGAAGAAATATGGGGAATGAAGAGGGAGAGACATGCAGATCCCTCAAAAGGGCTCTAACATCAAGAAATCCCCAGTACTTGTTACCATGTGTGTGAGCATTCATCCACACAACCTGATCTACAACGTTGGAACATGCGTACTTTCTTGTCAAAGAAAGAAGGAAAGGGAGGAACACCAAAGGAGGAATCTCTTGGTGATTATCTCCTAGAATATGAGTCTCTATCAGAGAGATTCAAAGAGCATCTCAGTTTCCTAGAATTCTGTCAACTCAAAGGAGCAAGATCCAGCACCTACAGTAGAAGAAGAGGGTGCCTTCAGCACACCTTGGGTAGATTCTTCCTACCTACTTTTGATGGATCACCTAAAGACTCAGCCAGGTCTTGGGTAAGGAAACATGACACATACTTTCAGCTTCATCAAGTGTTAGAAGAAGAAGCCTTGAGAGTAGCAATGCTACATCTTCAAGGAAAAGCATATGCTTGGTGGCTATTTGATTCATCTTCCTTAAAGGGGATAAACATATCTTATTATGCAAGGTTCACTAGGAGACTAGTGACAAGATTTGATGTGAGACATTTTGATACTTCTTAGGAAGAGAAAATAAAGCCAAAGAAATCTGCATCTTTGCATAAGTTGGAATATTCCATGGAGCCAACTCTAGTCCTAAACATGGTTGAGGGGGTTGTGGATCTGCTGCACAATTTTCCAGAGGAAAAGGCCCCACTACAACAGGATCTTTTTTCTCAAAGAGAAGACATGAGGATTCCTTCTTCACTAAGAGATCAAGAAAAAGGATCTCTTGATGATGAAGCATTCTCCATTGATGAGGAGAAGGGAGAGAAAGAGCAGAGAAGATCCTTCAGCGCTGTGCTAGCAGGAGGAGATATATTTTCATTTGGAGATGGAGATGAAGCAATGGCTTCCACTAGAGGGGTTATTACACGTTTGCAAGGGATTCCTAAGGATCTTCCATATGGAGGACATGAGAAGAATGTGTATTTTCTAAAAGAAAATGAGACAGAACAAAGGAGGGATCACCCGGCTGATCCACTATCAAAGGCTCCAATCAGAGGCACTCTTACACCACTAAGAGGGGTCTCCAAGTTTCATAAGACTTCCACACAAAAATAATAGGTGAACTTGCGCTATGGAAGCAGGGGAATGTTGATCCTGTTTGATCCATATGATTTAAAATAATCGCAATAATAAATGCTGCAGGGGGCCACATCAAAACCACTTTGGAATCCTAGGACCTAGCCTTCCTATATTCAGAGAGGGATCTCTTTATTAAGTGTTTTCAAAGGATATATATTTGTGCTTTGTTTATGATGTTAGGCTAGTTATGAAGCTCATAGAAATTGTTTGTTTTTTTGAGATGGATATCATTAACTGAAGAGGTCATTTGAAGGGTTAAGGTGAGATCAGAGTTTCAGCTGAAAATGTGGGTCATGAAATAGTATTAATCCATTGGGCTATGGAGTCACAAAATGATTTAATTGTACAGAAAATGTTCAATGGTTTCCATAGGGCAAGTCATCTATGTCAAAGGATATTTTAGATTGAATTGTGATATGAAACATTAAAATGTTGTGAAAGAAGAAAAGGTAATCAATTAATTAAGAATCTAACTTCACTAAGACAAGAAAAGCCTTTCAAAGTAACTGTTTGAAGCAAGCCAAAGGACAGGGCAAACCATAGACTTCTTTGGACAAAATTTTATTAAAGAAAACTTTTTCAAACAACAATCCAGTAATCTTAAGACTACTTTCAGAAAGGAGAAAACATATACAGGAACAAGGAGGGCATCCTAAGATCAGACAAAAACTATGAATCTAGCCTACTTTTGGCATACTCTCAAGGGATCTTTCAAGGCAATTGTTAAATACTAGCTAGAGGATAGGGAAAACCATAGACTTCCCTGGGTTAACTCTACTTAGAGAACCTTGAAAAGAACATTCAAAAACAATATCTCAAGTTGTACTCAGAAAGACATGGGCTCACCAACATTTCTTCACTGGTTATACTCTATTGAATCATTCTCAAAACAACAAGCTGGATAAACCTAGAGGGAAATTAAGAATCCTCTAAACATACCTTAGTAGAAGAAAACATAATGATAAAGCTTTCAGATAGAAATAGGGTACTTTGACAGTAAATCCTACTCTAAATTTTCTATTCTTTATTAGAGAAAATGGACAACATGTAAAACATAAGGAAAGACAAACACAGTGAGGAATAACATCACCATTAACATAGACCAGGATCCTTTGAATCAACTTGTTTTATTGATGTTCAAACTAGTTACATACTTCAAGTCCAATAGGCCTTTACAGCTCCAAACTTTTCTTCTTAGCCTAGTGTTCTTCAACCATTCAACAACACTTCAACAACTTCAGCAACTATCTTACACTTCAATAATAATCCAACCCAACAATAACAATGAGCTCGTCATATAGTATTTATAGATAAATGAGGAGGTGGAGTGAAAGAAAGGGTCTCTATTTGTTCATAACTGACAGAGTTTAATGTTTTTGACCTTTGAGACCATGCAAGGCCCAAGGAAAAATGTATTTAAGTCTAACTCTGCATTACATTAACTCTTTGAACTACTTAGTTGCTTTTGTTGAATTTTTAGGCTTTTTAGGTAGGTTGGAAATAACTTTTGAGCTGTCTATACAAAATATCTCTGACTGTAATAACTTTTTGTATCTTAGAGGAAAATAGGCTGGCAGGTGTCATTTCATCCTTTGGAGGAGTAATTGCTTCAGTGATTTGTCATTCGAAGCCTCCTTTCTTGATGATTTGTTTGATTATATATTTATCATTTGATTAGGCCTTTGATAATGATTTTTGGCCTTTATTTAATAATATTCTGTCTTTGCCACTTTTCTAACTGTTTTAACTTTAAATTCATTTATCTTTAAACTGTGCTTTATCCTCAAAACATGATGGTTAAGGGTTTAGTCTTCGAGCTTTATTCCTTAACTTTTAATCTTCACTATATTTCTTTTGTTTTGTGTATAGGTGGCTTCCTTCAGTGCTGGAGCATTTTTTTTACCAATGCTCATGAGACACTGACCAAAATATGATAATTAAACCCCGAGATCTCCCTTTATACATATTTGGAACCCAAGGATCATCATCCATGAATTCAAGCCACTGATATTTGGCTGTGGGAGGGCATGTATACTTCAGGCTGCCGCTAAACCTGCATACAAAACACAAAACCATTAAATAAAACCTGCTTTTGTGGGATACCTTCTTTCAGAGGCATTGGTGAGGGGTTATGGAGCAATGCAGAGGAAGGGGTTATTTTAGGGAGGAGGTTCAATGGCAGAAACATGAAGAACAAGTTTTGAATTTGAATAATGGTGCAAATGGTGAACAGTGATTTTTGGGAATATCGGGGTGGTATTCATGAAAGGATTAGGTGGTAAGGGGTATTAGCCATTTTGGATGCGATACCACACAGATGGTGACATGTTTCCAACCCAAAACCACTTTTTTCGCGTTGAAAATGCATGTTAAAATGATTTAGTGAAATGGGTGTGAAATTAGTTCTAGGGTGCCAGATCTACGAGATCCAGATCTACAGTGGGAAATGAGCATGATCAACAGAGTTGATTGGTCAAATGAGTTGGTGGTCCCAACGTGTGACATCATCAAATGTTTTGGCAGGTAGAAAGGTAGATCGGGCGAGGTTAGCACTTGAGATTTAACAGTCTTCGTTGGATCCACAAGATCAATGACTGTGTTAATGGAGGGATACACAAACAAAGGAGTTTGGGAAATGGCTTTGCAAAGGGGAAAAAGAAAAGGCCCAATCACCTTCATATATTTTAAGATCGACGGTGAGGATTATATCAGGAAGGAAAATGGCAGAGGGTAAAATATAATAGAAGGGGGTTAAAGGTGAGGCAAGGGAGATAGTCCTATGGGGAAAGGGAGGACAGGGAGCTAGGGTGAAAAAGGGCTAGGGGCTTAGTGCCTGGTTAAGGGCGTTGGGTCACATGATGAACGGGGCTAAGAGATTAAGGCCAAAGGGGCTTAAGACCTTATGTGTCAAGTGAGCGGAAAAAAGGTTAAAATTTGGGTTTTTAAACCTTTAGAAGTTCTGATAGGGTAAAAAGAGGGGTTTGAAACCATATAAAGGAATTTTATAAGGTTTAGAGAGGTTTTTATGGGAAATGAGGTTTAATGAAGAGGAAAAATGATTGATTAGGATAGGTAAAAATGGATGAAAATGTGGGTGAAAATGACTTTAAGGGATGATGGAAAATAGCTTTGAAAATAGTTTTTTTTTTTTTTGTCTTGGCAGGGTAACTTCAGGGCCTTTGAGAGAAGATTTCAGTGGAGTGATTCTTTGAAGATAATTAACACAAGAAGATTTCAAGAACTCACAAAGTTTTCATAAAAATTTGTTTCTTGAAAACCTAAGAATCGTTTTAGCCATCATGAGATATAACATAATTTATAGATGGCTAACAGTGGCTCCACTTGGGGAGGGCAGCTCCTTGGAGGTGTCAAGAACCTCAGAGAATAAATATCTGGAAAGTAGATCAGTGCCTTATCCTTTGATTTTTGACATTTCCCTTTGCCTTTGATCTTGCTGCTTTGAAAGATGATCTGCAGTATCATAAAAAGATGATTTTTCTCCCAAGCTTGTACCTACACAACCTAATATTTTAACATTTTTTCTTCAGTGGGTGCATTTGGACTTGCAAACCCTTTCAATATCATTTTATTTTTTATTTGAAAGAATTAAACTAATTTATTTCTACCCTTATATCTTCCATGAGTTCATATTAAATAGTAGAACTCATTGTTTCTCTACCTAACTATCTATCTGTCAAGATTGAGTTGTTTGACAGATTTTATTCTAAATTTCTAAAATAGAAAATTTAAAACACAGTCAAATCAGGATTAGACAGTCTGATTTTCTATGGGAGCTATGGCATTATGTACAAGCTGCACATAGAATTTATTTGCAGAAAATTTAAAACAAAATTGTGAAGGCTTAAGATCTGAAATTTTCTAAGCATCCTTCTTTCTTTCTTTGGCTCAGGTTTTGATATTTTTGGAGCCATTTCTCTTTTATTTTCTTGGTTCATATTTTAAGCTTGTTAGAACTATTCTTTCTCTATCCTAATCTATTCTACTGATAAGCTAAGATTACACTTTTTGGCAAATCTATTTTCACTAACTTAATAGCACAAAATTCAAATTTACTCAGTCATGATTAGGCTCTATGACTGAGTAACAGTTTCATTTATAGTAGTGGAATTTAGACTTTCATACTTTCATATTTTTCTTCTTTTTTGGTATGGGGTTGTACCTCTTCTTTTTTATCTGCCCTCTTTTCTCTGTTTCTATTGTTTTTGTACTTCATCCTTTTCAATATTTTAATAAGAAAATGTTATTTACAATGAAATAAAAACTTTGAACTAAGACATATGTTAACAGAAATAATGTTTAAGCATCTTGCCATTGACAGGACCTCCAAAAAATTTTGTTCCATCCATCTCCTGAAGGAAGAATGCATTGTTACCTATAGTAGACTGAATTAGATAAGGGCCTTTCCATAAATTTTCAAACTTTTCATGTTTCCCCTTATATTCCTTCCTAGAATCCCATTTCAAAACCTTGTCACCAATGTTAAAATCATTTTCCTTTGTTCTTTTATCAAACAACTTCTTGATTTTTTCTTATACTTGTTGTGCTCTTTTGTAGACCTCCTCTCTGGTTTGTTGTAATTGTATAGTCTAGCTTATTCTTCTTCTCATGTCATATTCTTCAGACTGTACCTCTTGGATCATCTTCATGACTGTCACTCCTAATCTGGTTGGAAATATTGCATCTGCTCCATAAACTAGCTGATAAGGGGACATTCCAATTTACTTTTCGACTATCAACCTATCTACCCAAAGTGCATGTACTAGCTTATTGTGCCATGATTTCTTATTCTCTTCCAACAACTTCTTTATTATGTTTACCAAACTCTTGTTTGAGGATTCTGCCAGCCCATTACCTTGAGGGTAATAAGCTGTGGAATAGCCCAATGTAATCTAATATTTGTGACAGAAATCAAACATCGTTTGGATGTAGATGCAGTAGCATTTTCAGTGATAATTTTCCTAGGACAACCAAATCTAGATAGGATATGATTTTCAACGAATGAAATGATGATTGAGTCTGTGGCATTCTTATAAGGGATGGCTTCTATCAATTTGGTAAGGTAATCCGTGGCTGTGAGGATCCATTTATGTTGGGAAGATAAGGCAGGATGGATTTCCCCAATGAAGTCTATACCCCACTGTTGAAAAGGTGCTTCAACAATGATGGGTTGCAGAGGTAAGGGAAGCAATTTTATTTTTCCTTCAAAGTTTTGACATTTATGACAGGAAATGACCATTTTGTGGATATCTTGAAAGAGGGTGGGCTAGTAATAACCAACTCTAAGGATTTTTTTCGCAGTAATTTTCCAATAGAGGTGGCCTCCACACTCTCCTTCATGGAACTCATGCTTAATATTCTCTGCATCATTCTCAGGAAAACATTTAAGAAATAATCTACTAGCATTTTTCCAATATAGACATTTATCTAAAATGCAGTAATTTATATCCTTTAACTTTAAAACCCTTGCCTTTGTTTTAGACAAACTAGGAGGGACATTAAGATTAAGTAGAACATACAAAATATCAACATACCAATATGAATTCAGAAAATGATCTTCAATAAGTGGAGTTGCCAACTCTTCCTGTTCATATAATGCATTAGACATATTTATATCAAGAGCTTGAAAGTTGGATTCAGTGATAAGTATTGCTAGTACTTGACCTTTGATGAGTTTAGTGGGCTTAATTTCTAAGTCATATTCTAGTATTACAACAATCCACTTTCCTCTTTTTCCATCAAGATCTTGTGTCAAGATGTCTCTTACCACTGAATGAGGCACAAATGCAATGATGTGTGAGTGTAAAATGTAAACTTTGAAGTCTTTTAAGGCTTTAACCAAGGAAAAAGCTTGTTTTTCCATTATGTTGTACTTCAAAGGAGCATCTCTTAATGCCTTGCTAAAAAATTCAATAGGTTGTTCTTGTCCCTTTATGTTTTTTTTGTAAGAGGGCAGTAGCCACTGTGTGTTCTGATGCAAATGAAAATATGAAAAAATCTTTTGTAAAATCAGGACTAATGAGAACTGGCATTTGGGTGAGTGCTTTCTTTACCAGTATAAATGATTTCTTTGCTTATAAGGTCCACTTAACTCCTTCTCTTTTAAGCATATTTGTCATGTTTCTAAGGAGTTCAGCTAGGTTGGGTATGAACATTCTCAAGAAATTAATCTTTCCAATGAGAGATTAAAGTTACTTGATGTTTGTAGGATGATTAATTTCCAATAGACCTTAAATCCTCTTTGGGTCTATATTTATTCCCTCTTTAGATATGATATGTCCAAGAAGTTTACCTTCCTGGAGACCAAACAATGTTTTCTTGGGATTTAAGGATAAACCATATTTTCTGCATTTCTCAAAGACTTTTCTTAGGTGTATTAGGTGTTCTTCATCTATTTTAGAATAGGCTGTGATTTTATCTAAGTAAATCACAATGAAGTAACCTATCTCTTCCGAGAATGCAATATCCATGGCTCTCTGGAATGTGGCACCAGCATTCATTTAACCAAAAGGCATTTTCACATACATGAAAGTGCCCCAGGGAGTGGTGAAGGTTGTTTTAAGTTGATCATCAGTGTGTACCAATACTTGGTTATATCTTGAAAAGCCATCTAGCAAATAAATTCTTCTAGAACCTACCACCCTTTGTAAGATATGATCCATTTTGGCCAAGGGATAGTTGTGTTTTAATGAGGCCTTGTTTAATTTTCTGAAGTTTATACAAAGCCTTATCTATCCTATTTTATTCCTAACTAATACAAGATTGGATACCCATTCTGAGTATCTGACAGGGACAATAATTCCAACATCATACATTTTTCTAATTTCTTTCTCAACCATAGGTAATTGAACAGGGTTTATTCCACATAATTTTTGTTTATAAGGCTTCTGATTTTCCTTGAGGGGTATATTATGCTGAATTACCTCTATATCATATGATTTTCAATCTTCATAACTCCATGGAAACACATTAGAAAATTCTCTAAACATCTCAAGGTACTTTAGTTTAATGTGAGTTGGCAGTGTCTTGGATAATTTGATCATTTTAGGTATTTCTTTATTGCCTATATTGCGCTCTTCTACTTCAGCTTTAGTAGGTTCTATTTTTGGCCTTTTTTCAACATCATTAATGCCAAACAATTATTCTATAGGGACTAGTGATTTTGGTAAGTTTTCAGTTTTGGATTGTAGCACTTCTAAATCTTCTTTTGCTGAATATGTGTATTTTTTCTGTTTCATGTTTGGGTTCCTTGGTTAACAGATTTATATCAACAACCTCAGGAGATTATTCTTCTTTAAAAAGTGATTTTTCCTCAGTAGGACAATCTTCTTCATACTCTGAATCTGAGTTTCGAATTTCAAATTCATTTATGGACTATAGGAAGTCTTCTATTTGTTTATCTCCTTCAAAAACTTGCCAGTATTTTTCATTGTCTAGGACTACTAGTCTATATTAGACTTGAACTGTGTATTGTTTGATTTCATAAGGTTTCAGAAAGGTACTAGCAGTAAAGGCTAATCCATTGGCAAGAATATTTTGGTTTCTAGGGACAAAATTTAGTTGGCATTCAACAAATGATTTTAGTAGGTCCATGGCATCATCTATATAGGCTCTTAGTCTGGGATGTTTAGTAGTATATCCCCCATTTACTTTCCTAATTATCAATTCTGAATCCCCATGAACTGTTATCCTCTTGGCTCCTAGTTTTTTTAACAAGTGTGGTCCTAAGAGGAGTGCTTCATATTTTGCTATGTTGTTGGTGCAATGAAAGTTAATCTGTATGAATGACCTTCTGCATGATTTTTTTCAGTATTGTGCACTTGTATGCCTGCCCCTGCACCATTTTTAGTACAAGACCCATCAAAACTCATGCTCCAAAGAGGATTGTTTTTAAATTCATCACTAATTTCCTTTCTATCCTTTCTCTTTTGTTTATTTTGAGTGCCACTATGTCCTTTTTGAGGGTCTGTGCTATATTTTTCTTTGTCTTGTTCCTCAAGGTTTTCAAGGTGTTGAGGAATTTCCCTTTGATTGCTATGATTGGCACTATGTTAATGACTATTTTTATTCTCAAGACCTTTACTCTTTTTGCTATGATTTTCTGATTTAGCAAACTGTTTGGATGATTTTTCTTTCCCTTCCTCTTGTCTTATGGCTGTCACTATGTTGGTGGATGTTTTAGTTTATAATCCTTGCTCATTAGGAATCTCATCATTGTACATAATGAATGAGTCAAGATCAGTATGTATAGAATAAAGAGGGGAGTTTTCTGGTCTTTCTTGGCTACTCACCATGTATTTCATGTGTGTTTCCTTATAGAGTCTTCTAAGTTGACTGAAGACAAGGATGGTGGCATAAGTCATATCCATTTGCATAGTGCCTTGCAACTTAGCACCCCAAAATCTTGAAAGAAGCATGCCATATTTGGGGGGGATATCAACCACCACAATGTCCATTACTAAGATTTTGGCTAGGATTTGTGCTAAGTTGACACAAAAATATTTTATTAGGCCTAGACATTTAACTTTGCTGGAATCAAAGGAGTATAAATATTTATAAGGTATGGTTACGCCAAGGCCTAATATTTCCATTATTACTTTGGGCATGAGTTTATGTGATGCTCTACAATCATGCATGGAATTGTGTAAAATCTTATCATGGATGTTCAAACTGATATAGAATGAAGGAACACCACCTTCTTGAAAGTTTCCTTCAATTTTTGGTCCAAACAGAAGCTTAGGTTTGTCATCATTTAAGTTAACTGAGTCATTGTGATCTCCTATGTTCAAATCCTTTAACAGTTGGGATCTATATACATCTTGAGTGACTAACTTGATGAGAGGGATAGAGATTTTAATCTTGGAAATTTCACTTTCTATGCTGAAAGGAGTTTGAGTTTTCGAAATGTTTAATTCAGCGTTTTTAGTCACTATTTTCTCAGCAAAATCAGCTTGCTGGTTTTTATTATTTACAGCAGTTAAAATGGTTTTTTCAGGATTATCAACTGAGGTGCTAGTGCTGCTAGGGCCAGCACTGTGTTTTTCATGAATTTTGGTGTTTTTTTCCCTTGTTTGGATCAGAACTTTTAGCCACTATGTTATTTTTTTCAGCTATCTTTTTGGGAGTATTTGCAAGGATGTTTTTAGTAGAATTTTCATAGGTCTTCTTCTTCGGAGTTTTTGTGGTGGATTCAACACACCACTGTAAAAATTCACACACATTTAGAGAATGTGGTATTTTCTCTAAACCATAAGTAATAGGCAGTATCTGGGGGGAGCTCAAAAGTATAAGACTTAAAATGAAGTAATACACTTAAGTATGCTCTATTGAAAAAGTAAAACTAAAAACATAAAAAGAAGCTAAATAGAGAGTTCCAAACAATAAAAAGATAAACAACGGCTCGATGGCCTTATTCTCATTGAATGCTTGGAATGAATAAAAATCTTGCTCACTTGCTGAAGGGCCTAGGCAAAGGCTCTGGGACCCGACGCAAGGATGTTTGTACTTCAAGTTCTGCCTTCTGACGCAGTTCAACTCTCTCTCTTTGCTGAAATGGACTGAAATTGTTGAGTGGTCAACAATTGAGTCCCCTTCTTCAGCTCCTACTCCTTGGTTCACACAAACAGCTAGTGTTTCTTGGGAAACTTTGGCCAGCATAACCTTGTGCTGACACATTGTTCATCTCTTTGAGGGTTTATATAGGTGAGCTTTCAAACCTCCTTCCCTCCCTTGGTACATGGTGGATAGTGACCTAAGGGAGGGGAAATATTCCATTGTGGGCTGAAATATGATTTTTTGTGCTCACACAGGCCTAAGGAGGCACTGGTGCTATCCTTAGGCAGCTTTCACATAAGGAGAAACTGTCATTTGCTTGCTTGTTGTCCCACAAAGGGACTTTTTTCCATTTTCAGGATGCATGCTTATCGGGCTCTAGTGCATGGAGAAGGCATTATTCTCGAAGGAAAAAGCGTGCATTCAAGCATTTATGACTAGTTCAATCTTGAATTGCTCGAAACCTTAGAGATTCTCAATATTTTTGATTCCATAATGTATCTCTGCCCTGTAAATCCTTATGCTCGACATTACTTGATGTCAGTTTTTGCTGTACGATTTTCTAGTGTTAACAGATGCCCCCTAATGTGTGAGGTCTAGGAAGAAATGTATAGCTGAAATACATTATAGTTTCTTTTTGTATCGTATGCGGAGAGAGAGAGAGAGAGAGAGAGAGAGAGAGAGAGAGAGCGAGCCTTCCGTGTAGAAGGACAACATCTTGCACTGGTTCCAAGATAACCACTGCCTAGGGGACCCCCTACAAGTAGAAAAAATATACAACATATTTGCAAAGTTTCAACGAGGCAGGCATGTCCCATGTTCGTGATGTTATGGCTATTTAAACAAAATTGACAGATACATGTGTTGTCTGTGTCACTATTTTGGTAGTGATGTTGGTGGTTGTTAACGATGACTGTTGATGCCCTCAGGGGCGCTTTTTATTTAACGATAGCTGGAATGTGGTACCCATATGCGTAATGTTCGTATGCTATCTCACTGTGTATTGTATGCATATGTATTGGTTGGGACCTTCCCGTGTAAGCATTATTGTCAGAGTCGCTTATAAAGGCACAGGTCTTCGACGGATCTTGATCAAAGTGCAATGGTTGTAAGGTATGATACCATCGTGACATGAAATATTTTGTTGTAGTAGAATTTCAAGAGGGTCAATGACATCTATGGACAATGATGTCCCCCATAGTGCCACCTGAGGATACCCCTGTACATGGGGAGGGGTCATCCAAGGTACCACTTCCTTTTTGGAAAAGAGATGTTGATGTCGACAAAAAGGAATCCTTAACTAAACCATAATGGGTTTAACATAGGCATGTTGGTGAGTGGTGGCTGAAAACAGATGATGGGAAATTAGTGGCCCGAGGTCGAAGTATATTTGAGCAGCTTGGCGACAGTCATAGGTATTTTCTGAAGGGAAAAAATCCCTGGAGTAGGTAGGACTTCCAGGGCAGGTATGAACTGGGTATGATTTTCGTAATGGTGTGTGTATGGAGGGTATGAAATACTTCAACCAAGGGAGATGGGGGACTGCTACCATGGGAGGAAAAAGTGCAATATGAGGGTGAATAGGCGAAGGGTGTTGTTTGCAATGTTTTGTACAAAAAGAATAAAATAATGGGGTTTGGTTTGTAAAAAACACAAAGACGGGTACCCAAAAACATAAAACAGGGTTTCTCACTTGATGGTGTGAGGACGGTGTTTTGCTGGGGGTAGGGGTCCCATTGGCTAGTCTCATGTGTGGGGTTGATGAAGTGGAAGATGTCATAGATGGATTAATGCTGATGGAGGTATGGTGGGCCAAATGCGGTGCATGGAGGAGCGCTTTCATTCTTCTTGTACAACTTGGTTGTCTGGGAAGGGGGTTAAGTTGGAATGGTGAACTTGACCTTATGCATGGCATATGGATGGGCATGAGGTGCTTCCCAGACTAAAATGGTATGGCCATGGCATCACTTTGTGGAGTGATATGTGGTCTACTTGAGATGACGATCGCCATGGAGGGGAGGTTCCACTGACCATTGTTTGGTCAATTTAGTGTGTCCTAAATTGCTGCATTTAATTGTCAATCCGGGAATCGTAAGCTGGTGAAGTGCGGCGCACTATATGTGCAAGATAACCTCTTTCTTAACTTTTTGTCGTTTTTGGTCTTTCTAAGGTGAAATGGAAATTCTAAAGTGAAAAACAAGCTTGGTTATATTTGTTCAAGGAAGTGATATCCCCTATAATGATTTACCAATCTTTAAACTTTAAAAGCAAATTGAAATTACAATGACAAAACTTAAAAGAAAGTAAAAGTGTACTGCTGAAATGAAAAGGTGCTGCTAATCTAATGAATCAAAACAGGAAACTAGTGAACATGAAAACTAAACTATTCTTGTTGCCAACTGAACACAAAAGAAACTATGCTTATGGAAATTCAAAATTGCAATGAAATAAATCTAAATCAGATTACATCAATTCATTTTCTGACCCTTCATCATTAGACCAGCTATGACTTGCGGAAGTAATCATAAACAACTTGTGTAACTGATATTTAATTCGCAGGAAGTAAACTAATACTAAACCATACACACATGATTCAATCCCTCGCCATCAGTCCAGCTGTGGCTTTCGGAGGCAACTGAAGATGTCATACATGATTTAATATATCTAAGTTTGCAGAAAAGAAACTAATACTAAACTACACATTTCATCATGCAGCCCCTCACCATCAGTCCAGCTGTGGCTTTCGGAGGTAACCGAAGACGCTATGAGCAGCTTAATATATCTAATTTTGCAGAAAGGAAACTAATACTAAACTACACATTTCATCATGCAGCCCCTCACCATCAGTCCAGCTGTGGCTTTCGGAGGTAACCGAAGACACTATGAGTAGCTTAATATATTTAAATTTAACTATTGAATCAGATAAACAAAACTGAAATGTACAAAGCAAGACTGAAGTTAAACAAATGCTATGAAAAGGAAACTAGCAGCAGAATAATGTTAGTCTCATATCATTAGCCAAAATACTATGAAAATGCCCGGGCTGTCTACCTAAAACCTGCACAAGAAAACTGATCAGTGATTTAACAATCATAAAAGCATGAAAGACAAGAATGCAATGGAAATTATAGAAATGTATGAACAGAAATGAAACAACTATGAAATATGAACATGTAATGGATTATGATACAATGACTTTTTAAAGAAATGAAATGAAATATATATACATTAATACACAGAACCTCGGCTGAGCAGGGGCCCTCTACACAGCTTTGGTAACGATCCTCAACACGAATTAAGTTGAAAACAGAGTCTTTCACATTAAAAAGCAGTTCATTACAGACTGGTAGTATTACGGCTCAAGGCAGCGTAATCACTACAAAGCTAACATAATTCAGCCGTAGCACGACATCAACTATACGGCAGTTCATCAACAACTAACTCTACGTTGCGTATGCAAACGCTTATATAAAGCAATAAATCGTGAATCGTCTCCCGGTTTATGATGTAAGCAAGACGTAGACCACTAAGGCCACGGATATAGAGCATGGCCATGTTGGAAAACGGATCTATGGAAGGTGGGAAGCTTGAATTCAACTCCGTGAACTTTGCACATGTCAATTAACCTCCGCAAGCTTAGAAACTACCCGTATGGATGTTTATATGCCACGAAATGTAGTCCACCGACATAGAACTCCATAGTTGACTTCCACGTGGATGGCTTTGATCGTTGATTTAATTTATTTGAACTACTGACACGAACCATGTCCTCGGCTATTCCTAGCCCCGCCCATGTGGCTCGTTTCCTTCGTAGACACCTGTAGCATAGATTTCCACAAAATAGCTGCGGAAAGTTGCAGCAGCTGCGGAAAGTGACAAGTTTCCGCAGCTGTATGAACAAAATCTAAATCAAATATAAAACACACAAACATAATTAAAAACTATGTTAGATACCCTTTTGCACATGATATTGACAATTTTGGAGGTTTAGGTGAGTGAAAAAGATATGGAAAAGTGTATGGAAAAGAGGCAAATTCGGGACTCAACATACCCCCACCGTGAAGGTGTTGCATGTCCTCATGCAACCAAAATTTTGATACTCTTTGTTCAATTCATGTGCCTTGATACTTCAGCCAGCACATCTAACCCCCTTCTCTTCTTCTTTGGTACTGCTATCATTCTGGGTTTCTTCATTAAGCACCTGAATTTGATATTCACAAGTGCTCTGCTCAATTTTTGGCATTTCCTTTTTAGCTTCTTATTTTTCTTTTGCCAAATACCCAAATGTAACATAGTATTGTCATGGATAATCTTGTCCAGTTTGCCTTGATCTTTGAGTGTTTCATTTTCATTTTTGATATGCCGATTCAAAAGCTCAAGCTCAAAAATCTCCTGTTTTAATGACTGAACCAAATCATCCTGCAATGTATGAGGCTGAATAGAAGAGGTACTTGGGCCTGTGGCTGCCTTCTCCAAGGATTCTATATAGTCATATACCTCCTGCTGTTTGGGGTCTACTTCCGGTGTCTTTTTCATTGGGCTGTCCCCAAAGTGTTGCAAGGGAGAATTATGTTCAAAATCTGGCCGAGGAGAACTTACATCAATATTTTGCTGAGAATAAGATGGAGTACGCTCATCGTCTGATTGGGAGTGAAAGGATTCAGGTTCACTAACTGACTGAAATGGACTATGGTCAGTTGGAGACTGTTCAGATGTCTCCTCACCCAAATCAATGAAATGAGGACCTTTAATTTGTGTTTTTCTCAGTTTTCCCTTAAGCCTGCTGCTTCTCCTCACATGCTGTGGTACACTACCCATTTGTTCTTGTTTTCCTGTTTTTGCCTTCTTGGATAGAGATGACTGCTTTTGAAGAAAAATTAATCTTTCAGATAGAATTTGGTGATCTTCTTCTTCAGAAGAAGAAGTTTTATGGATAGTCTCAATAATTTCTTTCCCTTTTGATATTGTTGGCTTCTTAGCTTTAATTTCCTTCTTCTTCCTTTTTACCAATCTCTCTTCCCTATCAGTTTTCTTCATAGTAGTAGTAGAAGTATCTTGGATTTCATCTACTGTTCTTGTCCTTCTACTTCTTTTTGCTGTGCTAGCTGCGGGAATTTCCTGTGTAGGAGCAACTTGGGTTTCAACATTCATTTTCTTTCTTCTACTCCTTCTAATTGAACTTCCTTCAGGAATTTCCTGAGGCTCTTCAAAGAAGTTTCTAACTAGGAATTGTTCCCATGTATCTTTTCTTTCTTTTAGCTCCTTTTCAATCAGAATTTTTATAAGCCCATGGTGATATAAATGAGGCTCTACATCTCCTAGGTGTTTTTGCACAATCACAGCCATTTTCTTCAAGCTATTGAATAGGAAATAAGGAAGATTGAGAGTTTGGTTTTCAAGAAAATTCATCAATAGCCTAGTATGATACATGTACATAGAGCCAAAACGGCCTTCACATGTAATAAATTTCTGAACAATGAGTAGTAAAGTGGCCCATTCATCTTTTATTGCATGCACAGGGATTCCTCTTTTGAAAACAGTGATATCCATACCTTGATTTCGGAGGATTATTCTCCATGCCTCATCACCGATACTTTTATTTTTGAACCAACGTTCTCCTTCCTGAAGAAGGTCTGTGGCTGCTGCTATTGATGCTTCATTAACCAAAAACTTGAGGTCTCCCACTTCTGCTTCCGAGCCATCAAATGATCTTGCAAACGCTTTGGTAACTTCTCCGTGGTAACCCCTGAATTTCTGAATAAAACGCAGCCATTTAGCTTTCCTCAACATCTCTTTTGCTTGTGGAAATCCCTCTATAAACTTCGGTCCTTCCGGCTCTGCCCTTAATAATTTTCCCATTTTACTTCTCTGTGCTTCACAGGCTTGCCTCTGTGAGGGTTTAAGTGGAAATGGAACGATGGAATACACAGAATCTACCACAATACTGTGGGGATGTTATCACAAAACGGAAATGAGCACCATAAACAGAATGGAATAAGACTGTGGGTGGATATACGGGAATGAGAGTGAGCAAAAGGAACGGAATGGAGTGAAACAGGGAGTGAGAATGAGTAGCGTGGGGTTTTGTAAACACGACAGAGACACGACAAAGAGGTTAACAAAGTATAATGCATTCGGCCACATTTTGAATTTTGGTGGCTGTGTAATAAATATAAACACGTTTCAATCAATGATTATGAAGTTATGCGGCTTGTAAGAGTCCTTTGTCAACTCAAATACGTATCATTATCTACGGTGGGATATTTGAACATGAGCGAGAGTCGGAATTTCAATGATGAAACCGTTTGTGAATAAATGCAAGAGGATAACATAGAGATCGTGGAAGGTTACGGGACTGTCAATATAATCATTGCGCGTTATGGGTAGAGCTCATAGTTTAAAATTACATAAAAATGTGTTTTTCGATACTATTTGAAATAAACTTTATTCATACCTTTGGATTCCTTGCTTTTGCCCTTGGTCTTCAACTGATTGATCTTCATTAGTGTCTTGAATGTCCCATTGATCCTTTCTCCTGCATTTTATTTCATAATTTATGAAAATAACAACTAACTGTACATTCTTTTTGAAAACAGAGTAGTAGTAGCTGCGGAATCTGCTTCTGGCTGCGGAAACTGGAGTCAGCTGCGGAAACAGATGTCAGCTGCGGAAACTGACACAGCTATTACTTGGCTGAAATAGAAATGAACAAATGAAAAATGACCAGGTGGAAATGGTCATAAAAAGATTTTTATTGATGGAATGGATGGAATGAAGTGGAATGAAGTGAAATGAAATGAAATGAAATGAAATGAAGTGGAATGAAATGGAGTGAGTGGTGAGATGAAATGAAATGAAAGATAGATTTTTTTTTGGAAAATATAGAGTGTCAGGTGTCCCTGATTTTCACCCCATATTTTCTGTATAAGACTGCCAATCAATGATTGGTTTTCAGGCTTATACCATTTTTTTATTTTTTTATTTTTTTATTTTTTTTTTTTTTTTTTTTAAACTTGAAAACAAAAGCTAGCTTGGTAGAGAAGAAGGATTCTTCTGTACCAGCCTGATTGCAGAACTTTCTTGAAACAACTTGACAAAATCCTCTTTAGAGAGTGGCTTATGATAAAATTTCAATCTATGGCCATTCACTATAAGAGGAGTTTGAAACTCATCAATGGTCTTGATTCTTACAGCTCCATTGTTAAAGATCTTGTCAATCTCATATGGCCCAAGCCAATGAGTCTGAAATTTCCCTTGAAAATCTTTAAACTTGGAGTCAAATACCAATGCCCAATCTCCTTCTTGAAACTTCTTCTCTTTGATATATTTGTCATGCCACTTAGTTCTTTGATATTGAACTAGATCAGTTCTTAGAATTGCTTCTTGTCTGATCTCATCTAGCTCATTCAACCGCTCCATTCTATGCTTTTGGGCTTCTGATAAGTCCATCCCCAACTGAACTGCTATCTTGAAGGTCTTGACTTGGAACTCAATGGGGAGCAAGACTTCTTTCCCATAAACAAGTTCATAGGGAGAATGTCTTGTTGTATTCCTCCATGTAGTTCTATAGGCCCACAAGGCTTCAGGAAGCCTTTCTGCCCAATCTCTTCTATGTAGATGAACAGTTTTGGTGATGATACTTTCAAGAACTTTGTTTGTAGACTCCACTTGACCATTTTCTTGTGGATGGTAAGGAGCAGATCTTCTGTGCTTGATTTTGTATTCTTCCATCAACTTCTCCACCAAATTGGATGTGAATTGGCTCCCCTGATCTGTCACAATTTCTCTTGGAACACCAAAGTGAGTAAAAATATCCTCATAAAGAAAATGAACAACTGAATTTTCAGTAGCAGATACTAATGCTTTGGCTTCTACCCATTTAGTAACATAATCAGTGCAAACCAATATATACTTCTTTTGCTTCGATGGTGGATTAATTGGTCCAATGAAATCTAAAGCCCATTTTTCAAAGGGTTCAATGAGTACCTGTGTTTGCAGTGGCATTTCATTTGAAAGGGTAGGTTTCCCTACTCTTTGGCAGCTATCACACCTTTTGACATATTGTTTTGCATCTTTGAAGAGGGAAGGCCAATAATATCCCAAGGAAAGGATTTTATAGGCCGTCCTTTTGTCTGCAAAGTGTCCGCGCATGGTTCATCATAACATTCCTTAAGAATATCAGGCATTTCATCTTCCCTGACACATCTTCTGATCACAAGATCTGGCCCTGTTTTAAACAATTCGTTAGAAATCCATGAATATCTTGAACTCTCCCGAATAATTTTTCGTTTTTCTCTTGGAAATAAATGTGAAGGTAGTTTCCCTGTAACCAAATAGTTAGCAATATCTGCATACCAAGGGGTCTTAATAGTTACTGCAAACAAATATTCATCAGGAAACTTATCTTCTACAGGAGAATCTTCTTTAGTATTCTTAATCCTAGACAAGAAATCAGCTACTGTATTCTGTTTTCCTGGTCTATCCAACACAGTAATATTGAATTCTTGCAAAAGTAAAAGCCATCTTGTCACTCTTCCATTAGTAACAGGTTTGTTCATTAAATATCTAATTGCAGAATGGTCAGTATGAATAAAAGTTTCATAGCCCGTTATGTAATGTCTAAACTTATTAATTGCATGAACAACAGCTAAGAACTCTTTTTCAGTCACAGTATAGTTCAACTCTGTGGGAGTCAAATTTTTACTGGTGTAATAAATGGCATAAGGAATTAAATCTTTTTGACCCAACACAGCTCCAAGAGCTGTATCTGAAGCATCCGTAGAAATATGAAAAGGAAGTTTCCAATTTGGTCCCCTCAAGATAGGTGCTTCAGATATTCTTGTTTTCAAAGTTTCAAAAGCTGATTGACAATCAGGATCCCATTTAAATTCACAGTCTTTTGTAAGCAATTTGAAGAGTGGAGATGCTATTTTATTGAAGTTTTCTATAAATCTTCTATAGTAACCAGTAAATCCTAGAAAACTTCTAACATCTCTTTGACAATTTGGAATAGGCAACTTGGAGATGACTTCAACTTTTGATCTATCAACCTTAATTCCATCTCCCGAAATATGATGTCCTAAAACAATCCCTTCAGTAAACATCATAAAGCATTTTTCATGGCTTAATGAAAGGTTTGTTTCTTTACATCTTATGAGAAATTTTTTCAAATTTTCTAATGCCTCTTCAAATGAATTACCATAAACTGTAAAATCATCCATATAAACCTCTACACAATCATGGATTAGATCAGAAAAAATTCCTAGTACTGCTCTTTGGAATGTTGCGGGTGCATTACATAACCCAAAAGGAAGCACTCTGTAGGCAAAAGTTCCCCATGGACAAGTAAATGTGGTCTTATCTTGATCTTCAGGTGCTACCTGAATTTGATTATAGCCACTAAAACCATCCAAAAATGAAAAGTACTTTTTACCCGCTAATGTATCTAATACCTGATCAATAAAAGGCAAAGGAAAGTGATCCTTCAAAGTTGCTTTGTTCAATTCCCTGTAATCAATGCATACCCTCCATTTACCATTCTTTTTAGGTACTATAACCAAAGGAGAAACCCAACGGCTATCTGAAATTGGATAAATGAAGTTTACATTGAGAATTTTTTGGAGCTCTTCTTTCACTATCTCCCTAAGATTTGGATTCATCCTTCTTTGAGGTTGTCTGATTGGTCTACTGTTTTCCTCAATATAGATACGATGGATGCAAGTCTTAGGATCAATACCCTTCATGTCAGTATACTCCCATGCAAATGCAGTAGAATGTTTTTGCAAGATTCTGGTTAGTTCTTCTTGTTGTGACTTCTCCAAATGTTTGTTGATATTCAATGTCTTTTCTGGAAAAATTTCAATAGCAGAATTACTAAACTCTTCCATAGAGTAAAGAGACATTTGTCTTGATGATAAATATTCTATGTCAGATTCCAACTGAAATTGTGTGGGGTCATATTCTGAAGTTATCTCAAAATTTTCTAATGTGTTCAGAATTTGACTATCCTCACTAAGTTCAGAAATGGTAAAGACAGGTTGTATAGTGTTCTCATCATCGACCCATTCATTGTCTCCTATTTCTGTGATTGCTCTTGCTGGAGGATACAAATTGAATTTCTTTGTCGAATTACCATTAGAAATGTACATGTCTCCATATCTACAACTAATAAAAGCATCAGCTGTGGCCAGCCAAGGTCTTCCTAAGATAATTGGATGTCCTCCTAGATTACTTTTGGGAGTCAAAATCATAAAGTCTACCGGATATTCCCAAGAATCTAAGGAGACTGAAATATCTTCTAATACACCATCTGGTTTAATAACCGATCGATCTGCAAGTTGCAATAAAGTAGGTGTAAAAAGAAGGTTAGGAAGTTTTAACTGCTCCATAGTCTGTCTACTCATAATGTTGATAGCAGCCCCTAAGTCAATCAATGTGTTTGGAATTTCTATCCCATTTATATGTGTCTTGACAATTGGACTTCCTGGATCTACATACTTCTGCATGGTAATTTTTCCCATCATAATGTCTGCAATTTTTCCTACCAGGTGGATTCTTCTCGTGTCCTTTAGCTTCCTTCCTGGTCTTTTGAAACTCAACTCCTTTATGGTTTTTGCTAGAATAGGAATTTCTCGAATGGCTTGTAGCAATGGAATCTTGATACAAACATTCTTCAATTCATCTAGAAAGTCATAGTTAGGCAACAAGATTTGTTTTTCCACCCCCTTATCAATTTGTAGTCTTTCCTGAAAAGGAGGTGTAGATGAAGATACAGGTTGCTCAACTATAGGAGTTGTGGATGTTAGCTTTTCTTTTTCTTTTTGAATTTTTGAATTTTGAAGAGATTCTTCCTCATAACCCTTATTGACTTGAAGAGAGTCCTCCTCAGAGGTATCTTGCTCTTGAATGTCTATAGAAGGTTTTTCTAAAACTCTACCAGATCTGAGTTGTACATCGTTGAGAGGAACAATCATATAGGTAGGAAATTGTTGTCCTTCTACCATATAAGTAGTTTGAGGATTCTTATTGTTAGGATTTGGCAATGGCTGAGCCGGAAGTTGATTTGTCTTCTGTTGGTATGGAAGCATGAGTTGAGGATTTGTATTTTGTTGAGAAGGTTGTTGTTGTGGAAATGGCAATGAAAGTTGTTGTGGATTTTGGCTTGAAAATTGTGGAGCTTGTTGATTTTGAAAAGATGGAGGATATTGATAGAATTGAGCAAATCTCCCATAAGGATTTTGCATCCCTTGTACCCATGGCTGATATGAATTTTGATGTTGGGGCCAAGGTTGTTGCCAAGGAGTCCAATTTGGTGGGGTTTGAAGATTCATAGGGTTATTAAACCCTTGAGATTGTTGTCCCCGCCAAGGTCTCCTTGCGACAAAACAGAGAGATTCTATTGAATTTGGATCTTCTTGAAAAACAGCTTTGAGTCCAGGGATTGAAGGACAATCCTTGATTTCATGATTTTCTGAGCAAATCATACATGTTTCTACAACTTTTGCATCCAAGGGACATTCCCTTAAAGCATGTTTCTTTCTACATTTCGGACAAAAGATGGCTAAAGCATCTGTTTCTGCTTTCTGCTTGTTTTGAATTTTAAGGGTGTCTAGTTGTTCACTAAGACTCCCTAAGATATCAGTTTTAAACTCATCAAGAATATTACCAATCTCTGCCCTACTTACTGATCCAGTTGCAGATTTGTTAGCCCTAATAAGAGAAGAATCCCTAGGCCCTTTTCCAGTGTTAGATTTTCCCCTTGAGAGATGGATACATAGTTCTGTTATATCATGAAATGGAAGTTGAGAGATGTCTCCTTTTCCCATCATGTTTAAAATGTCTATCCATTCATCTCTAATGGCTTTTAATAGGAGGGCTTTCAAGGTTTCGTTATCTAAGTTGCTCATATTTGCTCTTTTCAAGTTGTATTGAAATCTTTCAATTAAGTCTTCCAAATTTTCATCTTCTTTTTGCATCATTTTGAATACCTCATCCTTGTGATTGGTGGGCATACAATAGTCCAAGTATCTATCCAAAAATGTTTGTTTCATATCATTCCAAGTCCCGATAGATTGAGTGGCTAATCCCATGAACCATTTCAAAGCAGATCCCTTCAATGTTGAAGGAAACAGTTTGAGTTTTTGAGAATCTTCCATATAGTCATAAGTTCGGCACACAACTTCAAACTCAAACAGAAATGTTTCAGGATCCTCACTTCGCAACCCATAAAAGTTAGGGAGAACAGATGGTGAGATATTTTTCATTGTTGCATGAGTTTCCTCATCAACTATAGGGAATCCAAGCAAATTGTCCCTATTTCTACCGTTATTTCCTTCACCATTGTTATCTTCATTATCTCCTCCTCTTCTATCTCCACCTCTATTTATTACTTCCTCTGCCATGATAGTTTCTTTAGAGTCCTTATAGTCCTCTAGTTCTTCTACCAAGGAAGGATGAGAGAAATTCTCTTTGTTTTCTAAGTGGGTTTTAGTAGGTGGTATAGGAGAATCCTCTAATTCAGCTGTTCCTTGACTTCCAAAAATCTTAAGGCTAGGGGTAGATGGTGGTGAATCTGGTCTATGCCTTGAAGAAGATGGAGTCATGAAAATCGAACTCTTGGCTTTAGCTATAAACCTTCCCCTAGAATCTCTTGCTCTATGCATGTCATTTTTTATTTTATTTTTAAAAAAGTTGGGCTAATAATTCTCTTTCTGATCTTCCAGATCACGCTAGGTGCAAGAAGAGAGCATACTTAAGAAATTACTAAACCAATAACTCTCTTTTCTGATCCTCCAGATCACACTAGGTGCAAGAGGAGAGCATACTTCAAGAAGTTATCAAGTTTTCCCTTCTTTTATGATTTTATGTTTTTTTTTTTTTAAGAAATTGGCTACCTAGTTACACTTCCCCGGCAACGGCGCCAAAATGTTTGGTCAATTTAGTGTGTCCTAAATTGCTGCATTTAATTTGTTAATCCGGGAATCGTAAGCTGATGAAGTGCGGCGCACTATATGTGCAAGATAACCTCTTTCTTAACTTTTTGTCGTTTTTGGTCTTTCTAAGGTGAAATGGAAATTCTAAAGAGAAAAACAAGCTTGGTTATATTTGTTCAAGGAAGTGATATCCCCTATAATGATTTACCAATCTTGAAACTTTAAAAGCAAATTGAAATTACAATGACAAAACTTAAAAGAAAGTAAAAGTGTACTGCTGAAATGAAAAGGTGTTGCTAATCTAATGAATCAAAACAGGAAACTAGTGAACATGAAAACTAAACTATTCTTGCTGCCAACTGAACACAAAAGAAACTAAGCTTATGGAAATTCAAAATTGCAATGAAATAAATCTAAATCAGATTACATCAATTCATTTTCTGACCCTTCATCATTAGACCAGCTATGACTTGCGGAAGTAACCATAAACAACTTGTGTAACTGATATTTAATTCGCAGAAAGTAAACTAATACTAAACCATACACACATGATTCAATCCCTCGCCATCAGTCCAGCTGTGGCTTTCGGAGGCAACTGAAGATGTCATATATGATTTAATATATCTAAGTTTGCAGAAAAGAAACTAATACTAAACTACACATTTCATAATGCAGCCCCTCACCATCAGTCCAGCTGTGGCTTTCGGAGGTAACTGAAGACGCTATGAGCAGCTTAATATATCTAATTTTGCAGAAAGGAAACTAATACTAAACTACGCATTTCATCATGCAGCCCCTCACCATCAGTCCAGCTGTGGCTTTCGGAGGTAACCGAAGACACTATGAGTAGCTTAATATATTTAAATTTAACTACTGAATCAGATAAACAAAACTGAAATGTACAAAGCAAGACTGAAGTTAAACAAATACTATGAAAAGGAAACTAGCAGCAGAATAATGTTAGTCTCATATCATTAGCCAAAATACTATGAAAATGCCCGGGCTGTCTACCTAAAACCCGCACAAGAAAACTGATCAATGATTTAACAATCATAAAAACATGAAAGACAAGAATGCAATGGAAATTATAGAAATGTATGAACAGAAATGAAACAACTATGAAATATGAACATGTAATGGATTATGATACAATGACTTTTTAAAGAAATGAAATGAAATATATATACATTAATACACAGAACCTCGGCTGAGCAGGGGCCCTCTACACAGCTCTGGTACGATCCTCAAACACGAATTAAGTTATAAAACAGAGTTTTCTCACATTAAAAAGCAGTTCATTACAGACTGGTAGTATTACGGCTCAAGTCAGCGTAATCACTACAAAGCTAACATAATAGAGTACGCACATCAACTATCAACTAACAACTCAACAACTAACTCTACGTGCGTATGCAAACGCTTTATATAAAGCAATAAAATGTAACTGTCTCCTGAAGTTTATGATAGCAGCCAGCACGTAGACCACTAAGGCCACGGATATAGGAGTATGGCCATGTTGGAAAACGGATCTATGGAAGGTGGGTGCTTGAATTCAACTCCAGAACTTTGCACAGATGTCAATTAACCTCCGTAAGCTTAGAAACGGCCGTATGGATGTTTATATGCCACGAAACAGAGTCCAGCCGACATAGAACTCCATAGTTGACTTCCACGTGGATGGCTTTGACTGCGGCTTTCTTTGACGAATTTACTTGAACCAATAGGACACGAACCATGTCCTTGTCATTCCTAGCCTGCCCATGTGGCTCGTTTCCTTCGTAGACACCCGTAACATCGATTTCCACAAAATAGCTGCGGAAAGTTGCAGCAGCTGCGGAAAGTGACAAGTTTCCGCAGCTGTATGAACAAAATCTAAATCAAATAGAAAACACACAAACATAATTAAAAACCATGTTAGATACCCTTTTGCACATGATATTGACAATTTTGAAGGTTTAGGTGAGTGAAAAAGATATGGAAAAGTGTATGGAAAAGAGGCAAATTCGGGACTCAACAACCATCAAGGAAGTTTATCATTTGTAGGGTGAGGTGATGATAAACGTGATCAGGTATGAGGGCCCTAGGTTTTATTTCTGATGGAGAAATGATGTCAGGATATGCAAAGTTTATGGGACTCTATCATGCTGAGGGTAGAATGATACCTGCTCCGGAACTTTCGGTGGTGATTGTTGTGAATGGTTTACAGGTTCTTCCTGCAAAATCAACTACCTCAAGTGAGAGCATCTTCTTTTCCTTCAATATTATTTTAAAAACATAAATTTTGGAAAGGAAGATGGGAGGTTGCATACCTATCGGTGCTTGAAAACATATTTCTTTGGAAAGAAAATGTGGGGCATTGCTTTCGTTCTTCATGGTATACTGATGATGGTGCAACTTATGGTTTGCAGAAAGGACCTTCTGATCTCCTGTTATTTACCTCTAAAGTTCTGGAAAAGGGAGATAAATAAGGGATTATGGCCCTAATGCTATTCATTTGTACTTGCTGAGTTTGGGAGATCAAAGGTGGTAACAGAGCCTTTCTTGCCATTGCGGTCAGCCTGTGTACCGGGGATTAGCGATACTATGCCGAGGTAACTCTCATGACGTCCTACATTTTGATTTTTATAGTTTGGTGATGCCGGGGGCCATACAAATTAGGTTTGTATGGCCTAAAAGGGGATTTTTTCCCTAGATTGCGCGGGCAATCTAGGAAAATAGGTGCCCCCATTGCACGTATTCTTCAGCTACAGCTGCGCGAAGGCACACTGTCCCTGCCTCTTTGCGTGCAAGGTCGTGCCTGTAAATAAAACAGGTGCACAAGGGCATGCCTATTTGAGAGATAGGCGCGCAAGGGCAACATTTTTGGAAAAACTCAGGGTGCCTATTTCTTGGCAAGTTAGTGTGGAGAGAGCGAGATTGGCCCGAGATCCAGACTGCTGTGGCTACTGATCCTGCGGCATACCATTAGTTGGCAGCATGGGGCCTCCTGAAATTTTCTAAGAATGAGTTCCTTCAGTCACAGGACCGATTGCTACGTTATATTATATGGTATTGGTGTCAGAGGCACAACATTTTTTTCTTGAGGGGGACAAATTTTATTATTTGTCTAGAGACAGATATTTATTTTGTGACCAGATTACTACCTCAGGGAGAGGCACTGAGGTATCCGCTTCCTGCTGGGCGGGTGAACATGGACAGGTTTCGGCAGCGTCATTGCAGTGGTGCACCTTTGACTGAGAGGTGCATCAATATAACCTCAGTGACAGATGTGGCCAAGTGGTGTGCTCTAGTTGTTATTGTGCGACTAGCGGGGTCATTTGTGCCACGTCGGGCATCGAGCCCATAGGTGGGGGTTTTACACCACTTGAGGAATGGGCATTTCGTTGATTTTTCCTATTTCTGCTTTGATGTTATGGTGTTGCAACTGAATAGGTTCCAGTGTGGATCCAAATAATTTGCGTATGCCAGCATTTTGTGCAACATCATGTATGAGAGGGTCGTGTTGCTGAGGCCTATAGTGCCTATGCCTATAGGGGGGCCGAGGGAGCCACGTATGAGGAGGTGGGCTCCGGTGATGCCACGCAGTGGTGGTGGCAAGGTGGGTCATTATTGGAACGACATGATGGAGGCCTGGTTTAAGGCTAATCCACATATTTTTTTACCATACCCTTATGCAGGGATGGATTTTCAAGATGATCCAGATATTCGTCTCCCTTTTGGTTATATTTGGGGTCCCATAGGTATGTGTTATATTTATGCATTTATTCAAGTTTTTTGTGTTCTTGAGTGTTTTTTATTGACACTGACATTATTTTGGTTACTCGTGCAGATGTTGGCGAGGTGAGATGCCCAGTGGCCCGGCTTGTGGGTCACAACCCTCCACCATGACCGCCTAGTGGTTGGGGAGTGGCCCGGCTGGTGGGTCACAATCCTCCACCACGACCGCCTGGTGGTCAGGGAGGTGGTGCCATTGGTGGAAAAGGCGAGGGTGCTGGTGGATTGGGTAAGGATGGTGCTGGCCCTTTAGGTGAGGTAAGTAGCACAGGTTCGCTGAGATAGCAGTAGAGAAGCTCATGTAGATGTGGCTGAGGCATGCGTTGCAACACTTATAGCTCATGTAGAGGCTCTAGAGGACTTGTGAGGTCGAGTGTATTGTTTTACCCACAAAATGCCTATTCGAGGTCTTATGGATGACTTTGAGGAGATATGGCTAGAGATAGTGATGGCCCATGAGAGGGACTACCAGCTGACTCTACAACTGGTAGCTATCACAGTGGCGACAGCAGCTCTGGTGGTGGCACCAAGAGCGATGTTGGGCCCAAGTGCTCCTCTTGAGGGGGCACCCCCCTAGAGTAGATTTGTAGACAGGGAAAGAACCCATTATGATGATGCTTCCCTTATTTTTGATGACCTCTGTATTTTTGGGTTAGCCAATGGGCTAGCAATACTATTTTTTGTACTCTGATACACACATTTTTGATGTATATATGAGAGGTATCTTCTATGGATTTACATGGTGTGATGTCTATTTCAGTTTATGCATTTGTGTTATGTTGATGGATATACATGTTTTTTGTTTTTATGTATGGTGGTTTATGTTAGCCATCTATAAAATTTGTTATATCAAATGCTGGCTAAAACATTTTTGAAGTTTTCAAGGAACAAATTTTACGGCTAAAAAGTGTTACCTCTTGAAGACTCTTGAGGCCTCATGCCTCTGTCCAAATCTTCACTGCTGTGCTCATTTTACACTAAAAAATCCTTCTGATTTCAAAGGCAAAATACTGCTACAAACACCATTTTCCCTTTCCTTCTATTCCAAAAACTAACCTCATTTTTATCCCTTTGTTACCCACAAAATCCTTCATTTTCATGTTTTTCCCATTTTTCCCTTCCACCAAAACCCCTTTTATAAGGTTTAAGACCCTTTCTTTGCCTCATCAAAGCCCTCAAAACCCATGAAAAGCATTGAAAACTTCATAAAAATGCATATTTTTATGTTAAGGTTTAAGCCCCCTTGGGCTAACTCCTCAGCCTTTCCCCTCCATACGCCTTGGTGCTGGAACCAGGTGCTGGCCATCCAAGCGCTTATCGCATCGCCTAAGGATGATTATCCCTGCATCCATTAACCCCCCCGGTCATATGGCTTTCCATATGGACGATGGCCCCGCAGACGGGTGCCAAGCCGTATTGAAAATTGATATTTCGCCCCCGAAATATAAACCTTCGTTTATATGAATTTGTCGTTTTTTATTATATCCTAAAGTTTTCCGCTGGTGCAAAGTTCTAGTCACTCTCCATTGTCAATCTGATATGCAAATCGACAGCGTGCAATCTATCGCCCTGGTGGTCCGTGCCAGCCACTCACTATTGCAAAACCAAGCGGAATTCATCGCACCGCTTTTGAGAGTGAGGCGGTTTTTCTATTTTGCAGCGATCCCATTCAACAACTGACACATAGCTTTGAGCCCTTTTGAAATACCACCCTCATCACATGTTAAAGGTCAGATGTGGAGTGAGCACGATATCAATGTGCGTCATCTGATCTAAGGCCGCTCATCGGACAGCGATCGCGTTCTGAAGAAGCCCGACAGATAGGCGAAGGTATGGCGCGGTCATTAAGGGATTCCCACCATTGATCGCCTGGGCCGCTCTCATCTGACGCCCCATGATCGTCCCGATTCCTAATCTTGATTTTCCACCATTTTTCGCCAAAAATAATGTTTTAAACCTTTTTCTCCACTTTTTATTTTTATTTTTTTCGAATAATATGCCCCTTTCATGTTATTTATTCATCTCTGCTCCCGACCGTCGATCTGTGCGCGATCGATGACTTCGATTTAAATTCTTCTTCCTCCTTCCCTTTGACTTTTTCTAATCAACCTCGACCATTGGATGATGCCATCCAATAGCCAGGCTTTCTCCACGTGCCTTCTAAAGTAATAAACCTATATATGCAGGATTTTATAATGTTGTTCATATTTTGCAGGGTTTAAATGGTTTTTCCGCTATACTGATTGTTAGTATTTTAGGGTAGAAATAATAAATATTTTATTGACAGAAATAAACATAAAGAACCCAGCAACAAATCATGAACATAAACAAAAATGTTTATCCGGGAAAACCCCAACCAATGAAATTTCATTAACCATTGGCCAAAACCCTGGCCAATCCGGCCAAGTGAGCCTTCACCGCTCACCTCCAAGCCTACATTACAATGAAGTCTCTCCAGCCTTTTATAGGCTCCATTACATGCAATACCATGGGTCAAAACCATGGGTGGACAAAACCATGTGCCCCAAAACCACCACTGTTTACCCTAGTCAACATTGACTCTACCCCGAGTCATGTTTACCTAACAATTCCCCCCTTAAACTTGACTTGGGGATTATTGACTAAATCCAACCAAACCTGCTAGATGAGACAACCCCGCTCACTCTAGCTCTTCCCTCCTCAAATTTTTATCAAGGGTAATTGTAAAATTGACATCCCCCCTATCACCTAGGTATAACCTAGACTTTACCAGTGATTACCCAGGGGTACGCATGCCATACCAGGTCTTACAGTAGTATGCCCATTTACATGTAACTCCATTATAATAATTTTTTTCTTTTGGTTTCATTGTTGCTATTCTTTGAATGACCATTCTCTACATTCATTCATGATGTCCTCTCCAAAGAAGACATCATAGTTTTATATGAATCTTCCCACCAACTGCAATAAAAGAAATTAATCCTTCATGAGCCTTTCCAGCGCCTCGCTATGCATTTCCTCTGTTGATCATCTTAGCCCCTTGCTAAATTTTTGTTAAGCAGCCCCTTTAAACCATTCGAAACCCCTTCTTTTAGCCTTGAAAATCCGTGTTTGTGCCTGTTGTTGCCTTTAACACCCCTAAAATACATAAAAAAAGGGCCACAAAACCCATATTCGAACATGTATAAGGCCTGGCCCGTTTACCGCAAGCCTCAACCACTTCCCCACATATGCCCTTAGTTTGAATACTCAAGTCCTTCCCCCCCGATCACTTACATCGCAGGCAGCTCCGACGTGATTAATCGCATCGCTCTGATTGCATCGCACATTCCCCATTACGATTGCGATTAGTCTTCCACCTCGATTTCCGATTCCGATTTGCATTTCCCTTGGGCCCCACCACTCAGCCCTTCCGTCCAATCATAAAAATGAAGGGCTTTCCCTTTGTTAGCTCGAATTTTTTTATGCTTTCGCGTTTCAAAGGTTTTCCATATTACTGCTTCCCCCAATCGCATCGGAAGTTTTATGCTGTGTCATTCCACCATACTCCCGTCTCCGATTGCGATTGCAATTTCATAATGGGTCCCACCTCATGCGGTCTTGCCATCTCATTCCACTGCATTTCTGTGTATTTTCACATGTAACCAAAGTGTCGCAATTTACATTAAAATGTAAACGTTTCCTATGCATTTCGCTCATCTCATGTATTGTTCCACCGTCCGATCTCTGCCATCGATCTATGCCTATGGACCATAATCACACAGCCAGCGATGCATTTCTCTTCCAGGCCCCATTATACACCGTGTCATTGCATTTTTCACTGTTTTCATGCATAAATCACTATTTTACCACCGCCACGCCATTACTCTCCTGTCCTCCATAATAGCCCCCTCCGTGCATTTGTTTTCCTAACAGGTTTGTGGATTTTTGCAGGGATACAGGGGCGGAAAATCGCTATAATCTCCAGCCTTCATTTCAAAAGTCGAAAACGCATCAAAGGACCATATTTCAGAAGAAGAATTTATGAATAAAAGCCCGGGGTAGTTTCCATGACATGATTTCATTAAAGAAGCCCGAGTAAAGGTCCACCGAAACCTCCAGAGCAATCAAATCACAGGTTTCCTACAGATAAGGGCCTTAATGTTGCGGTAAATAATATCAGTCGGAGAGCAGTAAATTCAACATTCGTGCTGAATATTTTAAATAAAAATCTTGCACTCTCACCATTCCTATTTTAATGAGTCAATTAAATGTTCACCGACTTATTTTTGGGGTTTTCCTCTTCTTCCTCTATAAAACTTCAGAGAAAATATTTTGTAAGGGTTCTAGATTTCTATCAGCAAACTGTGCAGTGAAAGGCTTTCGTATACATCTTGTAAAGTTTCTGTATGAAGGCTCAGAGCTCGTAGGGTCTCAGTGAGGAGGAGTTATATCTGTAATGAGGATTCTGGTCTTTGGTATCCCACAGTATGTAATATTTTCTTACGTGTTAGTATAATATCTCATTTCATGCTATTTGTCTTCTTGTATCATGTTCTAGAATGCGAGTGGCTCACTGGTCTTAAGTAAGGATTCATCCTAGTTGGTGCCCATACTTGGATTAGTCAAGCGCTTTAAATAGGCCTAGTCATGATCTGTTCCATGTTCATTTCATCCATATTTTCTGTTATATTAGTTACTTGAGGAGGGTTCTTTTAAAACGCCATTTTCATGTATGGATTCTTAGTTGGATAAGCCCATATGTGGTTTTGTTTTGTATCTAGGTATCAGCCTCATGCTAACTAGTATCTTCTTCATGTTTCTTCACTGCATCCACTTTCTGATATTTGATTTCTGTGGCATATTATTTGAACTGGACCTCTTTGCAGTAAGTTGTCTCTTAATTGTCTGATGCTTTTGTATTGGAGTTTTTCACGCTGTTCCTACATTATTCTTATCTTTGTATCAGCTTCTGAGAGAGTTTGGTTCCATTTAAACTAATTTTCTTATTTTACAAGTGATAGTAAGAGAGCTTTTGGATTGACAACCCAAGCTATATTATGAGCTCCTTGCTATATTAATATGTCCTAGGCACTGGTCTATAGCAACTCTAGGCTGTCTCTAGGAGTTACAACATCTTTCTGGTGCCATTGCCGGGGACGAATTCACGAAAAACCAATTTCCCTAGTCCTTGACAAATCAGATTCACTCTCTAATCAGGTGAGCACATATAGTTGAAGAGTTGCGAATCTCTCACCTTGGCGACTCCACTTTTTTTTGTTTGATAAATCTATTGGCAGTCCCTACTCCGCTGGGGAAGAGAAAGATGGATTTGATTTGGTAAATCACTGTGGTGGACAGTAAGATCTTAAACCATCCACCTGGCGACTCCATAGTTCCAAAACGATTAAAAAGACTCCACTGGTGGAAGACTCTGAGCAGTTTGCAAAAATGCATCCGAGTTTCATAGAAGAGTGCAGAGATGAAATATCACGTGGCATGGAAAAACTGGAAGTGGAGGACCTCCCACGGATTACTCTTCTCATCCCAAGTTGCACACCCGTGCTTAAGAAAATCCTTCTAAGAGTGATGATTGAAAGATATGAAGCTGGGATCAAACTCTTGCAATCACAAGAACAAACCCAAGATGTGGATAGTGAGCAAGGTACGTATGATACTTTAAAACCTATAGAAGATGAGGACGGAAGTGATCAGGAACTTCCTGGTTGCTTACCTATGTCTTGTGTTATGCTGATAAGAGAGTATTGGGACCTAGTAGCAATGGAAAATAGGGAGCGTTGTCTTGAGGATACAAGAGACCACATAGAAGAGGCATATTTTGATGTGGAAGAGGAGGCTCAGGAGAATATCCAGCCTCCCAGTAAGCTAGTACAAGAAACAGAGAGCTGCTGCCCTTCTGCACAAAGGAACACAAGACAATATTTTCCTTTGACAGAAGAAGCGATTGATCAAATATTAAATCAGCAACCCACCTCAGAAATCTTCTATGGAACACACACTCTTGCTCATTCATTTTATGAGTTTTATGGTGTAGATTTCATTTCCCACTCGCTTATTGAGTTTGATGATTCGGATCCAGAAAACTCCTCAGTGGATCAGGACGAAGAAGGACCTGCTGAAAATCCAACAGGTCTGATTGGTGACATGGCTTACGATTATGACTTTCCTAATTATGATCTATTTGATGATGACTTTTTCCAGAGAGAAACCGAGCCTGCAGAACCATCATCAGTATACCCATGGGAAGAAAGCTAGGGCCAACAATCTCATAATAGTAATGAAACCAGTCAGCCTATCTATGATACGGATGGGGATAGCTATGATAGTATAATAGCAGATGAAGATTCCTTGAATACTCATCCTGCTTTACCACAGACCATCAGCAAGACTGAAAACCATCAGCTTTCCCTTTCAAAGGAGGAAGGAAATTTGGTGGAAGACTTTAATCCATGGAATGAAGAAATCAGGTTGCTGGAAATTATGTTAAATAAACATGATTCAATACAGGAAGAAGAGGAGGAGAGCAAAGAAGAGATCCTTGAGAAAGATGAAAGTAACGAGCCTTCTCTTGAAAAAGAGGAAGCAAAGGTACAAGCCCCTACTCAAGAATACATAAATCTTTTCAAAGATCTCAGCACATCAGTGCAGAATATACAAGAGCTCCAAAAGGGCTCAGCTCCAATATATGATGAGTCCTCCAGTTTAGAGAATGAAGGAAATGAAGGAGATTCTCTTCCTCAAGAGAGTCTTGTTCTTGATCCAGTGGAAGAAGAAGAGATCCTGGATGAAGCCTGCCTGCCAGATATTCGTAACCAAGTATCATTTCATGATCCTTACGATTATTTCCTGAACACATTTGAAAAAGGATCTAGGTTCTTTTTGAGTAGCATGTTGCAAACAGAGACGAATTTTTTAAAAGATGTCATCATGGAACAAAAGGAAGAGATACCACTGCCTTTAGAAATACAAGAAGATGGTGATCAAGCTTTGAAGAGTCACTCTGAAGATGCAGTAATCAAAACTACCCAGGATACAGACAGCCTGCCAATCATGGAAGGCCTAAAAGAAAAGAGTGTGCACCATTTGTTTATTGATCCTGTGGAAGAATACATGAAGGCCTTGATTAGCTCAAATTTTCCAGCATTAATTTTTCAACAGGGACAGATTCATCAGAAGAGGTCACCACCAATGGCGACCACATTTTTGAAGAACCACATGCAGAGCACCCTGTGGTTATCTCTGATAGGCAGTCGGTTCTCATATCCTTTTTCGTTAATGCTTGACTGGCTGCACTAGCATTATTTCATCACCTAGAGCATCAGATTTTTCCAGAATAGAGTAGGGTAGGTAGGAAAAGTTGAATAAAGCTCAGCCTATGAGCATGTAGGTAGTTTTGCAAATTTTTGCAAAGTCCAGTGAGCCAAATAGTCTAATCTTGGTTCAACTATGTTTAGTTTCTGTTTCTATCTTTGTTTGAATAATGTGGGTGTTGTAATGAATTATCAAGTGAAAAGGGAGAAGTACTGGGGAGCAGAGTCAGCATAGGAGAGGATCAGGTGGTCTGTGAGTTCTCAACACGCTCAAGGATGAACGTGCCATCCTGAGGTGGAGCCAATGTTGATCATCTTAGCCCCTTGCTAAATTTTTGTTAAGCAACCCCTTTAAACCATTCGAAACCCCTTCGTTTAGCCTTGAAAATCCGTGTTTGTGCCTGTTGCTGCCTTTAACACCCCTAAAATACATTAAAAAAGGGCCACAAAACCCATATTCGAACATATATAAGGCCTGGCCCATTTACCACAAGCCTCAACCACTTCCCCACATATGCCCTCAATCTGAATGCTCAAGTCCTTTCCCCCCGATCACTTGCATCGCAAGCAGCTCCGACACGATTAATCGCATCGCTCTGATTGCATCGCACATTCCCCATTGCGATTGTGATTATTCTTCCGCCCCAATTTCCGATTGCGATTTTAATTTCCCTTGGGCCCCACCACTCAGCCCTTCTGTTCAATCATAAAAATGAAGGGCTTTCCCTTTGTTAGCTCGAATTTTATTATGCTTTCGCGTTTCAAAGGTTTTCCATATTACTACTTCCCCCAATCGCATCGGAATTTTTATGCTGTGTCATTCCACCATACTCCTGTCTCCGATTGCGATTGCGATTTCATAATGGGTCCCACCTCATGCGGTCATGCCATCTCATTCCACTGCATTTCGCCGCATTTCCGTCTATTTCCACGTGTAACCAAAGTGTCGCATTTTACATTAAAATGTAAACGTTTCATATGCATTTCGCTCATCTCATGTATTGTTCCACCGTCCAATCTCCGCCGTTGATCTATGCCTATGGACCATAATCACACAGCCAGCGATGCATTTCTCTTTCAGGCCCCATTATACACCGTGTCATTGATTTTTTCACTATTTTCAAGCATAAATCACTGTTCCACCACCGTCGCGCCATTACTCTCCCGTCCTCCATAATCGCCCCCTCCGTGCATTTGTTTTCCTAATAGGTTTGTGGATTTTTACAGGGATACAGGGGCGGAAAATCACTATAATCTCCAGCCTTCATTTCAAAAGTCGAAAACGCATACCATATTTCAAAATCATAATTTATGAAGAAAATCCTGGGGTAGTTGCCGTGACATGATTTCATTAAAGAAGCCTGAGTAAAGGTCCACTGAAACCTCCAGAGCAATCAAATCACATGTTTCTTATAGATAAGGGCATTAATGTTGTGGTAAAGAATATCAGTCAGAGAGCAGGAAATTCAATTTCCATGTTGAATATTTTAAATAACAATCCTGCATTCAGAAGGCAAAGAGTACAAGCGCACGAAAATCATATCCTTTGGGTTTTATTTCAGCAGATCTTTCCCTCAGGAAAGTACAGAATGCTCATTTTATTCTATCCTCGAGCCATGTTCCTGAAGGATTTTTCTTCCCAAAATTTACTCCATAGAGCGACAGCAGAGCACCTACAATAGTTTAGCGCCGTCAGACAGTGTGGGCGGGCACTCTCACCATTCATATTTTAATGAGTCAATTAAATGTTCACCGACTTCTTTTTGGGGTTTTCCTCTTCTTCCTCTTTAAAACTTCAGAGAAAATATTTTGTAAGGGTTCCAGATTTCTATCAGAAAACTCTTCAGTGAAAGGCTTTCATATACATCTTGTAAAGTTTCTGTATGAAGGCTCAGAGCCCGTAGGGTCTCAGTGAGGAGGAGTTATATCTGTAATGAGGATTCTGGTCTTTGGTATCCCACAGTATGTAATATTTTCTTATGTGTTAATATAATATCTCATTTCATGCTATTTGTCTTCTTGTATCATGTTCTAGAATGTGAGTGGCTCACTGGTCTTAAGTGAGGATTCATCCTATTTGGTGCCCATACTTGGATTAGTCAAGCGCTTTAAATAGGCCTAGTCATGATATACTGTTCCATGTTTATTTCATCCATATTTTCTACTATATTAGTTACTTGAGGAGGGTGCTTTTAAAACGCCATTTTCATGTATGGATTCTTATTTGGATAAGCCCATATGTGGTTTTGTTGTGTATCTGGGTATCAACCTCATGCTAACTAGTATCTTCTTCATGTTTCTTCACTGCATCCACTTTCTGATATTTGATTTCTGTGGCATATTATTTGAACTGGCCCTCTTTGCAGTAAGTTGTCTCTTAACTGTCTGATGCTTTTGTATTGGAGTTTTGCACACTGTTCCTAAATTATTCTTATCTTTGTATCAGCTTCTGAGAGAGTTTGGTTCCATTTAAACTAATTTCCTTGTTTTACAAGTGATAGTAAGAGAGCTTTTGGATTGACAATCCAAGCTATATTATGAGCTCCTTGCTATGTTAAGATGTCCTAGGAACTGGTCTATAGCAACTCTAGGCTGTCTCTAGGAGTTACAACATCTTCGATGCTATGATCTTCACCAATTATGTAACTGCACTGGTCCCTGGCACCTCCTGAAACTTGGACTTAGAGCGACCGAAATCCATAGGGCCGCCCAAACCTCTGGGCCCCCGGGGCCTCCCTGAGCCCACTGAAATAAAAAGAATAAACCCCCGAAGGCTAAAATTGGTAATAAAAGATTACCAATTACATTGAGAAGGAAGTATTTCAACCATCTGTCGGGCAATGCGAGATACTTGTTGGAATTCGTTCGATGCTCCTGTTGTGATAATATCATACTCGTTGCCCACGTGGTGTAGAGCAGTCGGTGATGGGGTGCGCTGTTAAGGCACTCTGTTCTGCAAGGTCACCGGTTCGAAACCCGTGGGTGGGATGGGAGGAGACAAAATGGGAAGATTAGGATTAGTCTAAACGAGCAAAAAAAAAAAAAAAAAAAAAAAAAAAAGATACATTCATACTCGTCTTCCAAAGTCTCACTGACAGACATGTACTTCGCCCAGTTCACTCCACTATCCATGAGAAAACATCTCTCTTTGTATATTGATTCTGCTACCATTTCCCTTTGCATACTGACTTGGACGAGGTCGTCGATTAGGCCATCTAAGGCGTGGCAATCAGCCTTACTAGCAAGAATCTTAACCTCCTGAACCATATGGATGCCCCATCTGACCTCAAGATTGGGAGAGTAGAGATTCCTAATAGTCTTTTCGGTCTCCTCCTGTTTTGAAGATCTGATTGCCTCATAATTTTCAATGAAGCGTTGGACAGTCCTCTGCCTTAAATCCCTTGGGTTCGTGTTCAACCTCATTGCCTTCTGCGACAACGTGAATAGGCAATTCCCATCGGCCTCCACATCTCCACCATGAAACAAAAAGAAGAGAGCATAGACCAGCTCCGACGGATGCATTTGGCAAGGCACAATCTCTGCTCCTCTTCCAGTCCACTCATGGAACCGCAATCAATCTTTTCTTCCTCCGCAGCCGCCGCCTCTTCAGCCGAAGGGTTTCGCCATAGTTGATGGATTAATGCTATGGCTGTTTCTACAGCTTGGGGAGAACGGAGTTCCTCCACCACTGCTGAACCCTCGTAAATCTTTCTTCTTGCAAAAATAACTAGATTTTACATTGCATGTTTGAAGACCTTTACGTGGATGCACCAGTGCTTCAACGCCCTCTATAGCGCTGGAAAGTCACCACCTTTATTTGCCACTAATTTCTAGCACAATGTCCTTCGCATGCTTCATCGATTTTATATGGGCATAGGATTGAAACCCTTTCTGGGATCTCAAAATCTTTGTAGCTCAAGCTTGACATCGAGTTCTTTAGCGCAGATCTGAATGTTAAGAGAATCCCTTCTAAACTCCATTTCTTATTTTCCCCACTGATCCGATGCTTCAACTTTCAAACATGGATTCAGAATTGTATATTCCAGCGTGGATTGTTTTTGCACGCTCAACCACAACTCGTTTCTCAGCTACGAGGATCTAGCCATTTGGTTTTAGATCTAGATCTGTATCAGAAAAACAGATCATATCTCCATTCACAGGCTAATAAAACCATGACAACAGATGCGTCTCTCTGAAGTCAAATATAGCTCCGATACCAGTTGTTAGGAATTTACAGCAAACATAAAATATTTACCGAGAGAATAATTAAACATGAAAAGAACCAGCAACAAATCATGAACATAAACACAAATGTTTATCCGGGAAAACCCCAAATTCGGGGAAAAACCCAACCAATGAAATTTCATTAACCATTGGCCAAAACCCTGGCCAATCCAGCCAAGTGAGCCTTCACCGCTCACCTCCAGGCCTACATTACAATGAAGTCTCTCCAGCCTTTTATAGGCTCCATTACATGCAATACCATGGGTCAAAACCATGGGTGCACAAAACCATGTGCCCCAAAACCACCATTGTTTACCCTAGTCAACATTGACTCTACCCCGAGTCATGTTTACTCAACACTAATGAAAATTTCAAAGGCTAAGGGTGACGATCCTCCCTCCTTCGATTCATCAAAAAGAATCATTTGTAGGTTTCAACTCCACATTTCATCATTAATTCATGAGGCATTGATGCCACATGACCCCCGCACAACCGTGCACACCAACAAACACAATGAATCAAGCACGAATCAAAGAGTATCAGTGTCAAAAGACAAAAGTATACCAGAACAGAAGATTGAAGACAGATAAGTGGGTATTACGTCTAAGATGGGTTTTCAAAAGCCTAATCCCCAATTAAAACACAGTTAAAAGAAAAATCATAAAGGTTCATCAAATAGAAATCCTCCACCGCCACATCTGAGCCAAATTGATTCCTCCCAGCTACCACAAAGCCACCTGTGCCTCGAAGCATTCAAGTGGAGGCTGAAGTTATTGATCAAGACCAGATATCTGCCTCACAACGCAACTAGAAAGTAAAATCTGCAAACAACCTTAATGGCGAGATATCAGCAGAGTTACTTTGACATCACGCAGAGCCTCAAAGGTCAAATAAGAGCTCCCACTAAGATTAAATCTTTATGTAAATGATTTAATACAGAGGAAACCTATGTAAGCTTCTTCATCGAGCCCCAGAAAGGCCAAGAAGCCATTAAGACTATATGAACTATAATTGGAGATATTTTATCAGATCTCACCTCCTCATTCTTCTATAAATACTACTAGAGAAGATGAGAGAGGGGTTGGTTGATTTGGCTAATGAACATTGAAATGTAATTGAGCTTGAGACTTTTATCTGTAAATAGTGCTCACTGGCTCTTGGAGCTCTGCTTGTAATAGATAAGTTAGTCTGAAAGGTGTAGATGACTGCTAAACTAAAGCATTGGACTTAAAGCTATAATTGGTTTGGAGCAGCAATACAAGCTAATTTATGGGATCCTTGTCTATGTTGACGGTGATTTTTTTCTCATTGTAACTTGTTATTTTGTTTCTCTTTTCACTGTGTTAATATTCTCTTATAAAGAACAACATGCATAGAGTTAGGACCTACTATATACCAGTACCCTTCTCTGACTGAAAATATTTATCTGAATGTTTTCTTCCAATCTGTGTTATTTGGGAATGATTTAATTCAGTTTAAGCATAGGAATGCTGGAATTCCCTCGTCTTATTGTCTTAGCTGAATATTATTCTTAAATTTTATGTTCAGTATTAGTTAAGTAGAGATGAACTAAGCAAGATATGGTGTGCCCTGGTCCTAGTTTTATCCCCAAAGACTGTCTAAATGTTTCCCTTGGAATGTGTTGAAAGCTGGCTAGTTTAGAAGTACTTACCAGATCTTAAACCATTTTTTGTTATCATTTTTGTTTCCCCTATTTTTTAAATGTTTTCTATTGAAAGTGTATCAAATTTTGGCTAGTTTAAAATTACTTACCAGATCCTAGTTTACTTTTATGTCTTTCTTAAGTGTATGTCAAAAGCTGACTATTTTAAAAGTACTTACTAGATCTTAGGCTGATCTTTGTTCTTCATATGTTTATTTCCCCTTCTTTTTGTATCATTTAATTCCATAAATCAAACTTTAAAGAGATCCTTAGACATAGATGACTTGCCCCATGGACCACTCTTGCCTCTTGCTGTTCCAATTAAACCCTATTATAACTCCATAGCCCAATGGACTAAAACCTGTAGTTATCTATCTTCCTGGCTAAAGCTTATTCTATTTTCTTGCCATTTCTCACCTTTGAAACTCTTCACATTTAGAACTTTCCACCTCAAACAATAATCATGCTCAACCATCCAAAAACAAACAAAACCCTTGGCCTTCATAACTAGCCTAATATCATTACCCAAAACTTCAAAGACAAATCCATCTTTGCACTTATTGGAGAGATCCCTCTCCGGATTCAGGAGGGCTAGATCCTAGAATCCCAAAGTGGTTGAAACGATGTTTCTCCCTGCACTCGGACTTTGCCAATCTTGCTGATTACAGGGAGCTAACATTTCTGGCGACTTCACTGGGGACTTGTGAATTTTTTTGGTCTAGGTACCTTTAAAGGCCTCAGAAAACCCTTGATTCAAGAAAATTGTGCAGTGAGTAAAAAGCAGCCTTTTCAAGCACTACCAAACAAATGGTAATCATGATAAAACTGGTTCGAATCAGTGACAAACTAGGTAAATCCTAGGATTCTCATGAGTCTTTATCTAACCTTGAAAAATAAACTAGCTTAGCGATAAGAGTACACTGTCTTTGTCTCATAGCCATAGCTAAGTTTTGAAACAGAGTTAGGATATTCTTAGAAACCACAAAACTGAAAAATAACTAAGAAAAACACCAAAAATATTTCAGATTGGTATCCAATAAACATGGTGGTGGACCATAAAACATTTTACCTCCTTACGAGCTAAAACATTCCACTTGGCGACTCCACAATCTTGAACAGACCTTAAGACTCCACTGGGAAGAACCCTTATCATTGTAATATTATTCAAACTCAATTAGAGGACTTTAGGATTAAAATTTTTCTAAACAGATTAGTTAACCTCTCAAAGATTGTCATACCTGGTTGAACTTTTCCTATTTATTTGGGTCTGAAAAACACAGCATAGTGGCTCCTAGAAAGATTCACACTAGAGCCTATCCTGACCCTAATCCACCTGAGATAGTTGATAACCCAGAAATTATCCTTAGGAAGTCTCCTAGGATTAAATTATCAATTGTTTCTAGATCACCCTTGAGAGATAATTCAGTTCCTGAAAATCTTTCAGCTCTACAAAAATCACAAGTTGACTTAGCGAATCCCTTTAGAACTAGGTCTCTTGGTGATTTAGATCAATTAGATTTTGAGTCTTCACTTTCATCTCCTGAAGCAAGTGAAAATCCTGGTAGCAGAGAAACAACACCTCCTGTTTTACATTTCCTTCACAACCTAGGTGTCTCTCATCCAAGATCAGCTCAGCAATCTATTCCTGGTCCATCCACTTCTTCTCACCCTACATCCACTATTCAAACCACTCCACTTCAGCCCACTTTCCCTTTTGTTAATCCACCCCTTGTGAATCCACCCCTTGTGAATCCACCCCTGCCACATCTCGTGGCAACATGGTATGCTCCCTTAGTCCTTCCTGTACCATTAGTCAATCTCCCATAGGACTATCAGTCCAAAATTCCATTATATGATGCTAGTAATGTTACAACTACATCACAACATGTGGATCAGATGAATGACTACCTTGACAGAAATGAAATTGATGATTATTCTATCAAGCTTAGAGTATTTGCTCAAAGTCTGGGGGGAGAAGTAAGAAAATGGTTTAATGGCCTAACTCCCCATAGTATAAATGATCCCAAAACCTTCCATCAGACATTCTTAAACAAATGGGAAGTGAAGAAAAATCGTCTCCAAGTCCTTTCTGATTACAAGAACCTCCATAGAAACACTGGGGAAAGTGTACAGGATTATTGCACTATATTTAACAGTGTGTATAATGCCCTTTCCGTAGATCTAAAACCTCTACAAGGCTCAGCTTTAAACAAGTTTCATGAATGGTTTGACCCTGAGATGGCCTATCAGCTAAGAGAGAGAGATCTTCAAACTCTTGAAGAGATGGAAAAAGGAGCCCTTGTTGTGGAAGTCAACTTGATAGATAAGAGCGAAAGAATGAAAAATGAGAAGAGAGGGTCTTTCAGAGAGGAAAACACAGCTTCTACTTCCAACTCAAATATGGAGAGAATGATGGAGGAGATGATGAAGAAAATGAGCATCCTTGAGAAAGCACAAGCCAGTCAAAACCAAACTTCTCCTCAAAACATAAATCAGAACCAGAATCAGAATTTTAGAAGGAACCAACCTCCAAACAGACCTAGGGAAGATGATCAACAGATCACTCCTCCCTTTCATTAAAACTATGTAAGTGAGGTTGAGGAAATAGATGAGATAAGAGAGGAGGATGATATCAACATGCTGGGGGTAGATAATGATGACTTTGAAATTCATCATGATAGAAAACAAGGTCTATACACACCTTATGATGACAAAAGAGATGATAATGAAAGTTATTATCAAAACATGGAAAATATCATCATAGAGTCTCAAAGAGAATATGACCTTAGAAGCAAAACTAGTCAACAAACCCCCGACAACAAAACCTCTGATAAATCTTCACAAAACAGCACTGCAACCAAGCACAAAGTTTTGAAACAAAAAGACAAAGTAGTGGCTGTAAATTATGATAATGGTAAAGAGAAAGGCACTCAAAACAATGAAAAATAGAGTGCAGACATTAGTAGTACTAACATCTCATCTAGTACTCCTGTTAAAACCATTTTTTCAAATGTAAATAAGACAAATCAGCAAGCTAATATTGTTGATAGAGTGACAACTAATAAGGTTGAGACTAGCACTTTAGAGAGTCAAATTCCTTTCAGCCTGGAGTAGGAAGTTTCAAAGATCAAAATCTATGTTCCCCTGACAGAGTTAGCTACCCAAAATATATATAGGACCCAAATTTTGAAGGCTTTAAATATAGAAGAAAATGAGAACACTGTCAATCTTAACAATGACCAACTAGAGTTGATTTTTGGTCCAAAGATTGAAGGTATGTATCAAGAGGGACTTGTTCCTCCCTTTTATGTGAGTTTAAATTTTCATGACAAAATTTTTCATAACACTATGCATGACTCAGGAGCTTCTCATAATTTAATGCCTAAAGTTGTGATGGAGAGCCTTGGTCTAGAAATATCCAGACCTTACAAAGATCTTTACTCCTTTGACTCAAGCAGAGTAAAATGTTTAGGATTAATCAAAGACCTCTGTGTTAACTTAGCCCAAATTCTAGCCAAATGCTTAGTTATGGATATTGTTGTGGCTGATGTGCCCCCAAAATAAGGAATGCTATTATTGAGATCTTGGGGGGCTAAGTTACAAGGGACTATGAAGATGGACATGACCTATGCGACTATCCCTGTTTTTAATCAGACTAGAAGACTTTACAGGGAGTCCCATATGTAGTACACAGTTACAAGCTAAGACAGACCACAAAACTCTCCCCTTTATTCTGTAGACACGGGCCTAGATTCATTCATCCTTTTCAATGATGAAACTTTTAGTGAACAAGTGACCTTGTTTGATTTAATTACAGATAGAGAGGAGGAAGAAGATAACGTAGGAATGTTAGAACTGTTTGCTGAACTTGAGAACTCTAGCAAATCAAACAAAGGTCTTGAGCTAAAATTCATGAGTCCATTACTCTTAAACCTTGACAGTTGAGCAAGAATCCCCTAAATAAATTAAAATCTTGGGGAATCAAAACAATTACAACTAAGTGCTGATATTCCACAACAATCAAGAAGCACGTTAGTTGAAGAGGACAGTAACCAGGATGAAACCAAAAATAGTCCTCTGTGGAGTATGTTTTTTGACGGATCCTGCACTAGGAACAATGCTGGTGCAAGTGTATGGATTTCCAACACTGAAAACAACCACATAGAAAGCATTTCCTGCAAATTAAACTTTCAGTGTTCCAATAACATAGTGGAATATGAATCCCTTCTCTTAGGCTTACATTTGTTGAAAAATCTAGGAGCCAGAAGAATCAATGTATATGGGGATTCAGAGTTAGTCATTAGGCAAGTCAATGGGGACTATAACGCAAATCATCCCAGAATTAGGGCCTACCAAAACGATTTCATGGACCTTTTAAAAACATTTGAGGAGTCCAAACTGATTTTTGTCCCGAGAAAAAGGAATATTTCTGCTCACAATTTAGCCCTTTCAGTTAGAACATGTTTGATGCCATATGAAACCAAATATTTCACAACTCAGATAAAATTTAGACCAGCCATGCCTGATAATGAAAAATATTGGTAGGTGTTTGACGGAGATAAACAAATAGAAGACTTCATGCAATTCATAAATGAATTCGAACGAAACAGTTTGGACTCAGATTATGAAATAGACTGCAGTGAAGAAAATTTTCTTGGTGAAGAAGAGTCATCTCCTGAGCTTGTCAATATTAATATTCTGACTGGAAAGCTTAAAAATGAAACAGAATTGAATGCAAAGTTAGAAACAGAGGAGTTAGAAACTCCGCACTCTAAATATCAGAGCTTGCCTAAGGGTTTGGCCCCTTTAGAAGAGTTGTTCGATTTTAATGATGTGGCCAAGAAGCCAAAACTGGAACCTGTAGAGACTGAAGTGGAAGAGTGCAATATAGGTAGTGAGAAAAAACTGAAAATGATTAAACTGTCTAAATCTCTACCAGCTCACATTAAACTAAAATATTTAGAGTTGTTTAAATAATTTTCTGATGTTTTTGCGTGGAGTTACCAAGATCTGAAATCCTATGACACTAAAATAATACAACACAAAATCCCTCTCAAGGAGAATAAAAAACCATTCAAACAGAAACTGCGCAGAATAAACCCTGTTCAGTTGCCTTTGGTTCAGAAGGAAATCATGAAAATGTACGATGCTGGTATTATTGTCCCTATTAGATATTCTGAGTGGGTGTCTAATCTGGTGTCAGTTAGGAAGAAAAATGGAGAGATCAGGCTTCGTATATACTTTAGAGACTTAAACAAAGCTTCATTAAAAGACAAATACCCTTTACCTAAGATGGATCATATTTTACAAAGGGTGGTAGGGTCTAGAAGAATTTCTTTGCTGGATGGCTATTCAGGGTATAATCAGATCTTAGTTCACCCTGTTGATCAATTAAAGACAACCTTTACTACACCATGGGGCACTTTCATATATATGAAAATGCCTTTTGGTCTAATGAATGCTGGAGCAACTTTTCAGAGAGCCATGGACATAGCATTCTCGGAAGAACTGGGCTACTTCATAATTATATACCTTGATGATGTCACTGTGTTTTAGAAAACAGATGAAGAGAATTTAAACATTTAAGAATAGTTTTCAAGAAATGCAGAAAGTTTGGGATATATTTAAACCCTAGGAAAACACTATTTGGGCTCCAAGAAGGTAAAATTATTGGGCACATTATTTCAAAAGAGGGTATTAAAATAGATCCCAAAAGGATTGAGGACATATTGCAAATCTCTCATCCTCCGAACATCAAGGAGTTGCAATCTTTCATTGGAAAGATTAACTTTTTGAGAAGGTTCATCCCCAACTTGGCTGAGCTTCTTAGAAATATCACAAACATGTTGAAGAAGGAGCAAGGGGTAAAATGGACCTTGGAAGCAAAGAAGTCCTTTGAGCTGGTTAAATAAGCGTTAACCAACACATTGGTTCTAATAAGTCCTGATTTTTCAAAAGATTCTTATATTTTTTCATTTGCATCAGAACATATCATAGTTGTTGTTCTTTTACAGAAAAATCCACAAGGACAAGAGCAACCTATTGCATTCTTTAGCAAGGCATTGAGGGATTCCCCTCTGAAGTATAACATTATAGAGAAGCAAGATTTTGCTTTGGTTAAAGCTTTGAAAGACTTCAGAGTATACATCCTTCACTCACACATCATTGCCTTCATCCCAAACTCAGTTGTTAAAGAAACTCTAACACAAGACCTAGATGAAATTATAACTCAGTAAGTGAATTGTTGTTATCCTTGCATATGATCTAGAGATAAAACCCACTAAACTCATCAAAGGCCAAGGTCTAGCTAGATTAATGGCTGAATCAAATTTTGAAGTTCTTGATATTAATATGATTGATGCTTTGGATGATCAAGAGGAAATCTCAACTCCCATTGTTGAAAACCATTTTATGAATTCATCTTGGTATGCTGATATAATTTTTGTTTTGCTTAATTTGAATACACCTCCTGGTTTGACAAAAACAAAGGCAAGGTTTTTAAAATTGAAAGCTGTAAACTATTGCATTATATATAGATATCTTTATTGGAAAAATGCAAGTGGTGTATTGCTTAAATGTTTTCCTGAGTTTGATGTAGAGAAGGTTAAGCACCAGTTCCATGAAGGAGAGTGTAGAGGTCATTTGTACTGGAAGACAACAGCCAACAAAATTTTGAGGGGCTAGTTTCTATTGGCCTACTCTTTTCCATGATGTGCACAAGATGATCATAGCCTGTCATAAATGTCAACTTTTTGAAGGCAAAAGAAAACTGCTACCCCTACCTCTGCATCCAATCACTGTTGAAGCTCCTTTTCAGTAGTGGAGACTTGACTTCATAGGAGAAATCCATCCACCATCTTCTGCCCAGCATAGATGGATTCTCACTACCACAAACTATTTCACTAAATGTGTTACACCATTTTTTGGTCATCTAACCTATTATTATTAGATGAACCTAAGTACACCATGTAAGACCAATTTTACCCTAAGTGAAATTGTTTTCACCATATAAAATAACTCATTTGTTTATATTTCCTGGTCATATTTAACCCAAAATAAGGAACTTAATTAAATAAATCCTTATTTATTTAATTATTCCCTAAGAATAAGTTACTTAAATCATTATTTAAATAATATTCTTAGTTAAATTTGACTAAATCATCCATAAATAATTAAATAAACCATTATTTATTTAATTATATTCCCATCACTTCCCTAAGTTGATAAATAAACCATTTATTTATTTATTATTTATAAATAAAGGAATTGACCCAAGTCAAGAACCCTTTTCCCTCCAACAAATATAATAAAATATTCCTAAAGGGTGCTTCTAGAATTCGATTAATAATATTTTATTCATGCACCGAGTTCTAGAATGCCCCAATATTTTGTTATAAATAGGGGGCTTTACCCATTCATTAGTCACCTCCATTGCATTAGATCACTCTGGATCTACTCTTGGTCACCATTTTCCATTTTTCTTTGTGAACTCCCATAGAGTTCTATGTTTGTTTTTCTACACCCATAAGAGAGAGAAATGTTAGATATGAAACACTGAGGACTTTCAAGAACCCATCCCACTGAGGAGAACTAGAAAAAACCTTTCTTGTTTTCCTCTCAGGTGCCCCATTCTTTAATATAATACAAAAATCTTTTAAATACATTCTTCTTGTCTTGTCCATTGGATTTATGGAGCCATGTTATATTTGATCTGCTTAATGTCTTTTGTGCTTAGATCTGAATTTATGCAGCAAACTTAAAGATATTTTGTAGCCATATCGATGTTAGGGATATTTTTTATGCGTAGCTAAAGTGATATTTTACGACGAAATAATCATACTAACAATTGGCGACTCCACACGGGTTTTATTTTGCGATCGCTGTCGTTTTATATCTTCCTACATATCCAGTTGTTTCAGACCCTAGGGTTTCTCTCCCCTTTTCTGTTTTTCCTATTTTTATGGTGATTTTCACCCCTATAACCCTTAAACAGTCAAATTTTTAACTTCCATGTGTTTTTGGCCTTATTGCGCAGGTGCCAGACATCAGCCGTAGCTGAGACGACAAATTTTTCCAAAATCTACCGCTGAGAGAGCCAAATCTTCAGGTCACACTTATTGGCCCAAAAAGTGTGACCTGAGCCTCAGGATGCACTTTTCTACCCCAACCCTGTGACCTGGACTGAAAACAGGTCAGAACCTGCGACCTGCCATTTTTCTGCAAAATTTTCAGCACTTTTTCTGGGTTTGTCTGAAGCTTCTGTTAGGGTTTTCCAGCCTCTGTCTCTGCCCGTTTGGACATGTTTTTTGATTTTATTCACTCAAATAAGAGGGAATATTTCCCCTTAGGGCTCTAGCACCCTCCACTTTTTGTGGACGAGTCTTTACTGTTTTAGAAGTCTGAATTTCCAGAGTTTCAGCCTTCTTTTTCTCTGATCTGATACCTCCTTTTTAGATCCCTTTAGATCAGCTCTTCTCCCTCTCAAAAACACCTCATATCGTTTTGTTTGGGCTCATTTCTAAGGCCACTGCCTTCTCTCTTCTATTTTTAGCTGATCCCCTCCTTTTTAGCAACAACCTTGCCTCTGCTTATTTTCTGTTCTCTGCACCACTTTTCAGTAAATTTATCCTTTAGATCCCAGTCCCCCCGGACCTTCGATATATTGGCCTCTTTCCAGCATGCTTTGTCTAGTTTTTTCCCTCTTATAGACTAGTTTTGAGAAACCCGCCTTCTTGGGTTAGATTGCTGCATTTTTTGTTGTTAATTTTCTATCCTTTTAGTCTTCTTTACTGCAAATTTCTTTTCCGTTACGCAGCACACTCTTTCTTTTACTCTCAAAACATCTGGGTTTAAACAATTAAAATTAACGCATGCCACACACTAACCCTAAGTGAATAAGCACTTGGTTAACACCACCTGGAAAAGAATTTAAAATCAATTGTCACTGCACCTTTCTGCCCTTGACCTCACTTGATTTTGTCCCTCCCTGCCCTTGTCAGTTTTCTTCTTCCCTTCATCATTGCCCCCCCAAGGCGCCTCTCCCGGAGACTTCTTGGCCTTCATCCTTAGTTTCTGCTTGGTCAACTTCCTCCTTCCCATTGTCATCAAGTAAGTATTTCCCCGAGTCTGCACTCTGACTCCTCTGATTGTTCGGGTTCTCCCCCTCCTGGTTCCCCCCCTGTCACTTTCACCATGTCTACTTCACAACCTACCACCAGCAGTAACCCCAGTACTATTGTTGGGTCTATCTCCAGTGGAACCACCTCGGGACCTACCTCGACTACCCCATTACTCCCTTATATGGCCGGCCTTAGTCTCCCCGACTTCAATCAGCTGATTAATGATCCTATCTGCCACGATGTTAGTTTGCCTGCTATTCCAACCAAGCTCCCCTCCGACATTCCCAAGTTCGAAGGCATTGCTAGTGAGGATCCCTCCAACCATATCCGATCCTTCCATATGTGGTGTTCCTCCAATTCCATTACTGATGACTTTATTCGTCTTCGGTTTTTCCAACGCATGCTTACAGGTGAAGCTTCTAAATGGTATGTTGAACATGCCACCTCCTCCCATACCACTTTTGCGACCATTGCCCAAGCCTTTTTATCTTATTTCCAGCTCCCTCTCCGATACGACACTCGTACCAATATTTTAACCTCCTTCCGTCAATCCTCCTCAACCCGCCTTTCCACTCATGTCTAGGAATGGCGGCGCAGAAGAAGCTTATGTCGAGCTCCCCCCTTTGAAGATCGGGTTTACATGGACTGGTTCCTTCGCTCTCTCTTACCTCCCATTGGAAAATATGTCGCATCCTATTTTCCCTAAACTGAAGAAACTGCCCTCCAAATTGCCTTGAAGTATGACCTTATCTAAGCCAAATCTCGTTATGTTTATACTATCCTTCTTGACCTTCCCAAACCTGGTGGTCCTAATTCCTCGGGGGCATATAATTCTATCGGCGGTATCGTTCGAGCCCTATCACATTCCTCTGCCCAACCTCCTCCGGGCCATGGTTTTCCTCTAGGGGCCAGCCCCTCTGGCATTTTTTCCCCTCTAGGCAACATGTATTCAGGCTACGACATGCCTCCTCCTTTTTCCAACCCCCCTGCTTACCTTACTGCTGCCCACCCTACTCCTTATCCATATCTGCAACTTGGTGTCCCAGCTCCTCCAGCATTTGGACCTCCCACTCCCTTGCCTTCTCCACCCCCACCACCACACTTACTACCCCCTCCAGGGCAAATATTTGTACATTAGGGGGCACCTAATTTTCCTCCTTCTCAAAGAAGGAGAAGAGGCAATCCATCCGCTTCTGGTAATCATGGACCCAATCCTTCCAATATCGACTCTACCACTGCCAACTAGCCACAGGGCTGTCAGCCCAAGCCAGATAGGCCACTTTGCACCAATAAGCCCTGTTCATGTTGTGGTGTTTATGGTCACTACACTCACGATTGTCCCTTATTACTACAAATGAGGAAACTTTGGGATTCTAAGGCCACCATACCGGGACAACACTCCTCCCCTACTACCCCTCCCACCCCCGTTACTTCTCAACCTGATGTGCTTACCTATCCTTTCCCGTAACAAGGATTCGTGGCCACTCAACCACCTCACGCCCCGGTAACCACTCAAACTTCCCCTTCTGGTTCCTCTGATTACCAGATTCTCATGATGGTTTCTAACCCACCTCTCACTCTCGACGTCAACCTTCAAATTTGGTCCCGTCAGTATTCCACACCTCCTGTTCCATCTGTCTCTGAGTCTCCATCATCAGGTCCTATAGAGCCTCTATCGACACCCAATGGTCCCTTGAAACTCCCTCTGCCCAAAGCTGAGGTTCATCCCAAGCCTCCTAAGGGACCATTACGCCGAAATGTTGCCTCTGGTCGAGCTGCCCATTCATACAGCATAGTAGATGATCTGGCCCAATCTCCTACTGCCATTTCAACACTGAAACTCCTCCAGTCGTGTCCTTCTCAAAAGAGGGCTCTAATATCTGCCGTGGGCGCTGTAGATCATGCTAATGACCAATTGATTGTTTTTGATGCCCGTCAGTCAGACCATCCCCCTCTTCCTCCTTCAGTTTCTTTCCAAATCCCAGTCAACATCCAAAATGCCAATGTTGCTTGGTGTATTATTGATGAGGGGGCATCTACCTACGCAATGTCTGCTTCAGTTTGGAAACAACTCGGATCCCCTAAAATGGACCCTTCCACCATCACCCTTCATGCATGGGATGGCCATGCCTCCCAGCCCATTAGCATATTTCGTAACTATCATATCACCCTTTCCGGCAAGACTATTTGTGTTGACGTTGAAGTTATCGATGTCCCTCTTGACTACAAAATCCCTTTGGGGCATAGTTACACTTATGCCATGTCAGCAGTCCTATCTGCAGTCCACCGCAAGATGTTTTTCCCTCATAATGGTAAGAGTTTCACCATTGACCAGTTAACTTACCATGAACCAAAATCTCAGACCTCCCCTGAGTCCACCATCTCTATTGTCACCAACATGCAAACTGTTGATTCTTTGATTAGTGTTTCCCCTGGCGTCTACAAAGACTCCTCCTTGCATGGAACCTTTTTTCACTCCCCTATCATCTCTGATCCTAACTTGGCGAACATGTGCATGATGCAATCCTCTTGGGCTAACCTTACAGAGCCCACTTTGGCTAGTCAGCAACCTCAACCTCAACCAACTCCTAGCCCTCTGCCCCCATTAGCCACCCTTCTTCCTTCTGAATCTTCTTCTACCGTCACTCCTCATGGGTCGATTTCACCTGAAATCCACCCCCTTGGCACCATTCATCCTGGCCATTTCCATGCTGGTCAGATCCCTTTCCTCGCTCCCCCTCTTGGAGCTTATTCGGTCCCTACCTTGGCCACCCTATCCCTCCCCAACTTGACCTTGGGTATACCCGTCTGGTATCTTGACCCTCCAGCCACCACTCCACTTAGTCAACCTAAACCATATATTACTTTGACCCCAGTTCAACCAATCCCTACGACTTCTCTTGCTACGTTGGTACCTCAGTCACCTCAACAAGAACCACCTCTTGTTACAACCGCTTCGAGTAAAAATGGAAAAGCTCGCAGTGGGGCATCAAAGGAAAAACCTACCACGCCCAAACCTGCCCCTCCTCGGCCTCCTAAGCATCCCATCCAGTGTGCTCTGTGTGATGTTTTTGTTCACTGCTATAGGTTAAACTGCTTGGGTTGTTAGTTTTCGAATATCCCTCTTAGGGCTTTCCAGTGCCCGAGGCAGACAGTAAGATTAGCTATGCTGTTCACAAAGATGGCATGAGAATGTTCATATTAACTCGAAATAACTTGAAGGAATACAATAGAGAATTACCTCTTTGACAATCTTGGAGTCCCTTGGAGAGCGCTATGCAGTGAAGCAAGAGTCCTTCTTCACCGGCTCCAAATCTTAGTCCTGCAATCAGTCAAAGCACCCGCATAATTTCTAACATAACATGTATCCTATAAATTAAATCAATACACAATAAACATCTAGATTATACACATCTAAGCCATTCATATCATACTATGTAAATGTTCGAACAATAATGAAAATATTAAGCATTGAATGGACAAAATGAACACAGTTCTATTGATTTTGAAAGAAGGAGGATTACAACCGTCGGTTGTACCAAGCCCTCCTCAGTCTCCCAATATCTCTTATCTCTCAAGTGAAGAAGTCCAAGTCAACAAGCTCTCTAGGAACCTCTTTGACTCTTGGCCTTCACAATGTATCACTATTCTCTATTCCACAAGTATACAAGAACCTTGAGCAATCCTTCGACCTTCGATTAAGAGCCTTTAGCTCCTTCTTATAGGAGAGGGAGAAGGCCATTGTTACCCTTCTCTTTCCGCTAGTTTGGAATGGAAAAAACTTAGATGTTTCTTTGATCTATATGCTTTTACCTCCTTTGGATTTCAGTCTTCTATGGCAATGACCAATAATGAATTGGTGCTTCTGTAGTTTCCTTTGTGAACTGACTCCTTTGTGAGGGAAATTCAGAGATTCAAATCATTCTCTGTGCTCTTTTCCCAATTCAAACTTAAAACATGGGTAACGCTTCCCTCCAGTGTAAATAGAGCGTTGCCCTAGCCACTAACGCGGCCAATGCACTGATTGCCTATGTTATAATGCTCTTGTTCTGTTCTATATAGGCGTTACCCCTGCAGAAATAGGTTTAATTCAGGTCTTTGTACTTCTTCCATATTTGTCTTCCCATTTGAGTTGATGAGAGTGTATTTTGGCCTGTAACAGATGCCCCCTAAAGTGTGATGTCAGAGACAAAGACGATGGCCGAAATACTTTATAACTTGTAGAGATAGAGAGATTGAAAGACTGAGGAAAACCTAAAACAACAACATATGTCAGAAAATATAGTATTTGCATTGAGTCGGGCATTTCCCATGCTCAGTAGCTTAAACAACATGATTTCTCTAGAATAGAGATATGAAGAATATTTCCACCAATAGGCACAATGTGGAAGTGTCTGCAATAACAGGATCAGGCTGAAGAAGTTGTCTCCATAAACAATATCGCAACTTGGGGAAGGAAACACACCTTTAATGATGTAGCCTTTTCCCCAAGGTCTTGACCATCGATTCACTTAAACTGCATATTTCTCAACATGTGAATGAAGGAGTTGTCATCAAACATGTGAGAAATCATCTGATTACCAGTCAATAATGAAAACTGTTAACAGACGCGAAGGTGGCCACCAATAATGATGATGGTTCCTAAGATGCCCAATACAATCTAGCGAGTGTGAATAAAAGGAGTTGAAGTCGAACACTCATAGAATCATTCGACCAGGAGCCAATGATGAAGACCCCTGATCAAACACAAGACTACCTACCACTGATGTCTGCAAGTATCTGGGTACTGATGTGTTTCTGGATCGACTTCCTAGATAAGGTGTTGAAGTCGATAGGAAGTGATCTATTGAAAGGTAGGCACTGAGGCGTCCTACATCAGTCAACACGAAACGGAAACCAACTGATTTCATTTATGATTTGATATAATGAAGATTAAATGGGGACGTCAGACGACAAATGATTTCTGGCATAATGAGCCGTTTGGTTGATAACAGGAGCAGTAGATAACGAGATATGCTTGAACAATAGAAGGCACTCTAGCAGGGTACTAGGCAGCTGAGGCTTAATGAACACCAAAGAGTGTGTTAGAATTTTACCGGTGCAGGGACACTGAGAAATGAAGGCTAATACTCATAGATGGTAGGGTTCCGCTAGCTGCGAAAGAATTTTCTAGGAAGTGCCATGTTCAAGAATTTTGCTGCCAAATCGACATTTTTTGAAATGTAACAGAGGTAGTATCCGTTTTGTCCAAATTTTTATCCATCTGATTACGTTTAACAAGTCCAGATGAGTAAACTCAGTGAATTTTTCATGTTTAAAGAGTCGGAAAAATGTCAGGAAAGACAACTCTGTGTCCCATATGATTAGGTTTAACGAGTCCAGATGAGCAAACTCGGTGAATTTTTCATGTTTAAAGAGTCTGAAAAATGTCAGGAAAGACAAATCTGTCTGCATCTGATTAAGTTTAATGAGTCCAGATGAGCAAACTCGGTGAATTTTTCATGTTTAGAGAGTCTGAAAAATATCATAAAAGATGACTCCATTGGGGTACCTTTGTCATGTCTTGATAATCGGGCACGGAAAAGGGATAATAGTAAGCCCGAAACAGTTCATTTTCTGTAAGTTCGTCCATCGAATCTGGAAAGGTGAGAAAGCTATGTTCGATAGACGTCTACCTCATTTTGTTATGAGTAGGAGGAGACAGAGTAAACTCAGTACTTTTTGTGAAATTTTAACGAGTCCAACAAAGAAAAACTCGGTACCTCCATGAAATTTTAACGAGTCACGCAGAGAAAACTCGATACCTCCGTGAAATTTTAACGAGTCACACAAAGAAAACTTGGTTACTTTTTCTGTTTAAAGAGCTTTGAAAAAGAGGAAAAGAATGGCTCCTTGTTCTCTGTTTTGGTAGTTTAACGAGCCTGACAAAGGCGACTCCGGATTTTTCTTGTTTTATGAGCGAGAAAAAGATTCCTAAAAAGAATGCTCAGTACTTCTCCATATTTTTAACGAGTCTGAAGAAGAAAACTCTAGGTTTTTCGGATTAAAGAGCAAGAAAAATACCGTAAAAAGAATGCTCGGTATCAACTTCGTGTAAGTTTAACGAGTCCGAAGAAGGGAACTCGAGGTTTTTCGTATTAACGAGCAAGAAAAATACCATAAAAAGAATGCTCGGAATTTCTGGATCTCTTTCTCATCAATAGAAGGATCTATGTCGAGAAATTCGTCATAAGACCAAACAAACACATCGCGGAATTCCTTGAAAAGGGATGTGAAGCACGCAATTTCCTCGGGATTGCAGTCGGCTCCAATATGAATGTTTTCCACGATACCCGTTTTGACCGAGATATCAATGAGCATTGTCTTGGAAAGATTACCCATGTTCCCTTCTGAATCGATAGTGTGAACAGTCGTATCAGAGGAAGGAACTATCTCGGGTTGGTCAAAAGAGGGGATTTCGGCTTTTATCGCCTTCAAATCAATCATCGAAGCGCGATGGTGAAACTCTCCCCAAGGTCGTTCTTCTAATGACATGATCTCTCGAATAGCTTCGTCTATAGGCTAGACTTCATTGAGGAGATCCTTAGAGAGAACTGTGATGGGAGGGAGGTTTGTACCTACAGTCGAAACTGTATTAGTGGACGGTTCAGATGCTATTTGGATGGCTTGATAAGCCAACTCGGCTGGCGAAAGCGGCATCTGATCTCCATAGGAATCGATTTCTAAAGGTGCCGAGATGATCCATGGGTCGATAGAGCCATCGGAAAAGGTGGATATCATTGCAACCGTGTTTGGGATCTGTGGCGACAGTAGAGGAAAACAACCTAGTAGGGAAGATGCCTTCAGAAGACTGGTACCGATACTGACATAAGAGTCAGGGACACCTCCTATTAGGGGTACAGTGCTACTTGGTAAAGTGGCATAATCAGGGGTGCAGAAGGATAGCTGATCGACCGTGACTATTTTCCCATCCAATGGAAATAGGATGAGTCGGAAGACCGAAGACACGATGGCAGTCATAGCATAAGACCAATTGCGACCAAGCAATAGATTATAGTCGAGATGGCGCTCGACGACTTCAACGTCCACATTTACCATTTTGCCACCCAGGGTGACGGGAAAGATAGAAAGGTATCATTTTGGGAGGAAATTGTGGCCATCGAAATCTTTGAGGGAATTTGATGGCGGGGTTAGAGTAGGAGAACCTAAATTGAGCCAGCAAGCTTGTGACATAACGCAGGTCGAAGCACCTTCGTCTATGACAGTGCGATGGATTGGCCTCCCTTTCGACACCACTTGCACCTGAAATGCAAGTTGGTGTGAGAGGCGAGGTTTAGCCTTTTCCATATCAAAGATGGCTATCATAGAATCCTGGGGTCTATTCCACCAATGGCCGAAAGCAAGGCTTTCCTTTGTGCTGGACAGGTTTGTAAAACTTCAAGAGCAGACATGGCCGACGGTGCCTGCGCCAAATCTTCTACAATATTGTAGTTTTGGGTTGCACATGCAGAGGTGTTATGAGTCGTGCGTCGAAGTGTCCCTTTGGGGGGACGAATTACGTGGTCAGCATTAGGCCGTTCGATATGCAAATCGTTTGGTGGCGGTGCGTTCGAACTAGTACCAGGTTCTTGAGCCTCAAAGGTAGGATTTCCATAAAGCTTAGCTCGCGTTTGAAGGTCAACACTCTCAATGCCATAAATGGCAGATGGTCCTTCGCCGGAAGGATGCGAACCGCCATTGCCCCGTTGATGGGGTTGTGGCGGATTTTCAACCTTGTGTTGATGTTGCTTCTATTGATTAGGGAAAGGATTATAAAGAACGACAGGTGTTCGCCCAGAATCCTTGTTTGCAATAAAATCTGTGCATTCCTGCAGCCGAGGACATTTGTAGGTCAAGTGGTCCTCCGCACAGATATTGCAAGGAAATTTCATGGGTTTATCCTTCCCTTTGTCATTTCTGGCAGCATTTTTTTGATTAGGGTTATTATGATTATCCGACTGCTCTTCCAAAGAAGACGTCTTTTTCTTGTTCTTCTTATTTTTCCTGCTAGGTTTTTGTGAGGTTTGCACCGAATTTACCTCAGCGGGAGGAAGAGGAGTCGTTTGGTGGGGGGCGGTGGCAGCCGAGGATGGCTGGGAGGTTTGCCCCCGAGACTGTTTGGTGGCTACACCAGAGATCACACGAACGAGACCGTCGGCATGAGCTCCGATTTTCTGAGTAGCCGGAGGATTTGGGTTACCAGGGGCATGGGGGAGTAGATCGTAAAGCGTGCCAGATTGTGAATAGATTAAATCCAGGTGTTGGGCACGACGAATACATTGATCTTCTATCACCGCACCAGAAAGGCCAATGTCTTTAAATATGTGGGGTAAAAGAGACTTACAAAACCAATTGGCCAAGAGATGGTCCGGTATTGGCGCTTTGACAAGCCTCCTCCTACGTCTCCATTCATGAATATGATCGAAGATGTGGGTGGTGGTGTCTTGACACAGCAAGGTTAACAATTCTATTCCGGTTTCCACTCGAATTGGTAGTTGGAAGTTCTTTAAGAACTCCTTCGCTAAAGCGCCAAACGTATTGATGGCGGCGCGTGGAAATTCAATGTACCACTTGGCGGCATTGCCTGTAAGGGTGCGAGGAAACAATCGAAGCCGGACACTATCATCTACCATGGAATTGGATATGGACCATAAATGAAAGGTAGTGATGTGTGCGGCCGGGTCGTCCCCATGTTTCCCATCGAACTTCGGGATGTCAGAAGGAATCTTATGCGGAACTGGAGGCCAAAGCGGGTTGTGGTTAATGGGGTCGTTCGTCAGTTTATGGATATCAGGTATGTCCAAAGCTGCCAAGAATGGAAACTGTGGATTTTCCCCCGAATCTAACCAAGGTAGTATGGGCTGACTACTTAGACCATAGGGTCCCCCCATCAACGTGTTACCAGGGGGGTAAGTGGGACTTTGATAAAAACCTCCCATAGGTGGAGGAGTAGGAACATACGGTTGCTATCCATAGGGCATAGTGTATTGTGGGGCAAACAGTTGGTTGCCCCTAGTATAAAATTTCCCTCCCATTCTAGATGGAGGTTGGGGTTGGTTAGTCCAAATGGATGCAATAGAGTTTCCCGGAGGCATACTAGTACTTGCATAATTTGGCAACGGTATAGATCCTACACATATGTTTGAACCACTTAAGGGGATAGTATTTAAAATGGGTTGTCCCATTTGTCCTGAGGATTGCAAGGGAAGTGATATGTTCCCTGCTACCTGTGTGCTGATAACACTGCCCCCTGGTATAGTGGCTAGGGGGTTTTGAACTCAACAGAGGGTTCTAGCAGAAAGGGTTGCTAAAGGGCACCGAAGTAGTCATGCTCGCGGAAGGAGCTACCGTGGGTCCCAACGTGGTCACGGTAGGAGTAGATGCCGAAGGGTTCGGTAAACTACTGACAGTTGTGTTGACCATAGCGTTGGGGGTAGGTATATGTTGACTGCTGGGGTTACCCAGTAATGGCATAGAACTGACCACCGGCGGGGAGGATGGTGGCGAACCAGGGATGGTTGCCATTGGTATCGACCCTGTGGATGCCGGTGGTGAAATAGATGTTGGTGCGGCCGTAGACATATCTCGACATGGTGGAATCTGCACTATCACAGGCCCTAACGGATCATTGAGCAGAGGATTGTAATTAGGTACAACCCCTTCAGTGAAAGGGTCCTCCGGAAATTCTAGCTGATAAGGGTCTATGTGATAATCAAGATTAGTCAGAGGATACTGCTCTTCCGTAGAAGGCCTGGGTTCACCAAGGTTCAGTTCTTCCTCAAGAGTGAGAGGAGGTAGACCTTGCTGTCGTCGAGACAGACGGCGTGGGTCAGGGGACGCCACGGTGACCGGTTTAATTTTAACAAATTTTATTAAATTTTGATGTATTATAAAGTATCAAATGACAGTGACCACACACCTAACAAAAATAAAAAGGACTCTCTAAAATCAATCAGAAAGAAGCCAGAATAGGGTGCCCTGTCTGAGTACTATCGTTCACTGGTGATGAAATCAAGTATCACAATAGTATACAGAGAGGATTGGTTGAAAGTACAGTTACGGTCACTCTAGAGCTTTGCCCGAACCTCAGACGATAGGTGTAAGCACTCTCGTGAAGACGAGTACCCTCCTAAAGACCAAAGACAGAGTGGGTCCGTCTGTTTCAGGTACCAGGACAGCTCGTCCCAGTCACCTTGTGTAAGTCCCTAAAAGTATGGCGACTAAGGATACCTCAAATCACAGACATCATCAGGGGGGTCCACGGTCAAGGAAAGTGTGCTATATGGGCAGAATATCTAGATCCCCGATCTAGTTTCGACATCCCCGAAGGGAACCCCAATATATAACACACCCACAGGATGCAGTCAAAGGCAGGCTACCTTCTAGTGCACCCAAGTGTTGTCTCGAGCTGAGTTCCGGTAAAGGAACGGTCCCGATAATATGAGTGCAGCAGGATTTCACTCGTTAATGACTCTAGTTTTCAAGTTTTGAGATCTTGGATAGTTTTCTCACTTTCCAAACCCAAGATCCTATCCTGAACTACTGTTTGTGTGAGCTCAAAAAAGATTAATTAGATTGATTTTATTATCGCTTTATTTTTAGTGTACTTTATTATTAGTCTTGCGGAGGGGGAGTGGACGTATGAAGTATAGTGAGACTCTGACTCAAGAAACCATGCAAAACATGCTCTAAATATTAAATTCAATGAAGAGTGTTTCTACAGGGAGAGGTTTCTTTTTCAACATGCATTCACCAACATGTAAATAACACAGCTCAACTTTTAAAGAGTCAGACTTCTATCTACCTCTTTCAATAGTCTATGAACTAAAACTTTCATAATAAACTCAGCTAGATGCAGAAAAATAATAAAAAAAAATTCTCTTAAAAAGTAAATTCTTTGAACACTAATTAAACAAGAGAAACAAATAAAAATTCCAGCTTAGCAGACAAGCACAGGGATTCAGTTAGTGAAAGGTACTGATGGCCATAAAACTCTACAGCTAAAACACGGTCACAGCAGTGAACAACAAGGTTTTTGGCTGAGTAACGCTCTGTCTGTGAGAAAATACAGTGTTATAACACATTGTATTTAAGCATAGACCGCGTTATAACGCATTGGATAACCTGAAGAGGTCGTGTTAACCAGGGAAAAGCTCTTCAGTTGGCCAAACAGGAACAGGATTGAACTCTGCGAGCGTTTGGTATGTCTACTGGGCATCAAAAATGGTCGGAAGGATCTGTGAATAGAGGAGAGAAGAAAGGAAGGAAGAAATAGTCCGGAAACTATGGTGAAAATCCCTAGCGGAGTCGCCAATTCTGCTATAGGGTAAACTGCTTGGGTTGTTAGTTTTCGAATATCCCTCTCAGGGCTTTCCGGTGCCCGAGGCAGACAGTAAGATTAGCTATGCTATTCACAAAGATGGCATGAGCATGTTCATATTAACTCGAAATAAATTGAAGGAATACGATAGAGAATTACCTCTTTGACAGTCTTGGAGTCCCTTGGAAAGCGTTACGCAGCGAAGCAAGAGTCCTTCTTCACCGGCTCCAAATCTTAGTCCTGCAATCAGTCAAAGCACCCGCGTAATTTCTAACAAAACATGTATCCTATCAATTAAATCAATACACAATAAACATCTAGATTATACACATCTGAGCCATTCATATCATACTATGTAAATTTTCAAACAATAATGACAATATTAAGCATTGAATGGAAAAAATGAACACAGTTCTATTGATTTTGAAAGAAGGAGGATTACAACCGTCGGTTGTACCAAGCCCTCCTCAGTCTCCCAATCTCTCTTATCTCTCAAGTGAAGAAGTCAAAGTCAACAAGCTCTCTAGGAACCTCTTTGACTCTTGGCCTTCACAATGTATCACTATTCTCTATTCCACAAGTATACAAGAACCTTGAGCAATCCTTCGACCTTCAATTAAGAGCCTTCAACTCCTTCTTATAGGAGAGGGAGAAGGCCATTGTTGCCCTTCTCTTTCCACTAGTTTGGAATGGAAAAAAATTAGATGTTTCTTTGATCTCTATGCTTTTTCCTCCTTTGGAGTTCAATCTTCTATGGAAATGACCAATAATGAACTGGTGCTTCTGCAGTTTCCTTTGTGAACTGACTCCTTTGTGAGGGAAAGTCATATATTCAAATCATTCTCCGTGCTCTTTTCCCAATTTAAACTTAAAACATGGGTAACACTTCCCTCCAGTGTAAACAGAGCATTTCCCTAGCCACTAACGCGGCCAATGCACTGATTTCCTGCGTTATAACGCTCTTGTTCTGTTCTATATAGGCATTACCCTGGCAGAAATAGGTTTAATTCAGGTCTTTGTACTTCTTCCATATTTGTCTTCCCCTCTGAGTTGATGAGGAGGTATTTTGACCTGTAACAGTCACGCCACTCATTCCTGCCCTCAATTACCACCTCTCAAGACCATGGTTAATGAAACGTTTCCAGATTTATACCTCCCAGAAGTCCATGTCACCATACCAGATTATACCCTTAAACTTAAGAATTTGCGCACCAATCACCCTTGTTCTATGTGCAATTTCCATGGCCACTATACCCACATTTTCCCCCTCCTTCATGAGTATCGTGCCTCTTTAGCCACATACTGCCAATTTGAAGCCACCCCCACCCGTAATCCTTCTTACCTCATACAGGACCACCTGTCTACCACGATTACCATTCCTCCTCCTAATACCGAAATAACCAAAACTTCAACTACCATTTCCTACCTTTCCTCATCACCGTGATTCTCAGATACCAACCCCTTAGTACCTTCCCCCGATGCCTCGCCTGATCATTCAACTGCTCACTCTTTCACCTCACATAACATCATACCTGTGAGCCCTTCCCTTCACAATCAAGCGTCTCATCCCTCTACCTCCTCAGGTCAACCTCTTCCATCCTTTTCCCATCTTCCAGTCTAATGAAGACATCATGGAAGCCATGACCAACCCTGATTTTACATGGGATGATATGCACCATCATGAATATTTCCTCCCACATCAAACCCATGACCAATATGCCCTCGAATCCAAAGACTTCATTCCTGATAAAGTTTATTGGTTCAAAAATACCATCCCTGCACCTGATGCTTTCGAAGAAGGAAATATGGCTAATATCTCTCCCACCATCAAAATAAACATTTATGTCAAGCCAAGTATTGAAGAACATATCACCATGGGAGCCCAATGCACTCCAGAAGAAATTGAAGCCTACACGAAACTCTTCAAAGAATTCCATGATGTTTTCGCCTGGTCATACTCAGAAATGCCTGAACTCGATCCTACCATTGTCGAACATCACATCGACACATGGCCTGATGCCATTCCATTTCGTCAAAAGTTGAGACCCATCCATCCTTCTAGACATGAAGCCATCAAAGTTGAAATTGACAAGCTCTGACAGGCTAGTTTCATTTAGCCCCTTGAATATACCACTTGGGTGTCTAACCCAGTTCCCATCCTCAAAAAACAAGGCACCATTCATGTTTGCACCGACTTTCATGATTTGAATAAAGCTTGTCCCAAAGACAACTTCCCCACACCATTCATTGACCAAATCATCGATGAGTGTGCGGGGCATGAGATTCTCTCCTTTATGGATGGCTTCTCCGGATACAACCAAATTGTTATCCGTCGTGTTGATCAACTTAAAACCGCGTTCATTAGTCCGTGGGGCACTTTTTCATATCGAGTCATGCCTTTTGGCCTTAAAAACGTCGGCGCCACTTTTCAATGAGCCATGTATTATTGCTTCCATGACTTAGCCCATATTATCCTTGCCTATTTAGATGACCTTACCGCATGTTCTAAACATTGGGCGCAACACCTTCATGACTTGCATACCATTTTTCTCCGATGCCGCAAGTATAACATTCGCCTTAACCCTTTGAAATGTGTCTTTTGTGTAACCGCTAGTCGTCTCCTCGGCTTCATCGTGTCTAAAGACGGGATAACTCTCGACCCTTTGAAGGTTCAAGCCATTCTTCAACTTCCTCTGCCTCGTACCTTACGCCAGCTACAAAGTCTCCAAGGCAAAGCTAATTTTCTTCGCCGATTCGTTCCTAACTACACCACTACTACACATGGCTTCCTTAGACTTCTTCGCTCTCACACTAATTTTGTCTAGGATACATACGCTCAAGATTCTTTTGATGCCCTCAAGCATGCTCTCACATCCGCTCCCTTGATCCGCCCCCCTGAATTTGACCGAGATTTCATTCTATACATCTCTACTTCCACATATTCAGTTGTTGGTGTCCTTATCCAGGAGGATGATAATGATGTTGAACATGTGATCTATTATGTCAGTAAGAACCTTGTCGGTCCACCTGTGTCCTACTCACATGAAGAAAAATTATCACTAGCTGTCGTCTTCTCGGTCCAAAAATTGCGTCATTATATCCTCTTTCATTCCACCAAGGTTGTGACTGATTCCAACCCCGTGGCTTTCCTATTGAGTCCCTGCATCCTCAATGGAAAGTACGCCCGTTGGGTCGTTATTCTCCAAGAATTCAACCTTGAATTTTTCACCCCAAAAAGTAAGAAACGTTTAGTCCTAGCTGAACTCATTTCTGATTTGCCTACTCGGACGCAAGATACTCCAATTAATGACGCTCTTCCTGATGAACATTTGTTTTCCATCACCACCGACGATCCTTGGTACGGTGACATCCTTACTTACTTGCGAACCCAAAATTTTTCCCTTCACCTTGATCGTGATGCTCGACGACGTATCCGACACCAAGCCTCTCTCTACCTTCTAATCAGCGATGACCTTTATCTTTGTGGCGTAGATACTGTCCTTCGTCGTTGCCTCACCCACGCTGAAGCCAAGAAAGTCCTAAATGCCTATCATAGTGGCGCTTGTGGTGGTCACCTCTCTGGCCTCGCCACCGCCCAAAAAATCATGCGTGCTGGGTATTTTTGGCCTTCTCTCTTCAGTGATTTCACTGAAGCAGTCAAAAACTGTTCTAATTGCCACCATTTCTCCCCCAAGGCACGAGCTCCTTCCTCTCCTCTCCATCCTTGTTGGCAATATGATGCAGAGTGTTGTCCTTGATGGCAACCCACTGAATGAAGATGAAGATATGAGATTGTTGGCATGTGCTGTCCTTGATGGCAATCCACCTGATGAAGTTATTCTTGACCTGATGGACTTGGTAAATGATGTAAATATGATGTGAAATGATTTTAGTTAGCAATATGATGTCTGATGTGAAATGATGTTAGTTAGCAATATGATGTTGAGTGTTGTCATTGAATGGCAACCCACTTGATGAAGAAGATGGCAACTTACTTGATGAAGTTGTGCTTGATAGAATATGTTCTTGATGAAGTAAATCGGATGTATCTACAGAGAGTACAGAAGGTAATGAAGAAAGGAATTCAATATGTGCTAGATCTATGATGAAAAGAGTATGTCTCAAGGCATACGCGGATTTGCCTAGGAGAAGTCGCGTATGCACGCGGTAAAGTACGTGCCAAGTCGCGTATGGGAAAAAACGCTCATAAAGTGCAAAACCAGGGGTAACCACCATGGTATTGACCCATTGTATTGGGTAATGATTCGTCTAAATGACCCCGTCCAGGAATACCATCGGAAGTAATGTAGTTTTGGGCTCATGGTATTGTTTTGGCTCGTGGTATTGAAAAAGGGGCTCATGGTATTGAAAAAGGGTAAACCTATATAAAGAGAAGAAATTTATTGTGCAAATCATGAGTGTGGGTGAAAGATGTCTGAGCTTGAATGACTACTTCACTCTGAAGTATATCTGAATGTAAAGGGTTGCAATTGAATGATAGATCTGAATGCATGATGCACCAATGATGAAGAAGGGTATCTAGATTTGGACTGTACTTGTATTTGCTAGATCTGTTTATGGAATGATTAGATCTAAGATGAGGCGAACATCTGTCTGAAGTAAAGGGTAAAATCTGAAGTGATGTATCTGTTGTGAAGAATTGCAATGAAATAAAAGTCTGAAGAACCATACGCTAGTTCGCCAAAGAGGAAGCGCGTATATGCGTGGCTTAGCTGAAGAGAAAGCGTGTATGCGCAATGAAATTGGATCTGTAATATGTACAGAAGTATATGCTAGTTTATGTGAACGGAAGCGCGTATATACGCGACATCAGTGAAAGGAAAGCGCGTATGAAAACTAGGGTTTGCTGAAGTCTGTGGTAAGAAATTTCTGATCTGTTCTGCTGGTTTACTGATATCTGTCAGTGAGTTATATGTATCTGTTTCATGGTTGGTAATACTTAAGTATGGAGTGGGTCCGGTCTGAAAATATAATGAAACGTGGTCTGCAAGTGGTGTCCTAAAGGAAGCTTTGGATCCAGTGTGAAAATTGATGAAACGTGGTCCATAGAGGTGCTGAGGGTTGTAGCCTTTAGTCAGGGGGTTGTAGCTCCCTTCCAGGTGAGGCTGGTAAGCGAGAGCAGGGGGTCGTAGCACCCTTCCAGGAGAGGCTGGTAAACGAGTTAGGGGGTTGGAGCTCCCTTCCAGGAGAGGCTAGTAAATGAGCGCAGGTGGGTGCCTGCGTGCTGGTAGAGTCTGCACCAGCACATATGTTGTAAGATGTTTTCTCTATAATAAAATATTGAAGGCTGAGCAACTGCAGCGGTGGTTTTCTCCTGTCTTGGGTTTCCACCTAAAAATCCTGGTGTTCATGTGTGATGCTTATGTGTGATGGTTTATTCTGTTCTTACTGCACATGTTTACTATTTATAGAACATCTAATGAATGAATGATGGAATGATATATCTGAAGAGCTAATGGCATATTTAGATCTATGTGTATATGCGAGTTTTATGAAGGATATCCGCGTGTATACGCTAGTTGGCTTCAGCAAAGTAGCGTATGGGTTTTAGAGCATGAAAAAGTAAAAAGTTTTGAATATGCAGTAAATACTGATTCACGCCCCCCTCTCAGTATTTTTCCCAACAATTGGTATCAGAGGAGGTTCTTCTGCAGAAGCTTGATCGCTTGAAGGAGATCCGTCGCAATGGGAAGTCAAGAAGGAGTAATGTCTATAAAGCCACCTCTATTCAATGGAAGCAATCTGATATTATGGAAGGTACGAACAAAAGCATATCTGCAAAGTCTTGGTGCAGATGTATGGGCAATCGTGGAAGAAGGTTATCAATATCCGACAAGTATTCCTACTGATGTAGCTGAAAGGAAGAAGTATGAAATCAATGCCAAAGTAGTGAATGTCTTATTAGGAAGCATGTCTGAATCAGAATTTGCTAAAGTGATGCAGCTACATTCAGCAAAAGAAATATGGAACAAAATCATTCTGAGCTATGAAGGAGATACAAAGGTAAAAAGTTCAAAACTCCAAACTCTTAGAATTGAATATAAAAATTTGAAGATCAATAGTGATGAAAGTATTGCCAGTTTCTTTCTTCATCTAGATGATATTGTAAATCAGATGAGAAATTTGGGTGAAACCATAACTGATACTACTCTGGTAGAAAAAGTCTTAAGATCCTTGACTTCAAGATTTGACTCTAAAGTTTCAGCTATTGAAGAAAGGCAAGATCTGCAAACTCTTACTATTGTTCAATTACATGGTATTTTGACTGCTTTTGAAATGAGACAAGGAGGTCCTTCTCAAATCAAAGAAGATGCTTTTAAGGTGTCTACAAAAGGAAAGGAAAAGGAAGTTGTCAAAGAAACCAGCTATATATCCGAAGAAGAAGAATCGAATTTTGTGAGAAAACTCCAACTAGGTACTAGAAGATTCAAAGGTAAGCTTCCCTTCAAATGTTTTGAATGTGGAAAAGTTGGTCACTATGCTGCTAAATGTCCTTATAGAGAAAAACATGGTAAAGGGAAGAAATTTGAAAAAAGAAAGAGTTATTATGCAAATGAAGATGATGATGAAGTGTCCAGTGAAGATGAAGAAGATTCTAACTATGATCTGAAAGTGCTCATGGAAAAGAAGCAAAAGAAGAAGGCTACTCGAAACAAGAAGATATCTCAGAAAACATGTATAGCAGAAATTGAAGAAGATGAATCAGATAGTGATTGGGGTCCTTTGAATGATTTTCGTTGTGCAAACAATAGTGAAGATAGTGAAAGTAAAGTTGTGGATCTAGAAGAAGCTCTCAAGGTTACAGTTTAAGAACTAAAAAGTTCATCTAAGACGCAAGAATCTATCAACAAAGAGATGATCTCTCAAATGGAAAAACAAATAGAAATGCTGAATGGACAGGTGGACAAGTATCAAAGGTTTCATACTTATGCATCCAATCGAATTAAAGAACTAGAAGCAGAAATCAACGATCTAAATGTAGACCTCGAAAAATCAAGCAAGAAGAATGAAGGACTTGAAGCTGCAATCATCTCTCTACAAACAGATCTTGAAGCATCAAGTAAGAGGAATGAGGAACCTCTACAAACATTTGAAAAGGAAGGCCTTGAAGCAGAAATCATCTTTCTCAAAGAAGATCTGGAAAAATCAAATAAGAAGAATGAAGAGCTGCAACAAACATGTGAAGAAAACGAAAATTGGTTGAAAGAAGAGATTCTAAATCTGAAGGATCAAGTAGAAGATGGAAGAAGGAAATAAGAAAGCATGACAAAGCAATGTCAAGCCTTGGAGGTTGAGGTAAACATTCTCAAAGGTAAATTAGAAGAAAAGGTTAAACTTTTGAGGTTTCAAGATAGTACTAATATTTTGGACAATATTCTGAGTAATCAAAGGTCTCCTGCTATCAAACTTGGTCTTGGTTTCCATGAAACTATTAAAGGAGAATCTGGCTCACAAGGAATTTGACTAATAGGTCGGAGGATGTGGCACCACGTTCTTGACATAAAGAAACAAAGGTCAACCAACAATGATGAAATCTCCAAAATCGATCGTGAAGTTGGAATGCTTTAAATGTCATAATTATGGGCATGTTGCGGCAAATTGCGGAAGCAGACTTTTCGGTCTCAATCAAACGGTTCCTGCATAGAAGGTACTGCGGTTTCTTCAAGGGATACTGTTTTTCATGTAACAAGTATGGACATAAAGCAGCTGATTGTAAAAGGAGGAAGATTAGAAATACTCACTATGATTCTTATGCTTATTTTTCTGGACATATGAGATGTTATTCTTGTAACAATTATGGACATGTAGAAAAGGAATGCAGGTTCAATAGATATGAGAAATTAGATAAATTCCAGCACACAAATAGAAAGATCAAACAAATCTGGAAAAAGATGGAGGACCGATCAGAAACGTAGGGAATATTGACCCTACTGCAGTCATCCGCTTCTGAAGCTTACTTCTCTGATTGACTGCAGTAGTGATGTGGGATACTTTATGAGACTTAGTAATGTATCGTCACAGGGGGAGCAATGTATGATGTCTCTCATGATTTATTTGATTATTCTGGTTATATGTATTTCTGACAGAGCATCTGATATGAAGAAGACAGGTACAAGAAGTACAAGTTCAAGGGGAGATGAAGGAATGTCAAAAAATTTCTATGCTTCACTTTCCATACGCGGGTTCTATTAACAAAAGTCACGTATACAAGTTCAACGGAGACAATATACGATTAATGTCTGCCCGATGATAGAAGAATTTATGATAGTGGTGAGATCTAGGCAAGGAGGTCTAAGGGGGAGCATCAGTCTGACTGTTAATAACCATATTATTGACTCAACTTCTCAGTTCAAAAATGATTATATGATACTTGATGTCTTATGTTGAAGATTATTGATGAGTCCTATTTGCTTTTTGATGAAGAGTATTCGTTGCTGAGATGAAAGTCTTATAATTCGGAGATAAGGGCAGTTCATGCATATATTGTTGTTGATGACTTGCTGATGAACGTATTCAGGTTGCACAAGTTAAGGAAGAGCATTGGTTCAGGGGGAGCAGTAGGTTGAATACTAATGATTGCATTGTTGACACTATAACTGCTTATTCTTGGTTATTGTGATACTCATGCTTAAATGATGATGCCTTGGTACATGGTTTATTATGATGAGATTTTGAGCCTTGTTTGCTGAAAAGTATCTTTTGTGCTCACACATGGATGAATTGGGAGTCTTATGATTCAGAGATAAGAATAGATCATGGAGAGTTTGTTACTATGGTTGAAATATTTTTCCTACATATGTTACTTCATGTTAAATCTTAAATATCATGGTGATATTGGACCACATGGATGATTGACACATATTTGAAGATGTTGTTTTGGTATGATAATCTCTCTTGGAAAGGGTGTATTGATGCTGCAAAGAATATGAAGGCTTGGTTAATAATGTGCTTATGCTACAACCGTTGGATGACGCTTGAAGACACAACTGCACTGTTCTATCTATCTGTAGTCCAGAGAAGCATTCAAAAGAAGCTGAACACTGCCTTTTTCTCACAGAGGATCAGATCTGGTTAAAATTTAGAAGATGGTATTGGATACGCGGGTTTCCTGAAACACAGTCGCGTATATACGCGAGTTCATACACATAAAACCGCGTATGTCTGATTGCTGACAAATTTCTGTTTGGGGACAACTTTCTTCAGCACAGCTACAGTGTTGTTTAGTATCTCTGGTATCTTTGGTGGTGTTCTAGTTCTTATAATACTGTTTCAATCTCTTATGTTTTAAAGATGCCTTGATGATTGGTTGAAAGTGTTTAGGATGCGCAAAATAAGGGGGAACCTTAGTCATATGGAAAAGATGCTTGGATGCACAGATTCAGGGGGACCATTAGCTTTGCTGAGTATAATGCATTGTTGGCATTATGATGGTTCTGGAATATGTTTTCTTTCTTGAGGTGTTTCTGGTGTTGGTCTTAAAGTTATATTTGTAGTTTGATGAAAAGGTCATGTAGAGATCCATGATGTAAAATTGTAATATTCAGTCATGTAAGGACTTGTCAAATTTGTAAACCACTTGGTTTGGGTAGGCGGGAGTCAATTTTGTAAACCCACTTGGTTGGGTAGCTGAGTCAAATTTTGTAAACTCACTTGATTGAGTAGCTGAGTCAAATGTGTAAACCCACTTGGTTGGGTACTTGAGTCTCATATGTAAATCCACTTGGTTGGATGTTTGATGTAAGTATGGGTCTTTTGGTGATAGGAAGTTCATAGAGTCATGTACTTCATTGAAAAATATGTTTGAAGATTCAGCATGAACTCGGGGGGAGCTTGGTCACTTCAGTATACATCAGATCTGCAGAACGCTTCTTCCACGTGAGGAGAAAAGGGGGAGAGTATGTTGGTTTTGATCCACCCTTTGCCCTTGATGTCAAAGGGGGAGAGTGACATGGTGTTTGAATGAAGTTGAATGAAGAGAAAGAATGGTGTCAAAAATGGGGAATGTGACATGGTATCATTGTATTCTTAATGTACCTATCTGTTGTGGTAACCAAACACCATCGTGGTTGCCATCAAGTCCAAAGGGGGATATTGTTGGCAATATGATGCAGAGTGTTGTCCTTGATGGAAACCCACTGAATGAAGATGAAGACATGATATTGTTGGCATGTGTTGTCCTTGATGAAAATACACCTGATGAAGTTATTCTTGACTTGATGGACTTGGTAAATGATGTAAATCTGATGTGATATGATGTTGGTTAGCAATATGATATCGTGCTTGAAATGATGTTAGTTAGCAACATGATGCTGAGTGTTGTCATTGAATGGCAACCCACTTGATGAAGAAGATGGAAACTTACTTGATGAAGTTGTGCTTGGTAGAATATGTTCTTGATGAAGTAAATATGATGTATCTACAGTGAGTACAGAAGGGAATGAAGAAAGAAATTTCAGCATGTGCTAAATCTATGGTGAAAAGAGTATGTCTCAAGGCATACGCGGATTTGCCTAGGAGAAGTCGCGTATGCACACGGTAAAGTACGTACCAAGTCGCATATGGGAAAAAGCGCTCCTAAAGTGAAAAATCAGGGGTAACCACCATGGTATTGACCCATTGTATTGAGTAATGATTCATCTAAATGACCCCGTCCAGGAATACCATCGGAAGTAATGTAGTTTTGGGCTCATGGTATTGTTTTGGCTCATGGTATTGAAAAAGGGCTCGTGGTATTGAAAAATATAAACCTATATAAGGAGAAGAAATTCATTGTGAAAATCATGAGTGTGGGAACAAGATGTCTGATCTTGAATGAATACTTCTCTCTGAAGTAGATCTGAATGGAAAGGGTTACACTTGAAGATAAATCTGAATGTATGATGCACCAATGATGAAGAAGGGGATCTAGATCTGAAATGCACTTGTATTTGCTAGATCTGTTTATGGAATGACTAGATCTAAGATGAGGCGAACAATAAATACGGAAGTAAAAGGGAGTAAAATCTGAAGTGATGTATCTGTTGTGAAGAATTGCAATGACATAAAAGTATGAAGAACCATACGCTAGTTTGTCGAAGAGGAAGCGCATATATACGCGGCTTAGCTGAAGAGAAAGCATGTATGCACAATAAAATTAGCTCTGTAATATGGACAGAAGTATACGCTGGTTTATGTGAACGAAAGCACGTATATACGCGACATCAGCGAAAGGAAAGCGCGTATGCAAACTAGGGTTTGTTGAAGAGTGCAATAGTAAGAAATTTCTGATCTGTTCTACTGGTTTACTGATATCTGTCAGTGAGTTACATGTATCTGTTTTATGGTTGACTGTGCTTAAAAGTATGGAAAGGGTCTAGTCTGAAAATTGATGAAACGTGGTCCATAGAGGTGCTGAGGGTTGTAGCCTTCAGTCAGGGGGTTGTAGCTCCCTTCCAGGAGAGGCTGGTAAACGAGATCAGGGGGTCGTAGCTCCCTTCCAGAAGAGGCTGGTAAACGAGTCAGGGGGTTGGAGCTCCCTTCCAGGAGAGGCTGGTAAATGAGCGCAGGTGGGTGCCTGCGTGCTGGTCAAGTCTGCGCCAGCACATATGTTGTAAGATGTTTTCTCTATAATAAAATATTGAAGGCTGAGCAACTGCAGTGGTGGTTTTCTCTCGTCTTGGGTTTCCACCTAAAAATCCTGGTGTTCATGTGTGATGCTTATGTGTGATGGTTTATTTTTTTCTTACTGCACATGTTTACTGTTTATAGAACATCTAATGAATGAATGATGGAATGATATATCTAAAGAGCTAATGGCATATTTAGGTCTCTCTGTATACGCGATTTTTATGAAGGATATCTGCATGTATACGCTCGTTGGCTTCAGCAAAGTAGCGTATGGGTTTTAGAGCATGAAAAAGTAAAAAGTTTTGAATATGCAGTAAATACTGATTCACCCCCCCCTCTCAGTATTTTTCCCAACAATCCTATCGTCACAGCTGGTCATTTTGTAAATGGGCCATCGACTTTATGGAATGTCAACCTCCATCTACTGGTAACCACAAATATATCATCGTGGCGGTTGAATACTTCACTAAATGGGCCGAAGCTATGCCTACGTTCAACAATATGGCAGCCAGTGTAGCCCTCTTTTTCTTTAACCATGTCATTGCTCGATTCGGAGTTCCAAAACAGTTAGTCTCGGACCATGGCCGACATTTCGAAGATCAGATTTGGCATGAGCTCTACTCCTTATTGGCTTTTCAACACCAATATTCATCTTCCTATTACCCCCAACGTAATGGCCAAGTTGAAGCGGTCAACAAAATTCTTAATACCATGCTTCAACGAACGATGAATAAACAAAAAACCAATTAGAATCTCATTCTCTTCCATGCTTTGTGGGCTTATCATACTTCTATTAAAACCGCCACCGGTTTCACTCCTTTCCACCTTGTCTTTGGTGAGGAGGAAGTCTTACCAATCGAATGTGAAATCCTTTCCCTTCATTTGGCTTTCAAACTTCTCCCTGATACCCAACCTCTAGAACAATGGCTTATCATGCTTGAGCACGCTTCTGAAGATCGTCGTGTTGTATTACAAACTCTTGAAGCAGCCAAAAAGCACACCAAAGCTCAGTATGACCGAAAAGTGCATCCCCGCACCTTTCATGAAGGTGACCTTGTTCTAGTATATGACCAGGCCCACGATACCCTCGGTCATGGGAAGTTCGACTCATTATGGCTAGGTCCTTATATCATCAGTAAAAATCTTGGGAAGGGGGAAGATCTTTTAGAGGACTTTGAAGGCCACCCCCTTCTTAATCCTCGCAATGCAATCTATCTCAAGAGGTATCACCCTTAGCATTTCCCGCTCGAAATGCATGTTTTACTTTCTTGTAAATAGCCAGCATATGTTTTTTTTCATCAGTCACTACTTCACCAGGACACATGTTGTCCACGAAGTCTTCCTTTCCTCCTTTTTCAAATCGGATTTCCTCACTTAAAACACTTTTCCTTGGGGCACCACTTAGCCTCCATCTTTATTCTTGTCTGTGTCGATTTCCGTTATGAGATACCATTTCATACTCATGTTTTTCGGGTCCCCTTTGGACCTTTCATCATTTAAACATCATCATTAGTCTTTGTCTGGGTACCTTGGATCCAACCCCTTTTTAGCATGTTCGTGATATGTATACTTGGTGGTCCAGTGATGCCACAACATCTATTGGTGATCCCCGGGCATGTGTGAGATGTCTCAACCCTCATGAGGGGGTGGCCCTGCAGGTAGCCCCCCACATGCCCGGATGACTTCATTCCCGCCCTTGATGCAGCTCCTCTCATTTGATGATATCGGCTTCAACCGCTTGCAGCGCCATTTTCAATTCACATGTCTCTATCAGATTTTGAGAGCCCTTCCCCATGTGTAGGGGGAATTTGGGTATATTTGTATCTCATGTACTACCATATTATTGTATAAGTCCTGACGATTATTCCAGGCATCACATGTATGTGGGATTCATCCTATGATTTATCTGGCTCATGTTTCGGCCAGCACATGCTTCATTATTACGTTCCGTGGTTTTCCGGGTGCCTTATTCTTTGTAATTTGTCTCGGCGAGCATAGGTATGCCTCCCCCGCTGCCTTTAGCACAGGTACCACTTCATAAACTAGAGACTTGTTGCACCTATAAGTCTCATCTCCTCAGGGTCTAGTCCTTTAGCACATCAGACAACCTTACATTTCTCTCTCTCACTTCCCTCTCGATATCTAGTGATTGAGTTATTACAACGTACTTCGGTCATACGATTTTCTCCTAACACTCGTACGTTGGGGGGCAATCTGTTACACCATTTTTTGGTCATCTAACCTATTATTATTATATGAACCCAAGTACACCATGTAAGACCAATTTTACCCTAAGTAAAATTGTTTTCACCATATAAAATAACTCATTTGTTTATATTTCCTGGTCATATTTAACCCAAAATAAGGAACTTAATTAAATAAATCCTTATTTATTTAATTATTCCCTAAGAATAAGTTATTTAAATCATTATTTAAATAATATTCTTAGTTAAATTTGACTAAATCATCCATAAATAATTAAATAAACCATTATTTATTTAATTATATTCCCATCACTTCCTAAAATGATAAATAAACCATTTATTTATTTATTATTTATAAATAAAGGAATTTACCCAAGTAAAGAACCCTTTTCCCTCCAACAAATATAATAAAATATTCCTAAAGGGTGCTTCTAGAATTCGATTAATAATATTTTATTCATGCACCGAGTTCTAGACCGCCCCAATATTTTGTTATAAATAGGGGGGTTTTCCCCATTCATTATTCACCTCCATTGCATTAGATCACTCTGGATCTACTCTTGGTCACCATTTTCCATTTTTCTTTGTAAACTCCCATAGAGTTCTATGTTTGTTTTTCTATACCCATAAGAGAGAGAAATGTTAGATCTGAAACACTGAGGACTTTCAAGAACCCATCCCACTGAGGAGAATTGGAAAACACCTTTCTTCTTTTCCTCTCAGGTGCCCCATTCTTGAATATAATACAAAATTCTTTTAAATACATTCTTCTTGTCTTGTCCATTGGATTTATGGAGCCATGTTATATTTTATCTGCTTAATGTATTTTGTTCTTATATCTGAATTTATGCAACAAACTTAAAGATATTTTGCAGCCATATCGATGTTAGGGCTATTTGTTATGCATAGCTAAATTTATATTTTACGACGAAAGAATCATACTAACAAAATGGATAGAAGCCATACCTTGTAGGCAGGCCAATGATTCAGTTATTATAAAATTCATGAAGACTAACATTCTCTCCAGATTTGGCTATCCTACCAAGATCATCACTAATAATGCACCAGCATTTGGATCAAAGAAGATGGTTGAATTCTGTCACAGGTATCAGATAACATTGGGGCATTCCACAGCCTATTACCCTCAAGGTAATGGACTTGCAGAATCCTCAAACAAAATTTTAGTGAACATAATCAAGAAACTGTTGGAGGACAACAAAAAATCTTGGCACACAAAGCTAGTTCATGCACTTTGGGCTGAAAGATTGACTTTGAATAAATCTATTAGTATGTCACCTTTCCAGCTTGTGTATGGTACTGATGATGTTTTTCCAAATAGCCTTGGTGTACCAGTAATGAATTTGATTCAATAGTTTCAAACTAAAGAAAATGACGTGATCAAAAGAATAAATCAGACCATTCATCTTCAGTAAACTAGAGAGGAGGTTTATAACCAAGCATTGCAGAAACAGGACAACATTAAAAATCCTTTTGACAGAAGAACAAAGGCCAGCAATTTCAATATTGGGGAATTTTTTTTGAAGTGGGACTCAAGGAGGGAAGACAAGGGCAAGCAAGGAAAATTTGACAACTTATGGCTTGGCCCTTACTCTATCCATTCAGCTGCCGCTAACAATGCATTTTTCTTGCAGGAGTTGAAGGAAGCAGAATTGTTTGGGGGTCCTGTCAATGGTAGGATGCTTAAGCATTACTTCTCTTGACCTATGCCATGATCCAAAAGCCTTTTTTCTCATTATAAATACTCCACCCATCATTGCATTCAAAGTTATAAAAATTCAAAAATACAAAAACAAAGAAATGGAAGAAAAGAGGGCAGACTATGAAAACAGGAAAGGTATAGCCCCATACCAAAAAATAAAAAATAAAAAAGAAGAGAAACAAATCTGAAAGTGTGCAAGCACAAATGCCACTCTTGAAGAACACACTTCTAGTTAGTCAAACAGCTTAATCTTGACTAATTATCTTTAAATTTTCTGCTGATAGGATAGTGAATTCGATTTTCCAAACTGTTTAATCTTGGCTTATCAGTAGATAGTTTAGAATAGAAATTAAAGGTTGAAACATGCTAAAAATATTAACCTAAAGTTTCAAAGAGAAAATGACTCAAATATATTTCAAATTCTAAGTCAAAAGATTAACAAAAGTGGTTCTCAATAGCTTAAAATCTGAACCAATTAGCAAAGGAAAGATAGCTCAAGTAAGAGTCAAAACTGAGCCGTAGAAAAGAGGAAGGAAATGGTTTGAGATTTCCAATCTCAAACCTTCCATTTTATTTTAAATTTTCTACAAAATAATGTCTATGTGCAACTTGTTTTCATGTCATAGACCAGCATCAAGTTAGACTGTTCAATCCTGACTTGATTGTTTTTAAAAATTTTGTTGTAGAATTTAGAGAAAAAAGTCTGTTGGACAGTTTAATCCCAACAGACGATATATTAGGTAGAGAATCATATGGGCTCAATTGTTTAATCTGAGTCCATGAAGAAATAAGGAGTAGAAATAGATTAGATTTCCTTCTTTCAAAAGAATAAAATGTTGTGAAAGAGTTTACCAATCCAAGTGCACTCTAAAGAAGAAAAAATGTTAGGTCAGTAGGATTGGGTAGGTAGAGAGGTTGTATTGATGAAGTTCCATTGTTAATCCATGAATGCTAATATGTTTTAGGGAAAAATAATATCATCCACAGTAAGAAAGGCATCCCAATGTATAGGGCACTGATTAGCCTCCTAGAGAAAGCAAGTCTGAAGTTCTTGATGCCTTCAAGAAGGCACCATCCCCAAGTGGAGCTACTGTTAGCCAGCTATAAAATTTGTTATATGAAATGCTGGCTAAATTTTTTTTGAAGTATTCAAGGAACAAATTTTAATTCTAAAAAGTGTTACCTCTTGAATACTCTTGAAGGCCTCATGTCTCTGTCCAAATCTTCACTGCTGTGCTCATTTTACACTTAGAAATCATGCTGATTTCAAAGGCAAAATAATGCTACAAACACCATTTTCCCTTTCCTTCCATTCCCAAAACTAACCTCATTTTTATCCCTTTGTTACCCACAAAATCCTTCATTTTCATGTTTTTCCCCTTTTTCCTTTCCACCAAAACCCTTTTGATAAGGTTTAAGACCCTTTCTTTCCCTCATCGAAGCCCTCAAAACCCTTGAAAAGCATTGAAAACTTCATAAAAATGCATATTTTTCTGTTAAGGTTTAAGCCTCCATTGGGCTAACTCCTCAGCATTTCCCCTCCATACACCCTGGTGCTGGAACTAGGCGTTGGCCATCCAAGCGCTTATTGCATCGCCTGAGGCCGATTAGCCCTGCATCCATTAACTCCTCGGGCCATATGGCTTTCCATATGGACCATGGCCCCATAGACGGGTGCCAAGCCGTATTGAAAATTGATATTTCACCCCCGAAGTATAAACCTTCGTTTATATAAATTTGTCGGTTTTTATTATATCCTAAATTTTTCCGCCAGTGCAAAGTTCCAGTCACTCTCCACCATCAATCTGATATACAGATCAACGACACGCAATCTATCGCCCCGGTGGTCCCTGCCAGCCACTCACTATTGCAAAACCAAGTGGAATTCATTGCACTTATTTTGAGAGGAAGGTGGTTTTTTCTATTTTGCAACAATTCCATTAAATGGCTGACACGTGGCTTTGAGTCCTTTTGAAATACTGCCCTCATCGCGTGTTAAAGGTTGGATGTGGAGTGAGCGTGATATCAATGCGGACCATCCGATCTGAGGCCGCTCATCAGATGGTGATCGCGTTCTAAAGAAGCTTGACATATAGGCGAAGGTACGGTGCGGTCATTAAAGGATTCCCACCGTTGATCACTTGGCCGCTCTCATCCAACGACCCATGATCATCCTGATTCCCAATCTTGACTTTCCACCATTTTTTTCCAAAATGAAGGTTTTAAACCTTTTTCTCTGCTTTTATTTTTATTTTTTTCGAATAATATGCCCCCTTCATGTTATCTATTCACCTCTGCTCTCGACCGTCGATCTCTACGCGATCGACGACTCCGATTTAAATTATTCTTCCGCCTTCCCTTTGACTTCTTTTGATCAACCTCGACAATTGGATGATGCCATCCAATGGCCAAGCTCTCTCCACGTGCCTTCTGAAGAAGTAAACCTATATATACAGTATTTTATAATTTTGTTCGTATTTTGCAGGGTTTAAATGGTTTTTCCGCTATACTGAAGAAAATTTCAAAGGCTAAGGGTGACGATCCTCCCTCCTTCGATTCATCACAAGGAATCATTTTCAGGTTTCAAATCCACGTTTCATCAATGATTCATGAGGAATTTATGCCACACAGCCCCTACGCAACCCTACACACCAACAAACACAGTGAATCAGGCATGAATCAAAGAGTATCAGTGTCGAAAGACAAAAGTATACCAGAACAGAAGATTGAAGATAGATCGGTGGGGATTATGTTTAAGATGGTTTTTCAAAATCCTAATCCCAAATTAAACCACAGTTAAAAGAAAAATCATAAAGGTTCATCAAACAGAAAGCCTCCACCACCACATCTGAGGCAAATTGATTCCTCCCAGCTACCACAAAGCCACCTGTGCCTCGAAGCATTCAATCGGAGGGCAAAGTTATTGATCAAGACCAGATATCTGCCTCACAACACAGCCAGACAGTAAAATCTACAAACAACCTTAATGACAAGATATCAGCAGAGTTACTTTGACATCACGTAGAGCCTCAAAGGTCAAATAAGAGCTCCCACCGAGCTTAAATCTTTATGTAAATGATTTAATACAGAGGACACCTATGTAAGATTCTTCATGGAGCCCTAGAAAGGCCGAGAAGCCATTAAGATTGTATTAATTATAATTGGAGATATTTTATCAGATCTCACCTCCTCATTGTTCTATAAATACTACTGGAGAAGATGAGAGAGGGGTTGGTTGATTTGGCTACTGAACATTGAAATGTAATTGAGCTTGAGACTTCTATCTGTAAATAGTGTTCACTAGCTCTTGGAGCTCTGCTTGTAATAGATAATTTAGTTTGGGAGGTGTAGATGACTGCTAAACTAAAGCATTGGAATTAAAGATGTAACTGGTTTGGAGCATCAATACAGGATGATTTATGGGATCCTGGTCTATGTTGATGGTGATGTTTTTCTCATTGTAACTTGTTATTTTGTTTCTGTTTTCACTGTGTTCATCTTCTCTTATAAAGAACAGCATGAATAGATTTAGGACCTATTGTATACCAATACCCTTCTTTGACTGAAAATATTTATCTAAATGTTTTCTTCCAATCTGTGTTATTTGGGAATGATTTAATTCATTTTAAGCATAGGAATGCTAGTGTTCCCTCATCTTATTGTCTTAGCTGAATATTATTCTTAAATTTTATGTTCAGTATTAGTTAATTAGAGATGAACTAAGGAAGATATGGTGTGCCCTGGTCCTATTTTTATCCCCAAAGACTATCTGAATGTTTCCCTTGGAATGTGTTGAAAGCTGGCTAGTTTAGAAGTACTTACCAGATCTTAAACCATTCTTTGTTATCATTTGTGTTTCCCATTTTTTTTAAAAAATTTCTATTGAAAGTGTATCAAAGGCTGGCTAGTTTAAAAGTACTTACCAAATCCTAGTTTACTTTTATGTCTTTCTTAAGTGAATGTCAAAAGCTGGCTAGTTTAAAAGTACTTACCGGATCTTAGGCTGCTCTTTTTTCTTCATCTATTTATTTCCCCTTCTTGTTGTATCATTTCATTCCATAAATCAAACTTTAAAGAGATCCTTAGACATAGATGACTTGCCCCATGGACCACTCTTGCCTCTTGCTATTCCAATTAAACCCTATTATAACTCCATAGCCCAATGGACTAAAACCTGCAGTTATCTATCTTCCTGGCCAAAGCTTATTCTATTTTCTTGCAACTTCTCACCTTTGAAACTCTTCGCATTTATAACTTTCCACCTCAAACAATAATCATGCTCAACAATCCAAAAATAAAAAAAACCCTTGGCCTTCATAACTAGCCTAATATCATTATCCAAAACTTCAAAGACAAATCCATCTTTGCACTTATTGGAGAGATCCCTCTCTGGATTCAGGAGGGCTACATCCTAGAATCCCAAAGTGGTTGAAACAATGTTTCTCCCTGCACTCAGACTTTGCCAATCTTGTTGATTATAGGGAGCTAACAGTTTGTTCGCGATGCATTCCAATCTAGGATATTGTTAGCTATGTGATCAGTTGTTTGGTTTTGATTCCTTCATACATGTGAGAATGTAATATAATAAAATTGTTTGCTTAATATTCTGGCACACAAATATTTTCTAAATAGGTTTGCATCCCTGGTTTCAAATGTTTGGTTTAACTGCGAGACTACTAACTGGGAATCAAGGTAGAAATCCATATGGCGGATGCCTTGGTGGAGGGCCTCGCACATAAGTTCGATAAAAGCGTCATATTTTTCCTGATTGTTGGTTACTGAACCGATGCACATGTCGTTTGAACACAGTGGTGATTGGTCAGGGTGATATATCACCCAGGCAGCTGCATCTAAGTTTTGAGACCATCGCGATGCTTCATCAGCAAATCCCAAATAAGGTTCAAATTGGTGATCCATGGTGATTTTTGAGTGCATTTAGGTTTTTTTGGTCAAAAATATTTTGGTTTTTTGGATTGTGTGTACTCTAACTCTAAGGGATAAAGGCTTTTGGGGCCCTTATGGGTAGAAATTCTTGAGGTAAAGGCCGTTGAAAGGGTTAGTGAGTTAGGTCCCGTCCAGTTCCATTAATATGTATGCCCCCTGCCAGAGGAAATGTTTGATGATATAGGGCCCTTTCCACAGGGTTTCGAACTTTCCTGGCCTTAAGTCCTCTTTTGCAACGTCATATTGAAGGACCATCTCTCCTTCGATAAATAAGTGAGGGGTGATGTGGCAGTCGAATGATGCTTTTATCCTTTTATTTTGGGCCTCATTGTGTTGCAGTGATTGGCACCTATTTTCGTCAACTAGCTCTAGTTGTACTAGGCATTGTTCTAGAGGCTGGGTGTCATCCAGGACTTTGATGGCTGCATGCAAGTGTGAAAACTCGCAGAAATTGATATTAGGGTGCAAGGTGCCCTAGTTTTTTGTGACAGGAATAAAGCTGAATTCCTGTGATGGAGGGGTTATTGAAATCCTATCTTAGGCATGCATGACACAAGTCATATGTGATGAGTTGTGTCACTGGCATGTGGCAGGGGAAGGAGAAAAAACAAAGGGGGGATCACCTAGATAATCCAATATCAGAAGATGGGTTAAATGCTCCAATCAGAGGCAGTATTACACCACTAAGAGGGGTCTCCAAGTTTCATAATACTTCCACACAAAAATTAGAGGTGAACTTGTGATGTGGAAGCAAGGGAATGTTGATCCTGTTTTCTCCCTATGATTTACAAGAATGGCAAGAATAAATGCTACAGGGGGCCACATCAGAACCACTTTGGAATCCTAGGACCTAGCCTTCCTGGATTCAGAGAGGGATCTCTCTATTAAGTGTTTTCAAAGGATATATCTTTGTGCTTTTTTTATGATGTTAGGCTAGTTATGAAGCTCAGAGAAATTGTTTGTTTTGTTGGGATGGATATCATTAACTAAAGAGGTCATTTGAAGGGTGAATGTGAGAGCAGAGTTTCGGCTGAAAAGGTGGGTCATGAAAAATTATTAATCCATTGGGATATGGAGTCATAAAAGGATTTAATTGTACAACAACTCTTCAAGGGTTTCCATAGGGAAAGTCATCTATATCAAAGGATATTTTAGATTGAATTGTGATATGAAACATTAAAATGTTGTGAAAGAAGTAAATCTAATCAATCGATTAAGAATTTAACTTCACTAAGACAAGAAAAGCCTTTCAAAGTAACTGTTTGAAGCAAGCCAAAGGGCAGGGCAAACCATAGACTGCTTTGGACAAACTTTTATTAAAGCACACATTATCAAACAACAATCCATTAATCCTAAGAATACTTTCATAAAGGAGAAAACATGTATGGGAACAAGGGGGTTAGCCTAAGATCAGACAGAAACTATGAATATAGCCTGCTTTTAGCATACTCTCAAGGCAATTGTTAAATACTAGCCATAGGACAGGTCAAACCATAGACTTCCCTGGGTTAACTCTACTTAGCAAACCTTGAAAAGAACATTCAAAAATAATATCTCAAGTTGTACTCAGAAAGACATGGGCTCACCAACATTTCTTCACTGGTTATACTCTATTGAATCATTCTAAAAAAACAAGCTAGATAAACCTATAGGGGAATTAAGAATCCTCTAAAAATACTTAGCAGAAGAAAACATAAAGATAAATCTTTCAGACAGAAATAGGGTACTTTGATAGTAAATCCTACTCTAAATTTTCTGTTCTTTATCAAAGAAAATGGATAGCATGTAAAACATAAGGAAAGACAAAAAAAATGAGGAATAACATCACCATTAACATAGACCAAGATCCTGTGAATCATATTTTTTTATTGATGTTCAAACCATTTACATACTTCAAGTCCAATATCCCTTTACAACTCCAAACATTTCTTCTCAGCCTAATTTTCTTCAACTATTCAACAAAACTTCAACAACTTCAGCAACTACCTTACACTTTAATAATAATCCAACCCAACAATAACAATGAGCTCCTCATACAATATTTATAGATAAGTGAGGAGGTGGAGTGAAAGAAAAGGTCTCTATTTGTTCATAAATGACAGATTTTAATGTTTTTGACCTTTGAGACCATGTAAGGCCCAAGGAAAAATGTATTTAAGTCTAACTCTGCATTACATTAACTCTTTGAACTACTTAGTTTCTTTTGTTGACAATAGGATTTTTAGGTAGGCTGACAATAACTTCTGAGCTATCTATACAAAATATCTCTGACTGTAATAACTTTGTGTATCTCAGGGGAAAATAGGCTGGCAGGTGTCATTTCATCCTTTGGAGGAGTAATTTCTTCAGTGATTTGTGATTCGAAGCCTTCTTTCTTGATGATTTGTTTGATTAGTGATTTAACCTTTGATTACGACTTTGATAATTCTTTTTGGCATTTCTTTAATCATCTTCTGTCTCTATCACTTTTATGATTGTTTTAACTTTAAATTCATTTATCTTTAAACTATGCTTTATCCTCAAAACATGTTGGTTAAGGGTTTAATATTCAGTCTTTATTCCTTAACCTTTAATCTTCACTATCTTTCTTATGTTTTGTGTACAGGTGGCTTCCTTCAGTGTTGGAGGGTTTCGTTTAACCAATGCTCATGAGACACTGACCAAACAATGATAATAAAACCATGAGATATCCCTTTCTTCTTATTTGGAACCCAACGATTGTCATCCGAGAATTCAAGCCATTGATATTGGCTATGTGAGGGCCTGTATACTTCAGGCTACCATTAAACCTGCATAAAAAATAGAAAACCATTAAATAAAACCTAAGCTTGTGGGATACCTGCTTTCAAAGGCATTGGTTAGGGGTTATGGAGCGATACAGAGGAAGTGGTTATTGTAGGGAGGAGGTTCCATGGCAGAAACATGAAGAACAGGTTTTGAATTCGAATAATGGCGCGAATGGCGAAGGGTTGTTTTGAGGAATGCCAGGGTGGTATTGGCCATTTTAGATGTGATACAACATAGATGGTGACACGTGTCCAACCCAAAACCACTTTTTTTGCATTTAAAATGTGTGTTAAAATGTTTTGGTGAAATGAGCACAAAATTAGTTATGGGGCATCAGATCTGGGAGATCCAGATCTATGGCAGAAAATGAGCACGATCGGCAGGGTTGATCGGTCAAATGAGTTGGTGGGCCCAATGGGTGACATCAACAAATTTGTCGGGAGGTGGTAAGGTTGATCGAGCGGGGTTAGCACTTGAGATTTAACGGTGGTCGTTGGATCTGCAAGATCAATGGCTGTGGTTAATGGAGGGATACACAAATAAAGGAGTTTGGGAAATGGCTTTGCAAAGAGGAAAAATAAAAGTCCCAATCACCATCAGATCTTTTAAGATCGACAGTGAGGATTATATCGAGAATGAAAATGGAAGAGGGTAAAATATAAGAGAAGGGGGCTAAAGGTGAGGTGAGGGAGATAGTCTTGTGGGGAAAGGGAGGACCGGGAGCTAGGGTAAAAAAGGTCTAAGGGCTTAGAACCTGGCTACGGGCGTTGGGTCACATGATGAATGGGGCTGAGAGATTAAGGCCAAAGGGGCTTAAGACCTTATGTGTCAAATGAGCGGGTAAAAGGTTAAAATGTGGGTTTTTAAACCTTTTTAGAAGTTCTGATAGGGTAAAAATAGGGGTTTGAAACCATGTAAAGGAATCTTATAAGGTTTAGAGAGGTTTTTATGGGAAATGAGGTTTAATGAAGAGGAAAGAGTAATTTTTAGAGGAAAAATGATCGGTTGAGATAGGTAAAAATGGATGAAAAAGTGGGTGAAAATGAGTTTATGGGATGATGGAAAATAGCTTTGAAAACAGTTTCGTTTTGTCTTGGCAGGGTAAATTCAGGGGCTTTGAGTGAATGTTTCAGTGGAGTGATTCTTTGAAGATAGTGAACACAAGTGGATTTCAAGAACTCACAAAGTTTTCATAAAAAATTGCTTCTTGAAAACCTAAGAATAGTTTTAGCCATTATGAGATATAACAGAATTTATAGATGGCTAACAGATCCCACCTGATAAGAATGGGAGAATGAACTATGAGGCATCATTGTCTTGTGAAAAAACAGCTAGGAGACCACATGATTCAGATTTGGTGAGAGGTGTCCAACATCTTGATGCTCCACTCATGAGTCCAATAAGGATTGCAGCATTAGAAGACAAGGCTACAGCGTTGGGAGGCTTGGGTAAGCTCAAGGAGAAGGGAGATCTTGTTCCCTTATCATCACCACCCACTCTCATATCTGGATCTACGTTGTGGGAGGAGAATAATTGAAGGATCAACCTTCCTACACACAACTTTGGCATAGGATATGTGAAGGGAAGGATCAACAACAAGACAAACATATCTGTTGATGTATCATCAATGCCGTCATTGTTGAACAGTGTAGATATGTATTAGAAAACCCAACTGCTGGTGGATTATTCCAATTATCTGCACACATGTATGATACTTGATGACCAGCTGCATGAAGAGGACTTATTAGTCCAAGGAGAAGTCATCTATCATCATGGTAGAATATTTTTGCCTAGAGCTTCTAAGCTCAAGCATAAGATCCTACAAGGAGCCTCCAAGGAGTTCTGTTTCAGCCATCTGTATTCCATGAGGATCTACAACATCATAATGAGGAGCTTTGATTGGGAAGTCTTGAAAGAGGAACTACATCAACATTTTCAATAATGCATGAGCTATGTGGATTTGGGGCAGCCATGGGACTCTATGCAAGAGTCATTTCAGCCAACTCTTCCTTCTTTGGAAAGGGGAGGGGGATCCATGCACAAATCCATGTGTATGAGAGACTTTTTTGGTAAATGATATGTTCATGTAAAGAAATTTTATTTTTATGATTGTACATTTTCTTTTACCATTTGTATGTAGGCCATGACTCCTAAAAGGAGAAATGTATCATGTAAATCTCATGGAAATTTTTGGGCCACTAAAAATTATGAATTTAGCCACTCCCTTGATGTGTAAAGGGAGATTTATTTTCATGATGGGTGCTTCCTAAAGTCACCAAATATATCTGACATTTTCTACAATAGTGAGATGACTTGGGATGACAAAGGTTCTGACATTGTTTTCAGCGATCGAAAATATTTCCTGCGGCATAAAATAATGGGTCAAACCAAGACAATAAGGATTCGAGTCAATAATATCTATGAGCGGGAGGTAGATGGCTACGCTACAATGGTGGGCAAAGAGTAAGAAGTGGTGAGCCGGGATGAGGGAAAATTATGGCACAGGTGATTAGGCCATCTTTACCATGGCACCCTAAATATTTTGCAGCAGATTTCTACTGGACTTCGCAAGGGTACTCTTGTGCATATAAATCGATGCAAGGGATGTACTATGGGTAAGTTTGGGAAGACCACCTTTCATGAAAAGGAGAACTGTGCTTCGGTGATCCCAGAGAGAGTTCACACAGATGTGTGTGGACCATTCTCGGTTTCTTCAACGAAAAAACATAAGCATTACGTTATTTTTGTTGATGACTATTCTCATAGATGCTAGATCATCTTCATGCAGAAGAAAGATAAAAAATTCCAAAGTTCTGTGAGTTTAAAACATTGGTGGAGAAAGAGTCGAGGAAGCAAGTGAAGGCTCTACTGAGCGATAATTGTGGTGAATATATCTCGAATGAATTCAAAGAATTATGTAGCAAAGAAGGAATTCAAAGAGAACTCATAGTGCCTCATAACCCACAACAAAATGGGGTCGCAAAGAGGAATAGAATGATCATGGGTGATGCACGAGCTATGCTGCATGATCACGGCCTACCAATGCACTTGTGCGCGGAAGCATGAAACACTATGGTTTATGTGAAAAAACGTTGTCCTCATAGAGTACTTGGAATGAGTACACCTGAAGAAGCTTTTACTGGTAAGAAAATTGATGTTTCTCACTTTAAGATTTTTGGCTCATCTGTTTATGTTCATGTGACCAAGAACGCCAGGAAGAAGCTTGAGCCGACTACTGAAGTTGGGAAATTTGTGGGGTGCACAGAAACAAACCATAATTATCGTGTGTATTTACCAAACAGTTGAATGACTTTGGTGTGATGGGATGTAAAATTCAACGAGGAGAAATCCATGAAATTGTCTCTTGAGAGGGAGCTATAATTGCATGCAGAGGAGGAACTACTTGTTCCCAAACATGAGTCTCTAGATGTGGATCAACCACAGGAGGAGGTTCGTGGAGTGGGGCAGTTCACTCATCCATAGCCAAAAATCATAATTGGTAGAAGGTGTGCCACAGAAGCTGAGAGGCTGAAGCTTTATGCGGCACAAAATGTAGGAGTCCCTACTTCACAGCGTAGACAAAGACAATATCCTAACTAATTGACTAGATACATGCCTGATTTGAAAATGGCCAACTTCTTAGATCTGCTCCAGAGATTAACTGTAGCGGCATTTACTGGATATGTCACCTTCGATAAAAGGATGAGATCCAGAGGCTACCTGGCCCTTTACAAACTTTGTCTTTAGAACTTGTACAAGTTAACACTCATGATTTTAAAATGAAACTACTTGTATTTTCTATTCAAGGTATTCATTTCCATAAAATTATACGTGCAAAGTGTTTAGATAGTCTTGCTAGTGAAACAAAGTGTTTTTGGTAAATTTCTGAGTCTTATGTGTGAAGGAGTGTTATTTATTTTTACTGTTTAACATATTAAATCTGAAAAAAAAAGCAAGATAATATCACATAATATAACACAAAAGCTGATGAGGCAGTTTACCCCTCCTGGGCTACATATGTCGGGTCCAAGGCCCCCAAATGGGCATGTCCTTGCTCTTATTAGATGCTCAAATTCGTTATAAAGTGATAAGAAAGCATAAAAAGGAAAAATAAGATGTGGAAATGAGTTCAGAACATAGAAAACAATAAATATTGGCTTTTTTTTCACCTCCAATGGTTAACCATAGCCCAATACAGCTCCAACACTCCCTAGGCCCTGTCTAGGCTTCTCTGCTGAAACAGTACCTGAAGATCAGCTCTGTTGACTCTGCAACCTATGCCATTGGCTCTAGAATGCTCAAAATATCTGAAATCAAAAAACATTTCACTCCAAAAGGTTCTGTCTAGTGAAATTTATGCCCAATTGAAGTTTTGTCCAGTTTGGCCTAAAAAAGCTCCACCAAAAGTGGAATAACTGGAGTTAGGCCCGTTAGTTTTTCCAAATGTGCCTAAAAAGGCGAACTCCACTAGATTGACCACGTGGTTTGTTGGACATTAAATGTCAGGTGATAGGCGGTCACATGCAAACCATACCCATTGCAAGTTATAACGCTTACTGACCATTTGAAAGCCATGGCATTTAACTATTTTCGTAACCTCTGCCACTACATGTGAACAGAACAATATAAACCGCAACCATCAGTGTCGGGATATATGGGCCATGGTTCTAGCCAGAGGTCTCGTGTGTAGGGGGCTGGCCCCCTTTTTTCCCTGACCATACATTCTCCAACCTTTATATAAAAGTAGTGGCCCATAGTGGTTAAGAACCACCACAAGCCAGAGCGGTAAGGCCTTGGGGCTACCACCCGCTCAACCCGCGGTCAAATCCTACCAAATCCAAACAATTTTAACACTCTAACATATATATGGCTTGGGACCATGTGGCAGCCTCCGGGCAGGCCATGTGGCGCCCTTTAATTGGCCACAAAAACTTGGAAGTCAACCCATTGTGCAATATTGGTTGGACACTTGTCGAATGATGATTGGCCAACAGAGTATATTCTAAGGAATATTCCAAGGAATATTTTGTAAATATTTTGAGGAATATTCCTAGAATATTCTTTTTTTAATATTTTTTAATCAAAGTCAACCCAAGTCAAACTAGACTTTTGCATGAAATTGTGAATTTTCAAACTTGAATAACTTTCACATACAATTTTAGATTTGAGTGTCATTCATGGCTATAGGATCGTATCAATGAGGCATATCATGTCATCCTGGTTTCAACCAATTATGAGCAATTCAAATTTTGAGCATTTTCTTCACTTAGTACATGATCACCTGATAACACCACCCAAATGGGAAGCTTTTGGACCCACAAAAGGTCTCTGATTACAAAAAATGAAGATGAGGAGACTGATTCTCCACTCTTCCAACTTTTAACCACTGAAATATTCTTAATTTCATCAAATTGAGCTTCTCATCAAATGATTAATTGTTTCTTGAATTCACCGACCGACCGTTGCTAACATTAACTGATTCATGACGAAAATTCTTGAAATTTGCAGAACATCAACTATAATTTGCAGAAAATCAACTATAATTTGCAGAAATAATATTATTTCTATAATGGTCAAACTTAAAATAAGACTAAAAATAAGATTAACCTTGCCAACTGTCCACATGGTGAATTTTTGCTGTGTGAGCCATGCACTTGTGCCAAATCCCAACCAAGTTTTCTCGCCATACCAATTTTCCATTCTAAAACCAGCAATGACCCTTGCTAAACTATGTGCCCTCTTTTCTTGCATGCCTTTCCATCTCATGGAATCTTGCACCGCTTTGCACCGACACTTCTTTCTCTGCACCGATCAACACCAAAGGTACCTTGTGCAACATATTGTGATCTTATTTCAAAGACAAACTGTTATCAGACTAAAACATATCATCATTTATATCAGAAATTTCATGAAAAAGAAAATGTACAAAATCTTGTTGTTTAATCATCAACAAAGTCATATTTTGACTTGCATTAACTAGCCTTTTCAATTTCCCTGCATGGACTAAAGAAGATTCTAGCTTCTTCTTATGTGCTCTCACAATGTATTCTTTTCCATCCTTGGACAAGTGATACTTATTCTCATGGTGATGGAAGATTTCATTTCTGTCATATAAATATGGACTACCCAACACAACACATGTAATGTCAAGCGTTACTACATCAAATTCGACCCAATCAACATAATGAGCTGTTATGGTGAAGCACAAGATGCAATTTCTTGAGACTTTTAATTTTTCATCCTTGCATATCCACCTAAGTGGATAAGGCTTTGGATGTGGAATTGTATCAAGTTTCAGCTGTTTGACCAAGTCTTATGAGATGAGATTAGCTTGAGACCCACTATCAAAAAGTGTTTCTATCTTTGTGTGGTTTGAGATTATCCTCACATGAAATGGCTCTATCCTCCTCTTTTCATTTTGAGTTTCTTTTTGACAGTTTAGTGTGCTAGAACTGGGATTTGTTTCTTGTACATCCTCTTTCCCCTTTGTGTTCTTTAATACCATGGTGATACTTTTAGTCTCATCACCTGATTCAGACCCTAAGTCCTGTTCAACAGTTGCGACAGTTTTTCCATTTTGTTTGGTTTTGTCTTTGTTTTTATATTTCTCTAGTTTCAGCTCCAAATGAAGCTTCCAATAGTGTTCTTCATCGTGGCTTGTTTTTGAAGATTTCTTGCAAAATAATTTCCCTATTTCCTTTCTAGAGTTTTCAATCCTTTTTCTTCCTTTGCCTTTAAAATCACTACCCTCATTCACATCAAAAGTGTTTTTCCCTCTAGCCTCTAAATGCGTAGCTTGTCCACAAACTTCATCTAGACTAGTAGGATTAAACATAAGGACAGTATGTATAAGGTAATTACGCAATACACCTATATATGTCAGCAAATTATCTTGAATTTGTAAGTCTACTCCTAACAATAGTGCTCTTCTCCTAAACTCTTGAGTGTATTCTTGAACACTTTGCCCTTTAAGGTGTCTAAAGTTTTGCCAATTCATTATAGCCTTTTGTAGATGAGAAAGAGGATAAAATTTCTTCTTAATTGCGGAAATAAATTCAACCCATGATAAAGTAAGCTTACCATGTTTCTTGATTTCATCCTTGGTCTTGCCTTCCCACCATACTAATGCTGCTCCTTCCATCATTAATGAGGCTAACTGAATTTTGGTGTCGTCATCATGCAGATTTTGAATCCTTAAATATACTTCCAATTATCTGATCCAATTATCTAATTTCTCTGCATTCACTTCACCATTAAACATTGGAAATTCAAATTTGACATCAAGCTTTAAAAAATGATTTTTACCAGTGGTTTTCAACTTATGTGACTGATTTACCAAAGTCAAAGAAGATGATGTTGAAGAAGAGGATGATGATGGAGATGGTGGATCACCATTTCCTCCATTCCCTTTCTTTGACTAATCATTACCCTTCTTTCCTCCCGAGGAATCCTCTCCTTATTTTTGGTTTTTAGACCCTTCTCCAGAAATCCTATCATTTCTTTCTTGATAGAGGATCCTTACCATTTCAGTCATATCCAAGAAAGATTTCTGAAATGCCCTTTCTTCTTCCTTGGGATACATCACTTCAGGAGCTTCTCCTTCTCTTGAAGACATGATTTTAGCTGCTTCTAGGGCTCTTGGAGGTGATTTTCTGACCCTTCTTAGTTGTGGAATAGTTTGTGCACTAGACAAGTTTCCTTCACCTCTCTTGAGTTTTAAACTAGTCAGCATCAAAACTTGCAAAAAAATGACTTAATATTTGCACAAAAAAATGCTAAGTAAAAACTCTAGCTTCTATGGCTCTAAACCTAAGCTCTGAAACCAAATGATCTGAAAATGCTCATCTTCTTAGATTTGTTCTAGAGATTAACTGTAGGGGTATTTATTGGAAATGTCACCTTTGATAAAAGGATGAGATCCAGAGGCTACCTGGCCTTTTACAAACTCTATCTTTAGAACTTGTACAAGTTAACACTCATGATATAAAAATGAAACTACTTGTATTTGCTATTCAAGGTATTCATTTCCATAAAATTATATGTGCAAAGTGTTTAGATACTCTTGCAAGTGAAAAAAAGTGTTTTTGGTAAATTTATAAGTATTATGTGTGAAGGAGTGTTATTTCTTTTTATTTTTTAAAATATTAAATCTGAAAAACACAGAAAGATAAAATTACATAATATAACACAGTAGTTGATGAGGCAGTTCACCCCTCCTGGGCTACATCTGCTGGGTCCAAGGCCCCCAAATGGGCATTTCCTTGCTCTTATTAGATGCTAAAATTGGTTATACACTGATAATAAAGCCTAAAGAGGAAAAATAAGCCGTGGAAATGAGTTCAGAATATAGAAAATAGTAAATATTGGCTTTTTTTTCACCTCCAATGGTTAACCATAGCCCAATATAGCTCCAACAATCCCTAGGCCCTGATGGCTCTCTAGGATTATCTACTGAAAAAGTACCTAAAGATCAACTGTGTTGACTCTGCAACCTATTCCATTGGCTCTGGAATACTCAAAATACCAGAAATCAAAAAACATTTCACTCCAAAAGGTTATTTCTAGTGAAAGTTATGCCCAACTGAAGTTTTGTCCAGTTTGGCCTAAAAAAACTCCACGGAAAGTGGAATAACTGGAGTTAGGCCTGCTAGTTTTGGAAAGCACACCTAAAAAGGCGTACTCTACTAGATTGACTATACAGTTTGTTCGGCATTAAATGTTAGGTGATGGGCGGTCACATGCAAACCACACCTGTCAAAAGTTATAACGTTAACTGACCATTTGAAAAACGTGGCATTTAACTATTTTCATAACCTCCGCTGCTACATGTGAACAAAACAATATAAACCACAACCATCAGTGTCAGGTTCTATGGGCCATGGTCTTAGCTGGAGGTCCCATGTATAGGGGGCTACCCCCTTTGTGCCCCGACCATACATTCTCCAACCTTTATATATAAGTAGTGGCCCATAGTGGTTAAGAACCACCACGAGCTCGGGCAGTAAGGCCTTGGGGCTACCACCCACTCAACCCACGGTCAAATCTTCCCAAATCCAAAAAATTTTACCACTCTAACATATATATGGCTTGGGGCCACGTGGCGGCCTCCGGGAAGGCCACGTGGCGACCTTTAATTAGCCACAAAAACTTGAAAGTCAACCCATTGTGCAATCTGGGTTTGACACTTGTCGAACGATGATTGGCTAACAGAGTATATTCTGAGTAATATTCTAGGGAATATTCCCATAATATTCTAAGGAATATTCCCAAAATATTGTTTTTTTAAAATATTTTTTTAATCAAAGTCAACCCAAGTCAAACTGGACTTTTGCATGAAATTATGAATTTTCAAACTTGAATAAATTTCACATACAGTGTCAGATTTGAGTGTCGTTCATGACTATAGGATCATTTCGACAAGGCCTATCGTATCGTTCTAGTTTCAACCAATTCTAAGCAATTCAAATTTTGAGCATTTTCTTCACTTAGGACATGATCACCTGATCAATGGCTCTCATGAGAAAATGTATTGTGATTGAGCCATCTTCCTTTCAAGAAGTAGTGCAAGAGCCCACATGGGTAGAGGAAATGGTGGAGGCGTATGACTCCATTTTCCGAAACAGTGCTTGGGAAATTTTTCCAAGGCTGGTTGATAAATCAGTGGTAGGTTCAAGATGGATCTACAAGGTAAAGAAAGCTGCTGATGGGAGTGTTGAGAAGTATAAGGCAAGATTTATGGCCCGGGGCTTCTCAAAGATCGAGGGGATCGATTATGAAGAAACCTTTACACCTGTCGCACAATATTCTTCCATAAGGACCATCCTTTCTCTCTAAGTGTAGATGTGTTGGCACATTCATCAGATAGATGTAAAGACTGCATTCGTTAATGGGATCATTGAGGAAGAAGTGTACATTGAGCAGTCTGAATGATTTGAGATCTTCAACAACAAGTCACATGTGTGTAGACTGAAAAGAGCATTGCATGAGCTGAGGCAAGCACCTCATGCTTGGTACACTCAGATCGATAGCTATTTCACTGGACTTGGCTTCACCAAGAGTGAGGCGAATGCAAGCCTATACCAATTGTTGTGGAGGGTAAGCTTTTAATCATTTTTCTTTATGTTGATTATTTAATACTGACTAGTGATGAGCAACTAATACACTCATGTAAGAAGGACCTTGCAAAGGAGTTCGAGATGAAGGATATGGGCCTCCTTCACTATTTCCTTGGATTGGAAATATGGTAGTGAGAAGGTAAACTATTTCTGTCTCAAGGAAAGTATGCAAGGGAGATACTCGGTAAGTTTCACATGGAGGGCTACAAACCCATGGATAATCCTCTTTCAGGAAACTGGAGGAAAGAGGATGCTACATCAAAAGAGGTAGTGGATGCTACTGTCTATTGATAGTGGGTGGGTTTGCTCATGTATTTAGTTAATACATGATCGGACATATGCTATGTGGTGAACCATCTTAGTCAAGTGATGGTTAAGCCTACCAATCTCTTTTGGAAGGCAGGCAAGCATGTCCTGAGATATCGCAGGGAAACATCTGAGTATGGATTATGGTACATACAGATGGATGAGGTGAATTTGCATGGCTTCATAGATGTAGATTGGGCAGGCAGCCCAACATATAGAAAGAGCACGTCAGGGGTTTTCAGTATTGGATCTACAGTTGTTTCTTGGTTCAGAAAGAAATATAGATATGTGGCACTCATTTGAGCGGAAGAGGAATACATGGCAGAGAGTCAAGCTGCATGTGAGGCTATGAGGATGAGGAAGATCCTGGTCAGTTTGTTTAGTTCTCATTTAGATCCTACAGTGATTCAATGTGATAATCAAAGTTTCATTAAACTCTTGATTAATCTTGTGTTTAATGATAGATCTAAGCATATAGATATATGATATCATCATATCAGATATTGTGTGCAACAAAAGATCATGTTGCTTCAGTACATTTCTAGGAAGGATCAAGATGGAGATATATTGATGAAGGTGTTCACCAAGAGAAAATTAGAATACCATAGAGACATTAGGGTGAAGGATAATCCCTTTCTTGTTGAGAGGGAGTGTTGAGATTCAACAAGATGATGATCCTAGTGAAAAATAAGCACCTGCACTAGGTGGGGCTTGCAGGCTATTTGTAGGGGTATGTCTATTTTTAGAATGATGAGAATATTCTATTTATAGATGATATTCTATTTTTAGATGCATGGGTGAAGTATATTTATAGATTTCATGTCTAAAAATATATTGGATGTCAATTATTATTAGCCCTTAATAATAATTATACAATAAATAATAATCTATTGTCTTGAAGCACTTGATTTCAGTTAACTGATGTGGAAAACTAGTTTATTGAAGGAATTACGAGTTCTAAGGTTGGTTGGTTGGACATGCAGAGTGGACTTCATTGTAACTGAGTGATACAAAGTTGTAACAGAGTTGGATGTGTAGTTATGTAAGTTTTTATTTAGTTTAACTCAGTTAAGTGAGTTAAACTTAGTTGTAACTAGTTCTAACTAAAGATACACTAGTGAGAGATCAGTGAATAAATTATTTAATTAATTCACAAGCAGTGGTCTCACATGCAACTGAAGAAATACTACTTTTAACTACATGCATGTTAGATCCAATGGAGGCTCAGTTGAGAGATAGGTGAAAGGGTTTGTTGGACTATTAGTTGTGACTATATTGGGTGCACAAGTGCAACCAAACACACATTGGATATGCCAATGAAGATTGCACAGTCAAGGCAAGGCAAGATCGAATTCATTAAGAGATCTTCATCAGTAGGGATTTCTAAATGGAGGCAGGCTGTCAGGGGGCAGTAAATTGTTGCATGTGTGAGCCAATTTTTGTATGACAATGTGAGACGATTGTATATTGTATTGAGAGCTCTTGGAGTAGAGCTTTGTATGATATTGTTTCATGATTCATGATATACATCATATATGGTAGTTGTGGTTTCTAGCTTTATGACTTCTCAGTAAAAACATCTGTGTTATGTGTGATTGATTTTTCTTCATGTGTTTGCAATTACCGATTAAATTTCGGCAAAGATTTAAGTAGAAGGATTCTGTATTTAACAGTGGCATAAAATTGTTAGATCAGGAGAATCCGACAATACATAATTGTATTAATAAATTTCTACACTAACAACCCACTCGGTCCACCTAATTCTGCTGGACCTCTCACATTAGATAATCATGTGGAACCTGTTTATCACCCCCCAAAGGTTGTTGACAATAAGACAACACAATCCCTCTAATCAGGCTGCTCAACATTAAAGTGTTATTGAAGCTATTTCTTAGGCTTCTTGTGCCATGTTTTCCTTGGAGGTTTTGAAAATTTGTCCCAACATTCAAAGACATTGTTATCTGAAATTGGTGGAGTAGATCCTTTTGACTCAAAACTAATTACATTCATTTTTTACAAGAATGCCTTCATACTTTCCCAACATATAGCCTTTCAGATTACAGTAAATATTTTCCATAAGAATATTAATTGCACTTTTCTAGATGAAGCTCTTCCACTTGTGCCATGTGAGCATCATGCTGGAAGGCTCTTGGCTCTCTAGTGCTACCCACGTCCAATACTACTCTTCAAGATTTTTATGGACACAACCTTATGCCTAAGGGGGTTATTCCAAAGTTCACCATCAATTTAGGGGGGGAAATTGTTGATGTCGATGTTTAAGTCTTTGACGCCCCTTTAGAGTATAACTTGCTCCTTGGTCATAGCTATTTTTATGCCATTATTGTAGTTGTCTCTTCCATGTTCTGTGTACTTTTCTTTCCTCATGAAGTCAATATAGTTACCATTGACTAGCATGACTATTTTTTCCATCAACCCAACTTACCACTACGGGGAACTTAGTAAGTATGAGAGTGTTGGTGTAGGTTTGTTTAAAATATTAAATCTTATTGGGGTATTTCCTCAATTACCATGTCTCGACATTCCTTCATCCTCTTCAAAATATCCTATGCATATGACATCTTCTGGAACATGTGGATCTCATCAACCTCCTAATCCTTGGGTGGTGTCACATGATATTATGGAAAGTTTTCAAGCTAGTGAGCACCCTCCACCACCTGTTTTGGATGAGATTGCCTCTCCGACAGTCACATCAGTACCTCCTGATGCTGGTCAGAAAATATATCCCAATATGGAATATTACCAAGTTACATTTCCCACACGAGCCACTGCTCCACCTGTTCCACATGAGGTTATGCCTCTTTATTCGTCTAGCATCTATGATTCAAAACAAGTATAAGTTGTTAACATATATGTTGGAATGATTCAGGGGTAACCTCCTCGACCCTCCATGCAAGTCCCACCCTTGGACCGAGTCAAGTCTTGGGCTTCAACTACCGAACTTGACAACGAACTGTCCAACTCCTTACCACTTTTTGATGAGCGTCTCATACCCCCTTTATGCCTTGATCCTCCCTTATGTCATAAATTGAATGTGACTATGTTAGGATGTGCTTGGAATGGTAAAACTTTAAGGATTTTAAAGTTTGATTTCATTTTGCATAGCCCACATTTGTAAGCCATATGGTCTCCTCACCCTCAATAAGTTCACGTATAAAAACCCTTGGCCTATGCCCAACTATGAACACACTTTAGCATGACCTACGAGACTGTGTCATGTTTGTACATATTATACATAGGAGTGTGTGTGATATTTTTATGCTTAATTTTGGTTTGGTGTGTGACGCAAATATTTGTCATGCCCTATTTATGCCCAAAAATCCAAAAAAAATATTATAAAACCAAAAAAACAAAAAATATATGGTCCTAGTTTTACCTAATCCATGTTTCATATCTTCCATTATGTGATTTAACCATGGGTCTAGTATATTAAGATGGTTTTTACAGGACAAGGTGGAATTTCTATTGTGACATCCATTGGACCTTAGGATCGTTTCTCTTGAACTTGGCATATAGGGTAGGTCATTTTTGCCATATTTATTCCATTTTAACTATTAGTGCCATTCAATTCCTTGGATATAACCTCGTAAAGTTGTGAGATTATCTTCTTTTCTTTATGAATTTCGTCACTTGAAGATATAGCTTACTTGATCATGGATACCCTATTATAACACCTCTTTACCATATTGGTGTCCATGTGTACATTTTTTATCGCCTTTCAAAATCCTTCCTTTTCACCCACCATGACCTAGAATTTGAGCCACATGTCCTCTTCTTCATCATATTTCTGACCATACCCCTAGAGGATTCCACACATTCTCCCTTTTAATTGCCACTTTTTTTTAGCTTGTTTTCATGATGAGCCTTAGTTTCTTCATTCCATCATCATCATTTTCTTTGTCTATCATCCACTTTCACTTGGTGTTATATCATTTCTTGGAGGCACTGCTATGATGAGTGGTCCTATTAAACAACATTTTACCTCATGTCATGAGTACTTCTATCATGTCAGGAACTAGTTGTTATCCTTTATACCACTCGTTCCTCCAAAATAATTTTTCTTTAACCCCTTTTTAGACTCATTAATTTAGAAAATATTGTCGAGTGAACTTGTCTCCTTCATGCTTGTTAAATTACCTTATGGGTTGTCTATCTAGTATAAGTTTAACCCCTTTTCATACTGGAATAGACTAGTTACGAAAAAGGAATACCCTAGTCTCCTATGGCTAGGAGGATCTCCCTTGTATACTTTTATCTCGTTTTTGGGCTTGGGGGGGGGGAAATTTATGAAAAATGAACTCATAAAAGGAGAAGGGAGGGAAAATTTATTTTCATTAGTCATCAAATAAAAACATCCTTTGTGTTGCCCTTGGACACGACACCTATCAGCTTCATTATCCCACAATTGAGTTTTAAATTTCCTATGAGCCAAACCATACATATGAGTATATCCACTTCTCCATATATTTATTATTCTAGTCATATAAAGCATGCTTCAATGTCTCCTACATCGTTCCATGGTATTAGATGGTGATCATTAGTCATGATGTTAATTCAATATTGTGTGTTGTTTCTATGTGTTCAAGGGAAGTCTCAACCCATGTTAGCCATTGACCTTTTTGATTCGATCATCCCTCTATCAGTTGTACTTCATCACTTCATGAATTCATCCATACATGATATCATCATCATCTATTCCATGTTTATTGATGGGGGATTCATCAAGACCCTCCTTCAAAATATATTCTCGTGTCGATTTTAGTACATTATCCAGGACCTCGATCTAGGAGCCAGTAGTACCTTAGAGGTTGTAAATAATTGTGGAAGGCTTCCTCACGATCAAAAGTGGGTATACATCATTGGCTCATGATTGGTTGAATTCACTAGTGTTCAAAGTCAACTCATCTATTCACACTTAGTGTACTATACTGTGTACCTTGTGGTCTATTTTTATCATTGGTGGATTCCCTTATGCTTGTTACTGGTTTACCTCATTAGATGGTGATCAGGTGGTTTCTACCATGATTGACTTCAACACATGTATTCACATGATGTATATTCATACCATCAGAGTGATGCTGAAGACCCTGGGTTAGGGACATCTCACTCTTATATGGAATCCTTCCTAGGATTCTTTGGATTTATGTATCATTCATGTACTTTGAGAACTATCTCGAGACACCTATATATATTCCATGTGTCCATAGTCCTACTAATGTATACCTCGACATAGATCCACATCATATTTTCTGGAGGTTCTGCTCTATCTATTGAGTCACATGGATCGAATGTGTATGTATTTGTGGGACTGTTATAGCTTTTCGTGTCATGGATCCACAATGTATTTTATGGAAACCATGTTCAATATATTATTATGACCGAGCATGGGTATGCTCACTGTTGGACCCATGTATTTCACAATATCACCAAGTCACTGATTACTGTTTAGATTTTCTCACTGAAAATAATATTCCATGGTTATCATTTATTTTCAGAGAAAGAAAGGGAGAGCCTAACTGTCAAGAAATTCATAAGTATCTATATACCTTTTCAGTTCAAGGAAGGAGGAAAGGGTTGTTGATAAAGTGTGATGGTGAGAAAAATCTATACTGCCCTCATTCATTCCATCTTCCTTCTTCTTACCTTCCATTTTACTAAATTCTGAACTCCAAAGCTCCGAGTCCCATTTAAACCCTAAAACCCACACACATAACCTTTCAGACTTATCCTTGTATAAACCCACTTATATCTAAGTTCGAAGCCTTAACACTGCAACTTTTCCCACCCACCGAACAACTGTGTTATACAACCAAAAACCTTACCTCCTGCCAACTCGCTGCAAGTTTTAACCATTTCCTTTTTCAATCATCACTAGAAGCATAAAAATCCACCGATGTGATTTCGTGGGACCTAAATACATTTATACATTATTAAATCCGGATGCAAAACTTCATATTCTGCATTTTCCTTACCTTTCACCTTTTCACACTCTCCATCATTCAGCGCGTGGCATGTGTCACTTTGCATATTTTACAACGTACCTATTACAACGCCCACAAGTTAAATTTTTTTACTTTTGATGTGATCCGATCGCAATCGCACATTCCAAGATTCAAAGGATAAGAGCCAACGGTAAATGTTATAGTCCTCGAAGTGCGATATGAGGGACTTGCAGGACCCATATTTCCCTTGTATACACCTTGGATGCTTGGAAATCCTTGATATTATGGTTCAGGTGGCTTTTTTCCATTTCTTAAATAAACTTTACTTGTCCACTTAGAGAAGCTTGTAGTGGGGTCCATCTCTTGATCGCAATCGTAGACAAAAATGTTAAAGAATAAGTGTAGATATAAATGTTAAATTCACTGAAGTGCGATGTGCGATGATAGTGGAAAGTGATGTGGCAGGTGATGTGGCAGAGTGACGTGACAGATGGCGTGGCAGTGACGTGGCAATGTGACGTGGCAGATGATGTGGCCCCGACCCCACAGATCACAGTTGATTTATGGTGACATGGAAAGATGACATGGTTGTGACATGGCAAGGTGACATGGGAGGTGACATGGCATATGACGTGGCCTTGGCCCGCATACCGCACATCGTAGATTGCACAAGTTAAGTTTATGGCTAAACATTAAAAGTTGCAAAGTGCAATGGAGGCCCAGATGCGATGTAGTTTCAAAGGAAAAATCCAAAGGATTTCAAATCCATATGCAGGGCATTTTCTGTGTTAAATATCATTGAATGAGGAAAAATAGATTAGAACGTAAAATTTATGGAACATGGAAGTGTGATGTGAAATGCGGTGGGACCCTATCTCAATTTCAAATCATGAACCTTAAAAGATAAGTTGAAAAGGTAAAATGTTAAATGGTAGAAGTGCGATGTGCGATGGGTGGGACTCAATCACAATCGAAAATCACAAAAGTTACAGGATAGGCATGGGAGGTAAGTTTTATAATCACCGAAGTGTAATGCACGATTCCAGGTGGGACCTGATCACAATACACACAACGCAAATTTTAAAAGATAAGTGCTAAGGAAAAAGTAAAGACAACGAAATGCGAAGATTGATATCGACGTGGATGCGATGTATTCCAGAGCAAAGGCCAATAGATTTTCATGTCTGAGTGTATGATTCTTTTGCACCATTTTTTCAATAAATAGGCTAAAACTCGGAAAGAATCAGGTAGGACCTGACAAGGGGAAAAGGCATCGCGAGGTTAAACGCCATAGTAGCAAGGAAATATACCGAAAATGTTGAATCAGGCAAAGGGTGTGCACACAAAACTATTATGGTATACCAGCAGAGATGGAAAAGGTAGTAAAAACATCAACACAGTCACTAATAAATGTAAAGTGGCTAGCATTGCACCAGAATTAATTACCCAATGCTAATATTTTGAAAAGCAGAGACAGATGTCAGAGCCATCATTCTTTTCCTCTTCTTGATCATCACATGCCACCTTCAAGCCTACTTTTGATCTTACGAAGAGCCATTGAAGTATTTAGATCCACGAAGAGCTGCCTAAGTTTTGCATTTCTGAAGAGCTACCAAAATTAAATCTACAGGCGGTGTTTTGTCAGATATTTTCTTTGCTTGGGCCTTGCATGGCCGCACTTGTCTAATTTTAGTTTTTTTTTAATTAATGAAGTTTGCCAAAGTACATTAGGGAAAATGACTCAATTTTTAGTTAAATAGTGCTTTAATTTCAATTATGAAGGGTTCTAATATGTTAACCCCTAGATTGTAATAACTACTATATTGGAGAACTATAATTTTGGAGTTGGACATCAATAATCAAAGACAATTTATAGGATTCTTGAGCTGCGTCAAAATGGTGATGTGCTACTTCTCCTTTTAAAAATTTTCCGTTGCTTTCCCTGCTGCGCATATGTTCATCTAATTATCAATCAGAAATTTTAGATTAATATTTTTTGTCTGAGCACCTTAATTATGTCTGTATTTACAATCTTAATGTTTTCTATTGAAGTTTGATTGAAGGATTATTAACTACCCTTTAGTCACTACTAAACCTCACTATTTCTTTCACCTCATAATTCATACAGCTCTAGAGATCCATTTAGCACAATTATCTTTCCCTGTGATGCTCTTGAACGTCAATGCGCCAATCTAGCCTTTGACCCCATAGCCCAATGGAATAGTCCCTACAGACCTTCTCATCCAACCAAAAAATTCAATAAAAAACAGCCAATACTACCATTATTGTAACTAGCCTAACATCATCATTCATGATATTAAAGATTAATTCAAATCAAAGATAGAGAGAGCCCTCTATGAGTCTAGGAAGGCTAGGTTCTGGACTCCAAAGTGGTTTCATGCTGTCCTCTTTCGTTTGTTCTTTCCAATCTTACAAATTATGGGGTGATAACACCCGCCTTGGGGATTTTATTAGAAGAATTGAGAATTCAATACTTAAGTTTCTCCTATATAGCTTCGTATTCTTGGCTTCCTCCTCCCATTTTGAGTTTTGAGTATTCTTATAATGGTTAGGCCATCAGTTTATCTTTTTACCTCATGCATTGTGAAGCATCTGTTATAACCCTATTTTCTGCTCCATTGCTATAAGAGAGACACAACATCAACTTACCTTAGTTGTTGGTTAGAGTGAATCCTCTTTCACCTTTTATTTTAATTATGTGAAATTTGTCCCATGTTAACAGGGTGAAATTACATGATTGAGTTATTTCTCATAATTAATTTTCCAAAATATTATAATTATGACATAATAATTGTTTCATAATTGGGATAATTGATAAAAATTTCATAATTGTGAAAAAGGTTTCTAGAGTTTTCCATTCTCAAGGAGATAAACTTCATCCACTTGTGTATGAGTTGAATAGGGGTCCATTATTTTAGAATTTTCTTAAATTCTCAATACTCTGGGTGTCTAGATACATTCTCCCAAAGGATATAATGGTCCTATATAATCTCTCCAAGAGGAGAGGGGCTTTGATGAAGTATCCACACTATAGTACGAGATATTTGTTGAATTGGGAGAGGAGACCATATTACAAGCTTGAGGAGATGATATAATTTTTTTAAGGTATAATTGTACCATTTTATTCATGATTAACATAAATATATGTTACTTCCATATATTTACATGTTTTCAATAGTTACATATATTTATTCTATGATATTTTGAGTTGACTATCTTCCGAGGAAGATCACTTGTCCTCCTTGAGTTTTTGTGGCTATGTGTAGGTGTTGAGGATGAGTGCAGATGAAGAATATCACTTGATTGGAGTTGAAGGATTCTATTACTAGTTCAAAATCCTTCACTGACCTATAAGGAGGCCAGGTGCACTCTTTTTCCTTTATAACATCTACAATCATTTTCTTGGTGCATTTTTGAGCATTGGGTTGCGATTTGATTGTTTATCTATTGGAATTTTTTCTCTTGTTGTATGTTGATATTATTCAGGCACAAGATCATAGAGAAATAACTCCTTACATGTAATTTCATTGCAACAGATATATTTCCCAACTCTAACATTACCGAGTTCCATGTTACCTTACCTAAGTCAGTGAATAAGAACAAAACCTTAGGCACAAATCACCCTTGTGCCTTGCATGATAACTATGGACATTACTCCCATCACTGTCCCGACCTCAAATATTTTCATGATACAATCCAAGTGCTTTGGGATTTATATGTCTCTCATAGTGACTCTACTTCCCCTCTACTTGTGGGTCCGAGCCCCAATGCATCACCAACACAAGAGGTCTCCAACCTACCATCGTGATCCCTCATCCTAATGTCAAGATGAAAAATAATTTATCCCCTATTATCTACATGTCATCATCCATGGGATCAATATTTTTTTAATCTTTAAGGGTTTTGTGTTATGCATCTTTAAAAATTTCTTCAGAATGCACTTTGGTGTTGAGATCAGTAGATGTCACATCTACTAGTCATCCCTTCATCCATTCTGATGACGTGCATGTGAACCTTGTCTCTCATGAAAATGCATCAGGTAGTTCCTCTTCATCAAGTGGCCCATCTTCCTCTCATCATCCCATTTCTCATTATGATGAAGACATCATGGAAGCCATGACTAACCATGATTATCCTTGGGATTATATGCACCATCATCTGTACTTTCTTCTACAACAAACCCATGATCGATATGATGTGGAATCCAAAGACTTGATCCCTGCTGAGGTTGATTGGTCAACAACCGCTTACTTCAAAATAACGAATTAAACCCACCTACATCTTGTGGCCATTACATTTCCACACAATGTTTGGGTAATGGAACATCCATTTTTTAGTGTATAGGAGAAGCAATTATTCCCAACCCTCCTAGTGCATTTGGTAGTGTTGAATCTAGTACCATTATTCTTCCCCATTTAGAGGAACCTCCATAGTCTCATGTCACTTCAAATCACTCTTAATCATTCCTCCATCTTACATCAACAACTGAGTCCCTTGTACATTGATTTTGTTCAACTATCATGTCATCTAGGTGAGCATTAATTTATTATATCTAAAGTCTCCCTTTGGTATAGTGGCACCATGTATGTGAACCCATAAATTCAGTCCATTTGATTCATGTATGTAGCTACAAGTAATATTTGTAGTCCACAATTTCCTTTCCCATACTAAAACCATCATACATGTTGGAGCGGGCTCCCCTAATGTAATATTCCAAAAGGGAAAAGACAGGAATATAGAACAAAATATTGGAAATAACAATGAATAACATTACACCAAAATGTGTGATAAACATGGAGCAATTTTATTATGTAAATCTTCAGAAAATAAGTTCATTAAATATGGGCATAACTCAAATAATCAAGGAAAACAAGCCTCCCATGAATACATATTCCAAAACATGAAATGTTGCTACATAGTAGGATACCAAAGAACTAGTAAAACACAATTTAAGTGGATATAACTACAACTGGAAAATGTAATAACAAGTATCTGCTGATATATGAATCAAATAGTGCTATAATTAAATATCTATTCTCCCAAACACATTTCCAAGACAATCCATAAAGGGTTTCCAGAAATACCCAAAAGTACAAAATGTTGGAATGTAGCCCTAGGGATGAATAGCAACTGTAACTGAATAACTAGAAGGATTTGGCTGAAAATGATATAGAAGTATATAGAAATCCTCCAATATATCCTCCAAATAAAATTTTGATCCCTCTACTGAGGATCTAACCATCCAATTGAAGCATTGAAACCTCCACTGCAAATACTCCATAAAATAAAATAGTCCTTGAGGGAAACTACACTCTAGGAGGTGGAAATAGCTAGGCCTAGTGACAAATAATGAAATAAATCTACAGGACCTTCCTTGATGGCCTCCCAATCGAAATTCTACCTCTCCAGTGAAAAACAAACACTGAAAGTGGCCCTCAAAATCCTCCACTGCTTCTACCCTGCAACACAACACAACTCTGACAGAAAGTGCGCTATAGTTGAAGACTAAAGCTTGGCCAAATGTTGGAATGTGGAATATGCAGCTAAATAATACCTTTCCTAGGTGGGCACTCGAAATACACTGAGAATGAGTGTCATATTCCCACTCGAGAACACCCTTGTGCTAAACAACACAATAGAAACTGTTAAACAACTGAAGTGTGCAAACTGTCATACAAACCACAAAATAAATAATCAACAACATATCCATCTATGGATGCCTTTCCCTTCTTATAAAAAATGTGAGCCTTCTCATGTTGGTCCCCACTCATTAAAGTCACTACTATCATGGAGACTTTCTCCCATTAACACTTCATTGTCTTTCATTGATGATCCACGCCCTCCATACCGACACTATTGATTTGGTAAACATTGATCTTGTCCACATGCTTTAGCCCCTGTTCACATATGAGGGTTCTTTATCCAGATACTAAGATTATCCCTATTCAAATTAAGAGGGATTTTATTCCTACTAAAGAGATTTATGGGTCTCCCTACCCACTTATTCACCTGTCTAAATGATAAAAGAAAAAAATAATATTCCAATTAGCTCTATGCTAATTTTGGAATATTACAGTCCCCCCCTCCTAAATGTTTCTTGTACTCAAGAAATTGGAACGATAGAACTGAAGAGCCACGTCCCCTCCTCCCTTAGCATCCTCATATGTTAAGCTTCTCCACTGAACAAGATTCTCTCTCATCAATATGTCCCCTAGTTTCTCCTCCCAAGTGTACAAGTTAGCCTTTGGTGATAAGCCCAAATTGTTCTCATCATGAAGAAGTGGGATATCCATGGAGGAAAATATATATTTTCTAGAGGGATTCTTTATGCATATAATCTGAAATATGTGGGGAACCTTCATTCCCATGTGAAGCTCCCATCCCGAAGCTATCATCCACACAAAATGAATTACTCTCCAAAATGGTAATTCATAGAAAAACTCTTCCACCTTTGGCTCCTGCAATGTAGGTGGAATACATAGCTGAACATGATAGACCAAATTTTCTACCCCATCCTATCTCTCTCTCCTCTTATGATATGTGTAGAGCTACTACTAATTTTGGGCTGCAATAATGTTTCCTTCAAGAGGCAAAAAGGAAATTGGATCCTCAAAGATCCCCTCTCTAGTTTCATGAATCTTGCTTGCCCAAACCATCCCATATAGAGTGAATAGAACATCATCACAATATGGAATCCAAATGAGAAAGATGTTGAAGGTTAGGTGTAATGCTGGGTGGTACCAATAGTTTCCCAAGTGGTTATAGCTAGTTTTGCTGCCTACCATCTCTTATCATAATATGGAAATTTTTCTCCCAATCACTTAGTGGTTGTGCATGTTTTCTCATCTAGTAGGAGGTAGTAGATGGCACTGTGTGTCAATTGAACACACCAAGGATAGAACAATACTTTCCCAAAGCCATACAAGAAATGCTTATCTCCATCATAGATGTTGGTCTTAGAAATACCATGAAGCTCAAATAAAAACTTTCCCTCTTGTGGAGAAATGCAGTGTATATAGATGGAAAGAGAATGCAAATTCTTTGTTAGATGATCAATAAGTGAAGAAAAAAAACTCTTACCATGTACTAAGAGTAGGATAATAATGAGATCCATGAATGATGTCTCCATAGTGACCTGATATGTCTCCATAAAACCTTGGTGAATGGAAAGGAATGAACCAAGTGCTACATGTAAGGCCTTCTTCTTATGCTTGGTGATCCAAGTCAAGAAGATCATATCATAGTAATAGATGTATTCATCCACCACTCCATAAATCTCATCTCCTACTTGCCCATCAAGTGCATCATATCTGAACTGATCCCAGGAACACTCCATTAACAGATCCAAACTCCCAAGTGATAACGTTGTTGACCTTTGTGATAAGGCTCTTGTCATCTCATAACTCAATTCTTTGACATGCCAAATTCGAAAGTGAGGTGCTATAATGCTACTACATGTAAGAGATTCCTTCCTATGTAAAAGTACCTCCTAATCCTCTAAAGATAAGGAGTAGCCCCTTTGCACCATGATTGTTATATCCTCAATTCTCGTAACATCATGCAAGGTATGGGAGAAAATCAACCCATACTCACCCAAGAGTATCCAAAGCAGCAACATCTCTTGTTGCTTCCTCATCTCATCATCATACAAGTCATAGAGTAACATCATGATAGTTGAATTGTAGAATGCCCCATACAACCAAATATTATGTTTCCATAAAATATGGGTTCCATGCAATGCCCCAAACCATAACACACCCTTTGAAATAAGATATGTCACATGATGGACAAACTATTTCAAGAGTAGCCAATGCAGAAATGCCTCCTATTGCTCTATTTCATAGATATGAAAGTGGCTCACCAACCTCTTTCCCATCATCATCACCCATCCATCCAATTTTGGGTGTCTCCTACCATGCTCCAAATTGGTATCCCTCCAATGGAGAATACCATCCTCCCAAATATGATAACTATATTTGCACTTCATGGGATGTTGAAGTGAAACCTCCTGTATATCTCCACATGAAGACCACTCATCAATGACCAAGTTGAACCCATAAGGTTCCAAATATGTTGTAGGCATAAGCTTCCAATTGAGTTGTGAGGTGCTCATTAAGAAGGATGTATCATAATAATGGGAGATGTCATCCATCATAAGATGTCTTCCATCAACCATCTTCTTATCCACTGCTACATAAGTTTAATGGTCATCACAATGTTCGAATAATAGTTGGCCCCCCAACTCATCAGTACTCAATGACAGTGCTATTGATCTCCATGATTGTGCATCTGCTATCTCATTATCATGCACAATGTTGAACATACAGTTCTGCATTGGATTCATTAGGAATATACTCATCCTATTTTCCCAAATTCTACACTCCAACCCAAAGTGTTGTGTGTATCTAAAAAATGAGTAACCAGGATGTATATACATATCCTCCTTGAAACAGTCAAGGGTCCTCTGTGTAGTGATATTATTTTTCTCCAAATCAGCAGTGTGCTTTGACCCTAGGTCATGCAATTTCCATGATGGCATGTCCCCACAAATCTCCATATGATGTGATGAAATAATAGGAAGTAGAAATGTTTTCATAATTTGGTTAAGTTGATCTTTGGGAAAATCTTGTACTGCTACAAGGGTTCCTCCCACCGGTGTGATAACTCCTCAAACTACTGGTGATGGTGATGGTTGCTCCTCTACTGCTGCGCTAGCATTGGTATAAGTATCCTCCTCCTTATGCATCTCCTGAATAATGCATGGGTCTCTAAATGTCAAGAGATCAAGAACACCTTGCAAGGATGCAAGTGTTCCTTCTCCTGATGCAAGTACTCCTGCAACAAGTGGTGGTAGAATTTGTTCTTCTTCCGGTTTTCTTCTGTCAAACTTCTTGATTAGCCTTTGAGTAAAATTTGCATAAGCAGTCACTCTTGCATGTTTCGAATGGCTGAACCCCCAAATTTTTGCGTCACCCTCAAGGTGCATCACTGCAATCTCGAAAACTTCTCTTTCTGCTACTGGATGTAGTAAAAAGAATGCATCTAACTTCCTTTTCCAAGCCCTTGTTTTACATGTGGATGACCCATCAAATGTATTCAATATAAATCTATTGTGTATTTTCCTTCTATTTCTGTAAGGTCTCATCTCTTCTTTGAGCTGAATGAACTCTTGGAGAGTTAGATTCTCCTTGAAAGCCCTTAATGAATACTTGTACTCTGCAAGATCATCACTTAGAATCTCATGGTCTAAGTTTCTTCCATCTCCATGCCTTTCATTTTCCTCTTCAAATAAAATGGGCATAATGGATTTATTTGGAGCTCTATACAATACCAGTTTCCTTAGCTGCTAATAGGAAGTGCACGGACCTTCCTCATCTTGAAACCATCTTGACGTCTCATTGCATCTCTCCTCTCTCATATGCTTGACCTCCTTGGAGAGGTTCTTCATATATCTAAAAATATATGAGGCACTTCCATCATTGTAGATATCGTGTTATTCTTATGCTTATTCTCTTGATAGCATATTGGTTGAAATTCATAGGTTGAGCCAAGATTATGCTCTGATACCACTGTAATATTCCAAAATGGAAAAGACAGGTATATAGAACAAAATACTAGAGATAACAGTGAATAATGTTACACCAACATGTGTGATAAACATGGAGTAATATTATTATGTAAATTTTCAGTAAATAAATTCAATAACATGGGAAAAACTCAAATAATCAAGGAAAACAAGCCTCCCATGAATACATATGCAAAAACATGAAATGTTGCTACATAGAAGCATACCAAAGAACTAGTAAAACGTAGTTTTAGTGGATATAATTGTAGCTGGAAAAATGTGATAGCAAGTATCTATTGATATATGGCTCAAATAGTGCCAGGAGTAAATATTTATGCTCCCAAACACATTTCCAAGACAACCCAGAAAGGGTTTCTTGAAATACCCAAAAGTAAAAAATGCTGGAGTACAACCCTAGGGCAGAATAGAAGCTACAACTAAATAACTAGAAGGAGGTGGATGAAACTGATATAGAAGTATACATAACTCCTCCAATATATCCTCCAAGGAAAAGTTTTATCCCTCTACTGAAGATCTAACCCGCCAACTGAAGCATTGAAACCTCCACTGCAAATACTCAATAAAATGACACACATTCCTTGAGGGAAATTACATTGTAGGAGGTGGAAATAGCTAGTCCTGATGCCAAATAATGAAATAAAGCTCCAAGGCCTTCCTTGCTAGCCTCCCAATGGAAGGCTACCTCTCCACTGAAAAAAAAAAAAAACACTTAAAGTGGCCCTCAAAATCCTTCATTGCTTCTACCCTGCAACACAACACAACTGTGACAGAGACTGTGTGGTAGCTGAAGATTGAATCTTGGAAAAATTCCAGAATGTGGAATGTGCAGTTCAAGAATACCTCTCCTCAGTAGGCACCTGAAGTCCCCCAAGGATGTGTGTAGGATTCCTACTCGGTGATCTGAAGATGAAACTATTTGTATTTGTTGTTCAAAGTATCCATTTCCATTTAATTAAGTGTGCAAAGTGTTTATCATGTCTTGCAAATTAAACAAAGTGTTTTTGGTAGTTGTTTTTGAGTTTATGTGTGAGGGAATCTTGATTAAAATTATTTTTTAACATCTTAAATCAAAAATACATAACAGCATAACTTCACCATAACAGCACAACGACATGATGAGGAAGTTCACCCCTCCTGGGCTACATCGACTGGGTCCAAGGATCCCAATGGGCATTTCCTTGCTCTATTAAGTTGCTCAAATTGGTTTTATAGTGAGAAATATGCCTAAACAAGTGAAAAAAACTATGAAATTGAATTTAGAAGACATAAATATGCTAAGAATGGCTTTTATTTCACCTCAAACAGTGAAGTGTAGCCCAATGCAGCTCCATTTCCCTCATGGCCCTGATGGCTCTCCAAGCTTCCTTGAAGAAAAAATGGCTGAAGAACACCTTTTTTGGCTCTGCAACCTATCCCAAACTCTCCATAATTCTTAGAATACCCAAAATTTACCAAAATTTTATCCAAATTGGTTCAATATTGAAGAAGTTATGACTCTAACAATTTTTTTCCCAGTGGCCCTAAAAAACCCCCTCTAACTGTGGGATAACTCCAGTTGGGCTCACCAAAAATGGCAAACTTTCCAAAGTGTCGAAACTGTGCTCCAATTTAAACGGTAACAATAAATTCTAGCGGTTTGTAGTGGCATGTGCACATGCGGATTAGACGGAGGGTTTAGCGTTGGCGGTTAACGTTAACTCCACACCCGCAGTCATGGCCTGAAGGTCATATGGAGACAAGGGCTAGAACCCAAGTGTCTAACTCTTTTTTTTCTACTGATTCAAAATGGTTTAAGCCATGGTATTCTACTCCAGGTCACAGGTATTGCAAACTTAAGCCCTGAGGGCTTATCCTTTGCTCCGTTGATTCAACATTTAAACTACTCACCCATTTAGTTACCCAAAGGCATTCAGGTCAAGTCGACCTCTGCCCAACCCATACCTATTCACTACTACATGAATACTGACCCATATGAATTCAGGTCGAGTCATGCCCGACTGACCCAAACTCATTCAGTTCGGGTCTATCTCCACCTGAGGGGTCGTGTCATCCAACCAAATGTGTTTTTAAACCAAACTTTGAACCTTGGGTCTGGGGCCACGTGGTAGTCTCTAGGCAAGCCATTTGGCACCTTGTAATTGGCCTTAGAAAACATATACAAAAAAAATGAAACTTTCCATAATATTTTTCTGAAATGACAGTTTTTTTTGTGTTCAAAAGTCTTGTTTTGAAGGTCATTGGGCGTTTTAAAACTTCAATATATTTCTCATACAACATCAGATTTGAGTCTCGTTCACGGTGCTAGAATCCCATCGACAAGGCCTATCCATTCATTTAGGTTTCAACCAATTCTGAGAAGTTCCAATTTTGAGCATTTTTTTCCCTTGGACATGAACACCTGATCACACCTCCCCATTGGGAGGCTTTTGGACCCCAAAAGCCCTCAATTACCTGTTAAGAATATGAGGGTATAGATCCCTCACCTTTTCCACCTCCATCCATTTTTCCTTACTTAGTTTGCTGCCTTTAAGACCAACCTCGCATGTCCTTCTATCAAGGATAGCATCCTCTTTCAGCTCATCCAAAAATTCTGGCCAGAAATACTCTATGGATGGTAGTGCAATGTCACTTTCATAATAAAAAATTAAAGGAGGTTCATAGATATGTAAATTTTCCACATTCACAACGAAATAAATTTGCATATATGAAGGCAAATCTAGTTGAAAATAACTATTTCCAACTTATTTAAGGATCTTGAATGGACCATAACGAATAGGCTTCATGTTTTTACCTTCTCCTTGCATTCTTTCCTTACTAATATGCAGCCATACCTCATCTCCTTCTTGAAACTTATGATCAAATTTGTGTTTTTCATGCCTCTCCTTATACTTGCCTTGACTTTTTTCAAGTTTTTCTTGAACCTGCTGATGTATGAGTTGAATTCTTTCAATGAACATGCAAGCTTTGTCAATGTCACCATGCCCATCAATGGCAACATCCTTCTCAAGAATGAAATCTAAAGGTGAGTTAGGAAAATACCCAAAGCAAGCTTCAAAATGTGAAGTATTTGTAGAAGAGTGCTTGGCCCGGTTGTAAGCATGTTGAATGTAATGAAAGTGCTCATCCCAAAGCTTGGGATGCTTGCTGCAATAACCTCTCAAAATATGTACAATTGTTCTGTTCACTACCTCTATTTGGTCATCTGTTTGTGGATGGAAAGCAGTACTCTTCTTCAACTTGGTGTCCATCATCTTCATAGATTAGACCAAAAATTCCCAACAAATCTGGCATATCTATCACTAACAATAGAAGTAGGCAAGCCATAATGAACACATACATGTTGAAAATATAAATCAACAGTTTTTTCAGCAGTTATAGATTTCTTACATGGCATAAGAATACACATCTTGCTGAATCTATCAACTACTACATAAAGATAATCATGTTGCTTTCTAGATAACGGTAGACCTCCAAAAAAATCTATAGAAACGCTTTCCCATGGTCTAGAAGGTACCGGCAATGGCATATATAAACCAAGCTTCCTATTGCTAGGCTTGATGGTAGCACATAATGAACAACCTCTAATGAAACGTGAAACACTATCTACCATGCGAGGTCAATAACAATACCTCTATAAATGTGCCACCGTTTTTCTTACCCCGAAATGTCCAGCAATAAGATAAGAATGAGCTTCTCTCATGATGCTTAGTCTCTGCCCCTGTGGTATACATAAATTTCCCATATGAAATATAAAATTATTATGCAAATGATAATAATTCTCCTCAACATGATTCCCTTCACTCAAGTTAGCATACACATCCTTAAAATCAACATCTGATGCATATTGTTCTATGTAGCTCTCATGTACAATAGAATCATTCTTAAGTAAATTAGTAGCACTAATAATAGGCCTTGAAAGCATATCAGAAACTTTATTGAAAATACCTTTCTTGTACCTTATTACCAAGTGAAATTGTTGTAGGAATCCCATCCATCTAAAATGTTGTGACTGCTATAATTTACTTTGCGACTGCAAGTACTGTAAAGGCTGATGGTCAGTATGAACAACTGTTTCTTTTCCCATGAAATATTTTTTCCACTTTTCTATGATTTTTAAAAATTCATACAACTCCTTATCATATGTAGGATAATTTTCAACATCACCATTAAATGTCTTAGACTAAAATTCGATAGGCTTACCATGTTGTAAGAGACCTGCACCCATGGCATAATCACTAGCATCAGTCTGAATCTCGAATAGCTGTCTCAAATCTGGTAATGCAAGACCTGGAGCTAAAATTATATTCCTTTTCAAATACTTGAAATATTTCTGTTGCTTGCCTCCCCATTTGAAAGCACACTTCACACTTGTCACTACATGCATAGGAGCTGCTATGGCAAAGAAATTAGAAATAAACGTCCTCCAGTACTGAGCTGCACCCAAAAAACTTGTTACCTCTGTAATGGATTTCAGAGTAGGCCAATTCACAATTGCTTCTACATTACAAGGATCAATTTTCAAAGCACCTCCTCCTACTATGTTTCCCAAATAAACCAAATAAGTCTTTCCAAATTCACACTTTGACATTTTAAGAAACGACTGATTTTTCTTCAAAATATCAAGTACTTTCTTAATATGCATGACATGCTCTTCTCTAGTCTTGCTGAAAATTAATATGTCATCTAAGTATACAATAACGAAATCATAAATAAAAGGAATTAAGACATCATCTATTACCCGCATGAAATTTTTAGGTGCATTGCATAAACCAAATGACATAACAAGCCACTCAAAGAGTCCCTGTTTGGTTTTAAATGTTGTCTTCCAAATATCACTTTCTGCAATTCTAAATTGATGATAACCACTACATAAGCCTAGCTCAGTGAAACATTTATCATATTTTAGCTAATCTAACAAATCATCTATCCTTGGGAGTGGGTAACGATTCTTTACCATTATCTTTTTCAATGCCCTGAATTCCACACACATGCGCCAAGTTCCATCTTTCTTTGGAATCAGCACTATCAGTGATCCACATGGCGAAGTGCTTGGTATTATGAATACTTTGTCCAAAAATTATTTAATTTCCTATTTATTTATGCATTCTCCATGATAACATGTAGTACATGCCTATGTTAGGAAGAGGACAATCTTGATGTAACTAGATTTCATGTTGAATCTCCCTCTTAGGAGGTAAACATGTCGGTTCCTGAAACATCTCATGATCTACATCAAATACATCATATAATATGATTTAAGCTTGGAATCACAGTTTTCAAATGACTCATGATTCACATCAACCTTGGGCTTGACCATAAGAAGTACAAAACTCTTACTAGAATTCACTAGCCTTTTTACCTGTCCCACATTTACCATCGCTATATTTGCCTTCTTGGGATGTGCTCTGAAAATGAACTCCTTGCCATATTTAAAGAGATGATACTTATTTTCATGTCGATGGAAGATCACTTTCCTTTCAAATAAGTAAGGACTTCCCAAAACAATTCCTGATATATTAAGCGGTACTACATCAAGTTCAACTGTGTCAATAAAATGTGCAGTAATTGCAAATCGCAATATGGACTTCCTTGAGACTTGTAAGTTTGCATCCTTGCATATCCATCCAAGTGGATAAGACTTTGGATGTGGAATGGTCTCAAGTTTAAGCTATTTTACCAAGCCTTCTGATATGATATTTTCTTGTGACCCACTGTTAAACAATGTGTCAAATTTTGTATGTTTTGAGACTACCATCACATGGAACAATTCAATTCTTTCTTCCTCATTTGGAGTTTGTACATGAAAGTTTGAAGTACTAGTGCTTGGCTTAGTTTCAGTTTCATTTCCCTTCATACTCTTCAAACCCATGGCTGAAATTTTGGTTTCGTCATCCGAATCATCACCTAAGTCTTATGGTGTAGTTGTAGTAGCTGCAATTTTCTCCTTTCCTTTGTTTTTGTTAAACTGAGTTCTTTTTTCAGGATGTAATTTCCAACAGTTTTTATCTTCATGGCCTTCTCTTGAACAATGTTTACATATCACTTTCTCACCGTATTGTTTGAAAAATGCATTATTTTTTTCCTTTTCCCTTAAAGGTTTTATCTTTGTTTTTCCCTTTAAAAGGCTTGTTTCTACCCTTATCAAAAGTGTTTTTCCCTCTAGCCTCTAAATGTATAGCTTGTACACAAAATTCTTCTAGACTAGTAGGATTGAACATAAGCATAGTATGTCTAAGGCAGCTGTGCAAACCATCTATATATTTCAACAAAGTATCTTGATTTTGTAAGTCTACCCCTAATAAGAGTGCTCTTCTCCTAAAGTCTTGTGTGTAGTCTTGTACATTTTGTCCCTTAAGCTGTCTGAAGTTTTTCCAGTTCATGATAGCCTTTTGTAAATGAGCTAATGAGCTAATTTAAATTTCTTAGCTTGACACCTATCTACTCCTAAAACAGATTATTAATTACATGTGACAGTTGATTGTCTGTTTTAGAGTCCTAATACAACTAGGAGTAAAACTCCTTATTATGACTAAAAAAACCTTATCAAGGAATCAAATATTATGTTTGAAAACTGCTCCTCCTTATGATGGTTTCCATAACCTTGTTGTTATATTCTGTTAACTTATCCCTTATCTGTCCTGAAAACTAGGAACATGTTTCCTGCAATATAGCTTTAACCCTCATTTATGCTCCTTGAATCCTTTTACTGGAAAAAATTGACCTTTTTAGAAAAGTTACATGTGTTATCACTTCCATAGAACCATGTCCTTCCACCTGTGCAAAATTAAGTCCCTGAAAGAGTGTAAAGAGAGCTGATGTCTCTGTGCTACGAAAATATCAGCTGTTTTCGTAGCGCAGAAACTATGTTTTTGTAAACATCTCTTAACATCCAATTTCTTCTACTTTAACACCTGGAAATTCATTTTTTATTCTTTTCCATCCTCTATCAACATCAACACTTCAAAAACCAGATGTTTTACCTCTTGAAGCCTCAACAAAATGCTCAAAACTGCATCTACAACAGTTTCATAGCGCTCTATGAAACTGATGTGTATGTCATCTACAATAGTTTCGTAGCGCGCTATGAAACTGTTGTGTATCCCCTTTTTACACATTTTTTTCACCATATTTAGATCTTAAGAATATTTACAACCTTTTAATAATTTCCTTGATGCTAGTAGACCTTAATAATCAACATAAGTCAACTTTGTAATGTTTTGAAAAAGTGGTGTTCTTCCCAAAACAAAACTGTATTAGGGGTTTGTCACTTACTGCCTTACTTCTGCTGTAGCTGGCCTTAAAAGTTTGTCAATTGAATTTCAAGATCTTCAATCTGCCTCTTCAACCTTCTATTAGTAGTCCTTAAATTAACATTTATCCTTCTCACAAATTTAGCCTCCTTGATTGCAGGAAGAGTCTAGGTAAAATATTGAGCTTCACTACTGATTGTTTCAAGTTTTGAGACTCTTTCAAGCTCCCACAAAGCCTTAATTTTGTCAAAATTTATCTTCTCAACAACATGTTTTCTTTCTTTCTTCTTAAGCTTAGCAATTTTAGGATTAGCTAGTCTTAATTTTTGTTTAATTCCTCCATAACTTCTCTTTTCTCTCTGAGTATTGAAAACTATGTTTCTGTCCTCTTCATGCATAGGTGATGAAAGGTCTATAGGTTCCTCATAAACATTTGAAACTTCTCCATATTTATATAACTCCACATCCAACCCTTGCAAATTTTTTGAATTCCTAGTTAGAGACCTTCTGGGCTTGAACACAAACTTTGAAATTTCATCATTAAAATCCAGCTTTTTGGAATACTTGATATTCTTAGATTTCCCTTCATCAAAAATTATAAAATCTTCCTGAACTAAAGGAGATTACTTAATATCAATAGCTTGTAAAATATCATTCAAACTACCCTTTAAACCTGGATCTTCTTTTGAAACCATTGTTTTTCCTTTTTCCCTTGCTATTTGACTTCTAGTCAATATTTTCTGGAATGATTTGCTGATTGACTATTCCTGTACTATTTCCTTACCTTTGGTTGTCCTCTTTTGTGCAGTTTGAGGGGTTTCTTGAATAATCACTGGTGTTTTAATCTCTGGCTCTTTCACTTTCTTTCTAGGATTTAACTTGAAAAATATCTTTGATCTTGTTTCTGCAGGGTCACTGGTTTCTGATGGTGATTTTTCTTTGGCCCTAGGGCTAACAGTTGTTCCATGTGTTTCCACCCCAAATCCACACAAAAACAGAAATGCAGACCATTCTCTATTCACCCTCTGAATTTCATTCAAAACTATTAATTTAACTAGACCATGATGGAATAATGAAGTTTCACATGCCTAAGTTTTCATCTGCACCTTATCTGCCATCTCGGCCAAACTTCGAAACAAGAAGAAAGGTAAATCTAGAGAAATTACTCCAATGATATGCAATAAGAGTTTGAAATTATAAGAATACACCTTATGGTATCTTCCGTCATAGGTGAAGTACCTTTGAATGTTGGAGAGAAGGTTAGCATATGTTTTCTTGACATAACCTCTTGGAACTGCTTTGGCTAAATCTATGTCCACAAACTCTAGCTTCAAAATTATTTTACAAGTTTCCATTTCAAACCTAAAGTTCTTGAACCACCTTTCTTCTCCCCTTGGAATCTTTGTCACTAATGATATAATTTCAAGAGAAATTGGCAAGTTTAAAAATCCAACCTTTGTATTTGAACCTGTGAAATTAATGGAAAATTCTTTTGTGACTTGATTATGACCTCCCTATAGCTTTTCATAGAATCTCCAGCATCCTGCCTTCTTGAAGGCTTCTTCAACTGATTTATCCTTGGTGAGAGCCTCTATGCCTTCAGGTTCTGTTATCAAACAGTGGCCTGACCTGTGGTTTCATTTTTCCTCTGTCATCTTTCCCTCGAAAACCCTGTGGCTACAGAAAACCTGTAATAAACTGCCTCGCTTGATTTTAGAGAAATTGGCTCGCCTGATTAAGGGTTCAGCCTCGCTTGATAACTAGTTTAGCCTCACTTGTTGAGAGAAGCTCTAGTTTCTGCTTACCATAATCTTATCGTTTGAAGAAATACATGCACCAAGTGTTTCTTTTCATGAGACAATACAACCAAGAATAACCATCCCTTTTCAAATTTAAAAATGAATAATGATAAATGACCCCTAACGAATCTCATGATGGTTATGAATGGTTGCAAGTGTGAGAAAAAATTCATGGACTAAAACCTAATCATGAAAATTTAACGAAATTTGATGTATTTGACAGCTGGACAAGATTGATTACGAATCCCAGATTTCGTAGCACATGTAATGTAATTTCAGGGTTTTGTGCTACGAAAAGACCAACGTTTTCATAGCGCAAAAGAATTTTTTAACACTTTCTATGCTATGAAAACGTGGTTTCATGGCTTATTTGAATTTTTTTTCAAAATGACTAAACACATGACTTTCGAAACATAATATGGGACCCTTAAAGTGTGAAATAAGGTTGTGGGACTTTATATGATGATGGAAATGAGATTCTAACCCCATGAATTATACTCTAAAAACATAAATATGACTTAACCCCTATCTAATACCATGCCTTAGGAACAAATGCAAACTATCCAAGTTTGGAAAAATTTTATAGTGATAACATAGAGGAAGAGGATGAAGATGGGGATGGTGGATCACCATTTCCTTCGTGTCCTTTCTTTGACTTGTCATCACTTTTCTTTCCTCTTGAATAAACATGTCCTTCTTTCTGGTTTTTAAACCCTTATCCAACAATCCTAACATTCCTTTATTGGTAGAGTATCCTCACCCTCTCTGTCATGTCCAAGAAAGCCTTTCATAAATCTTTTTCCTCTTCTTTGGGATCCATATCTTCAAGAGCTTCTCCCTCTCTTGAAGACATGCTTGAAGATGCTTCTATGGCTCTTAGAGATGTCTCTCTGGCCCTTCTTGGTTGAGGATTACTTTGTGCACTGACCAAGTGTCCTTCACCTCTCTTGATTTTAAGCCTAGTAAGCATCAAAACTTGCAAACAATCAACTATATCTTTGCACAAAATAAATGCTAAGTAAAACTCTAGCTGCTAAGGCTCAAATCCTTAGCTCTGATACCATCTCATATGAAAATGAAACTATTTGTATCTGTTTTTCAAAGTACCCATTTCCATTAAACTAAGTTTGCAAAGTTTTTATCATGTCTTTCAAATTAAACAAAGTGTTTTAGGTAACTATTTTTGATTTTATGTGTGAGGGAATGCTAATTAAAATTATTGTTTAACATCTTAAATTAGAAATACACAGCAGCATAAATTCACCATAGCAACACAGAACCATGATGAGGCAGTTCACCCCTCCTAGGCTACATCTTCCGGGTCCAAGGCTCCTATTATCACAAAATCAGGCCTGATGGGCTGCTCATCAATTAAACATTGTGTAACTGTTTCAGACCAATCTTTTGGCTGAGGCTTAGCCTCCTCAACCTCACAGGGCTCTCTCAATGGTTTATGATTTTTGATAAATAAGTAGATGGCTAAATATATATGAGGAAAAATCAAATAAATGGTATAATTGGTTGCAATTCACATTTGCAAGTATTCATTGGGCTATGGAGTCATGATAACTTCAACAAAACCAAAACAGTCTACCTAGCATGGAAGTTAAGGCATTCATAGTTCAAGTTAAGGAATAAAACATGTAGAATAGTGAAACACACAATTAGTTTATCTATGAAGGAAGTGAGAGCACCATTGATGAATTCTGAGTATCATAAATAAACACCACTGCAATGGAATATTGAAAAGGATGTCATCAAACCAATAACATACAAGAACTCCTCATGAATCTTGAGTTGCCTAAGTAGAAACTCTGTATTAATCTGTAAATAGTCACATACAAAACATAGTATTTTTGCTAATAAAATGTCAAACCCTGTGTATTTCGACCTCATACTCTTTATAGGTCATTTAAAATATAGAATTATCTTATCCTCCAATAAAGACATAGAATTCATAGTGTTTTACACTTTTCCTAATCATGAAACATGATACTTATTACAAATTGACAGTTACAACCCTAATGAGTAGTCCTATTCCAAATAGGACTAAAAATCTTTAATTTCCTTCCTAACAACCTTATCTAGTATTCATTACTTCTTATGCCACTTTCTTTTCCATGAAGTCAAATTTGGATGATGATTCGCAATCTTCATGTGAACATGTTGTCGATGATGTTGTTCTCCTATGTTCTAGGAAACTGTCTCCTTCCTTTGAGGCTTTTGATACACTTTGACTGTCTGATACATTCTGACCCTTTATACACCATAATTTGGATGCATTTGTTGTCTAAAATTAGAATATGTGCATATATCCTCTTCCTATGCCAACTGTTCAAAACTTTAGTTTTGAATTGTGTAAAAAACTAAAAACAGACATGCGCTACGAAAGCAATACAGTTTCATAGCGCTTTTCGTAGTGCAAGGTTTTAGCTCCTTTCTTCAACAATTTTCAACATTTTTCTTTCATGATAGCCTTTATCTTCACTTGACACATTCCCACAAGAAGTTTAAAAACCAAACTCACAAAAATTCCTTCAAAATTTGCTATGAAATATGATGAAATGACTGCTTCAGCAGTTTTGTAGCGCATTTCATCAAATTTGCACTATCTGCGCTACGAAATTATTGTGTAAGCATTTTTGTTGAATTTTTTTTTTTTTGAAATTTGTGATAAGGGGATAATCAAACATAAGGACAGTGATATTGTTTCAAAGCCTAGAACAAAATAACCCTGAAAATATATTCTTCATCAAATTTAACCTTCATTTTTCATCTGAGTTTGTCTTATATATTTGTTACTCTATTTCACTACTTTTTCATTTTTTCTTGACACTCTTTCAACTGTATCTGCAGATCTTCCACCTAGCTCTTTGGATTTCTGTTGCTAGTTCTTAAATGGGTTTTGATCACTCTCATAAAATTTTCTTCCTTAATAGCTGGGACTGTCCATGTGAAGAATTGTTCTTCACGACTCGGGATTTCTGATCTAGAGGATATTTGACCTTACCAAACAACTTTCATTCTTTTTAATTTTTCTTTCTCAATGATATGTTTTCTGGTTCTTTCTTCAACCTAGCAATCTCATGATTTGCTGAAATAAACTTCTCCTCCAGGTTTTTATGCTTTTTCATTTCTTTTTGTGTTGTGACTACTCTTTTTTCTGCTTGCAATGCTACTGGTGAGGAGAGATCAATTACCTCTTCAGGAACTTTAGCTGTTTCATAGGTTTCTTCAACTTCTATGTTAAGTTCCTTGAGCCTTTTTGAATGTATAGTCACAAGATTCTTGGCTTGGAAATCAAATGTTGCGTTTTCACATTTAAAATCCAGCTTCTTTGCTGATTTTCTCTTTTTCTATTTTCTTTCAATTATTCCTGTGAAATCAGCTTGTACTATGGGTGATTCTTCTATGTCTATTGCATACAATATATCATCCAGTTTCCTTTTAACCTTAAGCTGTCACTTGATCCTGAAACTGCTGATTTTCCCTTTGTTGTTGTAACTTGGCTCCTTGTTATTATCTGAACTTCTTACTTATCTGCTGCTTGTTTTTGTTTAGTTTCTTTGCTACCATGTAACCTTTGTCTTGCAGGTGGGGGATTTTTTCGTGTCTTCTCTGCCTGGTTCTTCACTTGTTTTCTAAGTTTGAATTTAACAGACCTCTTTGCCTTTGTAGCCACTGCTTGACTTGATTCTACTGGTGGTGAGAGATTTCCCTTTATCTTAGTGTTTTTAGCTGGGGTTAGAGATTCCATATTAGAACCACTCATAAAAAAAAAGGAGGACCACTCCCTATTTATTTTCTAAAGCTCATTAAAAACTAACAATTTAATCAACCCATGGTCAAACAGGGATGTTTCACAGCCATCATATTTTATCTAAACTTTGTCAGCCATTTTCGCAAGAATTCTATATAAGAAAAATGGTCAATCGAGTGATATCATACCTATGAAATGTAACAACAATTTGAAGTGATAAGTGTAGACTTTGTGGTACCTGCCTTCACATGTGAAGTATATTTGGATATTGAACATCATTTTGGCATAGTTATCTTGGATACAATTTCTGGGAATTGCATTGTTCAGGTCCATGTTTGCATATTTCGTTTTCATAAATATCTTTCATGCTTCCATATCAAACCTTAAGCCCTAAAACTAATATTCCTGACCTCTTGGTATTTTTGTTACCATAGCTATGATCTCAGGTGTGACTGCTTTGTTTAACATTCCGACCTTTGTGCTTGTTCCACTGAAATGAAGTGCAAATTCTTTGGACACCTAAATATGACCACCTTGTAACTTTTCACTGAACTTTGAACAACCCATTTTCCTAAAAGCATCCATTACTGTTGAATCTTCAGCTAAAACCCTCATACTTTCAGGTTCAAATCTCAAAAAATGTCCTCCTCTATGATTCTTTTTCTCTTTAGCCATGCTTTTTTTTTTCTGAACCTGTAGAACTGCCTTGCTTGAGAAAATAGAACATCCTTGCTTGAATCTGTATGAACAACCTCGCTTGATTGAGTATGATTATAACCTTGGTATAGAAAAACCACAGACTTAGCTCTAATGTTTAGAGCTTTAACAGTTGAGTGGGGGAAAAAAACTAGAATAACTGAACTAGACAATTCTTTCGAATTTGAAATCCCTTTTTATGACTGAATGAAACCCGTATCATGATGATGATGTATATGAAATGGGTAAGTACTTTGGATATGACCTCTCACTGAATCACCATAACATTACCTTATCATTTCTTAATAGATTTCTAACAAATCCTAGATTTCTTGACATGACATATAAGAATCCGCGCTTTCATAGCGCACATAGTGTATTTTTCACACTTTGTGCTATGAAAGTAGTAGTGCTTTTATAGCACAAAGCCCCTTTTTTGAACTGACCACACTATGAAATTGCGGATTTGTGGCTAATCATATAATTTCAAACTAAAAACTAATGACATGAGCTCTACATGAATGATATGACCTTTTTATCATTGAATGAATCTAAAGAAGTTTATTTGAACTTGAAAAATGACCTTTGAAACTGAATAAACTATGACCTACCCTTTATCAAGACAAAAGTGACTTTAGACCTACTTGAAACTATGACCAAAAATAGTGTAGACATAAAATGTTCAAAAAAAGAAATTGGGTGATAACAGTGGCTCCACTTGGGATAGTGTGCCCCTATGGTATGCTATGAACCAGTAGTTCCAGTGCTGCTATCCATTTTCTTGACAAAAAATAGAAAAAATTTTGAATTTCCAAGCTTCCTCCTCAAGCTCTAATGCCCTACACCTCGGGCTAAAGCTTGCTGATTTTTCTTGTGATTATTAGTAGAAAAACTTGTAAAATGAAATATATACAATGACATGAACCATCCATAAGATTTTAGGAAGAATAATGCTTCAAAAACCTGCCATTGACAGGTCCTCTAGCATATGGTTTTCCATCTATCTCCTGTAGTATATAAGTATTGTTTCCATGGAATGAAGATACCTTGAAAGGACCTTTCCATAAGTTCTCAAACTTACCATGTTTTCCCTTTTCTTCAATTTTCACCTCCCATTTCAGCACTTCATCTTGAATTTGGAATTTTTTTTCTTTGATATTCTTATCAAATGTCTTCTTGATTCTATTTTGAGATTGCTGATTTCTGTCATAAACCTCCTTCTTTTCCCTTGTAGAGCTATCGGCTGATTAATTCTTCTTTGGATTGCATTTGGTTCCTCTTCTAGCCCTTGAATCAGTTTCATAACAGCTTCTCCTAGTGATGTAGAAAAAATAGCCTCAGCACCATATACTAGTTCATATGGTGAAGTTCTGATTGATCTCTTTGTACATATCCTATCAGCCCATGAGGCATACTCCAATTTCAAATGCCAAGCTTTCTTATTTTCCTGCAACACCCTTTTAATGATCCTCACAATGCTCTTGTTAGAAGATTAAGCAAGGCCATTTCCTTGAGGACAGTATGTAGTAGAATGCCCAAGAGTAATATGATATTGATGACATAAATTGATCAGCTTCTTAGACTTGAATTCTTGCGCATTATCATTTGTAATCTTCATAGGGCAACCAAATCTGGACAAAATATTATTTTCTAAGAAAGATATAATCACAAAATCATTTTCTTGCCTAGTTTGGATTGCTTCAATCCATTTGGTAAAGTAATCAATAGTTGTAATAATCCAACGATGTTGACCCTAATATGATGGATGAATCTCTCTGATAAAATCTAGCCCCCATTGCTGGAATGACGCTTCTAGAAAAACAGGCATCAAAGGTAAGGGTACAAGTTTCTTCTTACCTTCAAAAATCTGGCGTTCATGGTAGGTAGCAACCTTCTTGTAAACATACTTAAACATTGTTGGCCAATAAAACCCCACTCTCAAAATTTCGTTCACTATCGCCTTCCAATAATGGTTACCTCCACAATCTCCTTTATGAAATTCCTCAATAACTTTATCAATCTCTTCCTCCAACAATAAATTTAAAAAAATTCCACCGGTATCCTTCCAAAACAGCTTTATGTCAAATATAAAATATCTCAAAGATTTTTGTTTAACAAACCTTGCTTTGGATTTTTTCAAATCAATAGGCACTTGGTGCTGTTATGGAACAAAAGCAACTTCCTTATACCAATCTGAGGTGATATATTTTTCTTCAATAGGAACTAGTTCCTCATCTTCATCTGAAATTTTTGATATTTCTCCAATCCAATTTAAATCAAGACAGTCAAATTTTGATTGTGCCATCAGCTTCTCCAAGCCTTGCCCTTTGACCAATTTTGTCGATTTAATCTCAATATCATATTCTAGCAACTTGGAAATCCACTTTCCCCTTTTACGATCAGGATCTACTTGAGTGAGGATGTCTTTCACAACAGTACTAGTAACAAACGCCACAATATGAGAATGCAGAATATAAATTCTGAAATCTTTGAGAGTCTTTACCAAAGCATATGCTTGATTTTTCATGATGTTATACTTTAGTTCAACAATGGGTAATGTCCTACTAAAGAAAGAAATCGGCTGTTGAATACCTTGTTGTCCCTTTTGTAGCAAAACTCCAGCAATAGCATTTTTTGATGCAAAGGTAAAAACCAGAAATTCCTTAGAAAAATTAGGACTGATCAATAATGGTGCTTGTGTGAGTGCTCTTTTGATTTCATCAAATGAATTTCTTACCTCTACTGTCCACTTAATATCAATTCCCTTCTTCAGCATCTTTGTTATATCCTTCACAATCTCATCAAAATTAGGAATAAATCGCCTTACAAAATTAACTTTTCCAAGGAAAGATTGAATCTCCTTCCTACTTCTTGGAAAATCCACCTTTTGAATTACATTGACCTTGTTTGGATCAATCTTAATCCCATCTTTAGAAATGATATTTCCAAGTAATTTACCTAAAGTTAAAGAAAAAATAATTTTGGTGGGATTTAGAGAGATGCCAAACCTTCTACATTTCAGCAGAATTCTTTCCAAATGTTTCAAGTGATATTCTTCCTTCCTTGAAAATACTGTTATGTCATCAAGATACACAACCACCATATTATCCTTTTCTTCAAAAAAATAAATTTCCATTGCTCTCTGAAAAGCAGCTCCTGCATTCATGAGACCAAATGGCATCTTGGCGTACATAAAATTACCCCATGGTGCAGTAAAGGATATTTTTTTCCTGATCATTAGGATGCACAAGGATCTGATTATAGCCTGAAAAACCATCAAGCGTAGACATTCTCTAAGAACCAACAATAGTTTGCAAAATTTGATCCATCTTTGGGAGAGGATAATTATCTTTGAGGGAGGATTTATTCAGATTTCTGAAATCAAGGCATATTCTGATTTCCTCACTTTTCTTCCTAACCAGAACCAAATTTGCAAGACAATTTGAAAATTTGATTGGGACTATGAATCTAGCATCAAAGAATTTTTAACCTCCTTCTCAATCAAAGGCATAAGGAGTGGGTTGATCCTCCTTATCTTCTGCTTGAAAGGTCTTTCATTTTCTTTAATGGGAATAGTGTGCTGAATAATGGCGGGATCATATTCTTTCAAATAAACATAGTTCCAAGAAAAGACATCTATGAATATCTTCATCATTTTAACATATTTAAATTTCATATCAGTAGAAAGAAAGTTTGAAAGTTTAATCATTTTGGGCATAGCTATAGTACCAATGTTACAACTCTCAAATTTTTCATCATCGACTTGCATCTTGGGAGATTTAAAAACACCATTCTGATCAAAAAAAATTTCTAGAGGTATGAGTCCCTTTGGTACGAAATTATTCTTTAATTGAAAAACTTCAGAATTTCCTTTAGATTTAGCTAACATGTTCTGCTGATCTATTTGTACATTTTCAAATTCTTCTTTCAGCTTAATACAATTTTTCACCTGCTGATCATCCTCAAAAACTTGCCAATGAATAATATTATCAAGAATGGCTGGCCTAAGGCAGACTTCAATTTCATACTTTTCTATGGAATGTAAAGGAATAATGAAAAGGCTTGAAGAGATAGCAAGAGAATCAACAATGGAGTTTTGTTCTCTAGTTTTGAATGTGAATGAATAGGCGTGAAAGTTTTCTAACATGTCCAAAACCAAATTCCTATATGCTCTCATTCTTGTGTATTTTGTTTGATAAACACCCTCAATCTATTTTAAGACTAATTCTGAATATCCAAAAAAAAAAAAATTTGAGCATTCATTCTTCTCAACACTTCTAGACCCAAAATCAAGGATTCATATCTAGCCATGTTATTCGTACAATCAAAGTTCAGTTTATAGGAAAAGAACTTAATTTCATCACTTGGATTTCTAATCCATATCCCTGCTCCTTCTCCTTCTTCGCCTGCTGACCCATCAAAATATAATTACCACCAACCTTCTTCCTCTTTATTGTTGACTTGCTGACCTTCCACTTGCTGATTTTCAGACTGTTGAATTTCAGAACTCTGATTTTCTTCTTTCTTTTCTTCCTCCGCTTCATTAGTCAATTCATTGAAAAGAATAGCAGAACCAAGCTCAGTATCAAGAGCATAAATTGGAAATTTTTTGGGTTTATCTTTGCTACTCACCATGTAGGTGATCCTGATCTTGCGGAGGAAGCCCCCAAGATCTAAAAAGTTGAAATAGATCTGACAAGATCTGTAAAATTAGAAGGCCAAAAAAAGAAGAAGAGAGAACACAAAGAAAATAAAACCACAAAGAAACTTGTTTTATTAAAATAGAGAATAACTGTAGAAGCTACATTGTGGCGGACAATCTGTCCTTTTACAAAGTGAGGCTTGTTATTTATAGCCTTTTTCGAGATACAATACCATAGGTGGATACCATGGGCCAATACCATAGGCAGATACCACTTACAATACCATGGGTAAATCCTATGTGTGGATGAATACCATGGGTCACTTATAATACTATGGGTGAATAAATATCATGGGTGTATGAATACCATGGGTTGATGCCATTTACAATACCATGGGTAAATTCCATGAGTAGATGGATAACATGGGTAGATGAATACCATGAGTTGATGCCATTTTCCATTCAGATCATTCCTCCCTCCTTAAGAAGCAATGGTCTCCATTGCGTGAAGTTCCATCCTGAGAAGCCTTTGTTGAATATGAAGAGCCACTAAAGAGAAGGGTTTTGTGTAGTTAACCTATAACCGTGATGAACAAAGATCCGAGGATAGAGATACCCTGTAATGCTTGTGACTAATTGTGATACTGACAGTGTGCAGCCTAGCAAATGAACTTCGATGAAGTGTGGGTTTGTGGATGAACCAAAACCATGACAAATGAAGATCCGAGGATAGAGATACCCTGTAATTCTTGTGACCAACTATGTGACTAATAGTGTGCGGCCTAGCAAATGGACTTCGATGAAAATGATTTTGTGCAGTTGACCCATAACTGTGATGTTGATTATTGATGAAGTAGCAGGTGCCTACATAGCTTGGGGTGGGAGGGGGCACGTCTCAAAATAACCCAAGCCAAACGCTGCTATGATCAAACTAATGAATGTGAAGTAGGTGTCTACTAAAGCGGGGTGGGAGGGCACGTCTCCAAAGGGAACCCACTCTGAATGCTGCTCCAGATTTAAAATGAGCATAACTCGGTCAATATAACTCAGAATATTTATTATAACATGTTTTTGGAAATAGAATGATCATTCTTCATCTTCTCATGTATTTGAAACCACTATCTGGAGACTGTAGACCCACAGAGTCGCGCTAGAACTGTTTCGGCGTCACAAAATTTCTGAAAAAATAGTTGATTTTAAATCAACAATAACTCCCACATCCGGACTCCGTTTCGACCGATTTTTTTTTTGAACTTGGGTGATTTTTAAAGTGGAGATCAGATCTATATCCATTATTCTGAAATTTTTCACTTTAAATTGCAAAAATTACAGGAGAGCCGCCGTTCATGAATTGTCATCAGAAAAATTGCTTCAACATTGCTGATTTTGAATCAGCGATATCTCCCTCATCCGAACTCCAATTTGGCTGATTTTTTTTTTTAATTTGAGTATTTTTTCACAAGGAATCCAGATCTAGTATTTTTTTTTTGTAAATTTTTCACCAACATTTTCAGATCTGATCTGAAAACGCGCCTCCCAAGAAATTCATGGAGTTTGCTGAAGATTGCTACCAAAAATTAACACTGAAATATGCTTCAAATCCTCATTCCCATGGATTCGTAACCTGAATCTGATACCACTGATCCGGATATTGGGGAGTAGGCCCCCAAGATCTAAAAATTTGAAATAGATTTAACAATATCTGCAAAATTAGAAGGCCAAAAAAAAAAGAGAGAACACAAAGAAAATAAAACCACAAAGAAACTTGTTTTATTAAAACAGAGAATAACTGTAGAAGCTACATTGTGGCGGAAAATATGTCCTTTTAAAAAGTGAGGCTTGTTATTTATAGCCTTTTTTGAGATACAATACCATAGTTGGATACCATGGGCCAATACCATGGGTAGATACCACTTACAATACCATGGGTAAATCTTATGTGTGGATGAATACCATGGGTGGATACATACCATGGGTCACTTATAATACCATGGGTGAATAAATATCATGGGTGGATGAATACCATGGGTTGATGCCATTTACAATACCATGGGTAAATTCCATGGGTAGATGGATAACATGGGTAGATGAATACCATGAGTTGATGCCATTTTCCATTCGGATCAGTAGGTCATCCTTCTCTCTCCATACAATCTTCTTTGCTATCCAAAAATTGGAATGGTAGCATAAGTAAGATCCATCTACGCTATACCTTTAACTTTTGCTTCCCATGACCTTAACAACAACATACCAAACTTCGGTGGAATGTATGCTACAACAATATCCATGACTACAGTCTTATTAGGAACTTGTGTCAGTCCAACAACAACATCCTTGATTAGACCAATACAGTGAACTCCATTTGAATCAAAAGAAAAAAAATCTTTATATGGCCTAGTTATTTCTAATCCCATTCTTTCCATGATTACTTTTGGCATAAGATTGTGAGAATCCCCTGAATCTAACATAGCATTGTGCAATTTCATGTCGTGAATGCTAAGACTCACATAAAAAGGATGAACTTCCCCATTCTATTCATCTTCTAGTCTTGGGCACAAATATATGGTCGGATGATCTTCTAATACATTCAAAAATCAATAGCTCCAGGTTTTGAGTTTAGCATTTTAACAATCTTTCTTCTATATTCATCTACCTTGAGAATTTCACCAAAAGGGACTGAAATTTTTATCTTAGAAATTTCATTCTCAAGATTGAAAACAAAAACAGATTTTTTAGCTTCTTTTGTAGGAAGGAAAACATGTGTATATTTCTTACCTTCAACGACCTTAGGAGCTTCCTTCTTGCCATCAGCAGCCTTAGGTGCATCCTTCTTTGGTTGTGTCCATTTTTCAATGATAGGTACATTCCTATTTCTGAGATTATATTGTTTCTGCATCTCAAAGTAGCATGTTGATACCCCTTTAGGTAGTTTGATGTTTCTTCTTCATGATTGTTTTGATCTGATTGATCATGTTCTTCCTTTGTCAAGAAAATTCCTGACATTTCTTCATCAAAACAATGAATAGATTCTTCAGGTTCTACAAGGTCATCTTCTTCATCAACTAAATTCTGCTAAAAAGGAGGTCTCACTGGAGGATCAGGCTATTGATTTTTGTTCTCCCTTGGTCTTTGTCGATTCTGAGGTCTCCTGAATTGAGGGTTTCTAAATTGAGGTTCATGTTGTGCAGGAGGAGCACAGGTATTTCCAAGGGCTAATATATCCATCAATTTTTCCATTGTTTTCATCATTGAATCTAGTTTGTCTTGAGAGGTAGAAGATGAAGGTTTCTCCTCCTCTTTCAACTTACCCTTACCCATTTTTGAATTTTTAGCTGCTATCAAATTAACCTCCACCTTCATAGCATCATTTTTCATTTCAGCAAGTGTAGGAGATTCTCTTGCTCTCAGTAGTATGGAAAACTCATAGTCAAAAGCTTCGACATACCTCATTTGAGTTAAGGCTTCTAGTGGTTTCAAACGAGCAGGAATAAAATCTAACAACTTATTAAACCTTTTTTTTTTAAATTGGACAGTTTCATCAACATCTCTCTTCAAGGTATTATACTCAATGAGGGCTTGTACTGGATTAGTTCTATTTCCCCATTTCCTTCAGAAAAAATCTTCAAATTCATTCCAATCATGAATGCTTCCAGGAGTAAGGTCTTTATACCACTTCCTAACCTCACGAGTAAAACGTTGAGAAAATAATATTAATTTAACATCTTCATGATCAACATCCTCCCTATCTATAAATTCATTAAATTGATCAACATGATCCTCTTCTGTAATGTCCTCATCACTTCCCCAGGTTTTATTTCTAGCAGCATATTTACTAAGGAGGTCATGTAAGATAGCAAGAAGGACAAGGGGGGTGTATCTAGTAGGTGCTAGTAGGAGGATTTCTATCCATGTTCAGAGGTACTGTGGTAATTTTAGGAAAGGCAGAAACAATATATGACCTGTTAGCCCCCCTATTAAATTCTTGACAAGCAAGCTGGGGGCTAGTTTGCTCTGAAGCCTCCAAGGAATGCCTTTCCCCTGAAAATTCATCCTCCTCGGAGTCTCTGTGTGCTGTGCCTAACATATGGTTCCCCTGCTGATCCATTTCTCAAAAAGCCCATTATTTCCCTTTATACCCCTGCAAAACACCACATTGTCACCCCTGTTTCCCCTTTGTCTTCTCCCCAATTCCTCCCCTAATCTCCCCAAAATCCCTTTTGGATTACTCCTTTACCTTTGTTCCCTCAAAATTCCCCTTAACCCTTCTACCGTTACCCTCCTTAGGCCTTGGAATGCACTAAAAGGGTTTAAAAACCTACTTTCCAACTATATGACAAGCCTAACCCTTCTTCTGATAGCCCCGCACCCTTTTTCTTTCTCCATAAGACCTGGCGCCGTGACCAGCACCAAATCCACTAAGCGCTTAGCCATCCAAACCTTTCTCCGCGCAAAAAATCATCAAAAAACCTTTGCAAACACGCATTTGGGGGTTTTAATATATTTCATTTGATCGATGAATCTCCGCCGTCCGTTAGCACCAGATCCAACGGCGCGGTGCTCACCCGAAGTAGTGGTCCCCACCCCACCTGCACAGTTTCAGAAGACCGGTGGTTTCGTTCTGCACCACCCATCCATAGCCGACGGTATTTCCCGCGGACCCAGCGATTCCATACGCTGGGTGACCCGTGTCCGAGCGCACTATTTTGAAAACCGCCATTTCGCGCATTAATCTTCGGACGAAAGCCGGGTAGCAGAATTGCTGCGAACCGTCTGATCTGGAGGACCCCATCTAATGACTATGATTCAACGAAGTTGCACCCCCGATAACCTACCTCCTCCGTATTCTTGGTCCTCCATCTGTCGCCCTCCACCATCGATCTCCACTATAATCGACGGTCTTGATCTGTCCCTCCATCGTTGACCGCTCCGCTGTCCCCGGGTCCCCACCTCATCCGTCCACCGGCTGTCCGTCTACCACGTCACCCCACGTGCATGTTCCATACCCTTCAAACATTCTGTCGCATATAATGTCCCATTCTCGCATTTTTTAATGATTTCACGCATTTTCACTCTACTGGTCGTCAAACCTCAACCAGAGCAATTTTTCACTGTTTCCTCTGTAGTTTCTTCCGCCATGTCACCAAATGCGTCCGTTTCATCCACCCATGTCACCCGTCACCCTCGTCCATGGATTTCTTCATATTTTTTGTGTTCTTGCAGGGATATAAAGAAAGAATGGCCACCATGATAAACTCCTTTGCTGCCTAGACAACTAGATCCGAGGAAGATCATCTGCAACGGCTGGATTTATGAACGAAGGCCCAGGAAGGTAGAGACAAGATGTTCATGAAAGGAACATAGTGTGAACTCTATAGCAAACCTTCCATCACCGTTAAAACCCGAGCTACCCTGTCAGAAGAAAATGGAGCGGCAGAATGTTTCAGCGCAGAGAAAAAGGAAGATTAAAGCTAGCTTATGAGGATCTTGAGCTTTTAATCCGAAGTTTAGAGGACAAAGCAGCAGATTACAGACCCCAATAATCAACTACAGGATTCGAAGCACAGGAAAAAGGTAATATCTGGGTTTTTCATCGGCAGAATGTTTTTTCTTCATCAAGTACATGGCGCCCATACGGCTTTATTATGCACCATGCCCCTGAAGTGTTTTCCACCAGACAATAGACCTCAAAACAGTCAGACATTTATGAGACAGACCTTCCTAGCAGTTTACTTCATTTTTGTTCAAATCACCAGGAGTACTTCAGCCAAAAGATGTCAAGATCAAATCTGGAGCAGATCATTTTCTCACAAGGAAGGTGACAGAGATTAAATATACAGTATGTCAAGCAGAATGGGTTTCGGCCCTGCATTCGTTGTTATGTTTAATGATACATTTAATTTTCACCTACTCCTTTAGTCGGTCTTAGGTTCATCCTTTGCTATAAAGCACAGAAGGAAACATTGTAATGGTTGTTGATGAGATATCAGTGGAAGGCAAGCGTTTTCCTCTTGAGACAAGTTCTCTGTGTATATTGTAAGATAGACTGAGATTAGATGTATTCAGACTGAATGTTCAAGCTATGGGCTATGATGTACCTGATTGGTGTTGTTTTTAATATGACAAGCATGTTTCTTTGGATCCTGATCTAGAGCAGCTGGTGATGTTTACTCTTTCTCTGTATTTGTGATTGACTTGCTCTTATGTTATGTTCCATTTCATTTCATTTCTACTGGTAGGCAACAGAAGTATAATATAGGATTCACCCTTGATAGGTGCCCTATGTTTCCTACTCTCCCTACCTCAATGTTTTCTGCTTATATGTGTATCTGAATGTTGATTTCGATTGATTTAACCAGTGCATTGGATGATATTGCCTGCTCTCTGATGTATGAATTGATGAAGTCCATGTTTAGATGTTCGTGGTAGGATTTAGCTGGAAGGTTTGGGAACACTGGGGATTAGTGTTAGCCCTGTCCACTAGGATCTTTGCACGACCAACTAACCTTTCCAAGATCCCTTGTTCTGCCTCTAATTTTGTCCAAGCAGGCCTGGAGTTAAATGACCTCTGGCCTGATCTATAGACAGAGTTGGTTGGTTCTCCTCCTTTCATTTTCTATCCTTAATGTCCCATTCCACCAATCATCCTTTAAGATCCAAATGCTCTAGATGACTAGCCCAACTGAAATCTTGCACATTGAACACAAATAAACCCTTTCTTGACTCCATTGCCCAATGGCTTTTATGTTCCTTGAGTCATCTGTTTCTGCCTAAGCTTCCTCTTTGCTCATCCTTGTCTTATATTGGTCCTTCCTTTCCTGATTCCCTCCAACCAAACATAAACAATCAAACAAAAAACCACGAGCCTACAACTAGCCTAAAATCATAACCTAAGAGCTTCAAAGACATATCCTTTGACTAGTATAGAGAGATCCCTCTCTGGACCTAGGAGGGCTAGATCCTGAAGTCTGAAAGTGGTTCTATGTTGTCTCATCTTTTGGTCTCTGTCAACCTAGCCAAAACATGCGACGCCAACATAATGGTGACTCCGCTGGGGACTTTCTGAGTACATTTCACCTTACATACTTCGAAGACTCAGAAACTCAGATCTCTGGTCAGGTTGACAGTAAGTCACCCCTTTCTTGAATCAACCTCCATTATTGAATATCCACCATACTCTTAGACAGAGCCTGGAAAGGACCAGGTAGCCTCCAAATCTCATCCACTCTACCTCAGTCAGAGGAGGAGGAGGAGGTCTGAAGGTGATAGTGCCTGAGCATTGTGGTGGACAGTTTACCCCTTAGAAACATCCTAAACCCTCCACCTGGTGACTCCATTATTCCTAAACAAAAAGACTCCACTGGTGATCAGTAGGCCTGCTGATTATCTTGGTTTCACAATCAGACTCCACTGGGAGGCCAGCCCTTGAGACAACATCAACCACAGCAAAAGTAACAAGTAGGGCTAAGCTTCTTGGCTAAGAAACAACATTTTGGCTTTCAGAACCATCCACACAAGAGCTTATCCTGACCCTGACCCACCGGAAATAGTTGAAAATCTAGAGAGTATCCTCAGAGGAGCTCCTACATCTAAAATACCAACCATTTCCAGCCACATTCTTAGAGAAAATTCTGCACTAGAAAACCTAACCACTCTAACACATGTCCTCCCTAACCTAGACATACCTAATAGACTGCCAAGAACTAGGTCATTCAATCATCTAGACCAGCAAGACCTCGAAGTTTACAATACACCATCTAACAGGGGTCAAAACACCAGGGACAGTGAAACCCCTCCTTCCACACCACCTGATTTTCACTTCCTTCACAACATGGGGCTCTCTCACCCTAGATCTGCTCAACAGACTTCTGCTGGTCCAAACATCCCTATCATCCAAATACCAGCTGCTCAATCCAACCCTATACCCCATCAGAACATCATTATGGTAGCCTGGTATGCACCTTTTCTTTTACCTCAACCCTTGTTACCCTTACCCAATGATTATCAGTAAAAAATCCCACACTTCACTGCTAAAGAGTCCATAACAGCTCAGAAACATGTAGATAAAATGGAGGACTCTTTTGATTATATGGAAATTGATGATGAAACAATCAAAATGAGGATCTTTGCCCAAAGCTTAGGGGGTGAGGTGAAGAAATGGTTTAAAGGATTGCCTCCTGGCAGCATTCAAGATCTCCCTGCATTATACCAGACCTTCATAAACAAGTGGGAGGTTAGAGCAAACCCTCTCCAGCTCCTAGCAGAATACACGTCCCTCAAGAGGAATGTAGGAGAGAGTGTTCATGATTACACCACTAGATTCAACAACATTTATAATGCTCTCCCTCCACACATGAAACCTCCACAAGGTATGGCCCTAGCAAAATATCCTAATGGATTTGATGCTGACATGGCCTATGAGCTTAGAGATAAAGAGTATACCACACTAGAAGACATGCATAAAGGAGCCATAACCATAGAAGCAAACTTAATGGAAAAAAGGGAAAGACTAAAAGCTAAAAAGAGGGTAACATATAGGGATGACAATGTAGCTTCCACATCTGATCCCAAATATGACAAAATTTCAAAAAATGTGGAAGAACTGCAACAAATGATTAAGAGGATGGTTGTCCAAAACAACAACCAAAACAGAAACCAGAACCAAAACATTAGAAGAAACAACGTTGCTCCCAACAGACAAAGAGAGTTAGACCAACAAATCATTCCCCCATTTCAAGAAAATTTTTTAGATGAAGATGAGGGAATCATTGAAGAGTCTGAAGGGAATAAAATAAACATGTTCGAAATAGAAGACTCAATCCTGAATTATGATTCAGAAGAAGACCAGCCCTCCACCACTGGTTATGATGAGGAATGGTTGGAAACTGAAAATTACAGATTAGGATTTGAAGATGCCATGCTACAGGTCAGGGAACAATATGAACTTAGGAGCAAGAAAAGCCAAGATACTTTAAAAACGAAGACTCTTGAGGTAACCATAAAGAAAATACCTGACAAAAATTCTAAAGAACCCTCTGTAAATAACAAAACAGCAGCAGAAAGTTCTGGTAAACATATGGGGAAGGACAACGAGGACACTGAAAAACAAATTCGACCAACTAGCAGTGCTAGCACTTCAGTTTGTACTCCTGATACAACTGTTTCAAACCTTGTACATAGTGAGAAAACACCAAATTACTCAGCTACCAAGGCAGCAAATAAAATGGATTCAAGTGTTTCCAAGACACAGTCCACTTTCAATCTAGAGAGTGAGATTGCAAAAATCAAAATATCTATACCATTATCTAAGATGGCCTCTCGGGATGTATATAAAGGCCAAATTTTGAAAGAATTAAATCTGGGAGAAATGAATTATTCTGTAAATCTGAATGATGATCAACCCGCCCTGCTGTTTGGTCCAAATATTGAGGGAAAGTTTCAGGAAGGGGTAGTTCCACCTTTTTATATCAGTCTCAACATTCATGACAAGATCCTTCATAATGCCATGCATGACTCTGGTGCATCACACAATCTAATGCCTAAGGTAGTGATGGAAAGGCTAGGCCTGGAAATTACTCAACCCTACAAAGACTTGTACTCATTTGACTCTAGTAGAGTAAAATGCCTAGGACTGATCAAAGATTTATGTGTGAGTCTGACCTAGATTCTTGCCAAGTGTACGGTCATGGATGTTGTGGTGGTAGATGTGCCACCAAAGTATGGCATGATGTTGTTAAGATCATGGGGAGCCAAACTGCAAGGAACAATGCAGATGGATGGCTCATATGCCACTATTCCCATATTTGGCCAACTTAGAAGACTGTATAGAGAGTCTCAGATGAAATTCTTAGTCAGTAGCCCTGAGAAACTTGAAAACTCACCATTATACTCTGTACATATAGATATGGACTCTTTTATCCTCTACAATGACCAATCCTCAGAAGAGCCGAGATCAGATAATGGAAATACAACCATACAACCCATGTATTTCAACATAATGGCTACTCTGGAAGAATACGAAGAGGAAGACCATGGGAAAACTGCTGAAAATATAACTCTGAATGAAATAGAAACAGGACAAAAACAGCAAGCTAGCCACCTCCCTGATCTCCATGACCAAAATGACCCCCCTCCTAGCACGAACCTCACAACTCAACAAAATGGCGAATCCAGCTGTAGGGGAGGGGATGAAGACGAAGTAAACAACGAACCCCTATGGGAAATGAAATTTGATGGGTCCTGTACTAGACAAAACGCTGGAGCAGGAGTGTGGCTGCGTAACAATGAAAATGATCACGCAGAAAGCCACACTGTCAATCTGCATTTCAAATGCACGAATAACATTGCAGAATATGAGGCTCTGATCTTGGGCTTAAATCTGTTGGAAAAATTAGGAGCCCGTAGGATAGTTGTGAGGGGAGACTCAGAGTTAGTAATCAAACAGGTGAATGGTGAGTATTCAGCAAAACACCCCAGGCTTAGGGCATACAGGAATGACACTCTAGATTTGCTGAAAACGTTTGTTGAATATGAGTTAGTATTCATTCCTAGGGGGGAAAACGCAGTTGAAAATGGATTAGCCTGCCTAGCTAGCTCATATCCTAAGGCCCCAGTTGACCAACAAATTATCATTCAGACCAAATTCAGGCCTGCAGTGCCAGAAAATGAAAAATATTGGCAGGTCTTTGAAGGAGACAAACAGACTGAGGATTTCCTGATAGGCATAAATGAGTTTGAAATTTCTAATTCAGACTCCAAATCTGATAGCTTTTGCCTAGATGAAAATTCCTCAGGTGAGGAATAGACACCCTGTAACATAGAAATAAATTCTTTTTTTTGAGAAAACTGGAAATTTTAACGAAAACATGGAAAACGCAGAAAATGAAGAGGTTGAAGTGCTGCAGGCCAAAGACAAGAATATACCCAAAGGCCTGGCATCCTTGGAGGACCTCTTTGATTTTGATGACGTAGCAAAAAATCCCACAATAGAACATGCAGAATCAGATATAGAAGAATGCAACATAGGCACTGAAGACAGACCCAAAATGATAAAACTGGCTAAGTCTATACCTGCAGACATGAAGAAGAATTACATTGACCTTTTTAGGGAATTCATTGATGTGTTTTCATGGAGCTATTAAGACTTAAAGGCCTATGACACCAACATCATACAACATAAGATACCACTAAAGGAAAATCAGAAGCCTTTCAGACAAAAACTTCGAAGAATCAATCCAAAACAATTGCCTGCAATAGAGAAAGAGATCAGGAAGATGTATGATGCAGGCATAATAGTTCCTGTGAGGTTTTCTGATTGGGTGTCAAACTTAGTGGCTGTAAGGAAGAAAACAGGGGAGATCAGACTATGCATAGACTTCAAAAACCTGAATAGAGCCTCCCTGAAAGACAACTACCCTTTGCCTAGAATGGAACATATCCTACAGAAGGTAGTAGGCTCCAAAAGAATCTCCCTGCATGATGGTTTTTCAGGATACAACCAAGTTCTGGTACTCCCAGAAGATCAACTCAAAATAGCTTTTACCACTCCATGGGGCACCTTCATGTATGTGAAAATGCCGTTTGGACTGATGAATGCTGTAGCTACCTTCCAGAGAGCGATGGACATAGATTTCTCAGAGGAGATAGGACACTTCATAGTTATCTACTTGGATGACTTGAATGTATTTTCTAAAACTGAAGAAGAACACCTAAAACATCTGAGGAAAGTCTTTGAGAAATGTAGAAGGTATGGTCTGTCCCTAAATCCTAAGAAAACTATTTTTGGGTTGCAAGAAGGTCAACTTCTGGGCCACATTATATCTGAGAAAGGGATTAGGATAGACCCACAGAGAGTTGAGGGAATACTTAAAATTACACATCCAAGGAACATCAAGGAGTTGCATTCCTTTATAGGGAAGATCAGTTTCCTCAGGAGATTCATTCCCAATCTTGCTGAGCACCTTAGAAAAATGACTGAAATGCTAAAGAACGGTGTAGGTATTAAGTGGACTATTGAAGCTAGGAAATATTTTGAGTCAGTAAAAATTGCTCTCACTCAGGCCCCTGTACTTATCAGCCCCGACTTCTCAAAATATTTTCTGATTTTTTCATTTGCTTCCCAACACACAATAGCCGCAGTTTTACTGCAGAAAAATTCAGAAGGTAATGAACAGCCTATAGCCTTCTTCAGTAAAGCCTTGAGAGATGCACCCTTAAAGTACAACATCATGGAAAAATAGGCCTATGCCCTGATTAAGGCCTTAAAAGACTTTAGGGTGTACATTCTGCATTCTCACACCATTGCCTATGTGCAAAATATAGTGGTCAAAGATATCTTGTCCCAAGACCCTGATGGGAAAAGGGGCAAGTGGATTGCTACCATCTTGGAATACGACCTTGAAATAAAACCCACCAAACTGATCAAAGGTCAAGGCCTAGCCTAGTTAATGGCTGAATCTAATCTATAGGCCCTTGAAATTAACATGATGAATGCCTTAGATGAGCAGGAAGGATTGCACCATCCAACTGTTGAGAAGCAGTTTTAGAACTCTCCTTGGTATAATGATATCCTTTATGTGCTCACTAGCCTCAATGCCCCTCCAGAACTGTCCAAAACAAAGGCCAGATTCATAAAACTCAAAGCTCGAAATTATTGCATTATGAATGAGATTCTATATTGGAAAAATCCAAATGGCCTTTTGCTGAAATTTTTGTCTGAAACTGAAGCTGAAAGAATCAAACAGGAATTCCATGCTGGGGAGTGTGGAGGCCACCTGAGTTGGAAAACCACTGCAAATAAGATACTTAGGGCTGGTTACTATTGGCCTACACTCTTTAGTGATGTCCATAAAATGATTCTTGCTTGCCACAAATGCCAAATCTTTGAGGGTAAAAGAAAACTCCTCCCCCTCCCTTTACAGCCCATCACCATAGAAGGTCCCTTCATGCAATGGGGCCTAGAATTTATTGGGGAGATTCACCCTTCTTCCTCTGGACAACATAAATGGATCCTAACTGCTACAGATTACTTCAATAAATGAATAGAAGCTATACCCACTAGGAATGACACTGATTCTGTTATCATTAAGTTCCTAGAAGACTTCATCCTCTCTCGGTTTGGCTGTCCAAGGAAAATAATCACTGACAATGCTGCTGCTTTTGGATCCAAAAGAATGATTGATTTCTATCACAGGTACGGAATAGCACTAGGAAATTCAACTACCTATTACCCCCAGGGTAATGGCCTAGCTGAATCATCAAATAAAATCCTGGTTACAATCATTAAGAAGCTGCTGGAAGAGAACAAAAGATCATGGCATAAAAATTTGATACATGCCTTGTGGGCAGACAGGCTCACTACAAAGAAATCTATTAGCATGTCACCCTTTCAGCTAGTTTATGGGACTGAAGCAGTGTTTCCTACTAGTCTTGGAGTTCCAGTAATCAATCTTGTTCAGGAGATCTAATCAGAAGAGGACAACATGACAAGGAGAATTAATGAAACAATCCATGTTCAGCAAACGAGAGAGCAGGTTTATAGCAGATCTGTCAGAATTCAAGAAAGCGTCAAAAGGCGGTTTGACAAAAGAACCAAAGCTTCAGATTTCAAAATTGGTGACAAGGTTCTGAAATGGGACTCAAAAAGAGAGGACAAAGGTAAACATGGCAAATTTGACAGCCTGTGGAAGGGTCCATTCATAATTCAGGCCACTGTGGGTCCTAACGCGTTTTTTCTGCAAGAAATTGATGGCACAGAAGTGTTTGGGGGTCCTGTCAATGGCAGGATTCTCAAACATTACTTCTATTGATTTTCCATTTCTAGTTTCATCTCCATTGTACATACCATTGCAAGTTTTCATTTTCAGAAAAAAGAGAAAATGTTCCAAAAAACAGAATGAAAGGAGAGGTTCAAACATGCTCAAAACATGAACCTTTGAAGCAAAAATCATGGCTCAAACGTGATCAAAATATGAGCCAAAAGGAAGAAGAATAGCTGATCCTAATATGCTCAAAATCTGGATCAGCAGTGAAAGAGAAACCAGCTCTAATATGCCCAAAACCAGAGCTGAAGCAAAGGAAAGAGGTGACTCAAATATGCTCAAAACCTGAGTCACAAGAAAGAAAGAAGGATGTTTCACAGTTGCAGAATTCCATGCCTTCACAATTTTTTTTTCTACAAGTTTCTGCCCAGCAAGTCAGACAGTCTAATCCTGACTTGGCCGTGTTTAAATTTCCTGTCTTAGAATGTAGGTGAAGAAACCTATTGGACAGTTTAATCCCAACAGGTAGTAGATTAGGTAGAGAAATAGATGAGGTCAACAGTCTAATCTAGCCTCATGGAGCAATAAGGGTAGAATTAGAATAGGTTTGTTTTTGTTTTGCAAAATAAAATGGAAAGGGTCTGCTAGTTCAAATGCACCCAAGGGAAAATTATAGAGCTGTAGTTTCGGTAGGTAGATTGGTTGGGAAATGTTTTTGCTGATGTTTATATCACATTGTGGCAGCTAAAATGGAAGAAGAAAGATGGCTTATGCCAGCAGGCATCTGGCTTACTCCAAGGATCGTCTCTGGTTTCTTGACTCCTCCAAGGAGCAGCCATCCCCATGTGGAGCCACTGTTAGCCCCCCTATGAAATTCTTGACAAGAAAAATGGGGGCTAGTTTGCTCTGAAGCCTCCAAGGAATGCCTTTCCCCTGAAAATTCATCCTCCTCGGAGTCTCTGTGTGTTGTGCCTAACATATGGTTCCCCTACTGATCCATTTCTCAAAAAGCCCATTATTGCCCTTTATACCCCTGCAAAACACCACATTGTCACCCATGTTTCCCCTTTGTCTTCTCCCCAATTCCTCCCCTAATCTCCCCAAAATCTCCTTTGGATTATTCCTTTACCTTTGTTCCCTCAAAATTCCCGTTAACCCTTCTACCGTTACCCTCCTTAGGCCTTGGAATGTACTAAAAGGGTTTAAAAACCTACTTTCTGACTATATGACAGGCCTAGCCCTTCTTCTGATAGCCCCGCACCCTTTCCCTTTCCCCATAAGACCCGACGCCGTGACCAGCACCAAATCCACTAGGCGCTTAGCCCTCCAAACCTTTCTCCGCGCGAAAAATCATCAAAAAACCTTTGCAAACGCGCATTTGGGGGTTTTAATACATTTGGTTTGATCGATGAATCTCCGCCGTCCGTTAGCACCAGAACCAACGGCACGGTGCTCACCCGAAGCAGTGGTCCCCACCCCACCTGCGCAGTTTCAGAAGACTGGTGGTTTCGTTCTGCACCACCCATCCATAGCCGGCGGTATTTCCCGCGGACCCAGCGATTCCATACGCTGGGTGATGTGTGTCCGAGCGCACTATTTTTAAAACCGCCATTTCGCGCATTCATCTTCGGACGAAAGCCGGGTAGCGGAATTGCTACGAACTGTCTGATCTGGAGGACCCCATCTAATGACTATGATTCAACGAAGTTGCACCCCCGATAACCTGCCTCCTCCGTATTCTTGGTCATCCATCCACCGCCCTCCACCGTCGATCTCCACTATAATCGACGGTCCTGATCTGTCCCTCCATCGTTGACCGCTCCGATGTCCCTGGGCCCCCACCTCATCTGTCCACTGGCTGTCCGTCTGCCACATCACCCCACATGCATGTTCCATACCCTTCAAACATTCTGTCGCATATAATGTCCCATTCTCGTAGTTTTTAATGATTTTCACGCATTTTCTCTCTGTTGGTCATCAAACCTCCACCAGAGCAAGTTTTCACTGTTTCCTCTGTAGTTTCTTTTGCCATGTCACGAAATGCGTTCGTTTCATCCACCCATTTCACTCATCACCCTCGTCCATGGATTTCTTCACAGTTTTCGTGTTCTTGCAGGGATATAAAGAAAGAATGGCCACCATGATAAACTCCTTTGCTGCCTAGACAACTAGATCCGAGGAAGATCATCCGCAGCGGCTAGATTTATGAACGAAGGCCCGGGAAGGTAGATACAAGATGTTCATTAAAGGAACAGAGTGCGAACTCTGCAACAAACCTCCCATCACCATTAAAACCCGAGCTACCTTGTCAGAAGAAAATGGAGTGGCAGAATGTTTCAACGCATAGAAAAAGGAAGATTAAAGCTAGCTTATGAGGATCTTGAGCTTTTAATCCGAAGTTTAGAGGACAAAGTAGCAAATTACAGGTCCCGAGGATCGACTACAGGATTCCAAGCACAGGAAAAAGGTAATATCTGGGTTTCTCATTGGCAGAATGTTTGTTCTTCATCAAGTACATGGCGCCCATACGGCTTTATTATGCATCATGTCCCTGAAGTGTTTTCCACCAGACAACAGACCTCAAAACAGTCAGACATTTATGAGATAGACCTTCCTAGTAGTTTACTTCATTTTTTTTCAAATCACCAGGAGTACTTCAGCCAAAAGATGTCAAGATCAAATCTGGAGAAGATCATTCTCTCATAAGGAAGGTGACAGAGATTAAATATACAATATGTCAAGAAGAATGGGTTTCGGCCCTGCATTCGTTGTTATGTTTAATGATACATTTAATTTTCACCTACTCCTTCAATCAGTCTTAGGTTCATCCTTTTCTATAAAGCATAGAAGGAAACATTTTAATGGTTGTTGATGAGATATCAGTGGAAGGCAAGAGTTTTCCTCTTGAGACAAGTTCTATGTGTATATTTTAAGATAGACTGAGATTAGATGTATTCAGACTGAATGTTCAAGCTATGGGCTATGATGTACCTGATTGGTTTTGTTTTTAATATGAAAAGAATGTTTCTTTGGATCCTGATCTAGAGCAGCTGGTGATGTTTCCTCTTTCTCTGTATTTGTGATTGACTTGCTCTTATGTTATGTTCCATTTCATTTCATTTCTACTGGTAGGCAACATAAGTATAATATAGGATTCACCCTTGATAGGTGCCCTATGTTTCCTGCTCTCCCTACTTCAATGTTTTCTGCTTATATGTGTATCTGAATGTTGATTTCGATTGATTTAACTAGTGTAGTGGATGATATTGCCTGCTCTCTGATTTATGAATTGATGAAGTCCATGTTTAGATGTTCGTGCTAGGACTTAGCTGGAAGGTTTGGGTACACTAGGGATCAGTGTTAGCCCTGTCCACTAGGATCTTTGCACGACCAACTAACCTTTCCAAGATCCCTTGTTCTGCCTCTAATTTTTTCCAAGCAGGCCTGGAGTTAAATGACCTCTGGCCTGATCTATAGACAGAGTTGGTTGGTTCTCCTCCTTTCATTTTCTGTCCTTAATGTCCCATTCCACCAATCATCCTTTAAGATCCAAATGCTCTAGATGACTAGCCCAACTGAAAGCTTTCACATTGAACACAAACAAACCCTTTCTTGACTCCATAGCCCAATGGCTTTGATGTTCCCTGAGTCATCTGTTTCTGCCTAAGCTTCCTCTTTGCTCATCCTTGTCTTATATTGGTCCTTCTTTTCCTGATTCCCTCCAACCAAACATAAACAATCAAACAAACAACCATGAGCCTACAACTAGCCTAAAATCACAACCTAAGAGCTTCAAAGACATATCCTTTGACTAGTATAGAGATATCCCTCTCTGGACCTAGGAGGGCTAGATCCTAAGGTCTGAAAGTGGTTCTATGTTGTCTCATCTTTTGGTCTCTGTCAACCTGGCCAAAACATGGGAACCCCAACATGACCAACTGCTATGAGGAAGACTACTTGTTCTTTGTAAGCCACGAAAAATTGAGCTCTAGTTGGGAAGAGGTAAACCAGCTTTACTTTTCAACAATACTTCGAAAGGATCAAGCTCCTTTAATTTGTCTAAATACTCCTTTTCCAACAAAAACTCTAAAGTAACAACTTCCCATAATTCCTCTTTATCTTCTTGGTGATCCAGGTGGATATCGGTGGCCTCTCACCTATTCCATTTGGACCCGCAGCATCAATTATTTCAGTTTTCCAGCTTTAGCACAGCTTACTATTTATAGCAGGTTTTCGGGTCCTGCACACCCGGAGCCGTTTTGGGGCATTAATAATCCAGGTGGATATTGGTGGCCACCCATCAAGTCCATTTGAACCCCCACCATCAGTTATTTTAGTTTGTAATTTTCGGCACAACTTACTATTTTTAGCAGTTTTTCGGGTCTTAAACTTCCGGAGCCGTTTTGAGGCCCTAAACGACGTTTTTTGGGAAAACGGAGGGCAACATGGGTCCATGGACCGATGTTTCCCATTCCAAAATTGTACTCCTCGGATAGATCTTTCTAACGAGCTATTGAGTGCATCAAACGGAGATCGGATGCCAAAGTTACGCCCCCGGGAAGTTGAACCACCAATTTACCTAAACGGGACCCACAGTTTTGGCGCTTCATCTCCTACGGTTAGGGTTTTGGACGTTTCGGATTCTACATTGTTTCTCAACAATAAATAGGCCCTCAAGCCTCATTGTAAGACAGTTCAGGGGGCTGGGAGCCGTTACATCTCTTCTCAGAGATAAGCGCTACCAGTGCCCTAGCTCGCCGCATCTCCATCATGTCTGCATTGTAACACAATTCAAGGCCTGGTAGCCGCCACATCTCTTCTCAGGGATACGCTGCCAGTACCATAGATTTTTTATTTCTATTATGTCTGTGATAGGCCTGCGAGCCTCATTGTAACACAGTTTAGAGGCACATGCGCCCTCTCTCGGGAGATCTTGCCCAGCCTATTATTACAGCCTGTTTGTAAGCTTATTGCAGTCATTCTTTTATTAATAAATTGAAGCATTATTTCCGCTGCATCTCTGTATCTATGGTTATATCTGTATTCTGTTGCGTTCCTGCATAAAATCCGGATCAGTGGTATCAGAGCGGGTATGCTCTTTCTATGTTTTTCTCTTCATGTCCCCAACGCGGCCAGGGTATAAGGAGTTCAACCTCGCAACCCCGACAATCCCCCATGGCGGAAGGAAAGAAAGATGAGGGAGCAGGAGATCCTGTCAAAATCTTGCTCGAGGATGCCCTCGAGAAACAGAGGAACGCGATGATGGACAAATTTTTTATTTTTTTTTCAGATCCTTTAATGGCTGCCCAGCGGTGGCACATCTACATCCAGCACGGCTGCCAACACCAAGTTCAGCAAAATTCCCCCCCCCCCCCCACCCCCCCACCCCCCCATGGAGGAACTTAACGCAATGGAGACCATTGCTTCCTAACGAGGGAGGAATGATCCAAGTGGATATCGGTGGCCTCCCACCTATTCCATTTGGACCCTTGGCTTATCAATTATTTCAGTTTTTTTCCCGGCCAGCCTGACTTACTATTTATAGCGGGTTTTGAGTCCTGCACACGGGCTGATTTTGGGGCATTAATAATCCACGGGTGGATATTGACCTTCCTCGTCATTGGAAGACTACCTATTGATATTTTAGTTTGTAAGTTTTGGCACAACTTACTATTTTTAGCAGTTTTTCGGGTCTTAAACTTCCGGAGCCGTTTTGAGGCCCTAAACGACGTTTTTTGGGAAAACAGAGGGCAACATGGGTCCATGGACCGATGTTGCCCATTCCAAAATTGTACTCCTCGGATAGATCTTTCTAACGAGCTATTGAGCGCGTCAAACGGAGATCGGATGCCAAAGTTACGCCCCCGGGAAGTTGAACCACCAATTTACCTAAATGGGACCCACAGTTTTGGCGCTTCATCTCCTACGGTTAGGGTTTTGGACGTTTCGGATTCTACATTGTTTCTCAACAATAAATAGGCCCTCGAGCCTCATTGTAAGACGATTCGAAGTACAGGGAGCCGATACATCTCTTCTTAGGGATAAGCGCTACCAGTGCCCTAGCTCGCCGCATCTCCATCATGTCTGCATTGTAACACAGTTCAGGGGCTGGTAGCCGCCACATCTCTTCTCAGGGATATGATGCCAGTTTCCTAGCTCATTTATTTCCATTATGCATATTAATAGGCATTTTTGAGCCTCAATGTATAGTTGGAGGCACTGCCGCCACATCTCTTCTCAGAATCTGTGCCAACGCCTAAGCAATTTCCATTATGTTTGTAAACATTGCGATCATTCATTTATTAATAAAATGAAGCACTATTTCATTTGCATCTGTTTGTATTTATTTATGACAAATCGAACTATTGCGTTCACACACATAATCAATTGAATCACTTGAGTTCTATTTGAGGTGTCAATTCCTCTCTTATGTAAGTCTAAGATAATTTCAATTTGTTCTTTTTCATTTTCTGATCTAAACAAAACCTCATGAATCTTATCATCAACTCTTTTGTCTTCAGGACTTCTTGATATTTCAGAGGATAATTATTTTGAATGAGATGGAGTACCTGATATTTCAGAAATTCCTTGACTGCCTCTTGAAATGGTGTTTGGATTGTCCACGATGGTAGGTGGATCTAGGTCAGGATTACTCCTCATGTATCTCCTTCTCGAAGCCACCTTTGAACATATAAACTTTAAATGGAGTCACCAAGGTAGATGCAGCCTCGAAGAGCTTCTTGAGTTCCTGCTATCTTCAGAAGTTTAGCTTCAAAATATTGGGAAAGTATAATCTTCAGACTCCCGGCAGACGCACCAAAATTTTATCACAAAATCAGACCTAATGGTCTGCTCATCAAGTAAAAATTGTGTAACTATTTCAGACCAATCTTTTGGCTGAGGATTAGCCTCCTCAACCTGAGAGGGCTCTCTCAATGGTTTATGATTTTTGATAAATAAGTAGATGGCTAACTCTATATGAGGCAAAAGCAGATAAATGGTATAACTGGTTGCAAATCAAATTATCAAGTATTCATTGGGCTATGGAGTCATGATAACTTCAAAAAACCAAAAAATTCTACCTAGCATGGAAGTCAAGGCATTCAGAGTTCAAGTTAATGAATAAAACATGTAGAATCGTGAAATGCACAGTCAGTTTATTTATGAAGGAAGTCAGAGCACCATTGATGAATTTTGAATATCATAAATAGAAACCACTGCAATGGAATATTGAAAAGGATATCCTCAAAACAATAACATACAAGAACTCCTCATGAATCTTGAGTTGTATAAGTAGAAACTTTGTATTAATATGGAAACAGTCACATACAAAACACAGTCTTTTTGCTAATAAAATGTCCAACCCTATGTATTTCGACCTCATACTCTTTATAGATCATTTACAATATATGATTCTCTTATCCTCCACTAAATACATTGAATTCATAGTGTTTGACACCTTTCCTAATCATGAAACATGATATTGATGAAAAATTGACAACTAGAACCCTAATGAGCAGTCCCATTCCAAATAGGACTAAAACTCTTTAATTTCCTTCCTAACAACCTAATCTAGTCTTCATTACATATTATGCCACTTTATTTTCCATGAAGTCGAATTTGGATGATGATTCCCAATCTTGATGTGAACATGCTGTCGATGATGCTGTTCTCCTATGTTCTAGGAAACTGTCTCCTTCCTTTTAGGCTTTTGATACACTTTGACTGTCGATACATTCCGACCCTTTATACACCGTAATTTGGATGCCATATGTTGTCTAAAATTAGAAAATGTGAATATATCCTCTTCTTGTGCCATCTGTTCAAAAATTTAGTTTCGAATTGTGTAAAAAACTAAAAACAGGCCTGCGCTATGAAAGCAACACAATTTCATAGCACAAGGTTTTAGCTCCTTTCTTCAAAAAATTTTAATATGTTTCTTTCATGATAGCCTTTATCTTCACTCGACACATTCCGACAAGATGTTCCAAAACCAAACTCACAAAAATTCCTTCAAAATTTTCTATGAAAAATGATGAAATGACTTCTTCAGCAGTTTCGTAGCGCATTTCATCAAATTTGCACTATCTACGCTACGAAACTGCTGTGTAAGCAGTTTTGTTGAAATTTATTTATTTATTTATTTATTTTAATTTGTGAGAAGGGGATACTTAAACTTAAGTACAATGATATTGTTTCAAAGCCTACAGCAAAATAACCCTGAAAATATATTCTTCATCAAATTTAACCTTCATTTTTCATCTGAGTTTGTCTTATATATTTGTTACTCTATTTCACTGCTTTTTGAATTTTTCTTGACACTCTTTCAACTGTATCTGCAGATCTTACACCTGGATCTTTAGATTTATGTTGCTAGTTCTTAAATAAGTGTTGATCACTCTCATAAAATTTGCTTCCTTAATATCTGGGACTGTCCATGTGAAGAATTGTTCTTCACTGCTTGGGATTTCTGATCTAGGGGCTATTTGACCTTACCAAACAGCTTTCATTCTTTTGAATTTTGCTTTCTCAATGATATGCTTTTTGGTTCTTTTCTTCAACCTAGCAATCACATGGTTTGCTGATATCAACTTCTCCTCCAGGTTTTGATGCTTTGTCATTTCTTCTTGTCCTCTGACTACTCTATTTTCTGCTTGCAATGCTACTGGTGAGGAGAGATCAATTACCTCTTCAAGAAATTTAGTTGTTTTGTAGGTTTCTTCAACTTTTGTGTTAAGTTACTTGAGCCTTTTTCAATGTCTAGTCACATGCTTCCTAGATTGGAAAACAAATGCTACATTTTCACCTTTAAACTCTAGTTTCTTTCCTGATTTTATCTTTTTCTGTTTTCTTTGAGTTATTCCTGTGAAATTAGCTTGTACTATGGGTGATTCTTCTATATCTATTAGATGCAATATATCATCCAAGTTTCCTTTTAACCTTAGGTTGTCACTTGATCCTGAAACTGTTGATTTTCCCTTTGTTGTTATAGCTTGGCTCCTTGTTATTTTCTGAACTTCTTGCTTATCTTCTGCTTGTTTTTGTTTAGTTTCTTTGCTACCATGTAACCTTTTTTTTGCAGGTGAGGGAGTTTTTAGTGTCTTCTCTACCTAGTTCTTCACTTGTTTTCTGGGTTTCAATTTCACAAACCTCTTTTCCTTTGTAGCCACTGCTTGTCTTGATTCTGTTGGTGGTGAGAGATTTCTCTTTATCTCAGTGCTTTTAGCTGGGGTTCTAGCTTCCATATCAAAACCACTCATAAAAAAAAGGATGAGTAGTCCCTATTTATTTTTTGAAGCTCATTCAAAACTAACAATTTAATCAACCCATGGTGAAATAGGGATGTTTCACAGCCATCATATTTCATCTGAACTTTGTCAGCCATTTTGGCAAGACTTCTATATAAGAAAAATGGTAAATCCAGTGATATCATACCTATGAAATGTAACAACAATTTGAAGTGATAAGTGTAGACTTTGTGGTACTTTCCTTCGCATGTGAAGTATCTTTGGATATTGAACAACGTTTTGGCAAATTTATCTTTGATATAATTTCTGGGAATTGCATTGTTCATGTCCATGTTTGCATATTTTGTTTTCATAAATATCTTGCATGCTTCCATATCAAACCTGAAGCCCTTAAACTAAGATTCCCGACCTCTTGGTATTTTTTTTACCATAGCTATGATCTCAGGTGTGACTGCTATGTTTAACATTCCAACCTTTGTGCTTGTTCAACTGAAATGAAGTGAAAATTCTTTGGACACCTAAATATGCCCACCTTGTAACTTTTCACAGAACTTAAAACAACCTGTTTTCCTAAAAGAATCCATTACTGTTGAATATTCAGCTAAAAACCTCATACTTTAGCTGTAAATCTCAAACAATGTCCTCCTCTGTGATTATTTTTCTATTCAGCCATGCTTTTTTTCTGAACCTGTAGAACTACCTCGCTTGAGAAAATAGAATAGGCTCTCTTGAATCTATATGAACAACCTTGCTTGATTGATTATGATGATAAAATTGGTATAGAACAACCACATGCTTAACTCTAATGTTTAGAGCTTTAACAATTGAGTGGGGGCGAAAAAATAGAATAACTGAACTAGACAATTTTTTCAAATTTGAAATCCCTTTTTATGACTGAATGAAACCCCTGTCATGATGATGATGTATATGAAATGGGTAAGTACTTTGGATATGACCTCTCACTGACTCACCATAACATTACCTTATCTTTTCTTAATGGATTTTCTGACAAATCCTGGATTTCTTGACATGACACCTAAGAATTTGTGCTTTCATAGTGCACATAGTGTATTTTTTGCACTTTGTGCTCTGAAAGTAGCAGTGCTTTTGTAGCGCAAAACCCCTTTTTTGAACTGATCGTGCTACGAAACTGTGGATTTTTGCTAATCATAGAATTTCAAACTGAAAACTAATGACATGAGCTCTAGATGAATGATATGACCTTTTTATCATGGAATGAATCTAAAGAAGTTTATTTGAACTTGAAAAATGACCTTTGAAACTAAATAAACTATGACCTACCCTTTATAAAGACAAAAGTGAATTTGGACCTACTTGAAACTATGACCAAAAAAAATGTAGACATACAATGTTTAAAAAAAAACTGGTTGATAATAGATCCCAATGGGCATGTCTTTGGTCTATTAAGTTGCTCAAATTAATTTTACAGTGAGAAATGTGCCTAAATAAGTAGGAAAAAAATATGAAATTAAATTCAGAAGACAAAAATAAGCTAATAATGGCTTTTATTTCACCTCAAACAGTGAAGTGTAACCCAATGCAACTCCATTTCCCTCATGGCCCTAATGGCTCTCCAAGCTTCCCTGAAGCAAAAATGGCCAAATAACACCTCTGTTGGCTTTGAAACCTACCCCGAACTCTCCATAATGCTTAGAATACCCAAAATTGACCAAAATTTCATCCAAATTGGTTCAATATTGGAGAAGTTATGACTCTAACATGGTTTTTCCTAGTGACCCTAAAAAACCTCCTCTAACTGTGGGATAACTCCAGTTGGGCTCACCAAAAATGGCGGACTTGCCAAAGTGTCGGAACTGCGCTCCAATTTAAAAAATTAAATGTTGGTGGTTTGTAGTGGCGTGTGCACATGCGTATTAGATAGAGGATTTAGCGTTGGCGATTAACGTTAACTGTGCACCCGCGGTCATGGCCTGAAGGTCATATGGAGACAAGGGCTAGCACCCGAGCATCTAACTCTTTTATTTCTGCCGGTTCGAAATTTTTTAAGCCATGATCTTCTGCTCTAGGTCATAGGTATTCTGCACTTAAGCCTTGAGGGCTTATCCCTTGCTCTGTCAGTTCAACATTTAAATGACTTTCCCGTTTAGTGACCAGAAGGAAATCAGGTCAGGTTGACCTATGCCCAAACCATACCCATTCACTGCTACATGAAGACTGACCCATATGCGTTTACGTCGGGTCGTGCCCAACTGACCCAAATGCATTCAACTTGGGTCGACCTCCGCCCAAGGGGTTGGGTCATCCAACCAAATGTGTTTTTTAACCAAAATTTGAACCTTGGGTTTGGGGCCACATGGAACCTTGTAATTGGCCTTCAAAAAAGTATACAAAAAAATGAAATTTTCCATAATATTTTTCTGAAATGACAATTTTTTTTTGTGTTCAAAAGTCATGTTTTGAAGGTCATTTGGCATTTTAAAACTTCAATATCTTTCTCATACGACATCGGATTTGAGTCTTGTTTGTAGCACCAGAATCACAGCGAAGAGGCCTATATGGTAATTTTGGTTACAACCAATTCTAATCAGTTCCAATTTTGAGCATTTTTTTCCCTTGGACATAATCACCTGATCACTCGGGAACACCCTTGTGCTAAACAACACATTAGTCTCTGCTAAACAACTGAAGAGTGGAAACAATCATACAGACCACAAAATAAATAATTAGCAACATATCCATCTATGGCTGCCTTGACCTCCTTATATACAATGTCAGCCTTCTCATGTTGGGCCCCACTCATTAAAGTCACTACTATCATGGAGAATTTCTCCCATTAACACTACACTGTCTCTCATTGATGATCCACTTCCTCCATACCAGTGATGTCGATTTGGTCAACATTAACCTTGTCCACATGCTTTAGCCCATGTTCACACATGAAGGTGCTTTATCTAGCTGTTAAGATGATCCCTATTCACACTAAGAGGGATTATATTCCTACTACAGATATTTTTGGGTCTCCCTACTATTATCACTAAAAAAATTTCAAACATCATTTTGACAAGGTTACATAAGTTCATGGGTCAAAATAGGGTTGTAGGAGTCATTTTTAAGTTTGATCAAGGGAGATGTTAAATTTTGATTGTTTGAGTTTACCTTAAGGTCTAAACCCACTCATTTTCAAGCTCCTTCCTATCACATCATTCATCATTTTCTGATTCATTTCATTTTCCAAAGTTTTCGTACCAAAACTACCTAATTAGCCAAGAAACCATAGTTTCGTAGTGCATTTCATTGTAAAAAGTCACTTTTCACTACGAAACTGTTGATAGTTTCATAGTGAAAACAATGAAATTAACACTAGAGGCTCTACGAAAGAGCGATTTTATGTCTGTCTTGTCACTCAAGTTGTTAGGTGTCAGAAAAAGTTGGGAAAGGGTAAGTTAGAATATTTTTGAGTCATGTAGTGATAAAATCAAGGTACTGTTAGTCATCAGTATTTTTCACTTGTTAGTGATGACTAGATCCATAGCTGAGTTTTCTAGAAGTTGATTTCCACATGTCAATTTGTCATCTAGAAAGCCCTCATAAAACTTTTTTCGCCCTCCTACTTTTCAGTCCGCCCATGTCAAAGTTAAAACTCATTATCACTATCCTATCTAGCTTCAGCCCTACTGGTCTGCCCATCAGCTCTAAAAGGAAAATCCAAGTTTGTTTCAAAATCCTCCCCTAAGTTAGGAAGTGACGCTTTAAGGAATTTTACCCTTGGCAACCATCAAAAGGCCAAAAACCTCCATCTGTTACAGACCAATCATGACAGACCTCCCACTCTGCAAATAAAATTGATAACAGCCCTAAGTCGCGCCACTTACACACCCCTAAGTCTCAGCACTACATAGACCAAAGTCTCAAGCTGATTATTAGGTGTTTTACAGTGTTTTATGGATTTTGCAAAGATAGGAAATATAACATCATCTCAGAAGAAATTTCTTGAATCTACATTTAGAAGAACAGCTGCTTCTTAATGAAAACAGGAGCCTGAGATGTATTTGAAAGACAGAGAGTACTCATCAAGACCTTGCAGCTTCCTTTCAAAATGAAATCACAGTAGAAGAAAGACACCACTGTCAAACAAACTAGTAATGTGTCATGGCCAAGAACCTCCTTCATCTACAAACAGAGGGTTAAGGTGCCTCCTTCATCTACAAGCAAAGGGTGCTGGCCAGTATTGACTTCAAGGATTGCAAAACTTACTATAAGCACAGATTTGATTTTTACTTGACAAGTAAAACAGTGACCCTAGGTTTCTTAGTGTGAGTAATGATCATAACAGGACTAAGTTCTGAAATATGCCAGACAAAAGAAAACAGGGTTTATGGTTTGGTAAAGAGAATCATTTTAGTTTTCAGTCATCATCAGGGAGCATAAAAAGGGACTCTTCAATCAAAGCAATCATAACAAACATCTCTGCAGGGGTGTTAATATGCATAGCTTCAATCAGTGTTGAACAGGAAAATACTTCAGTAAAAAGACCCCTGTGTGTTCTTTTGTTCCTATTAAAATGTGAAATACATTCCATGGTTTCTAGATGAACATAAAGAAGAGGAAGGAAAGTAGTATACAGTCTCAGACAGGTGACATCTTGCTATCAGTCAAAGCATCGGTGCAAGTCCAGCTGTTGCAAGCTACACTCCATTACAAAGATAGGTAGTTTCTTCAAATGCAACAGGTTGATGTTTTGAAGAGTTTCATTAGGAGGAAGATGGCTAATAAAAGCCTTGGTATCTGTGAAATAGGCCAGCAGTTATTCCATATCTTATATACTTGCCTCCTCTACACAAGGAAAGAAACTGATTATGATCTGAGTTTTGAAAACCCTAGGACAGCATGCCAAGCTAATCAAGCATGTCTTTCTTGAAAGCAGCTTCATCCATGAACAGTTTCCTTTTCAAAATTTCCACGACAACTGGCACATACAATATAGGTTTCTGTCATCAAGATACATCACCATTGAAACTATTGTTCATAATAGACAAAGAGTTGTTTTGATAGACTGTCAGTTTTGTTTTAGAAAGTTTAAAGCAAAAAATGGGTTTTCATTATTCAATGGACAGAGACATTATATGATATGTTTTGAGCAGAGAAGTGTTTTGAAAAAGGGCACCTTTATTAATCAATAGAAGATTGGCAAGTCTGAATACATGAAGAAATATTTGACACCTACAGTTAGGAAAAGAGTTAATGAAGAAATTAGATACAAAAGTCTGTCAAACCAAGTTTAAAAAGCAAAGGGTCCTGCAAGTAAGTACACAAGCTCATCAAGTACTAAAATAGCTTTGGCATAGTATTTCAGGTTTTATAAATCATTGAAGGCCAATTCCATATGCCACTATCACTAGGAAAGCAGATTCCTTATGAAATCAGGTCAAAACCACTATGCTGTTACATTTTGAATAAAGGAAAAACTGTTAGAAGAAAAGGCCCTTCTGATAGACTGAGAACAGTAACAGCTCAGGTAAATACAACTGAATTCCAGCACCCACAGGCAGGAGACAAGCTTGAAGGACACCTAGCAGATGAAATCAACTTTACAGTGAGCTTTATCACCTATAAAGCATCCAGAAAAGACACTTTAGTGTCAAGTTAAAAAGGGGTCTTGATATCAAAACAAACTCTGCCATCATGGTCAAAAGGAAGCCAAGAATTTGTCAAAAAGTTCATCCCCCACATTCAAAAAGATGCTCAAATATCTCATCATAGAAAATACAAAGGGATAGTAAAATTGCATGGTTGTTGAATCATAATACCTCTGCCACAGTGAAATTAGGTTTAAGGAGCGCCCGGGCAGTTTGATTCAAAATGATTTTCTGACCAAAAAGAGATGAAATTTACAAAAGTTAGAGAGGTTTTTGTCCCTCATAGGTTCAAGAAGAAAAACCTCCTTCAGTTTCTACACAGGTATCATGGTTTGTGAGAAACGTGAAAAATTCAGATGTCACGGGAGAATTTCTGCACCGGGATTCATCATTTTGACCAGTGATGGGACAGTTTGATTTTGAACAACCAAATTGACTCCAAATGAAAAAATTCAAGTAGTTGTGGAAAATATACTTCCATATCTTTCCTATGAGCCATCTTAGGCCAAATTCTGACAACAGGAAGGCATCCAAAAGTAGCCTGCAATCAACGCTATGCTTTTCTGCATCAGCATTCACCATTTTTGACCAGTGATGGGACAATCAGTTTTTGAACACCCAAATGGACACCAAATGAAAAAAATAAAGCATATTTGGAAATTATACGTCCCTATCTTTCCAACAAGCCATCTCGTGTCCAATTCTGACACCGGGAAGGCATTCAAAAATGGCTTACAAACAGCTCGATGCATTTCTGCACCAGGATTCACCAGTTTTGACCAGTGTTGGGAAAATCAATTTTTGAAGGATCAAATGGACACCAAATGAAAAGATTCAAGTTTTTGTGGAAATTAGACTTCCACAGCTTTCCAACTAGCCATCGTGTGCCCAATTCTGACACCGGGAAGGCCTTTAAAATGGGCTGTAAAGTTGCACGACGCGTTCAGAAATCTGCGCGACGCGTTTAGGCCGAAAATTTCCAAAGGGATGAACTGATGCGCGGCGCGCTTGTAGCATCAGCTACAAAACTACCTAAAAACCTTAAAAAGCTCTTTTCAGAGCTTCTCCAACTCTCAAGCAAGGATTTGCATCATTTTTCAAGTGCCATGCGAGCTAGAGGAGCTGCAGTTATAGATATAGTGGTGTTTTTGATGACTGTTGATGATGGTGTGATACCTCAAACTCGTGAAGCCATGGATCATGCTCAAATAGTAAATGAAAAATTCTACATGGAAATGATGGCTAAGAGAAAGGGTTAAAAATTAGACTTTAAAGTTGGTTTGCATGAGTTCTATTGTTATTTGAATATCAATATGAAGCTAGTAGGTTTTCTCATCAATGAAGAAATATTATTAAACTACTGACCAGAGAAGTCAAAAGGGTCTTGGTCCGAAAATAACCTTTTCCATTATATCCAAAAGGAAAATAGGTAGTTGTCAAAAAGGGCTTCCTTCATAAGCAGGTCCAAAAAGAATCAAAAGGAAAATCAAAAAGGCCTCATATGACAGCAAATGAGCAGCAAGAACAAAAACTTGAGATTGGTTCTTTTGTAGGGAGTAAAGCAATACATGGGCCTCACTTCAACACTTTAGGTCATATTACTTATGCCATGAGTGCCCCTTTGACATCATCAAGATTTACTCAAGCTAGTTTCAGGGAGGGGTATGGCCAGAGTATGAAGTAAAAAATGCAATATGCATTCTCAGCAACAGAACAATGTCCAAGCCAGCAACACACCATGATTAAAAGCTGTTTTAAAAAGGGGGTGAGTTTAGGTAGGGGCACTAGGTTAAATACAAGTAAAACAGATCAGTTGTCTACAGGAAAAAGGTTTGAATACTTCCGTAATCATATTCTTGAAACAAGGATACCTGGATATCCTTCATCACATATAAATTGTGCCAATATAGAAAAACGCAGCAAATTATTGTTGCCAACTTCGATGAAGCAGTTTCAATCCTCTGTACACAATCAAGGCCAACCTCCAATTTTGCAAAATCTTGATCCAGCACACAAGTTAAAACATCCTCACAAGGCTGATATTTCACATAAGGGGGTGCTGAAATGTTCTCAAATTCCCTAAGATCCTGCTCAAGACTCTCATTCAAGGGAGAAAATCGTTGAGAGACAAAGATTTGATCCATTGATTTTGCAAAATTGGTAAGAGGGCAGTCATCATTGTTTTCCAAATTCCTAAAAACAAAACAGAGTGTGTGTAGAGGGTATTTGAAAAATCTGAAAGAGTCTTTAAAAACAATGATCTCAAGGAGCACCATGTCCATCAAAGCCAAGAGAAGCAGTGATCTCACAAAGGAAGATGTTAATTGGGAAAGGTGTTTTTATCAGTTTAAAGGGTGTTTTATTCAGTCTTTAAAAATAAATAAAAAACAAGTGACTTCATAAAAACAGTGTTAAGGAGGGTTAAGGCGTTGTTTAAAAAATCAGAACTTGAAATAACTATGATTGCCCAGTAGTGAGCATAGCCAATGATGGGTTTCTTTTGATGTTTCAAATAACCTAACAGCTCTCAAAACAAGTGGAAAGGTGGAGCAGTTTTGGAAAGAAGAAGACAGGGTTTTGAAAGGAGAAACTGTGGGTCTATTTTCAAATAGCAGTTATCATGATGTGAATGTTTTTTGTCAAACCAAAAGATTTCTCTGTTTGATAAAAAGAGGCAAAACAATAGTACTTCCTCCTTTACTCCATAAAACAACTTTAGTGTGTGAGACTGTAAATCACCATTTGGAGGTATTGTCAAAATATAGGTAAGAAATATTGGATACCAAGGCAGTGTTTTGGTTCAAAGAAGTTTTCGATGTTTAACTCCTACAGGATTGTTTGTGCTCACACCAAACACAAGGGGCTTGATAACTATACCTATAACACAGTGACCTTTAACTGCATATGTGTATCCTTTGATTGACTGTGTAATGATTATTGAGTTTACTTGCTGTTTTGCTTAAAAAAAGAGGAAAAGATAGAGTTTTGAAGAGCAGAGACCTAATAGGAAAGAAAGCCTCTCACACAGCATTTCAAACCATTTTTTCCCTATCAAACAGTGATTGACAACTGAGACAGAGTTTTGTTTTAAGAAGGCATTTCAAGAACTTTGAAGCAGTTTGGAGTTTCAGGAGCGCATCTAGATCAAGATGCCCTTCTAGGCAAGACAACAGGAGCAGCATGATAGTGATAAATATGAGCAGTAGTAGGAAAAAGAGGGGAAGAGTGCTGAACAGCAGTAACTCAGTAGTGATAAACAGCAGTTTCAAGAAGCACCCAGCACGGAAAGAGAACAAAGGCACATCAGCACTTGAAATTTTGGCTTCAGCTTCGGAGAATGTTGCCAAGGACCCTTGAAGGTCATGCACACAGATTTTGGGCCCGTTTCGACAACCTTTTGTTTTTTGACATTTTTTGGGTTTTTGGTCGAAAACTCATAAATTCGCCATTTCATTTTGAGGATTTGTCAAGGGAGGAGGATGATACCAATTGATGCCATAATTTCATGATCAAGTCCTCAGCGATGTTCAGAGCATTTGGAGATCATTCGCCCCCTAAAAACAGCGAAAAATGCTCACTTTTTGCACATTCTGCCCGGCATATCAGCAGTCTGCATTTTTCTGGCTTTTTACACACTGTTACAGATTTGGAAGACCTCCAGGCATCAGATTGAGGTGATTTCAGTTGTGCCAAAAAGTACACATAGAGATCTTTCCAACGAGCCATCATGATCCTTGTTTAGACACCGGGAAGGCTGCCAAATGTTTCCGGCAAGTCAGGGGACCTTTTTCTGATATAAATTTGAAGTATTTTTGTAATTTTTGAACCTCAAAAATCTGCTTTTTCCAAATGTGCGTTTAGCTATTTTTGCACTTGGAAAATGATGTAAAGTCAATATAATTTCCGTTTTTCGCATTTTCTTAGATATTTATGAGATATTTTTTGCCTTGGGATTTGCAAAGCCTCAAGGACAAGTTTAGATATTTTGATTAGGCCAATGCGATAGCTAGTTGCACCATGAGGTTTTCCTCACTTGAGCCTATTTATTCCAAGGGCTTCATTGTAAAACAAGGCTGAACTTGAGAGAAGAAGTAATATATTGGTCATATGAGCTTTGAATAACATACTTGTGTTATGATTTTGGACTGCCTCTTGGATGCTTTTGATGAATGATGAAGGATTGTTGATGGATTCCATGACATGGTAGAATGGTATAGTGTTTCTTGCTTTGTTGTTGTCTTATAGTTTTCATTCATGATACATGCTTCTTGCTGCTATAGATCAGTAGAGATTAAGTTTGAGATATGCCCATGGAGGCACCTCAAAATTCCTGAATCTTCATAGCTTTTATGTTTTCTTCTTCCTTAGTTATACTAAAGAATTCTTAACTGCTCTTTAGTAACTTAAGGAAAAAATGGTGTAACACTTGTGTTATGATTTTGGACTGCCTCTTGGATGCTTTTGATGAATGATGAAGGATTGTTGGTGGATTCCATGACATGGTAGAAGGGTATAGTGTTTCTTGCTTTGTTGTTGTCTTCTAGTTTTCATTCATGATACATGCTTCTTGCTGCTATAGATCAGTAGAGATTAAGTTTGAGATATGCCCATGGAGGCACCTCAAAATTCCTGAATCTTCATAGCTTTTATGTTTTCTTCTTCCTTAGTTATACTAAAGAATTCTTAACTGCTCTTTAGTAACTTAAGGATATTGTTGCTAGTTTTATTTATAGGTTCTATGCATATTGAGTAGGATTTATGGTGTGCCCTGCTTACCTATGAATGTCCATAAAACTATCTCTTTGAATGATTAGCCTATCATCTTGTTGAACCAAGGAGGCCTAGTCCCGATCTAGCCCTTTGCCTAAAACTATGAAAGCTTGTTTGTCAAAGTGCCCAATAACTTAAAGACTGTGTTTAGGCATTCCGGCATAGTATTTTGAGTTATTAGTCCATCTTAAGTGTTTTCCCCAAAGTCTGATAGCCATTTCCCAAAGTTAGAGGGTCTTATACTTCTATGCATGGCTGGAATGTTTGTTTCAATGTGTTGATTAGTTTATAGTTACATGTTGCATGATTAAGGGTTTTCTTTACCATGTTTATGTTATCTATTAAACCAGTGATGCTTGAAACTATTTGTTATTCACAAAATTGATGTCCATTTACTCCATTTTTCCCAAAGATCCTTTCTACCTTGAATCAAATCAGCCATACAGCAGCCTTGCATCATCATCTCATAGCTTCCTTGAACTTTTTGACCCCATAGCCCAGTTGATCTAAATTCTTGTTACCCATTTTATATCTTTGATCAGTTTTATCCCCCACAAACTTAAAAACAAAAAACAAAAAACATACTTCACAACTAGCCTAATATCAGAACACCACAAGAAAACACACCGATATATTTTACACATATAGAGAGAGCCCTCTCTGAGTCCAGGAAGGCTAGGTCCTTGGGCTCCAAAGCTTGGTTTGATGTTACATCGTCATTTGGATCACCAATCGGCCAAAGCATGGGACCCTAACATAATGGCTATCATGGTGGGACTCTGAGTATTAAACAAACTTAGATTCCCTAGACCTTAAGCAGCTTTAAGAATACTATCTGATTGACTTATCCCACTGCTCACTAACATAGTGACACTCACAGTAGGACCTTTCGAGTTAGTAACAATCTAAGTACACCTTAGTAACTCCTGAAGTCTCAATCAAGCTTAGTAACTTAGATATTGTCTGAAGAGTAGAAAATAGCTCCTTTCACCATCTTAGAAAAATGATGAGTCAGTTATAGGAAACTTTTCCAAACCTCGTAGCCACATAAAACTCAAAAAACCCCAAAACACTCCCTTAGATTGGTTTTTCTATCAGTACTGGCGGTGGACCATACACACATATCTCAAAACAACCAAGTTCCACCTGGCGACTCCACTAGCCTCTAGTAGGCCTTACTATTTTATCGAACTCTAGGTTACTATCCGATCAACCTATCCCATCGCTCACTAACATAGCGGGAGATGGTGGGACATTGAGTACGTGATAGTCTAGCAAACTCTTATAGACTCTTTTGGTCTTTTAGATACCATAAACAAGCAAGCAGCCCATATATCCAGTTAGAGTAAACCCTTTGTGTTCTCATCACCCTAGCAAAGTGTTGAAACAAGCCTAGGATACTTTAACAAACCATAAGCTGCACATAAACTCAGAAAATTAAAAACATTTCTAGATTAGTTACTGGTGGTGGACCATAGCTATCTTCACAAAAACAACCCAGTTCCACCTAGCGACTCCACTAGTCCATCCCTTTTATTTTTACCATCCTTCACCTTAATAGAACTTTAGAGAGACCACTCATCCAGAACATTCATAAATACCATTCTCTCTAAACTCTAGATCCAAAATCTAGCTTCACAAAGAATCAACACCAGATCCCATCCGGACCCAAATCCCCCTATCATAGTAGATGACCCAGAGAAGATTCTGTGGCAAGCTTCCGAAACTGACCATCTAGCTACTGGTAGATCCATCCGTAAAACAAGATCAATACCTAAACATCTCACTATCCTACCAGATTCACCTTTTGAATTAGAGTCATCAAAAACTCTTCTCAGAAGAAAATCACATAGTAAGATAAAATTTGACAATCTTGAACCCCTAGACCCACCACAGAGTCCTATTATAGAAGCTTCACCTTCCACACCCCCCGACTTTCAGCTTCTCCATCACTTTGGCTCCTACCATCCCAGATCTGCCCAAAACCAGATCACTAGTCCAAGTTCATCCGCCACACCTGTTCAAACCACCTCCGCTCATCCCACTAGTCCTCATCTTGTACATCATCCATTAGCTCCCGTCATGGTAGCCTGGTACGCACCTTTGGTGTTGCCACCGCCTTTGGCTCCTCTCCCAAATAAATATCAAGACAAAATCGCACACTTTACCAGAGAATACACCATTATAGCTCAACAGCATGTAAGTAGGATTAGCGATACTTTTGAATACATGGAAGTACACGACGAAACCGTCAGAATGAGAATATTCGCCCAAAGCCTGGGTGGAGAACCCAAAAAATGGTTTAAAATCTTGCCTCCAAATAGCATCCACAACATCCTAGAACTCTGCCAAGTAATCACGAACAAGTGGGAAGTCCGAAGGAACCCTATTCAAATCCTGTCATAATATAACAAATTAAAACGGGAAAATGGGGAAAGTGTCCAGGCATGCTGCACTAGGTTCAACAGTGTGTATAACGCCCTCCCACCTCATTTCAAACCCCCACTTGGTTTAGTCTTGGCAAAATTCCCCGAGGGTTTTGATCCAGACATGACATATCATCTAAGAGACAAGGATCCCCCTACCCTAGAGGAAATGTAACAAATAGCCATAAAAACAGAAGCCAACTTAGTAGAAAAAAGAGCCAGGACTAGATTAGAAGGAAAAATCCCATATAGAGATAAGGTCTCCACTTCATCTCCTTCCCTAGATCCTAGAATAGATGGCCTGATAAAATCCATGACAAATATGTGGGAAAAAATGAGTGAAAAAGTGCCTCCTAGGGACAACCAACCAAACCCTCAAAACCGGAAACAAGGCTTTAGAAAATATCAGTCTCAAAATAAACCAAGAGGAAATGATCAGCAGATCAGACCATCCTTCAGTGAGAATTATGTTGATGAAGAGAATAAGGATACCGCACCCATTGATGAAAATCATTGGAAACTCATAGGTTCTGATAACGAGAGTAAGGTTTACCTCACATCAGAAGAGCAAGAGTTGTGCTCCCCAAGTCAGGATGAAACCGACTATGAAGATCTCGAAGATCTTGCCATATATTTTCAGAATGCCATTATAGAATCTCATAGGCAGTATAACCTTAGAAGCAGAAAAAACCAAGATCACTCCAAGAAGAGTAGCCTTGACACTGCTAAAACCTCTGACACCATCCTTAAAAAAGCCATGGATAGCAACAAAATTGTGGCCAAGAAAATTGACCAAAACAAAGATAAAGCTATTCAAACAAGTATTAGCTCGGATACTCCTAGTACCTCCACAAAGACTCCCGAGGAAACTGTGTCAAAGAAGGTCTCAAACCAGAATCAACAAATTAAAAGCATAGAAAAGGTCATGTCCGAAAAAGCTGAAACAAATCTGCCCAAACTACAAACTCCTTTTAGTTTCAAAGGGGAAGTTTCCGAAATAAAAATTACCATACCTCTTACCGAGTTAATAACTGTAGATAGGTATAGATCTCAAATTTTCAAAGTTTTTGACATAGGGAGCGAGGCAGATACTTTAAATCTAACTGAAAACAAACTCGAGCTCTTATTCAACCCAAAAATAGAAGGTTAATACCAAGAAGGATCTGTTTCTCCTTCCTATGTGAGCCTAAACATACGGGACAAGATATTACATGATGCCATATTAGATTCTGGTACCTCCCATAACCTCATGCCTAAAGCAGTCATGGAAAACCTGGGACTAGAAGTAACTCAACCTCTGGTAACTCAAGCAGTCATGGAAAACAATACTCCCATTTATTCCACTCATTCCAATTTAGATTATTTTATCTTATACAATGAAAGTGATATAAACAAGCAAATAATGGAAAAGGAAGAAGCTCTCAAACCATCAGAAATTCATTTTCCGTTACTAGATGCAGAAACTAATAACCAAAACCTCTTTGATCTTTCTCCTGTTAATCCTGCATATCATAAGTCAGAAAATAGATTTGTAAATCAAGTTGAAGAAAAGCAATCTGGAAGTCCAATGTACGTGGCTGGTGACATTGATTATGTTAATGATTCTCAAATTTTTGATCAATATGTTGACTTATATGATTTCCAAACAGAAGCTAACTTTGCAGAAGATTCAGTTTTTGATTTTCGGGAGGAAGCTCAGTTTCATAAACTTGAGAAAAGTGAGCAGCCATTACAGGTCATCTATAACACTGATAAGGAGAGCCTTGAGAGTTCAGAAGTAAGTGAACAGTCTCAGACTCTTGACTCTACTTCACTTCAGTCCGTCAAATATAACATTCACATAATTGGAAATCAACAGTTTTTCAGCTTTGATGATGAGGTTGAGGAAGATGGTGAAATTCTTGAGCATATTGTAAATGAGAATCCTTTTCCTGAAATGGTTGAGGAAATCATTTTGGACATAGAATCTTCCTTAACTCCAGATTTTCAGTTACCCAGTTCCATTGAGTTACAAATTGCAGATGAAGAAATAGAGGTTGATAAACACATGGGAGTTTTCACACTATCCTTTCAAGATAATTCACTGTCAAAGTGTATCCCTGCCCATCAACCTGATGACCTTCACACAGTTTCCAGCCCGCCCTATCAAAACACATCAGCTTGGCAAGAGAACTACAATGCAATGTATGATGAGTCTGATAGTTCAAGTGATCATGAGCAAGGGGAAGAGTTGCTTTACCAAGGGGGTCCCAAATATAGTCAAGTGGAAGAAAGAGTAGTCTTGAATGAATCCTATATCTCAAAACCTCTAGATCGGGTATTATTCCAAGATCCATTTGTTATTTTCCTTGAGAAGTCTGAAAGAGTAGTGGGTTCTGTCATGAACAAGTTGCTACCTAGAATGAGAAAAAACTTAAGAATTACTGTCCGGAAACAAACCAAATGGGAGTGGCCTTTTCATTATTTCTACATCATGAAAAAACTAAACCAGAATCCCCCATGTGATCATCTACTTGACTGGTTGCATTGGAAAGAAGAGTTCACCAAATATATGTTGTGTACAGTTTAGATTAATATAAAAAGACAACAGTAGAAAATAAGCTCAACCTTGTGAGCACCTTTTAATTTGTAGTTTGTTTAAAGAAAAAGTGAAAAAACAGAAAATACCAAAACAATAAAAGATATAAAAGAGGGCGAGTGAAGATAGAACAAAGCCCCATGTTCCAAAAAATAGTCCTTCGGAAAGCGAGCAAGTCTAAATGCCGCTACTAGTACTACAATGTCTTGTTCAGCTATCTAGCCTAATCATAGCTGAGCATGTTTAAATTTATTCGCTGATAAGTTAGTGAGTGCAAAGATAGTCAACATTGTGTAATATTGACTTATCACGGAGTTTAGATTAGGGAGAGATTCTGGTTCCACATGCCTAAAACAGAACCAAAGAGAGAAGCGAGGGATGATTAACACATTGTACATCTTAGCCCCGCTTGTCTAGTTTTCCTTTTGTTGCAAAATAATATTTGTGTGCAGCTTGTCTTTTATGCCACAAATGCATGACAAATCAGACTGTCTAATCCTGATTTGATCATTTTAAATTTCATGTTTTATATTAGAGAACAAAACCCTGTTAAACTACTTAATCTTGACAGTTGATTTAGCATAGGTAGAGTAATGAAGGAGTTCATCAGTTTAATCTGAACTCCCGGAAGATATAAGAGTAGAAATAGATAGTTTCATTTTGCAAAAAGAAAAATATACATTGTCAAAATGCTGCTAGTTCAAATGCACCAAAGAGAAGAAAAAAAGCTAGGAAAGGTAGTGGGGTAGGTAGAAATATCATTGATGTTAACCATGCTGTCACTTTTTAGAAATAGCATCAAAGAAGGGAGAAATTTTGCGCCAATGGGTAAGGCACTGGTCTTCATAAGCCAAAAATCTGAATTCTGGACACCTCCTGATGAGGAGCTGCCCTCCCCAAATGGAGCCACTGTTAGTCATCAGTATTTTTCACTTGTCAGTGATGACTAGATCCATAGCTGAGTTTTCTAGAAGCTGATTTCCACATGTCAATTTGTCATCTAGAAAACCCTCATAAAACTTTTTTCGCCCTCCTACTTTTCAGTCTGCCCATGTCAAAGTTAAAACTCATTATCACTATCCTATCTAGCTTCAGCCCTACTGGTCTGCCCATCAGCTCTAAAAAGAAAATCCAAGTTTGTTTCAAAAGCCTCCCCTAAGTTAGGAAGTGGCGCTTTAAGGAATTTTACCCCTGGCAACCATCAAAAGGCCAAAAACCTCCATTTGTTATAGACCAATCATGACAGACCTCCCACTCTGCAAATAAAATTGATAACAGCCCTAAGTCGCGCCACTTACACACCCCTAAGTCTCAGCACTGCATAGACCAAAGTCTCAAGCTGATTATTAGGTGTTTTACAGTGTTTTATGGATTTTGCAAAGACAGGAAATATAACATCATCTCAGAAGAAATTGCTTGAATCTACATTTAGAAGAAAAACTGCTTCTTAATGAAAACAGGAGCCTGAGATGTATCTGAAAGACAGAGAGTACTCATCAAGACCTTGCAGCTTCCTTTCAACATGAAATCACAGTAGAAGAAAGACACCACTGTCAAACAAACTAGTAATGTGTCATGGCCAAGAACCTCCTTCATCTACAAACAGAGGGTTAAGGCGCCTCCTTCATCTACAAGCAGAGGGCGCTGGCCAGTATCGACTTCAAGGATTTCAAAACTTACTAAAAGCACAGATTTGCTTTTTACTTGACAAGTAAAACAGTGACCCTAGGTTTCTTAGTGTGAGTAATGATCATAACAGGACTAAGTTCTGAAATATGCCAGACAAAAGAAAACAGGGTTTATGGTTTGGTAAAGAGAATCATTTGAGTTTTCAGTCATCATCAGGGAGCATAAAAAGGGACTCCTCAATCAAAGCAATCATAACAAACATCTCTGCAGGGGTGTTAATATGCATAGCTTCAATCAGTGTTGAACAGGAAAATACTTCAGTAAAAAGACCCCTGTGTGTTCTTTTGTTCCTATTAAAATGTGAAATACAGTCCATGGTTTCTAGATGAACATAAGGAAGAGGAAGGAAAGTAGTATACAGTCTCAGACAGGTGACATCTTTCTATCAGTCAAAGCGTCGGTGTAAGTCTAGCTGTTGCAAGCTACACTCCATTACAAAGACAGGTAGTTTCTTCAAATGCAGCAGGTTGATGTTTTGAAGAGTTTCATTAGGAGGAAGATGGCTAATAAAAGCCTTGGTATCTGTGAAATAGGCCAGCAGTTATTCCATATCTTATATACTTGCCTCCTTTACACAAGGACAGAAACTGATTATGATCTGAGTTTTGAAAACCCTAGGACAGCATGCCAAGCTAATCAAGCATGTCTTTCTTGAAAGCAGCTTCATCCATGAACAGTTTCCTTTTCAAAATTTCCACGACAACTGGCACAGACAATCTAGGTTTCTGTCATCAAGATACATCACCATTGAAACTATTGTTCATAATAGACAAAGAGTTGTTTTGATAGACTGTCAGTTTTGTTTTAAAAAGTTTGAAGCAAAAAATGGGTTTTCATTATTCAATCGACATAGACATTATATGATATGTTTTGAGCAGAGAAGTGTTTTGAAAAATGGCACCTTTCTTAATCAATAGAAGATTGGCAAGTTTGAATACATGCAGAAATATTTGACACCTACAATTAGGGAAAGAGTTAATGAAGAAATTAGATACAGAAGTCTGTGAAACCAAGTTTAAAAAGCAAAGGGTCCTACAAGTAAGTACACAAGCTCATCAAGTACTAAAATATCTTTGGCATAGTTTTTCAGGTTTTATAAATCATTGGAGGCCAATTCCATATGCCACTGTCACTAGGAAAGCAGATTCCTTATGAAATCAGGTCAAAACCACTATGCTGTTACATTTTGAATAAAGGAAAAGCTATTAGAAGAAAAGGCCCTTCTGATAGACCGAGAACAGTAACAGCTCAGGCAAATACAACTGAATGTCAGCACCCACAGGCAGGAGACAAGCTTGAAGGACACCTAGCAGATGAAATCAGCTTTACAGTGAGCTTTATCACCTATAAAGCATCCAGAAAAGACACTTTAGTGTCAAGTTAAAAAGGGGTCTTGATATCAAAACAAACTCTGCCATCATGGTCAAAAGGAAGCCAAGAATTTGTCAAAAAGGCCATCCCCCACATTCAAAAAGAGGCTGAAATATCTCATCACAGAAAATACAAAGGGATAGTAAAATTGCATGGTTGTTGAATCATAATACCTCTGCCACAGTGAAATTAGGGTTAAGGAGCGCCCGGGAAGTTTGATTCAAAATGATTTTCTGACCAAAAAGAGATGAAATTTACAATAGCGAGAGAGGTTTTTGTCCCTCATAGGTTCAAGAAGAAAAAAATCCTTCAGTTTCTACACAGGTATCATGTTTTTTGAGAAACGTGAAAAATTCAGATGTCACGGGAGAATTTCTGCACCAGGATTCATCATTTTGACCAGTGATGGGACAGTCTGATTTTGAACAACCAAATTGACTCCAAATGAAACAATTCAAGTGGTTATGGAAAATATACTTCCATAGCTTTCCTACGAGCCATCTCGGGCCAAATTCTGACAACAGGAAGGCATCCAAAAGTAGCCTGCAATCAATGCTATGCTTTTCTGCACCAGCATTCACCATTTTTGACCAGTGATGGGACAATCCGTTTTTCAACACCCAAATGGACACCAAATGAAAACAATCAAGCATATTTGGAAATTAGACTTCCCTATCTTTCCAACGAGCCATCTCGTGCCCAATTCCGACACCGGGAAGGCATTCAAAAATGGCCTACAAACAGCTCGATGCATTTCTGTACCAGGATTCACCAGTTTTGACTACTGTTGGGAAAATCAATTTTTGAAGGATCAAATGGACACGAAATGAAAAAATTCAAGTTTTTATGGAAATTAGACTTCCACATATTTCCAACGAGCCATATCGCGCCCAATTACGACACCGGCAAGGCCTTCAAAATGGGCTGCAAAGTTGCACGACGCGTTCAGGAATCTGCGCGACGCGTTTAGGCCGAAAATTTCCAAAGGGATGAACTAATGCGCGGCGCGCCTGTAGCAGCGCGCGGTGCACCTGTAGCATCAGCCACAAAATTACCTAAAAACCCTTAAAAACTCTTTTCAGAGCTGCTCCAACTCTCAAGCAAGGATTTGCATAATTTTTCAAGTGCCATGCGAGCTAGAGGAGCTGCAGTTATAGATATAGTGGTGTTTTTGGTGACTGTTGATGATGGTGTGATACCTCAAACTCATGAAGCCATGGATCATGCTCAAACAGTAAATGAAAAATTCTGCATGCAAATGATGACTAAGATCAAGGGTTAAAAATTAGACTTTAAAGTTGGTTTTCATGAGTTCTATTGTTATTTGAATATCAATATGAAGCTAGTAGGTTTTCTCATCAATGAAGAAATATTATTAAACTACTGACCAGAGAAGTCAAAAGGGTCTTGGTCCGAAAGTAACCTTTTCCATTATATCCAAAAGGAAAATAGGCAGCTGTCAAAAAGGGCTTCCTTCATAAGCAGGTCCAAAAAGAATCAAAAGGAAAATAAAAAAGGCCTCATATGACAGCAAATGAGCAGCAAGAACAAAAACTTGAGATTGGTTCTTTTGTAGGGAGTAAAGAAATACATGGGCCTCACTTCAACACTTTAGGTCATATTACTTATGCCATGAGTGCCCCTTTGACATCATCAAGATTTACTCAAGCTAGTTTCAGGGAGGGGTATGGCCAGAGTATGAAGTAGAAAATGCAATATGCATTCTCAGCAACAGAATAATGTCCAAGCCAGCAACACACCATGATTAAAAGTTGTTTTAAAAAGGGGGTGAGTTTAGGTAGGAGCACTAGGTTAAATACAAGTAAAACAGATCAGTTGTCTATAGGAAAAAGGTTTGAATACTTCCATAATCATATTCTTGAAACAAGGATACCTAGATATCCTTCATCACATATAAATTGTGCCAATATAGAAAAACGCAGCAAATTATTGTTGCCAACTTCGATGAAGCAGTTTCAATCCTCTGTACACAATCAAGGCCAACCTCCAATTTTGCAAAATCTTGATCCAACATACAAGTTCAAACATCCTCACAAGGCTGATCTTTCACATAAAGGGGTGCTGAAATGTTCTCAAATTCCCTAAGATCCTGCTCAAGACTCTCATTCAAGGGAGAAAATCGTTGAGAGACAAAGATTTGATCTGTTGATTTTGCAAAATTGGTAAGAGGGCAGTCATCATTGTTTTCCAAATTCCTAAAAACAAAACAAAGTGTGTGTAGAGTGTATTTGAAAAATCTGAAAGAGTCTTTAAAAACAATGATCTCAAGGAGCACCATGTCCATCAAAGCCAAGAGAAGCAGTGATCTCACAAAGGAAGATGTTAATTGGGAAAGGTGTTTTTATCAGTTTAAAGGGTGTTTTATTCAGTCTTTAAAAAAAAAAAAACAAGTGACTTCATAAAAATAGTGTTAAGGAGGGTTAAGGCATTGTTTAAAAAATCAGAACTTGAAATAACTATGATTGCCCAGTAGTGAGCATAGCCAATGATGGGTTCCTTTTGATGTTTCAAATAACCTAACAGCTCTCAAAACAAGTGGAAAGGTGGAGCAGTTTTGGAAAGAAGAAGACATGGTTTTGAAAGGAGAAACTGTGGATCTCTTTTCAAATAGAAGTTATCATGATGTGAATGTTTTTTGTCAAACCAAAAGATTTCTCTATTTGATAAAAAGAGGCAAAACAATAGTACTTCCTCCTTTACTCCATAAAACAACTTTAGTGTGTGAGACTGTAAATCACCATTTGGAGGTATTGTCAAAATATAGGTAAGGAATATTGGATACCAAGGCAGTGTTTTGGTTCAAATAAGTTTTCGATGTTTAACTCCTACAGGATTGTTTGTGCTCACACCAAACACAAGGGGCTTGATAACTATACATATAACACATTGACCTTTAACTGCATAGATGTATCCTTTGATTGACTGTGTAATGATGATTGAGTTTACTTGTTCTTTGGCTTACACAAAGAGGAAAAGATAGAGTTTTGAAGAGCAGAGACCTAATAGCAAAGAAAGCCTCTCACACAGCATTTAAAACCATTTTTGCCCTATCAAACAGTGATTGACAGCTGAGACAGAGTTTTGTTTGAAGAAGGCATTTCAAGAACTTTGAAGCAGTTTGGTGTTTCAGGAGCGCATCTAGATCAAGATTCCCTTCTAGGCAAGACAAAAGGAGCAGCATGACAGTGATAAATATGAGCAGCAGCAGCAAAAAGAGGGGAAGAGTGCTGAACAGCAGTAACTCAGTAGTGATAAACAGCAGTTTCAAGAAGCACCCGACACGGAAAGAGAAGAAAGGCACATCAGCACTTGACATTTTGGCTTCAGCTTTGGAGCATGTTTCCAAGGACCCTTGAAGGTCATGCACACAGATTTTGGGCCCGTTTCGACAACCTTTTGTTTTTTGACATTTTTTGGGTTTTTTGTCGAAAACTCATAAATTCGCCATTTCATTTTGAGGATTTGTCAAGGGAGGAGGATGATACCAGTTGATGCCATAATTTCATGATCAGGTCCTCAGCGATTTTCAGAGCATTTGGAGATCATTCGCCCCCTCAAAACGGCGAAAAATGCTCACTTTTTGCACATTGTGCCCGGCATATCAGCAGTCTGCATTTTTCTGGCTTTTTACACATAGGTACAGATTTGGAAGACCTCCAGGCATCAGATTGAGGTGATTTTAGCTGCGCCGGAAAGTAGACATAGATATATTTCCAACGGGCCATTAGGAGCCTCGTTTCGACACCGGGAAGGCTGAAAAATGTTTCCGGCAATTCAGGGGACCTTTTTCTGATATAAATTTGAAGTATTTTTGTAATTTTTGAACCTCAAAAATCTGCTTTTTCCAAATGTGCGTTTAGCTATTTTTGCACTTGGAAAATGATGTAAAGTCAATATAATTTCCGTTTTTAGCATTTTCTTAGATATTTATGAGATATTTTGTGCCTTGGGCTTTGCAAAGCCTCAAGGACAAGTTTAGATATTTTGATTAGGCCAATGGGATAGCTAGTTGCACCATGAGGTTTTCCTCACTTGAGCCTATTTATTCCACACGGCTTCATTGTAAAACAAGGCTGAACTTGAGAGAAGAATCAATATATTGGTCATATGAGCTTTGAAGAACATACTTGTGTTATGATTTTGGACTGCCTCTCGGATGCTTTTGATGAATGATGAAGGATTATTGATGGATTCCATGACATGGTAGAATGGTATAGTGTTTCTTGCTTTGTTGTTGTCTTCTAGTTTTCATTCATGATACATGCTTCTTGCTGCTATAGATCAGTAGAGATTAAGTTTGAGATATGCCCATGGAGGCACCTCAAAATTCCTGAATATTCATAGCTTTTATGTTTACTAAAGAATTCTTAACTGCTCTTTAGTAACTTAAGGATATTGTTGCTAGTTTTATTTATAGGTTCTATGCATATTGAGTAGGATGTATGGTGTGCCCTGCTTACCTATGAATGTCCATAGTTCTATCCATAAAACTATCTCTTTGACTGATTAGCCTATCATCTTGTTGAACCAAGGAGGCCTAGTCCCGATCTAGCCCTTTGCCTAAAACTATGAAAGCTTGTTTGTCAAAGTGCCCAATAACTTAAAGACTATGTTTAGGTGTTCCGGCATAGTATTTTGAGTTATTAGTCCATCTTAAGTGTTTTTCCCAAAGTCTGATAGCCATTTCCCAAAGTTAGAGGGTCTTATATTTACATGTTATTGGAATTTTGCTTCAATGTGTCGATTAGTTTATAGTTACATGTTGTATGATTACGGGTTTTTTACCATGTTTATGTTAGATATTAAACCAGTGATGCTTGAAACTCTTTTTTATTCACAAACTTGATGTCCATTTACTCCATTTTTCCCAAAGATCCTTTCTACCTTGAATCAAATCGGCCCTACAGCAGCCTTGCATCATCATCTCATAGCTTCCTTGACCTTTTTGACCCCATAGCCCAGTTGATATAACTTCTTGTTACCAATTTTATATCTTTGATCAGTTTTATCCCTCACAAACTTAAAAACAAAAAACTAAAAACATACTTCACAACTAGCCTAATATCAGAACACCACAAGCAAACACACCGACATCTTTTACACATATAGAGAGAGCCCTCTCTGAGTCCAAGAAGGCTAGGTCCTTGGGCTCCAAAGCTTGGTTTGATGTTACATCGTCATTTGGCTCACTAATCGGCCAAATCACGGGACCCTAACAGGTACATACCCACGTTTGAAATCATCATGGCCAGTTTAGGTAATTAATAATTCATCATTAAGTCATGAGAAGACATTTAAACTTCAAATATTTTCCTAATTTAGTCGTTCTCATTTCTCATTCCTCCATGTGTAATATCTAATTTTTGGAGAGTTATTGTGTTGAGCCAAACTTGTGGCTAGTTTCTTCAAAGGTTTTCTTTGAATATTATCAAGAGAGCCTACAAATTCATCAGGCAAGGTTGAACATCATCAAGCGAGGCTGAGAAATTATTTGAGAAGCTATGGCAAAGAAAATAAAAATACACAAGGGTAGATAGTGTTTTAGAGATGAAATTGAAGACATAAAGCAATCATTGAAGATCCAGTAGTAATGGAAGCCTTCATAAATGCAGATTGCCTACAGTTTTGTGAGAAATAGTAGGGTTGTCATATGAAGGTATCCAAGGAGTTTTCTTTGAATTTCAGTGCAACGACCACTAAAGTGGGAATGCTAAATTTTTTCCATCACACCAGAGGTTATTTTTTCTACTACCAAAATTCCAAGAGGTCAAGAAACCTAGCTCAAAGGTTTTAAGTTTAACATGGTGTAGTGTAAGTAGTTCATCAAGCCTGAGCACACTGAGATGGATCTCAACAATGTTGTTCCAAGAAGCTGCATTAAAGAAAACTATTCAAAATTGTTTCTCCTCATCCAAAAGTACTTTACCTGTGAAGGTAGATATCACAAAGTCTACTCATACCATTTCAAATTAGTTCTGCACTTCATTGGTAAGATTTCCCTTGACTTACCTTTCTATCTGCATAGAAGTCTATCAAATATGAATGATAATGTCCAAGCAAAGTCTAAGGGGAGTGTGACATCATTATTTCATCATGGATTAATGAAATTATTGGTTTTAGATGAAATTCAAAGGTTAGGCAGAGATTGGTCCTCATTCTTGTTTGTCAGTGGTTTTGAATTATATTCTTTAACTCCTTCAAAAACTCTTAAAACTAAGAAAGTTCAATCACCACGAGCAGTAGAACAAAGCCAAACTTTGGTTGCAAAACAAAACAAACTTGCAAGAGAAAAGCCAAGAAAGCTAACTATGAAGGAGCCAGAGCAAATGCAGAGTCTTGACACACCAAATGTCCCACTTGAAAAACAAAAATTAGAGGTGGTCAAGCCTACAAAATAAAAAAAAACTGATAGCAAACAAGGGACCAAAGGAATGACTAGAAGCCAAATAGTGGTTTTGAAAGAGAAGATAGTGGATGTAGAAGATAGAGCAGAAGCCAAGGGGAATATAGAGGATATTATACATGCCATTGACATAGAGGAAAAACCTATTGTACAAGCTTAATTCATAGAGGAAGGTAGGAAAAAGTTAAAGAAGGCCAAATCTGCAAAGAAATTAGAGTTTGAGGGATAAGATGCAGGTTTCATTTTCCAACCAAGAAAGCCCATGAAAAGGCATGCTAGGAAATTGATAGAGAGAAGAAAAGAATTTAAAGTACCTACTAAGATAGATCAATTACCTAAGGATATTATTGACCTCTCATCACCCACAATAAAGGATACAGTCAGCAAATCAAAAAAGGGAAAGGAGAAGGTGACAGAAAAAACAGAGTTGCAGCTCCTTGAAGAGAAATTTAAGTTGGAAAATTAGGAGATTGTTGTCATGAAAAAAGAAGCTAGGAAACACAGTGCTGAGAAAATTTAATTTGAAAATATGAAGGCATTTTGGGAAGAACAGGTGGACACTATCTCAAAAACCTTAGACAATACACAACAACTTGTCAAGTGGACAATTCTAGCAAGGTTAGAAGGCAAGCATGTAAGAAAGGTGAACACTCATCTGAAAGCCACTAACAGAAGACTTAAAGACCAAGTCAAGGATCTACATGAGAAACTTGAATTGAAACATGAAGAATTAGAGAAAAAGGGGCTTAAAATGATAGTGATTGAAGAACCAATAGCCCAACCAATTGTAAATGAGGAAGAAATGCCTCAAGGAGCCTGACGTGAGTTGGTTTATGGTAAACGAAGGATGAAGGAATTTTGGTTATAGGTTTTTGGCACTTACAACTTTCATTTTCAAAAATTATGCAAAAAACTGCATTTTCAACACTTTTTAACAGTTTCGTAGCGCCTCTAGGCTTGAAGGGAAACAAAGCGCTACGAAATTACTGTAGCTGTGTTTTTTAATTTTTAACCAGTTTTGAAGGGTATTAAGAGATGGAATTGGTATGAAGGATGTTTTTGATGATTATGAACCTTATGAAAAAGGAAAGAGCTAAAAATTTTGAGGTTAAAGGCTTCTTTTGCAGCGCTACAAAACTGCCTTACTTTCGTAGCGCACCGCATTTTAGTCTTTTTAGTAGGCTTTCGAACAGTCATTGGATAGCTGGAGTTTATCGAAGAATTAAAAACTATGTAAATCAATTATTATACAATCAAGGACCATGAATTCAAGACCAGATTGCAGCTAAAATATTCAAAGAGGAAGAAGACCATTTACCTAAAAAATAGGGTTTTGTTTCCTAGTTTTGAGGAGGTTAGTTAAGTGGTGACAAAGTGGTGAATCCCATCATCTAAATTCGACCATGTGATAGCATACTTGTCAAATATGTAATTTATTTTAGTAGATAAGGTTGTTAAATATAATAATGAAGAGTTTGAGTCCTAGTTGAAATAGGACTGTCAAGTAGGATAGGTGTTTGTTTGTCATAAAGTTAATGTTTTATGGTTATGAAAGGTGTTAGTAGGAAAAAATTTGATGTATCTAGCCTAGAGGAAGATCGTCTAGAGATGTAAAAACTCTATTAAAGGCAATTGAGTCGAATTTTTCAAGGGTTGGATATTTTTGGCAAAATTGCAGCTTATTGTAAATTGATTGTTTCAGCAATACACAGATTTGTTACCTGGCCAACTTGAGATTCTAAAGGAGTTTTAATGCTTTCCTATTATATTTGTACATCTTATGTATCTCACTTGCAGTGGTTTTCATTTATATTACTCAGAATTCATCCATTTGATTCTCTGACCTCCTTTATAAGTGAATTGGCTGTATAATTTCATGTTCCATGTGTGTGTGTCCTATTACTAAAAACTCTAATCTGACTCAAATTCCATGTCAATTAAACTCAATGAATCACTAAAATTTTTGATTCCATAATCCAAATTTATACATGTCGATGTTATTTACAACCTACATTCATCATAACCAGTTCATTTCCTAAATAGAGTTAGCCATCTATATCTTTATTTCATATCATTAACCCTTGAGAGAGCCCTCTCAGATTGAGGAGGCTAATCCTCAATCACAAGATTGGTTTGAAATAGTTGCACAAGATTTTCTGATTAGCAGCCTATCAAGGAGAAATTTTTTGATAACACCTACCCACTTATTCACCTATCTAAATGATAAAAAAAAAATTAATATTCCAATTAGTTGCATGCTAATTTTGGAATATTACACGTAAGTTCGAAGACTGTTTTTTTCTATATGTTTTTAATGGATTTAGTTGTGATCAGGGTCTTTGGGGCGGGTCAAAGCCCCTCATGAATTGTAATGGGTCAAAAGGGTAGATCAAGGGACCGTAAACCATAGTTTGCAGACCCTAGAGTAGCATATGCTAATAGTATAAATAGAAGTCTAGATCGAGTCTAAAGAGAGTTTTTTTGGATAATTCTGAATGTTGATGTTACATCTAGTGACTTTTTGATATTTTGTGTGGATTTTTCTGGGTATAAGGCTCCTTCTGGCTATCTACGCAGAGACCTTAGTCCTGTTGTGTGCAAACCCTGCTGGCTGTGTGCGCGGGTTGTTGAAGGGTTTGGTATAAAGGATCTGAACTGATATTAATAAAGGAATGTTGTTGTAGATATCTAGGTTTGAAATGTATATACTGTCTATGTTATGAGCGTTTCTTCATCTTATTTCTGATTCTAATATTGTTCACACTTGGATGGATTATGCAACTATGTTTTGGTCTATATGAATGTTTATTGGATAGATCTAATGCTATAAGATTCTGATATATGCATTAAGGGTTATTACTTGAATGATAAATGTTGTCTTATCTTGCATGAGGTATTAACCTTGTTAGCTCCCCATAATTTGATAGATTTATTGAGATACAAATGGACAGGGGTGACATCAAACCAGACTTTGGACTCCAAGGACCTAGCCTTCCTGGATTGAGAGAGGGCTCTCTCTATTAGGTGTAAAGATGAAACTTGTTTACTTTTTAAGGTTAGTTTTAGGCTAGTTATGAAGTATTGAGTTTATTGATTTTTTTTGGTTGGGTATGATGATTAGATAGACTATATAGAAACAAGGGAAAATTCAAGTCATTGGGCAATGGAGTCTAACAAGGTCATGATAGGTTCATTAATGGATTAGGGAATATTGTAGGGAAAATCTAGCTTGGTTGATGGATCTTTGGGATTTAAAGGATGATGAGATAAACATAAATATTGAGAACAAAGTTGATAAAGGGAAATCAAGAATCCTTTATCATATACTTTAATAAGGATGTATTTAAACACAGATAAGAAAAATTTATAACTCATGAGGTAGGAAAAACCATTAAGCTCAATGAACAATACTTAAACTGATCAATATCCAAGATAAACATTGCAGTGAAACATAGAAAGCATAAGAGCTTATCTAACTTTAGCAAATTCACCTTTAGAATTAGAAAACATTTAAGTTCTCAAATATCTACAATCATAGAAGAGGGAACTTCTGAACATCTAAGATTATAGCTATGGAGATCTTTAAAACAATTAACCGAGCAAGTGCAAAGAGTATGATTTGAAACAAAACTTCTTTGACAAACCTAAGTAATGATGCTTTAAAGAGAGACTTCAAGAACAGTGCTTTAGTGGCAACAAGTAAGTAGAGCCAACCATGAATCATTATTTATACCTACTGTATTAAACCATTCAGGAAATAAACAAACTTAGGAGATCTTAGAGAGCAAAGAAGGATCCTCTAACATGTCCTAACAGAAGAAAACATTAAGGCAGTGAAGAACAAACAGACCTAAGGTGCAATCAGAAACATTTCTTAGTCTAAATTATTTTTCCTAATGCACCATAGAAATATGGAAACACAATGATAAACTAGAAAACATGAATAAAAGAAACACTTCACCATAAACCAGGCTCATGGATCTTGCAAACAATCCTCCTCCATCAACAAACAAATTAGGGCATTCATAAGCTGCAAGACATCAAATTGTTTTCAACCTCCAAGGGACTTTGTATTATTTCAAAATCAGTCATCAAATGCCAACCCAATACATAAGAGCCTCATACTCTATTTATGGAGCAAGTGAGGAGGTGGAAACCATAAGAGGCTTCCAGAAACCCTAATTCTATCATAAATGTCATTTATGTGCTTAATGACCATGCAAGGCCCAAGGCACATAATATCTAAGCTAATAAATGAAAAATAACATAATATAACTTCTCAATCAAATATGGAGTAATTTTCCCAAGAAAATATTAAAAAAACATTTTGCCATTAATTTTGTGTGTTTTGTTGACGTTTTGGCAAAAGACAGTCCATTTGCACAGCGCCACTTTTGCAAAAAATAGGTTATTTTGCAACCAAGTTTTGGACCACTGGCCGATGTCCGATTTGGCCCTGTGACAGCTCGTTGGAAAGCCTAAAGAGTATAATTTCAAAAAATTCTTGTTTTTTTCTAATCCATATGCTGTAACCTAGTCAAAAATTCAAAAACCCTCAGACTATCATTTGTGTAGCGCTAGGCCTAAAACAGAGGTAGAAAGGTGATTTGTGAGGTGTTTTTTGAACTTTTGAGGGGTTAAAACTGCTCCAAATATTATAAAATTTGGTGTGGATGATGTGAAGGCTAGGAAAAACCCAAAAATTTCAATCTTCCCTCCCGAATATGCTCCAGATTGTTTCGTACTGCCAGTGGTGTTGCGCAAACTAGGCCAAAAATTCTCAAAATAAAAAAATTTCTCCAAACTCCTTCAAAATTGGTGGAGACCTTCCTTAGATGTTTTTAGACAACTGCTAAGAAGCCTCAACCAAAATTCCAAGGCTGTTATGATCATTTTCCTCTTTTACGTTTTTTACCTCAAGGAGAGCCTCCTTGAGTTCGGCACAAGCAAGCCTGCTCTTCTTTGTGTAATGCTTGGTCATTTTTTTTTTTTGGAGAGAAAGGCCTCTCTTGATCTTCTTGAAAACCTTATGCTCACTTTTGTAATGTTGAATGATGTATTATGCCACACCAAATTCCCTCTCCAGCTCTTTGATTGTGCATCTTTTGTTTGAAGTAGCAACCTAGTGGCCATCTCCTTATCTTCATTGTCACTGTCTAGGTCAATGCATTTGCGATTTTGTGTAGTTTTCTTTCATTTCTTGCCTTTCTTACCTTTTCCCATATTTTCCTTGCCATTTTCAAGTCTTTGAGTTGATGTAGATGACAAGGTCCCTTGCCTTTTGGAGGCAGCAAACACTTGCCTTGACAGTCTTTGATATGTGCATGTAAGAGGAGTGATGGAGGTTTTGTTGGTGTCTTCATCATGGATATGAACTTTGGTGTTGTCATCATCTCCCTTAACTTTACCATGATATTATTTAGTGATTACATGCTCTGTTTGATTACTGCCCTTTTGACCTTCAACACCCTCTTTATCTTCCTCAACATCTTCTTGGTCCTCACTTTGTTCATCTACATCATTCCTTTTTGCACTTTGGGCTGACTCATTTGCATCACTATCATCACTGCCTCCCTCTGATTCATCACTGTCTTTGTCTTCACCACTGTTGTGCTCACTTTCCTCTTCTTCACCATCATTTCCTCCTTTATGTTTGGTCTCAAAGGCTTTTTACCTTTATCACCACCACTGTTGTTTTCAACTCTTGACATGTTGATAGGAGATGCTCGCTTGAAAGTTAGGGCTTGATGAAACAAGGTCAAGATGATGATGGAGTCAACTTTGGAGAATGAGAGGTGTAGAGGCTAGGGCTCTTAGGGTTTAAGTGGCTTTATAGCTTGAGGAAGTTTTATCATGAGAGTATGGTAACAGCTTAAAATCCCTTACCCACCCATGCCATTAAATTGGTCCAGGAAGGATTATAAGAACAATGTCCCTTTGTGTACATGACCTAGGGTTTTACCCCCTAGGGGTTTTAGCTCAACAACTAAAAAACCAAAATGAATTTGCAATTTTTCTTAGGGATCAGGAGAATATAACACTTAAAAACTTTTTAGACTCTCTTCAACCTTAGAGGTGCCTTAGATGATAAAATTAGGCATTAGGAATGGATATTTTGAAATTTTTCACCTTCGTAGTATTTTTGTAGCACTGGATAGTCTTTCCCAGGCATTTGCGCAGCGCCGGGCAGTCCTTCCCATGGATTTTGAGCAGTGCCACTTGTTTGCGCAGCGCCCAAAAAGGGTAAAATTGCAGGCAGGTTTTTATGAGCTTCCTGAAGTCTTATTTGGGTTCTTGATATCTCTTTGGAAATATTTAATTTTCTACATTCCAAGTATACCATTTTTTTCCTATTTGGAGCTGATTTTCCTAGTCAAAAATTGATTTTCCCAAGACTGGTTAAAAAATCCTAAATGATGGTGCAGAAATGCAGAGTGTTGATGGAGACAGCTTTTGGATGCCTTCCTAAATTCAAAATTGAGATCATGATAGCTAATTTTAAATATATTTAAGTCTATGTTTCTTTTTATCCATAAATGAAGTCATTTGGACACACCAGCAGGGAGAAAAATGGAGTTTCCCAAGGTCACTCCAACTGTGTAGAAATTATCCCATGACACCTGTACTTTTGAAATTTCTATTAAACCATGATACTTATGTAAAAAATGAAGAAGGGTTTTCTTCTTGGAATTATTTTGGACAAAATCCTCTCTCACATTTTCCAAATGCATCTCTGTTTGGTCAGAAACATATTTTTAAACAAAACTAGATTTAGGTGTGGCAAATGACTTGGCCCTTGGAATGAAATTTTGGAAAATCATGGAGGCATCATGTTTATGAGTTTTTATGGACTCATAATTTCTGATATGATCTATAAAATGGATCATTTTATTCTATGCCTATTTTCCATGGCAAACCCTAGCTTAGTTGGAAGAGGAAATTAGGGTTTGGTGTAGGGGATTTAGGACTGCCTTGTAGAGGGAGGGGAATGAAGGTGTTAAGAGGTGTCTAAATTATTGGGGAAATTTAGGGAGATAGGTATAGATGTTAGAGAGTAGGGGAAAGTGGAATTTCAAGAATTGAGTGAGGGGAAGGGGTCAAAAAGGGAAAAACACACACCTAGTCTCAAAAAGTGTCAAATTGTGGCAATAGACTAGGTTTTGTAGAAAAATAATGATTTTGAGGGATAGGAGTGATGGGAAGTGTTTATGAAGGTGGATTAAGGATAGGATTAGGTGTAATAGCCTCAAGATATAAGCCTTGTTGATGATTTTACCATGGAGGTCATGAAACCAAGAAAAATGCCCTTAAAAACCCTAGATGGACAATGGAGGAGTTAGGCAAAACAAAATAGAGGGATGAGGCCAAAGGTGGAAAAACATAGTGGTAATGAGTGGAATGAGCCCATGATGGGTCTTATGGGAGTGGTAGGATATACTTGACATGATAGGATGATAAGATATTGAAAATTTTATCCCAAGGATAATGAAGGAAGTGAGATTTCTAGAACTCATAATGTTCATGAACTTTGTTTCTAGAAATATCAGATAAGTATTTAGTCATACATACAAAGAAAAAATTACTGATGACTAATAGTGGCTCCACTTGGGAAGGGAAACTCATTTTCATGAGGTTTCCATAACTTTAGATCTCTGGCTTTATGGTGACCAGTGCCTCATCCATCGGGCATATTTTTACCTCTTTTCATTTGTTGATGCTTGCTTGAAGTTGTGATCTTAGTAATCTAAGAAAACATGATTAACATCAACATCATCTCTACCTACCCAACCTACTTGCCTAACATTTTTCTTCCTTGGGTGCACTTGAACTAGAAAACCTTTTGACATTTTTTCTTTTCCTTTGAAAACAAAAAAAACTATCTAATAGTACCCTTATCACTTCCAAGGGTTCAGCTTATGCTAGTGAACCCTTTTATTCTCTACCTAGACTACTCAACTTTCAAGATTAAGCTATTTGATAGTATTCATTCACTAAGCTACTGACATGAAATTGAAAGCATGGGAAATCAGGATTAGGCAATCTTACTTTTCATGAGTTGTGGCATAAGAACAAGTTTCACACAAATTTTATTTTTGTATAAACAAAACTAGAAAAACAAGGGCTGTGATTTATCATTTGCTAAGCAGTCCTATATTTCTCTTTGGTTTAGTTTTAAGCATGTGGAACCATCATTCTTCATTCCTAATCTATCTTTTAACAAGTCAAGTTTGAATGATTTGACCAACTATATTTTACTAACTTATCAACAATAAATTGAAAACATGTTCATCCATGATTAGGCTAGATGACTAAACAAGACTTCTTTATGAACTAGTAGTGGCATTTAAGCTTGCACACTTTCAGTAGTTCTATTTTTTGGGTATGGGGCTTTACCTCATTCCAAATCTGCCCTCTTTTTCTACTTTTCTTTGTTTTTGTTTTTTTATTCTTTCCAAACAATCTAGAACTAAAAAGATGCTCACAAGGCTGAGCTTATTTTTCATTCCTATCTATCCTAGTCTAACCTATACATGATACACATTTATTTGGTGAAATCCCTTTACCAATATAACCAATCAAGTAGATGATTTCATGACTAATCTTTTTTTATCTCTTTGAGAGTGCTGAAGAAATCAAAAGGCCACTTCCACCTCACTTGTTTTCGAACAGTGGTGCCGAAAATTTTTCTCACACTTTCCAACAAACAGTTCTTGGAAGAACACACTCCTTTAGATTTATCAAGGAAAACAACAAATGGATGTTGGAATAATATCTGATCTAGAGGATTTGAGACATAAGCTTCATTCAACACTACTCCTTCTTCCACTTGGCTATGCTTGGGACTCTTTTGGGAAATAAACTCTACCTCTTCCTCATGATCAACCGAACTAGTAGGCTCATCATACATGGCAATCTTATCTTCTAAAAAACCTGATGTGATTTGATAGAGTGGGCTGAAATATGTGTGAAGGCCATCATGTTGATGAGTAGGAGAACTCCTTGGTATTAAGTCTTCTTGTAAAGGAAATTCAACAACTCTTATGTGATTATCATTTTCCAAGTCTTCATCTGCAATTTGAAATTCAATGAGACATGGTGGCTGCAATTCTGAAGTTGAGGAGGATTCTGTGTCCCAGATGATCTCCTCATACTTTTTAGGAAAAGGCTTTTCATTAACAACTAATTCAAGAAACTCATTATCTTTCCCAAACTCATCATAAAAACTAAAAGACTCTTGATTTCCAATCACATGAAAATTATTTCTGAAGGACTGAAGTGAAGTAGAGAAAAGAGTTAAAGACTCCTCACTTACTTCTAAACTTTCAAAGCTTTCATCATCAGTGTCATAGGTGACCTGTATTGGCTGCTTACTTTTTTCAAGTTGATGATAGTGAACTTCATCCCACAAATCAACTGTTGATTGCTCTGCAAGGTTAGTTTCTTTTTGGAGAACATCATCATCAGGCTAATCAAACTTTTTAGAATCATAAATATAAATAACATCACCAATCAAACATATTTTATTATCAGCTTTTTCTTCTTTGAGTTGATCTACAAGTTCACTTTCTGATTTATGGGAGATGGGATTGGTAGGAGAATGAACGGAAACGTCTTATTCACATAAAGGCTTATAATTTGGATGCATGTTTAACATTTGATTTATTTCCTCTTCAGTTAAAAGAGGAGGCATTTTTCTCTTTCTTTGGATAGAAGTAAAATAGTTCTCTCTCTCCTGTGAAGGCTAATTTTGAGGTTGTCTTCTTGAGCCTTATTTAGAAGGGATGATAAATCATTGCTTGTGCTTTCAAAGAGATCTTGTGGGCTTCCTTCTATTCTTTTATTGATTTCTTCCTCAACCAACTCTTCTTGGTTGTCATGATAGATGTCTCGAGAATGAAAATCATGAATTGCTACTAATATATCTTTATTATACAAAATATCTAAATCTACATCGGTATCTATAAGGTATTGTATGATATCCTGAGATTGTTCACAAAAATTTTCAGGCCATGATAAGGATGGAGAGTTTTCTTTATAGTGCTCATAAAATGCCTTATGGAGATCTTTTAAGGTGAAAAAACTACTAGATCTGAGCCATTCATACCATTCCCTTTATTTTCCTTCTAATGTCAACATGAACATTTTCATAAGGCAGTCCTCATGCCACTCAACATTTAACTTCCATATATGTATATGAAATTTGATGAGATGTAAGAAGGGGTCATCAGTCTTTTCATCTTCAAATGTAGGCAGGTTTTTTTCCCAATTTATCTGAGGCATTTTGTGTGGGAATCCTGGGATGTTGTCTCTATTCGTTGGAGCATATCTCCTTTGCACACTTGGATTCATGTTTGTAAATCTGAAATAGGTCACTGAATATTTTCAACCAGTCTAGAGTTCTCTACCAGTGGATTCTTAAGGTCTATTAAGAGTTGTGGAGTCGCTAGGTGGAAAGTTTCAACTTTGTTGTCCACCATCATCATGATTAGGATTGATTTACTTATTCCTAGGGGATTTTGTGAGGACTAGTGGCGTCAACAGGGCTATTGAAGACCAATGGAGTCACCAGGTGGAGGATGCATATTGTTTTGAATATCTACTTGTTGTCCACCATCAACAACTGAATACCAATCTAAGGAAGTTTGTAGGTTTTCTGAGATCTAAGGAATACTTAGTTTGTCACTAACTGAGAAGGTCCCACCATGATTGCCATTATTTCAGTGTGGCAATGAGGTCACAGATTTAGTGGATTCTCTAAGTCAAAATAAGGGTCTAAAGAGTATTAAGAGGTATTCAAGAAACTATGTACCTAGAAGTCCCACCGTGATCGCCATTATGTTAGCTCCCTGTAATTTTCTAGATTGATTAAGATACAAATGGACAGGGGTAACATCAAGCCAGAATTTGGAATCTAAGGACCTAGCCTTCCTAGATTCAGAGAGGGCTCTCTCTATTAAGTGCAAAGATGAAACTTGTTTTCTTTTTAAGGTTAGCTTTAGGCTAGTCATGAAGTATTGGGTTTGTTGATTATTTTTGGTTAGGTATGATGATTAGATAGACTATATAGAAATAAGTAAAACTTTAAGTCATTGGGAAATGGAGTCTAACAAGGTCATGATAGGTTCATTAATGGATTAGGGAGTATTGTAGGGAAAATATAGCTTGGTTGATGGATCTTTGGGATTTAAAGGATCGTGAGATGAACATAAATATTGAGAAAAAAGTTAACAAAGGGAAATCAAGAATATTTTATCATATACTTTAACATGGAGGTATTTAAACACAGATAAGAAAAAGCTATAACTCATGATGTAGGGAAAACCATTAAGCTCAATGAAAAATACATAAACTGATCAATATCCAAGATAAACATTCCAGTGAAACATAGAAAGCATAAGAGCTTATCTAACTTTAGTAAATTCACCTTTAGAATTAGAAAACATTTAAGGTCACAAATATCTACAATCATAGAGGAGGGAACTCCTGAACATCTAAGATTATAGCTATGAATATATTTAAAACAAGTAACCAAGCAAGTGCAAAGAGTATGATTTGAAACAAAACTTCTTTGACAAACCTAAGTAATGATGCTTTAAAGAGAGACTTCAAGAACAGTGCTTTAGTGGCAACAAGTAAGTAGAGCCAACCATGAATCATTATTTATACCTATTTTATTAAACCATTCAGGAAATAAAAAAACTTAGGAGATCTTAGAGAGCAAAGAAGGATCCTCTAACATGTCCTAACAGAAGAAAACATTAAGGCAGTGAAGAACAAACAGGTCTAAGGTGCAATCAGAAACATTTCTTAGTCTAAATTATTTGTCGTATTGCAACATAGAAAGATGGAAACACAATAATAAACTAGAAAACATGAAGAAAAGAAACACTTCACCATAAACCAAGCTCATGGATCCTGCAACCAATCCTCCTCCATCAACAAACAAATCAAGGCATTCATAACCTGCAAGACATCAAATTGTTTTCAATTACTATGTATTATGTATTACTTCAAAATCAGTCATCAAATGCCAACCTAATACATAAGAGCCTCATTCTCTATTTATGGAGCAAGTGAGGAGGTGGAAACCATTAGAGGCTTCCAGAAACCTTAATTCTATCATAAATGTCATTTATGTGCTTAATGACCATGCAAGGCCCAAGGCACATAATATCTAAGCTAATAAATGAAAAATAACATAATATAACTTCTCAATCAAATCTGGAGTGATTTTCCCAAGAAAATATTAAAAAACCATTTTGCCATTAATTTGTGTGTTTTGTTGACTTTTTGGCAAAAGACAGTGCATTTGCGCAGCGCCACTTTTGCGGAAAATTGGTTGTTTTTCAAACAAGTTTTGGACCACTTCCCGATGTCAGATCTGGCCTCGTGATGGCTTGATGGAAAGCTTGAACAGTATAATTTCAAAAAATAATTGCTTTTGTCTAATCCATCTCTTGTAACTCAGTCAAAAATTAAAAAACCCTCAGACTTTCATTTGCACAGCGCCAGGCCTAAAACAGAGGAAGAAAGGTGATTTTTGAGGTGTTGTTTGAACTTTTGAGGGGTCAAAGCTGCTCCAAATCTTCTGAAATTCGGTGTGGATGATTTGCAATCTAGGAAAAACCGAAAAATTTCAAGCTTTCCTCCTAAATATGCTCCATATTGTTTTGGAGCGCCAGTGGCGCTGCGCAAACTAGGCCAAAAATTCTCAAAAAAACAAAATTTTCTCCAAATTCCTTCAAAATTGGTGGAGACCTTCCCTAGATGTTTTTAGACAACTACTGAGAAGCATCATCAAAAATTCCAAGGCTGTTATGCTCATTTTCCTCTTTTAGGTTTTTTACCTCAAGGAGAGCCTCCTTGAGTTCGGCACAAGAAAACCTGCTCTTCTTTGCGTAATGCTTGGTCATTTTCTTTTGGAGAGAAAGGCCTCTCTTGATATTATTTAAAAGCTTATGCTCACTTTTGTAATGATAAATGATGTATTATGCCATGCCAAATTCCCTCTCTAGCTCTTTGATTGTGCAGCTTTAGTTTGAAGTAGTGACCTAGTGGCCATCTCCTTATCTTCATTGTCACTGTCTAGGTCAATGCATTTGGGATTTTGTGTAGTTTTCTTGCCTTTCTTGCCTTTCTTACCTTTGCCCATATTTTCCTTCCCATTTTCAAGTCTTTGATTTGATGTAGATGAAAAGGTCCCTTGCCTTTTAGAGACAGCAAACACTTGCCTCGACCCTCTTTGATATGTGCATGTAAGAGGAGTGAAGAAGGTTTTGGTGGTGTCTTCATCATGGATATGACCTTTGGTGTTGTCATCATCTCCCTTACCTTTACCATAATCTTCTTTAGTGATTACATTCTTTGTTTGATTGCTGCCCTTTTTGTAGAAATTTGAATAACTTGTATATTATTCATCGAGATTCTCCTGATCACACATTATTTTAACTTCATGCAGAATACAGAATCTCTTCTACCATTGATCATCACATGCAGAAATAAAATCAATTGCATGCACACATTAAAACCATAAACAATCACACATATGAACACAGTATTTCATGGGAAAGCTTAAAGCTAAAAGCCCCAAACTATCTGTATATTATATGTCATGGAGATCATGTAACAATCATTGTACAAATCTCCTCACAAGCTCTCAGCACAACCTGCAATTGCTACACACTAATCAATCTAGATCTAGCAAAACACATGCTCCAATATTTACCACCTGATAGCCAGCCTCTATTGCGTAATCAATGTTGTAGGATGGCTCATTAAATAACTTGAACCACCTGGCTTGTACTGCGCAATCCTCATTGGCTTCTTCAATCATTGGTTGTTGCAAATATGCAACAGTATAGTCACAACTAATAGTTAACCTGCTCTTTCACTATCTTTGCATTGGTCTCCACTGAAACTGTCCATGCACTGAAGTTAACTAATGTATTCTTTAGTTTATTAATGAGTTTATAATTAGTGAATTAATTAATAAATAATTCACACCACTCTCACTAATTGTATCAATCAGTTAAACTAGATACAAATAGCTCAACTATGTTTAGATTAGTTAAACTAAACACAACTCCATTAACTCCTTAATCAACTCCACCAAACTCTGTCACATGAGTTCTAACTGAAGTATCCATGCAATATCTCCACATAACCCTCAAGAATAGTGTAATTCCTTCTGTTATCTCCTGTGCCACATCTGTGCACTTAACTGAAGTGCTCCAAGAGAATAATATAATGTTGATAGTCCAAATATTATTAAGAGCTAATAATATTCGACATATCTATTTTTAGACTGGCAATCTAAAAATAGATTCCGCCCCATATGTCTAAAAATAGAAGTCCATATTTTTTTTTCCGACTTGACCAACCATCCACAAATAGCATCCTGCAACTCATAGAACATGATCCATATGTCTAAAAATAGAGATAGTCTAAAAATAGACTTTGCGCCAAAAATAGCCTGCGGGCCCACTTAGTGAAGGCGACTTCTTTCCACTAAGCTCATCATCTTGTTGAAATCTCAACACTCCCTCTCAAAAAGATAAGGATTATCTACCACCCCTATCCTGCCTTTGTGGTATTCGAATTTTTTCCTGGTGAGCACCTTCGTCAAGATATCAGCATCCTGATCCTCCGTGGGAATGTATGAAAGTAACATGATCTTCCACTGTACACAATCTCTGATATGATGATACCAGATGTCAATGTGTTTAGATCTATCATGAAATACTGGATTAACTGAGAGTTTGATGCAACTATTATTATCACAATAAATCACAGTAGGCTCTAAGTGTGAACTGAACAACCCGACCAGGATCTTCCTCATCCATATAACCGCTCATGCAGCCAAACTCGCTACCATATACTCAGCCTCTGCTGAACTGAGTGCCACGGATGTCTACTTTCTGCTATACCAAGAAAATGTTGTCGACCCGATACTAAAAATCCCTCCAGATGTGCTTTTTCTGTCCGTTTGGCTCCCTGCCCAATCTGCATCTGTGAAGCCACATAGCCTCACCTCATCCGACTGTCTGTACCATAATCCATATCCCAATGTGCCTCTGAGATATATCAATACATGCTTTCCTGCCTTCTAGTAGAGCTTGGTAGGATTAACCATAGCTTGTGAAAGCTGGTTAACATCATAGCATATGTCGAGTCGTGTATTGACTAGATACATAAGCAACCCCACCAATTGTCGATAAATAGTGGCATCCACTACCTCTGCCGAAGTAGCATCCTCCTTCCTTCATCCACCAGGAAGATTAGTATCAATATGCTTGTAGCCATGCATGTTGAACTTCTCTAGTATCTCCCAGGCATACTTGCCTTGAGAAACAAATAGTCCATCACTGTGCTACCAACTTTCCAATCCCAGGAAATAATGAAGAAGGCCCAAGTCTTTCATCTCAAACTCTTTTGCAAGATCATCCTCGCATGAGAGTATCAACAGCTCATCACCTGTCAAAATCAAATCATCTACATAAAGTACAATGATCAGCAACTTACCCTCCACCACTATCTGGTATAGGTTCGGATCCGCCTCACTCTTCAAGAATCCAAGTCCGGTGAAATAACTGTCTATCCATGTGTACCAAGCACAAGGTGCTTGTTTCAACCCATAAAATGCTCTCTTGAGCCTGCACACATGCAACTCGTTGCTGAAGAGATCGAAACCTTCGGGTTGCTCTATGTATACCTCCTCCTCAATCACCCCATTGAGGAACATATTCTTCACATCCATCTGATGAATGTGCCAATGCATCTGCACTGAGAGAGAAAGAATCATTCGTATGGAATAATACCTTGCGACAGGTGCAAAGGTCTCCTCATAATTGATCCCCTCAATATGTGAGAAGCCTTGGGCAAAAAATCTTGCCTTGTACTTCTCCACACTCCCGTGAGCTGCTTGCTTCACTTTGTAGATCCATCTGGAAATCACCACTGATTTCCCCTCTGGCCTTAGGACAATCTCCCATGCACTGTTTTTGACAATCAAATCATACTCTTCCACCATGGCATCTACCCATGCGGGATCCTCCACAGCTTCCTCGAAAGAGGATGGCTCTGTCACGATACACTTGCTCATAAGAGCCATGTATCCAGTATACCGGTCAAGTGACCGTTCGTCCGTGCTGGGACAGGTGCTCCAAAACCCTTCGCATCTTGAGCCCTCACATAGCTTCTCGAGTGCGCTTCCGCCCTCTCGAAGTGTGGTTGGCGCCATTTCCGAGTGGTTTCTTCCACTCCATGAGCCTCTCAGGAACCGATCCACATCCCGAGGCTCATCCTTAGGAACTAATAGCTCCTCATCTACATGCAAGTGTGGCTCCCTCTCAAGCAAACACTTCATGGTTTTCTCCTCATGAAATTTGATATCTCATTGCACAATAGTCTGGCAACTATCTAACAAATACACACGATAGTTGTGGGGTGTATCAGTGTACCCCAAAAATATCCCAACCTCTGTAGTTGGCTCTAGCTTCTTCCTGGCATCCTTAGTCACATGAATGTAAACAGGTGAGCCAAAAATCCTCAAATGAGAAATATCAGGCCTCTTACCAAAAAACGCCTCCTTGGGTGTACTCATGCCAATTATCCTGTGAGGACAATGATTTTGCACATAAACCGCAGTATTTCATGCCTCAACCCACAAGTGTATGGGAAGGCCCTGATCATGCAACACCCACGATCGTTCTGTTCTTCTGCTCAGGAACCCCATTCTTCTGTGGGTTATGAGGTGCTATGAGCTCTCTTTGAATTCCTTTTGCGCTACAAAAGTCCTTGAATTCACCAGCGATGAATTCACCACCATTTTCGCTCCTAAGAGCCTTCACCTGCTTCCCTGACTCTTTCTCCACCAGTGCCTTGAACTCATAGAACTTTGAGTATGTCTCGCTCTTATTCTACATGAAGAAGATCCATCACTTCCAAGAAAAATCATCAAAAAATATCACATAGTACCTGTGCTTTGCTGTTGAAGCTACTGAGAAAGGTCCACACACATCTGTGTAAATTCTCTCAAGGATCGTCGTGGCGTGACTATCCTTCTCGTGAAAGGTGGCTTTCACAAATTTTCCCAAATTACATCCCTTGCACTGATCTAACTGCGCAAGTGTACCTTTGGGAAGCCCAGTAGAAATATGTTGTAGTGCCTTCAAAGCTCCATGGTGAAGGTGGCCCAATCTCCTGTGCCACAGCTCGCCATCATCCCGGCTCACCACTCCATTTGCCTTGCCTGCCATTGCTACGCAGCCATCTACCTGCAATTGATAAAGGTTCTTAAATCGAACCCCTATCCTTCGGGTTTCACCAGTTGCCCATCATGGCGGAAAGCCTTTCCTCACTAAAGACAACATAATATCCCTTCTCTAGAACATTTCCATAGAGATAAGATTCTTCTTCAATCTTGGAACATGCATCACTTCCTTCAATCTAAAGGGTTTACCAGACTCCCTCTCAAAGGAAATGGTACCGATACTGGTCGCACTGTATCTACCATCATCGCCCATCTCGATGTGCACTCCAAGATATTTCTCATCCAGATCAGTAAACAAATCTCGATCTCCTATCATGTGAAAAGATGCACCACTGTCAAGAAACCACATTGAACCCATCACACTTGAGACCAAGCATGCAATCAACGAAAAATCCAGCTCAAACTGCGAGGCTAAGGCCTCTCTAGCCGCAGAATCAGCAGCCTGCTTATTTTTCTTCTTCTGTGGACAACTAGTAGTGTAATGTCCGTGTTGGTGACAGTGAAAGCACTTCACCTTGGACATGTCCTGCTTCGTGCCTTTCGCACCGGATTGAGAAGAATTCTTCTTCTTTGGTAGCCAAAGCACAATTTTATTCATCTGATTTCTTTGATGAAGATCCGTCCTTGGTACTTCGCCTTATCTCCTCTTGCACAAGATCCGACCAAAGTCGCTCCCATCCTGGAAATTTCTCCCGACCATTGACAGAGTCCTGATAGGAGTGCCAACTCTTTGGAAGCCCAAGGAGAGCCAAGCTCACCAAGTCCTCATCATCAACAGCCACCCCCACACTTCCCAGCTCATCCCTGCATTGGATGAACTTCGTGAGGTACTTGGGCATACTGTCGCCTTTCTCCATTTTTATGTTCCCGAGTTTATCCTTAAGCACCAACTTCCTCTGGTCGCTCTTGCTTTGGAATAAGTCTGTCAATGCTTTCCACATCAAGAATGGAGAAGCTTTACCATGAAGGATGTACACTATGTGATCCTTCACACCTTCCAACAGAATCCTTCGACACTTTGCTATCTTATTTTTCCATGCATCAACTACAGTAGCATTGCTAGAAGCAGGTTTTGGAATTTCTGCATCTATGAACTCCTTCAACCCATTGTCATCCAGCACCACCTCCATCTTGTCCTTCCATGAAATATAATTCGAGCTGCCCTCAAGGGCATACTCCAATCGCAATCCGTTTAAAGACATCTCAACATTGACACCAAGAAAACATTACTGCAAATTCGAATTCCACTAGCTCAAAACTCAACCGCTTCAATGTTTTGCAATTGCTCCAATGATCAATATCGCTCCGATACCATGTATAAATTTGAATAACTGATATATTATTCACCAAGATTCTCCTGATCACACACTATTTTATCTTCATGCACAATACAGAATCTCTTCTACCATTGATCATCACATGCGGAAATAAAATCAATTGCATGCACACATTAAAACCATAAACAATCACACATATGAACACAGTATTTCATGGGAAAGCTTAAAGCTGAAAACCCCAACTATCTGTATATTATATGTCATAGAGATCATGTAACAATCATTATACAAAGCTCCTCACAAGCTCTCAGTACAATCTCCAAATGCTACACACTAATCAAGCTAGATTTGGCAAAACACATGCTTCAATCTCTGCCACCTGATAGCCAGCCTCTATTGCGTAATCAATGCTGTAGAATGGCTCATAAATAACTTCGAACCACCTGGCTTGTACTGTGTAATCCTCATTGGCTTCTCCAATCACTAGTTGTTGCAAACATGCAACTGTATAGTCATAATTGATAGTTAAACTCCGTTTCTTTCACCTATCTCCGTACCGGTCTCCACCGAAACCGGCTCCATGCACTGAAGTTAAATGATGTATTATTTAGTTTATTAATGAGTTTATAATTAGTGAATTAATTAATAATTGATTCACACCACTCTTCACTAGTGTATTAATCAGTTAGACTAAATAGAACTAGCTCAACTATGTTTAGATTAGTTAAATTGAACACAACTCCATTAACTCCTCAATCAACTCCTCCAAACTCTGTCACATGAGTTATAACTGAAGTATCCATGCAATAGCTCCACATAACCCTTAGGAATAGCGTAATTCCTTTGTGAGACGATGTTCCACATCTCGTGCACCTAACTCATGCTCCACGAGAATAAGATAATGTTTATAGTCCAAATATTATTAAGAGCTAATAATATTCGACATATCTATTTTTAGACTGGCAATCTAAAAATAGATTCCACCCAATATGTCTAAAAATATAATTCCATCTATTTTTTTTCGACTTGACCAACCATCCAAAAATAGCATCCTGCAACTCATAGAACATGATCCATATGTCTAAAAATAGACATAGTCTAAAAAAAGACTTTGCGCCAAAAATATCCTGCAGGCCCACTTAGTGAAGGCGACTTCTTTCCACTAAGTTCATCATCTTGTTGCAATCTCAACACTTTTGACCTTCAACACCCTCTTTATCTTCCTCAACATCTTCTCGGTCCTAAATTTGTTCATTTGCATCATCCCTTTTTTCACTTTGGGCTGACTCATTTGAATCACTATCATCATTGCCTCCCTTTGATTTATCATTGTCTTTGTCTTCACCATTTTTGTGCTCACTTTCCTCTTCTTCACCATCATTTCCTCCTTTATGTTTGGTCTCAAAGGCTTTTGACCTTTATCACCACCACTGTTGTTGTCAGCTCTTGACATGTTGATAGGAGATTCTAGTTTGCAAATTAGGGCTTGATGAAACAAGTTCAAGATGATGATGGAGTCAAATTTGGAGAATGAGAGGTGTGGAGGCTAGGGCTCTTAGGGTTTAAGTGGCTTTGTAGCTTGAGGAGGTTTTATCATGAGAGTATGGTAACAGCTTAAAATCCCTTAGCCACCCATGCCATCAAATTGGTCCAAGAAGGATTATAAGGACAAGGTCCCTTTGTGTACATGAATTAGGGTTTTACCCCCTAGGGTTTTTAGCTCAACAACTAAAAAACCAAAATGAATTTGCAATTTTGCTTAGGGATCAGGAGAATATAACACTTACCAACTTTTTAGACTCTCTTCAACCTTGGAGGCACCTCAGATGATAAATTTAGGCATTAGGAAGGGATATTTTGAAAATTTTCACCTTCCTAGGATTTGCGCAGTGTCGGGCAGTCTTGCCCAGGCATTTGCGCAACGCCGGGCAGTCCTGCCCATGGATTTTGAGCAGTGCCCAAAAAGGGTCAACTTGCAGGCAGGTTTTTATGACCTTCTTGAAGTCAGATTTGGGCCCGTGATATCTCGTTGGAAAGATTGAATTGTATAATTTCCAAATATACCATTTTTTTTTTTTCTGTTTGGAGTTGATTTTCCCGGTCAAAAGTTGAGTTTCCCAAGACTGGTCAAAAAGTCCTGAATGATGGTGCAGAAATGCAATGTGCTGGTGCAGACCACTTTTGGATGCCTTCCTAAATTTCAAACTGAGCTCATGATAGCTCATTGGAAATAAATTTAATTCTATTTGTCTTTGGATCCATCAAGCAAGTCATTTGAACACTCTAGCTGGGAGAAAAACTGATTTTCCCAAGGTCACTCTAGTTGTGCAGAAATTCTCCCGTGACACTTGTATTTTTTACATTGCTTCTAAACCATGATACCTGTGTAAAATATGAATGAGGTTTTTCTTCTTGGACCTATTTTGGACAAAACGATCTCTCAATTTTTCCAAATTCATCGCTGTTGGTTCAGAAACATATTTCTAAACAAAACTAGCCCTAGGTGTGGCAGATGACTTGGCCCTTGGAATGAATTTTTGGAAAATGATGGAGGCATGATGTTTATGAGTTGGTATGGACTTATAATTGCTGATATGATCTATCAAATATATCCTTTTCTCCTATTCCTATTTTCCATGGCAAACCCTAGCTTAGTTGGAAGAGGAAATTAGGGTTTGGTGTAGGGGATTTAGGACTACCTTGTAGAGGGAGGGGAATGAAGGGGTTAAGGGGTGTCTATATTCTTGGGGAAATTTTGGGGGATAGGGATAGATGTTATAGGGTAGGGGAAAGTGGAATTTAAAGAATTGAGTGAGGGGAAGGGGTCCAAAAGGGAAAAACACATGCCTAGTCTCAAAAAGTCTCAAATTGTGGCAATAGACTAGGTTTTGTAGAAAAATGACGATTTTGAGGGATAGGAGTGATGGGAAGTGTTTATGAAGGTAGATTAAGGATAGGAGGAGGTGTAAGAGCCTCAGGATATAAGCCTTGTTGATGATTTAACCATGGAGGTCATGAAACCAAGAAAAATTCCCTTAAAAACCCTAGATGGACAATGGAGGAGTTAGGCAAAACAAAATAGAGGGATGAGGCAAAAGGTGGAAAAACATAGTGATAATGAGTGGCATGAGTCCATGATGGGTCTTCTGGGAGTGGTAGTCTGACCTTGACATGATAGGATGATAATATAGTGAAAATTTTATCCTAAGGATAATGAAGGAAGTGATATTTCTAGAACTAACAATGTTCATGAACTTTGTTTCTAGAAATCTAGGATAAGTATTTAGTCATCCATACAAAGAAAAAATTACTGATGAATAACAAACCTAAATATTTCTGAAAGGGTTCCTGGTTAGGGCTATTGTTGTGAAGGTTTTTTTATGGTTATTGTGGATCTTAAGGCACCCACATCATTCAAACCTCTCTCAGGGTGTGGAAACCTAGTTCTAGCACCCCCCCATACAGCTTTGAGTGAGACTTTGACTTGTGCAAGTAGGTCACTGCCGAAAGGGCCAGTAGTAAGAGGGTTTTGTTGGTTAACCTCAACTTTGAACCTTGGTCAGGACCCCTCAATCCAACAAACAGTTCCGTTGCCGAACCGGGAACATTTTGAGAGAGGTTGGATGATTCCAAAAGGTCATTAGCAACCATTAAATCCTGAACTCGAGGATTGGTATGAAAAAAAGATTCAGGAATTTTCCCTAAAAGAAAATAGAAGTAAGAAACTATTTGCTGAATAGTGGAAGAATAATTATATTTTTACCAAGTTTCACGAGATCTTCTTTGTTGTAATATTCCCAAATGGGGAAAGCATCAATACAAGGAATATATGTAGGAAAATAATGCAGTTCATCTAAAAGACAACAGGAGGCCAATAAAGAGACCTTTCAAACGTATTTACAACAACAAAATAGATGTATAATGAGGCCCATAAGATGCATAGCTGAAAATACAAGTCACCAATAGAATAAAATCCCTCAAAAGAGGTGTTGCAACAATATATTAAGACCGAAATTTCCTTGACAATGTTATTTTATTAGGCTGCAACAACTGTTGATTACATTTTAGATCTAGAGAAAATCTGCGCATGAAAATTAAGATCTATAATATATCCATACACTATATAGGCTCCTCTTTAAAATCCTCTTGGGGTTTTCAACATTACAACATGTACAAGGAGTAGATATAAGATCTAAATCTGCAGATCTGCAGAAATATTCAGATATTCAGAAATGTATAGAAGTATTCAGATTTGATCTAATCTAACAAGAAATAGATCCTCCTCCAATGGATCTCCAAAGTGAAGGGTAGATCCCCAACACTTGAAAACCAGCTCTCCAAAATATGTGCCAAAAGGCCTTGCAACAACAGCTACAGGAATAACGCAGTCATGGAATCAATACCGCGCTGTAGGGTTTAGAAGATGATTGGCCACATGCCAAGATCTGAAAATGATGCTCCAATGATCCAATACTCTCCTGCCAATGGGATAGAATCCTTCCCCACTCAAAAGGAGCACTAGAATGGTCTAGATCTAGGTATATCTAGCTTCCACTTGTTGTAGCTTTCAAATACAACCAAACCCTCAACATGATCTGCATTGTAGTTGGAAGAAGAAGCTTAGCCTTCAGCTAGATAGTGGACTATGCAATGGAAACTCTTCCAAGAGGCTTCTCAAATAATGAGGTGTGATTCCTGATTAGGAACACCCAGTGCTAAAAAACACTATTCTCAGCTAAAAAACAAGGGAATGATATATGTCTAAATAGAAAATACATTCAGAAATACATAATCATCAACAAGCTTCTCATGCTTCCATCCTCTTCCTTTTATATGTTGAGAGCTTGCAAACCCTAAACCACCTTCAATGAAATAGCTTCTTTCACACAAACCATATCCATCTAAAACTACGTTGTGCCTTATTGATGGCCACTCTTCCAAGAAAACACTGTAGATTTGGTCATGGTTGACTTAGTCAAAACATCCATCCCCTTTCACAGCTAAGGGTGCTTGCTTACATAGCCAAGATTTAGCCTTTTTCACATTTGGCATTGATTTATTCACTATTTAGGAGTATTATGAACCTCCTTTAAAATTTTATTCATGAAACATAAAAATAAAATAAAAATGAATATCACATTAGCTTAGGACTAATTGGGAATATTACAGTCCTCCCCTCCCAAATGTTGCTTGTCCTCAAGAAACTGATAAGGTGAGTGTTGCAGCTCTTCTCCTCCTCCATTGATGACACCATCATGTGATAAGATTCCTCCATAAGCTAAGTGTTCACCAATCCATCCCTCCATGAATTGTTCATCCAAATTTCTTATGATATGTAAATAGTGCATCCCATAAGGAGACAATAGCTCAAATGAAACAAACATGGCTTGCCCAATGTCCTCCCTGAAACATGTACCATAGGATACATGGAGACCCTCCATCCCATAGGGCACATACATACCTCCCATCCTCCCTCCATAAACTCCCATAAAAAGTACAAGTACATCATCAATGTATGGGATCAAGACAATATACATACAAACATAAATTTGTGCATATGGAGGTGGGTCATAGTCCCACATGTGGAACCAGTGTAGTGCATCGCTTGCCTGCATTAGATCAAGATGAGGTAAGTGGTTTCCCCACCACTTACTTGCTGCCCGTGTTATCTCACTATGGCTGAAAGTGTGAGATATATTTGGTGCCTTAGGAATGCACCCATTATGATAGAAAATCTCCCTTTGTCCACCAAGGGAGTGGCCATGTTCAGAAATTTTTGTGGCCCAAGGTTGGCCATGAAGTTTATAAGGTAAAGTACTCCTCCTTAGAGTCATGGTTTGTATAAACATGATGAAATAATGCATACAATCAGAAAATAAAACATGTTTTACATGAGCATGTTCTTCACAAACAACCCTCCTCATACAAATGGAGTGGTGCATAGATCTATCTCCTCTCTCAAAAGAAGGAAGAGATGGTTGAAATAACCCTTTCATAAAGTCATGTTGTTGTCCCAACTCCATATGGTTCATGCATTCTTGAAAATGCTGATGTAGTTCTCCTTTTAAGCCTTCGCAATCAAAGCTCCCCATGATGATGTTATAGATCTTCATGGAACATATGTTGCTGAAACAGAACTCTTCATAAGATATTTGTAGCAACTTCTCCTTGAGCTTGGAGGCTCTAGACAAGAAGATCCTACCATGATGATAGATGAATCCTCCTTGGACTAAATAGCCCTCTTCATATAGCTGGTCATAAAGTATCATACAAGTGTGAAGATCCTTGGAATAATCCACCAACAGTTGGGATTTCCAATATGGATCTAAATTGCCCAAGAATGACAGTGCTGATGATGAATCAATAGAAATTTATATCATGTGGTTGTTCTCCTTATTGACATATACCATGCCAAAATTATGTATTGGAAGGTCATTCCTTCCATTCTTCTCCTCCCACAGTGCAAAATCAGAAGTGAAAGTAGGTAATGATGATAAGGGGAGAAGATCTCCCTCCTCCTTGAGCCTATCGAAGACTCCCAGCACTGTATCATTGTCTTCCAATTTTCCCAACCCTCCTAGATCTAAATATAGAGCATCATGTTGTGAGACAACTCCGACAAAAATTGAATAGTAAATACAATCTTCCCATAACAATATTGGATTTCTTCCAACCAATTGATCAACAAGAAAATAGATTTACATCCATCTTTCAACAACAACAAGTTGAATTTGGCTTTTTAGCTGAGATTTGGAGGACGGCCGCAACAACAGAACTGAGAAAATCGTGCTTAAAGAACTCTGCGAATCTCTCAACACAGGCCGAATTTGGGCAAACCGTTCTTTACTAAAGTTAACTGGGTCCGTTCTGGACAAAACCCATGTTCCGGATTTTCCAGATTCGTCTTCATTTGCTCGTAATCTTAATCGAAAAACTATTACCCTTATTCCAAACAAGCATTTCCGAGTCAGTACTTTTAATGATCAAATCTTCAATCCGGAAATTATCTTGGAGGCTAAAAATGGTGAATAATGTTATAACCAACTTATTAAAATTATCAACATAAAATAATTCATAATCATCAATTTATTAGAAATCAAGGAAGATAAATAATTTTCATCCATAAGAGCATAAATCATTTATAAAATGGATTTAAATGATAAATTATAACAAATGATATAATAGAGAAGAGTAAACATGGATGAAATAAGTGTTACAAAGTGGTTGTATTCACGGCCCAACACACCCCCACACTCAATATGTTGCATGTCCATATGCAACAAAAACTGAATATGTTGCATGTCCTCATGCAACTTAAAGACAAAACCCATGTGTTAACCAAGCAATAAAATTTGAGAACAAATGAATGCTTCCTTGATTAATGAATATTCAATTTTAGCAATCTTAATGAAGGCATAACAATTTTTACACTGACATTCAACTATATGTGTGAAGTTGCAGCAAAATATGGTATAAGTAACAACGAACTTCATTAACCATTTTCTCAAAAACTACAAACCAACTTTTGTTGAAATTTGGCAAGTAAATTTATAATATATGAATGCCTTTATGATTCAAAAATCAGATCGTTTTGATGCACGGATCATGAGATATAAACAAAAGGATCAGAGTCAGAGTGCATGATTTCCGAAATTTTATGAACCAATTTATCTTGAAATCGTCCGGGTTTGTATTAAAGTATACGTCCGTGTTTCCAAAATCACAAGAATTGAGTTCATAGTTTTAAAAATATTATGGAAATCAATTTCTGCCCTGAAATTGTATGCCTTAAATGAGAAAGAAAATTGAAAACATCCATCATGCCTAGCAATTCCTCCCCCTCTCTGAAAAATTAGCATGCCCTCATGCGATGCTAGAAAAAAATTGAGGTGGTTGCTACCAGCTGTTGAATTCTCTGCTTGGTGTAAAACAACATGGAATAAGGGAGGTGTTGAGAATGAATAAGAATAGCAATGGATGATAAAGAATATGAATGGCATAGTCATAAGAAATATATGAATGAAAGGAACACTCCCCCATACTCGAAAATGATACGCCGCTGAAAAATAGGGAGTGGTATAGATGTGGACTGAAGGATGATAAATGATGCTCAAAATGGATTTTTTTGAAATTCTCCTAAATTCGTAATAAATCAGAAAATTATGCGATTTTACCTCAAGTTTTACCTCCAAAAAGAAAAATGTGGAATGACATATATGCACTGGCAGTTGTTGAAGCTGATGTAGGCAGAGTTGGTGCTGAAAGTGATGCAAAAGGTGGAATCCAGGTAAGCACATCAAGTCTGAATAATTGTTCACATTCGAGAGTTGCTCGAGCCTCTTCTGTAAGTTGCAATACTGTAGTCATGCTGTGAATAGAATTCTGCCCATACTTGTTGTTTTTCTGCAAACAAAGCACTATTTGGCATACAATGTTCTTGAATCCATAGTGTTAGGTTTGAATAGCAACAGATAAGATGCATGCAAAACTTTCAATCAGAAAAAAACTTTTGTCAAATCAACAAGTTATGGCAGAGTGCAGTAATCATATCGCATGCAATCCCATAATGCATACATTCCCCCCTCCAATTGGAAAAGGAATTCCATGACCATAAAGCATATGAGAGGTGTTGTACTGATGGCAAGGCAATGGAATGAACAATATATCAGTGAACGAAGCAGAGTACACATATCAATGATAGGACAACGAGGGTTATGATTATAATGAGAGCAGAGTGTGTAAAGATAGTTATGAATAAGAGATAGGACGCTTTGGATTGATGATAAGTTACGAAAAAGAGAAAAAGAACAACAATATGCCAAAAAGATGCTTCACTGATGGTATTCTAGCTGAAAAATGATGTGATTGATTATAAAACAATTTCTCATGCATAAAGGTTCAAAACAGGGAAAAAGTTAAGGAAATAACTTCTCTGATAAAAAAGAAAAAGAAAATAAGAAAAGGGTATTATAGTAATAATTGACGATAAGATATAACTTCAATACCATAAGCAGAGCCGCTGCTGCCAGCAGGCGTCCATAGCCTCGGCAGGGTTGCTTTTTAACCCATATGAGCCAGGATCCTCAATTTATAAATGGAGAGTTACAGCGTTGTTCTACAGAAGAGATCAGTGTGCTGGCGTGGTAACCAGATAACCACACTGCCATTCAGTGGGATGTAGCAAAAGTGATCAGGCCGGCTCGTGATGAGACCTCCTGTTCCAAGGATAATTTGACTATCCAATGGATCATAACCCTGGTGTGGTGGCCATAATAGGAATGTCACTTTGTTACAGCCTTATGAACATGGTAGGCTGGCTCGTACTGAGACCCCCTATCCTCCATCCGCGAACAAAATTTTGTTATTATTACACATTTTTATGATAAAAAGAGGGAGACTCAGTACTCCTTAAAAGCAGGGATGGTGGAAGAAGTTGAACATGTCAATAGAAAAAGATACTCATAATCTCATTTATTACAGACAGAGAAGATTATAATCCAGAAGGGTGGAACCAGCATGGTATTAAGATGATCAATCAACATCATGTTCAATAGAAAACAATGCAGTAAAGTAGTATATAAATAATTGTCTCTTTTTAAAATAATCTATCATCAAGGAGCTATCATGTTAAAGATCATAACGTGAATGATATTAACTCGCTTCAATAGAATCCATAATTCTTGTCCTCATAAAAATAGTGTACTTCATGCCATGAAGGGGAATCAGTAAAATGTGGTTGAGATGAACTAAGAACAATTCCACAAGAGGAAGGAAGGGTTGCTTTCGAAAATACTCCCAAAGTGTTGCTTTTTTTAATGAACAGCAAAAACACGCAAAAAAAGTGTTGTTCCTTGTAGGGAACAACAAAGGAAATGCACACAAAAAGCAAAAATACACAAAAAAAGTGTGAAAATGCAAATGTCGTTCCTTTGAAGAAAGGAACAGCAAAAACTAAAAGTGCCGTTCCTTTAGAAAAGGAACAGCAAAAATGCAAGTGCTGTTCCTTTGGAAAAGGAACAGCAAAAACACACGTGCCGTTCCTTTGGAAAAGGAACAACAAAAATGAAAAGTGAAAAAGTGCTATTCTATTCGGAAAGGAACAACAAATCGTGAAAGTGCAGAAGTGTTGTTCCATTTGGAAAGGAACAACAAAACGTAAAAGTGCAAAAATGGTGTTTCATTCGAAAATGAACAGCAAAAAGTGGAAATGCAGAAGTGCTATGCCATTTGGAAAGGAATAGAAAAAACGTGAAAATGTAGAAGTGGTGTTCCATTCGGAAAGGAACAACAAAAAGTGGAAGTGCAGAAGTGCTGTTCCATTCGGAAAGGAACAGCAAAACGTGAAAAAGGAACAGCAAAAAGAGTCGTGGAAAAGGAATGGCAAAATGACCCGTGACAAAGGAACAACAAAATGAATTGCTGACCAAAAAGGTGTTGTTCCTTTGGAAAAGAAATAATAAAACAAAATTGTTGTCCCTTTGAAAAAGGAACAGCAAAAACGACAAAAGTGCACACAAACGCTATCCTTTCAGAAAAAGAACAGCAAAAATGCACAAGCATGAAATGCAAGCACGCAAAGAATGAATTAGCTGTTCACTGTATTGATGCTGAGGATGGGTCACAGTTTGAATGAAGCAACACCTGAAACACAAAATATAAAAAAATATCATAAAAGAAACAATGTTTTATTTAAAAACAATATGTAAATAACTAAATTAAGTTACAACAGCTATGATGTTATGTCAAAAAAATGATCTCTTTGAAAAATGTTTTGGCAGCAGTGATAAGACATGAATCTTCAGATTGAAATCAATTTTTCATTTCTTCTATTATGAATCCGTTGGGTAATGACTTAGATGAAATTCCTTTGTTTCGTTAAATTTTTTTCAAGAATCACTCGTCCATAAATTGACCTTCTTTATTTTCCCAGGACCTGCAAAAAACGAGTATCTACCTGCAATAAAACATTAAATCATGGAGAAAGAGAGGTGATCGAGCTCCCCTAATCCAAGAATGATGCAAAAAAACAACAAGTAGTTACTCTATATAACAAATCCATTGAGAAAATAACAAAGTAAAATTTATTTGTCACCTGCGGGAGAGCAGTGGTCGACCATACTATCCAGCAGTGTTTTAATCACAACTTCTTTGTTTTTCATCAAAATTGAGTGATTCCAAAGCCAAATGAGAGCTAATTCAAAGGTTTATCTCCAGTAGCAATAGCTTTTACAAATTCAATGCTATGATATGTCAAATTTGTTTAGAACAACCTGCATAATAGAGTCATTTTTGATTACCCAATCTAGACCAACGATTGATATTTCAAGCATAGATTTTTCGTTTGATGTTGGATTCAAATGATTCAAATTGGAAATGAAATTAGATTCATTTATTTATCTCCAATAGAAACAGGTTTTGAATAAAAGAAGAATTGATAAGTCAAACACTGTAAGGAACATCCGGAAAAACAGAGTTTTAAGGGTGCTGATTTACGATAGACAGTCAGTATTTTGATCATAACTTCCCCATATGATATCGAAAATGAGTGATTCAAATTGCATTGTAAACTAGATTCATAGGGGAATCTACCATAGAAACAGGTTTTAAAAATTCATTCATTTAGACCTCCAAAAACTGACTGTCCCAACTCTGTTCCTGAGCTGCCCGCTAGACATCCGGTCAATGTTTTGGTTCTAACTTTTTCGTTTCAAATCAAAATTGACTGATTCAAATTGGGTTAGAAAGTAGACATCAAGGGCTACCTAGGGTAGAAACAGGTTTTAAAAATATTCCCTTTTGGTCCCTCAAAACATGACTGTCCCGACTGTTTTTGCAGAAATTCCATCAAGCCCAGAAGCCAAAAAAAATATGATATTGAAGCATTTTTTCAAATTGGTGATAAAAGTGAATATGAGTGTTTGTAGAACTATTATTTCCATTATAAGTCATCTACAAACACAAATGAATTAAAAAATTATCACCAATGTTGATTTACATAGCATGTTGCAAAAAAAAAAAAAAAACAACTAGTTTTACATAAAAAAAACAAAATGCATTTATTTATTCCCTTATTTATTTTATTTTCTACACTAACCTATTTTAATTTGAAAAATGAATATGACTACGTATATGAGTACTTCCAGTGGAGCCATTTTCGAAATAAGGCTTCATGTATACACATACCCAAATTTAAAAAATGCATATTAATGAAAATTAGGGTATGAGAAGCCAACTTCCCTTGAAAAGATGGAGTCAAAAATTGTTGAAGTGTGGAGCAATGTTGCGAACAAGTGATGGAGTGAAACCAATCTTCAATATATCCGTTATTTTCTTGATTTCCCATATCCATCATATCATTAAGTTCTTGAGCTGTTAAAATGGTTTGTTGATGCAAACTAGAAGTAAGCTCATTTTCTTCCATAACTTCTACAATTTTTTAATTTGAAACATTCTGAATCTCATTGTAAGTTTTCTCTAATGGCGCATGTGAGATAGAATGGGTGGGAAGGGTGGGTAAATTTGGCAGTTCAACACTGTAAGTATGTTGTACTGGTTTATTGTGGTGAGGGTGTGGAATTAGTTGAGCAGGAAATTCAAAAAGATGTTGGGCAGTTTCTTACCATAACAGAAGATGTCCTTCATGTGTTCCTTCAAATCTCCTTCTTCCAATGTTCCTGTCAATTAGTTAGTGAAATGGGTGGTGCTTACATCACCACTTGAATGAAATCATGTGATTCATTTTTCAAAATTTCTATTTTTTCCTAGTCATTCACAAAAAAATTCAAACATCTAAAGCAACAGCAAATCTGTTAGGAAAGCGGACAGTGGAGCAGGGCATTTACATGCTCCGCACGTAGGTTCTTACCTTCCGTTTTTAAGATCCAACTCTTCCCTAGCAGACACTCATCAGATTCACACTACTCTTTAGAAATGGCTACACTCTCCCCGGCAACGACGCCAAAATGTGGAGCGATAAAAAGGGTCTCTTTCACCTCTAATTACCTTCACATTAATTATCAACCCAGGGACGACTTTTTGTTCCAAGAGTGTACTCAGTCTGAGGCGGCTATTTACTCAAGAGTAATGTTTTGCAGTATAGTGCTTAAAATGCAAAAGTAAATGAAAGCTGGAAATAAAATCTACTTACAACAAAGCACTTTAAGACTTAAATCATGCATTCGGAAAAATAAGCAATGTATCAGTCAAGGGTTCGGCAGCGATAACCCATCCCTTCGGAAACTGATGGAAAGGAAATTAGAGCATAGACCACGGGTCTGGGAGTTAGACAGTGAATGCCAAAGCTCACTACAGCCTTAGATCGTCTCTCACACCAAAACAACAAATGTGAGTAAAATGGAACGACAGATAGCAAAATGGAACAACAAAGTAAATGGGCAGCAAACTGTAATTAAAGGAATCTGAACAACAAACTATAATTAATGGAAATCAATAGCAAAGCCAAATTAATAGCAATCTTTACTCTAAGAATAAATCGGACAGCACACGGAAATAGAACAGCATTGATTAATGATGGAATATGAAACAACGTTGGAAAGTCAAATATAAATACACAATGACTTAACACACGGCACACCTTAATAGTAATCTGAGTCTGATACCGCAAGTATTAACTCTGGTTAGAAAGGGTAACGATTACAATTCATAATGGAACCACAATGTCAATTGAATAGCAATCGTATGAAGTATAAACCATAGAAAAATACAGTAATACCAGCTTAAGAAGGTTACAGCTTGGTTACTCTGCAATTAAACAGCAATAACGTTATGTGGAGAACAACAATGTTACATTAACAACTTTAAAGGAATAGCGATGCGTTAGAATGCACATGACGATTTTCTTGTTGCAGAGAACGAAATAGAAAATATAACAGAGCTGTAATAAAACACACCAGATTACCGATTCAAGCTGATAAGCAAAACCACGCAGAAATCAAAGAGATAATATACAGCGGCAAGTGTCCTCCGGGGCCGGGCCCTTAGCCTCCAAGGGAACACCGCCTTAAGTTAATCCAGACGCAAAGATGAGAGAACCACCAAGCTTATATTAATGCATCGAACAGAAGTACAATGAACCAGTTCTCACGAGACTCAATAATCAGAACTGATGTTTAACAGAAAATTACATAAAAACGTATCTCCAAATCATCCCCCTACACAATACGTGCTTCTCCTTTTATAATCAGAAGGAGGAGAAATTGAATAGTAAATACAATCTTCCCATAACAATATTAGATTTCTTCCAACCAATTGATCAACAAGAAAATAGATTTACATCCATCTTTCAACAACAACAAGTCGAATTTGGCTTTTTAGCTGAGATTTGGAGGACGGCCGCAACAACAGAACTGAGAAAATCGTGCTTAAAGAACTCTGCGAATCTCTCAACACAGGCTGAATTTGGGCAAACCGTTCTTTGATAAATTTAATTGGGTCCGTTCTGGACAAAACCCATGTTCCGGATTTTCCAGATTCGTCCTCATTTGCTCAGAATCTTAACCGCAAAACTGTCACTCCTTATTCCAGCGCATTTCTGAGTTGGCACTTTTAATGATCAAATCTTCAATCTGGAAATTATCTTGGAGGCTAAAAATGGTGAATAATGTTATAACCAACTTATTAAAACTATCATTGATAAAATCATTCATAATCATCAATTTATTAGAAATAAAGGAAGATAAATAATTTTCATCCATAAGAGCATAAATCATTTATAAAATGGATTTAAATGATAAATTATAACAAATGATATAATAGAGAAGAGTAAAAATGGATGAAATAAGTGTTACAAAGTGGTTATATTCACAGCCCAACAGACCACAAGCAATAAAATGACAGTTTCTCCTTATCTGAAAGATGCCTAAGGATAGAACCAGCACCTCCTTAGGCCTTGTGTGAGGACAAAAAATAATATTTTAGTCCACAATGGAATATTGCCCATCCCTTGGGTCACTATCCACCATGTACCAAGGGAAGGAAGGAGGTTTGAAATATCACCTACATAAACCCTCAAAGTGATGAACAATGGGTGATCACAAGGTTATGCTGGCCAAATTTTCCCAAGAAACACCAGTTGTTTGTGTGAACCAAGGAGCAAGAGCTGAAGAAGAGGACTCGATTGTTGGCCACCCAACAATATTAGCCCATTGTAGTAGAGAGAGAGTTGAACTACGTTAGAAGGAAGAACTTGAAGGAAATACATCCTTGTTTCAGGTCCTATAGCCTTTGTCTAGGCCCTTTGGCAAGTGGGTAAGATTTTTTTTCATTCCAAGAATTCAATAAGAAGAAGTCCATCAAGTCGTTGTTTACCTTGTTACTATTTAGAACTCTCTATAGCTTATTTTGTGTTTTTAGTTTTTTTTTTTTAACAGAGCATAGTTAAGTGTATTACTTCATTTTAAGTCTTATACTTCCGAGCTCCCCCCAGATACTGCCTGTTACTTATTGTTTAAAGAAAATACCACATTCTCTAAATGTGTGTGATTTTGTACACCCGTGTGTCGAATCCACCATAATAGGATTGGTGACTCCACTGACATGTTTCAAGTTTATGTGGTTGTGCTATTGTTTGTAGGAGACCCTTAGTCTATGCTGGAGTGGAGCTGATAGTCCTCTACCCCATCTTGTAGTCCCTAGACTCACTAAGGTGATAGACTAAAGAAGGCAGCTCCTAATTTTTTACTTGCAGGAATTTTGTGTGTTGTTTTTACATAGACACGTAGGGCGCTCATTCAGGAGTGACCTGCGCGTAGGAAAGCGCACTTGTCAGAGGCTTTTGCGCGCAATTTGCAGAGAGATTTTTTCTACCTACCTTATGCATTTTTTCTTCTTGTAAGTGTGTTTGGCAGCCCCTAATGTATCTGCCAACATTTGTGTTGATACCCCACAACTTCTGAAGACTAATTTTTGCTGCTTTTTGTAGGAATTTAGTTAGTTTTCATTTAAGTTGGTTTTTTGCAAAAAGTGCTCACATAGTTTAAGTAGGGGGAGAATTAACCATTTCTTGCTAAAAAATTTATGTTTTTGCAAATTCTGGTATGCACACTTAGTATAACTAGTCCAAGTAAGTGCCTCATGACCACACATGCATAAGCTAGTGTAGAAATTGTTTAGTTTAAATTTCAATTTTTGCATTTAGGAAATTGCAGGACTAGGATTGAATCACAAGTTAGAGTAAGTAATGTTTGTTGTATTTGCACCATTGGGTGACCCAAGAAAAGCATATGAACACTCTACATTTGTGATTCACCATCTCCCTTTAGTCATTCACATACACTAATTAGGAGGTTTTGGAAGCGGCCCATTATCTGCAAATGATTTTTATTTGAGCAAGGAACAACGTGACATAGTTTAACTAGGGGACATTTGTATAGGATCATTGATATCCATATGTTAAAATTATGAGATGGTTCAGCATACGCTCACACACATTCACCCACTAAGAAAATAAAGCCACCTAAGAATAACTTAAACCAACTCACTAAACTCTCCCCACAGGGGCCACAAGAAAATTATAGTTTAAGTTAGGATCAAGGGGGTGGGAATTCAATAAGCCGCCTTGATCATTCTTCACATTTGAAACATAGAAGTTTCATTTTTAAGGAGCTTTAAAATCCACCTATCAACCCATGAAAAATAAAACCCAAGCACGACAGAGACCCGATTCAAAGGGGGTTAGGCTTAGGCCCAATGCGTGCGGTATCAGTTGGGGATACCTGACTCGTCTGATACTCAGTACTATTAGCTGAATACCAAGAAGCCCAATAATCGAATGTTCACATGGGATGGTGGTTCTTAGTGGCCAAAACTAGGGCATACTCTACCCTAAAGGTGATGGTGCATCCAAGCACCAGACCCTCTACCCTTACCTTGGTTGATTCTCTTCGGCTGACTGGGAGCATCGTTAGTTCTTTCGGGACGTTGTGCTAGCACTCGTAAGAAATCCTATCAAGGCCCAGTTACTTTTGAGTGTGTGAGGACATTATTAGGTCTTCTATTATTTTTGAGTATCACGCACAAAAAAACAAAACCATTTTTTCCTTGATTGATCACATAGATTAAATTAAAGGAAAAATCATTTCATTTTTTCTTTGTTTTATGTATTAGGCCATAAATTTGACGTGATCATAGACTAAATACCCTCAAAACAATTTTCCAAAAACTAGCTTGGAAAACCCTCAAACATTTCCAACGGAACCTCGTTGGTTCAAGCGTCTTTTGGACCTCCCCCTATTAACGGGAGGGGTTCCAGTTCTTTTGCCGTTTAGGCGTCAAAGATGGAACATTGCTGAAGTTGTTGGTTCCTCCTTTCTTGGAGCAACCTTCATTGGGAACCCTAGTCGGTCTCCCAACACCACACGACACATCAATCCCCCCTTGTCCCCTAGGGGGCAGAAGAGTGCATCCCATACGGGAAGCCAGCTGAATTCACAACCGGGTACGTCACAGACTAACTCTCGTTCTAACCAAAACTTCGTATCTTAACACGTTTCCATGTCGTCAACCTCTCAGTCACCCTTCTTAGCGATGTTAAATCTACCAGATTTAAACAAGCTCACCAATAACCCCATCACACACGACCCCAATTGGCCTCCCATGCCCACGAAGCTCCCTTCAGACATACCAAAGTTTGAGGGCAAGCAAGCAGAAGACCCGGGGAATCATATAATGACCTTTCACCTATGGTCCTCATTGAATAGCATCATTTATGATACTATTCGATTGAGGCTATTTCAATGCACTCTCACAGGAGTGGCCGTGAAATCGTACATCGAGCAACCCCCTACTTCACATATAACATTTAGCACCCTTGCTACTGCATTCCTTACATACTTTCAGCTACCCATTCACCACAATTTGGGAATGGAGTTACTCACTCATTTCAGACAATCCCCCTCTACCCACATTTCTGAACATCTCCATGAGTGGTGACGGCATCGTAGCTTATGCAAAGCTCAAATTGATGACCAAGTCCTTTTAGATTTGTTCTTGAAAAAAATGACGGTGGATATTTCAAAGGATGCGGCACAATGTTACCCCACATCTGAAGAGGATGCAATAAATAAATCCTAATAGCTCGAACTAATTTATACACAATCACGATACATATACAATATCCTACCTAACGCCCCGCACCTACAATTTTATCAAGAATTTCTAGGCATGTCAAATTCTGCAGACAGACTTATTGGGTCAATGACCCTAGGGTACCTAGGCAACAGCATTCAGAATCCTGGCTACAGACATGCGTCTACCTAGAACATGTCTCAACCCAGATTTCAAAGTCATCATATGCAGCAGCAAAATTTGTTGAATAGGGCACTAGCGTATCACCAAGGAGGACCTTACCCTCTGGCTGGGGGGACCCAGTATGCAGGAATAAAAACTGACAGAGAAAATCCCCCCCAATGGCCAGGTGCAAACATGGGACAATATTATGCTCAGTCCCAAGCACATAACCCACCATTGCAAAACAATGCACAAGTGAACTTTCTGCAGCCGTCCCAAGATCAACCACACTAGTATGATTAGGATAATTACCCTCCCAATGTGGTCAAAAGAAAGGTAAAAAAAAAACTCAAAGGGAACCCTAGACATGGGGCTAGCAACCAACAGCGCCCACCATGGCCCCGAACGGGAAATAAATCCAACTTGAACCAGAACCAGGAGCCAAGCAATGCTCAAAAGCAAGGCAAACGGCTGCCTCTACGAACAAACCATTCATGTTCGATATGTGGTGAGTACGAGCACTATACTCACCACTGTCCCGAACTCCCTGAGCTTAAAAAGCTTCAGAGTAACCAAGGACACGGATGATCTTCCCAAACAATTGTAGTTATGCAAGAACCCTTCCCCCATCAAGGAACAGTCAACACTCAGTAGCAAAACCAAACGATTCCGAGAAAAACAACCATGAAATTTACATGGTTGGGGAAGAAATGTTTTTCCAAACCCAGAATTGTAGCTACAACACCCCACCAGAAACCGGTACATTAGGGGCTAGTATGAGTGTGCCAGCTACACCTTTGACCATTGCAAAGATTCCTTTGGATCCATTACCAAAAATGGTTAAAGGGCCTAATAGGTGAGCAGGTAACTACTCTAAAGCAGCCCACAATTACAACATCGTAGATGATCTAGCCCAGTCACCTACTGCTATGTCTACTTTAGAGGTACTACAGTCGTGACAAAAGCAGCAGAAAGCCCTACTTTCTGCCTTAGGTTCCATCGACCCTGCTGACATGCGCATAATGGCTTTTGATTTAGACAAAGCCACCCCTAGGATTCCCTCCATGGTTTCCTTCCAGATACCAATATCGGTATAGAATATCACTATTCACCGATGTATCATTGACCAGGGTGCGTCGATGTGAATCATGTCAAAAAATGTATGGTAGAAGTTAGGAGCCCCAGAACTCAAACCTTCCATCATCACACTTAGAGAATACGACAGCCGTCCCTCAACCCCCGTCGATCTCTTCCAAAATGTACTGGTCTTCTTAGCCAGAAAAACGGTCCACATAGACATCAAAGTCTTGGATGCTCACTTGGATTACAATATAATCCTTGGACAGAGTTACATGTACGCCATGTCTGCCACAGCATCCTCCATTTTCCGCATCATGATGTTTCCCCACGAGGATCGAATCATCATGGTAGAACAACTGACGCACACTGAAGAGTGTCCTTTGACCAACACAGATATGGTTCTACCCTATGTAGACACAACCACTGATGGTCTTGTATAGTATCAAGAATATGGCCCTAGCCAATTCTAACCATCATCCGTCCTAGGGTCATTCCTAGGAGATCCTCCTATTATCCCTGAGTTATCACTTGATGCTATAGGGGCCCCAGTGTGCATGATGTCCACATCAAGCACCGAGGTTATTCAGGACACGGACTCAAGTAGTAATGACACCGAAGCATCAGCTACTCCAGCCTCCATAGTCTATGCCACCTCCCAAAATCCTTTCCTATACCCACCTCCTAGCTTCACCTCCCAGCAGGTCTTGGCAACACTGGTACTACCCAACATATCGTTGGCATTCCCATTGTGGTATCTCATTCCCCCTCTAGGAACGCTAGCTACAAATGTTACTGCATTTTGGTTACAGCCCCTCGGTCCTGAGGAGCCCCAACCTACCCAAGTAGCAGTCAAAACCACCCCCGTAAGGGAAATCTCCACTACGAAGCTGACGACCGCGATAAAGAAAATCGCCAAGAAAGGAAAGAAAGTGGTGATCCCCACCATGCAGCGGGAGTCATCAGCCTGCACTATATGTGATGTCACAGGACACCCTACTCACATATGACCAAAGTTGGATGAGTTAAAACCACTCCTCGGCTACGAGGCAGGCACCTCAAAATGGCATTCCCATAAAAACGATCTTGCCACAAAAATTACATGCAAACTGCTACGTGCCAATCATGCATGCACCCTCTGTGACAGCTATGGACATTATACCCACCACTATCTAGAAGTCTTGTGGTATGGTGATGCCTTACATGCGATCGAGCAATCCTATCAAGAGGATCCCTCCATCCGGTCCATTAATGATGAGTCGCGCATCATCTTGTACCTATAAGAAGAACAATGGTCACCCGAACAACCCCCTGCTATACCACCTCCCCCAGTTGAAAGGTGCGTACTTTGCAACGGACTCAATCATTTCATCATTGATTACCCAGCCTTGGAAATTTTCCAAAGATGGTACCCAGTCTATGTAGTGTATTGCGCCAACATGGATATTCCATATTCATGCCAGATATGCGAGGATAACCACCCTGTATGTCATTGCCACTACACACCAAGATTCCACACAACTTTAGAGTGTATGCGATTGACCATTGTCCGCCTCTCTCAAGAGGACGACGCAGATTTGGACTCCATGAATAGTTCAATGACCCAAGAGGACGTGACTTATACATCCACCTCGTCGGGGCCATCTGAAATATGGTGCTTTAGGGAGATCCATCCCCTGCCGAATGCTAACAACATGACACACCACATATGGTTCATGACATCATGCGTCGGAACCATGACTCGAGCTATCTGCTCATCTACCATAGGTGTCAAGACAACCGCAACTACAAGAGTAGCTAGACCTATGACAATACAGACCCAACCTATCTACACTCTATCTATGGCGTCTGGTTCCACCACATCTACAATGAAGTCTTTGTCGTGCTTCTAAACTAGCTCCACCAGGATTACCCCTATTCAGTATCAACCTATGGGGGAACACTCCCCCTTCGAGACCCTCTTTCATTCAGATAAGGATATCTTGGAAACCATGATGGAGCCCAATTACCCATGAGATGTGATGCATCACTGCTCACTATTTCTTCTGAGGAAGGAAGTCAGTCTAGTCAAAACAACAGAACCAGCTATCTATGTGATCGAATCAAAAGAATTTCTACCATCAGGAACATTCGACTGGTTTAAAAACTCCATCCCCGCACCTGATTCATTCGAGGAAGGAAACATGTTGAATATTTCACCTACCATCAAAGTGAATGTTAGCCATCTATAATTTTGGCATATTCAAAGATGGCTAAACAGGTCTTTAGCCTTCGAGTAACAAATTTCATGCAAAATTTGTGACTTCTTGAAGCTTCTTTGTGTTCTTTATCCTCAAAAATTCCATTCCATTAATAATATTCATTTAAAATTCCTCAAGAAGGCCTGTTGTTATAAAAGAAACTATTTTTAGCCATTTTTTCCATCTTTTCACCTTCATAATTTCCTCCAAAATCCCTCCATTTTTCACTCATTTTCAATTATCCTAAAAATTCATCTCATTCCCCTAAAAATTCCCTTTTATCCCTCATTTACCCTCATTTTCCCATAAAAACACTTTAAATCATAAAAAATCCCTTTTTTATGGTTTAAAGCTATCCGTTGTATCTTACCAAAAGCTCTAAAAAACCCAAAAAACCTCATCTTTGGCCTTATTCCACTCTTTTATATGAAATAGGCCTTAAGCGTTGTTTGGCTTAGCCTTAGCCCATTTTCCATCATATGACCTGCTCCGTGACCAAGCACTAAAGCCCATAGGTGGTCGCACTTCGGCAATTCCAAGTTCCCGCTTCCATTTTCTTTTTTCGCTGATGGCCGATCTTCCGATAAGATCATGATTGTTCATTCCCCAAGATCTGTCGGCCATCACACTCCATGCTTCATCACATCGCACTGCATTTCCATTTCTCCTTCCCTTCTCCACTGATGATCATCCCCCATCGATGAAATCTCTGCCATTTATCTTTCCCAGATCTAATGGCCCTCGCTCTATCGTACTTCGACGTTTCCCGCTTCCATCTCCCCTAAACCTTTTTCTCCACTGATATGAAAATCCCTGATCGCATCTCCACCGTTAATCTTGATCCTGATCCAATGGTCCTCCATCCATTTCAATTCGCTTTCCCATCGGCCATCAGCCATCACACTTGCTCCTCCCATTGGCCATTGGCACATCACAATTCCAATTTCCTCCTTTTCGGACCCTCTTCTCTGCCGATTTCTGATCCCCTGATTTGATGGCAGCCATCCATTTCCCCTCATCCAACGGCCCACATTACTCCTACATGTCAACCCCTCCCTTTTCATTCTCCTTCATCATTTAATCCTAGCCGTTGAACTTTTCCAATCCAACAATCAGTGCTTCAACGCATTCATCACGATTTCGCATTTCACCCATCCTCTCGCCACTTCGTTCTTTTTTATGAATCTTCAAGAAGATCTCCACCGTTGATCCTCTCGATCCAATGGCTCACAATCCATTCCCTCGCCCATATGTTACATTTTTCACACTCCTGCTATTCATCTCCACTGTTGATCCTCTAGATCCAATGTTCATCGCTCTTTCGCATTTTTGTTGACCCTCTCGACCATTTCTGATTTGTGTGACATTGTGAATAGATCCCAACCATCGATCCTCCAGATCTGACAGCCCAGAATTGATTTCATGCCCATTTCACCAAAACATTTTAACACGCATTTTCAACACGAAAAAGGTGGTTTTGGGTTGGACACGCATCAACCGCTAAACATTATCACGTTCCCCCAGCCCATTACTGCTTACCACCTTCTGGCCACGTGAAAACTGCCAGTTTTCTGCAAAATCCTCGCTTCCTATTTTCGCGCCCTGATTCAAAATTTCCTTTGTTTGCGTCATTCCACCATGAAATTTCCCCACCATGCAATATCCCCTTCCTTAGAAATGCTCCAACACCCATCCCGAAGCCTCTGATCACAGTTTATCCAAAAAATGCAAGTTTTCATAATATGTTTTACGTTTGAGTGCAGGTTTAATGGAAACCTAAAGTTTACAGGCTCGCCCATAGCAACATCTAAGTTGCAAATGCCCGGGATGATGATCCTCGGGGTTCTAACAATCAATATGGGAGATCCAGGGTTTGATTCTGAGCATTTGATCGATGAAATCACAGAAACCCTCCAAAATGCCAAGAAACCCCTGCAAACAATAAAACAGAGATTAAAGGCTTAATTGAAGAAATCGAAGAAACGTGAGGATTAGCATAAAGAGAAAGGATTAAAGCACAAAATTCAAAGATTTAAATATTAAATCCTCCGGTTAAAGGATAAATACAAAGGGTTGAGAAATAAATGAATGTTTTAATGTAAAGCAAAGAAAAGACAGTAAAGTGAGATTAACAAAGGATCTAGGCTAAATAATCTAAAAGCATAGTTATTGACTAATCAATCATAAAGCAGTAAGACTGAATATGAAAGGAAAAATGGATATTAAAGGCCTATTACCAAGAATAAAGGTTAAACAAAGACTGCATATTAGGCTAAAGCAGCCTCAAATACATCAACAAAGAGTATTTATTTCATCACAAATATCAACTGACTCCTTTGGCCATTCTTTATCTGTAAAGACAAATCGACAGCTATTACACAAAAGAATATAGTTTAAATTGTCAGGACAATTATTGTAAAAGGTAATGATAAAGCCTTAAAGTCAATCTTTTCACCTATTTTATCCTTAGAAAGTAAAGACAGAGTTATTGAAATAGAGAGATATCTACAAATTTTCCTACCTTATGCCTTGCATGGTTATCAAGGTCAGGAACGTATTTACTCTGTCATTAATAACATTTTGAACCCTAGAAGAGTTCCACCTCCTCATTTGCAGCATAAATAATGCATTTGAACTCATTGTAAATGTTGGATTTTGATGACTGATGCTGGAATAATACATAGTCCTTTGAAGCTTTTGAAGAGAAATTGATGTCTTGGAACTCATGCATGATCTTATTTTCTTGTTGATGGAGAAGGATTGTTTGTAGGATCCATAGGCTTGGTTGATGGTGAAGTGTTTTCTATGTTTATGTTTTCTAGTTTTCCATTATGTTTTCCATCTTGCTATGTTGTAGTAGGACAAAGGATTTAGATTAAGAAATGTTTTCTAATGGCACCTTAAATCTGTTTGTCCTTCACTACCTTAATGTTTTCTTCTGCTAAGATACATTAGAGAAATCATTTATTTTCTCTCTAACAAGTTCTTAGCTTGTCCATTTCTTGAATAATTTAGATCGATTAGCATCAATTATTATTTATGGTTAGCCCTGCATATTTTTGCCACTAAAATATTCTGTTCTTGGAATCATCTTTTTAAAGCAGCTTTGTTTAGGTTTGTCAAAGAATTCTGTCAAAAACATGCTATTTTCCTTTACTTAGCTAATTTTTTTTTAAGGAAACCTTATGGCTGTAACTTTGGATGTTAGAGTTTTTCTCTCCTTCTATGGTTATAGTTACTTGTGTATCTTAAATTTTTTCCTGCTCTAGATGGTAAAAGCTCTAAAAGTTGGATAAGTTTCTTACCTTTCTATAGTTTTTATCTGAATGTTTGTCTTGGTTAATTATCTATTTTCAGTCTGAAATAAAATGGATTAGGTTATTCTTATGCCTTTGATTCTCTTGTTGTTCTTATCAATTTTCTAACTCCCTCAGTTTACAATTATATAAAAGATTTTGTTTTAGCCCTTTATTAGTCTGTTGTTCTCAATCTGTAATTTCCATTTCATAAATCCATCATAACCTTAAAATATCCACAAACCAAGCAAAATTTCCTTGCAAATTCTCTTAAGACCATTGATGAACTTATCTGGACCTTGTTAGACTCCATTTCCCAATGACTTAGCAATCTTCCATGTTTCCTATCGAAAATCTATCAAAGTATCATACCCAACTAAAAACAATCAAAATGCATTGCACTTAACATCTAGCGTACAATCAACCCTAATCAATAAACAAGACATATCTTTGCATATATTTGCACAAATTGAGAGATCCCTTTCCGAATCCAGGAAGGCAGGGTCCTTGGAATCCAAAGTTTGGTTTGATGTTACCCTTGTCAATTTGTATCTCGATCAATCTAGAAAATTACAGGGAGATAACATAGTGGCGGTCATGGTGGGACAAATTTCATAGTAGCCTGACAAACTCTTATAGACTCATATACATCCCTATTTTGACTTAAAAAACCAACCCATAGCCAGGGTAGAAACTAATTACTTCATCATCCTAGCAAGATAAATGACTTAGTTAGGGGATACTCATTAACCTTAAGGCTGCATAAAGAAACTAAAAACCCAAAAGAATTCCCTAGATTGATTTTTTATCAAGAATTTGGTGCTGGAACATTGTATACATATCTTCAAAATTTCAAAAACAAATCCACCTGGCAACCCCACTAGCTTCCAGTAGGCCTTCCTCACCCCACTAGTCCCATAGGTTGTTCTAGGATTGTTTCAAATCAGTCCAAAATATTTTTTAAGGTCTAGTTATACCTTATGTTAATATAGATATCTGGCTTCATGAAGGATCTATACTAGATCACACCCAAACCCAAATCCTCCTACCGTAGTTGATAACCCATAAAATATTTTGTGGCAAAATCCTAAAGCTAGAAACTCACCCACTGTTAGGACCATCCATAGAGCAATGTTTGCACTAGAACACCTTACAGTTTCACAAGATCCTCAATTTTATTTGTACCATACCAAGAACCTATTTAGGACCAAGTCGTAAAGTAGGGTTGACCAAGGTGACTTTGAGCCCATAGATTTGAAACAAAGCCCCAGTAGAGAAGCTTCTCCTTCCACTCCACCTAATTTTTAGCTTCTACGTCACTTCATCCCTTTTTATCTCAAATCTACTCATAATCAGTCTTCCGATCCAAGTACCTCAGCTACACCCATCCATACCACCAGTGTGCAAACCACCTCACTCCATCCTCCTCCGCCTCTCACAAATCCTCCCCTTGTAAATCAACATTTATTTCCTTTCCCTCCCATCATGGCAGCCTGGTATGCTCCACTGGCTCTACAAAAACCACTATTACCTTTTCCAAATTACTATCAGTCCAAAATCCCTCACTTCTCAGGGACTGAATCCATTACTACTCAAAAAAATGTAGATAGAATTAATGATGCTTTTGACTATATGGTGATAGAAGAAGAAACCATAAAAATGAGGATTTTTGCTCAGATCCTATGGGGAGAACCTAAGAAATGGTTTTAAGACTTACCTCCCAACAGCATTCAGGATCTCCCAACTCTATACCAAACCTTTGTGAACAAATGGGAAATCAAGAAGAAACCCCTCCAAATTATGTCTGAGTCTAACAATCTTAAGAGAAATCCGAGAGAAAGTGTTCATGACTACTCCACTAGGTTTAAAAGTGTTTATAATGCTCTTGTAACACACATAAAACCTCCACAAGGCTTGGCCTTTGTGAAATATCCCCAAGGCTTTGATGCTGATATGGCCTATCAACTAAGGGAGAGAGATTACCTAACTCTAGAAGACATGAAAAAGGGGGCTGTAATTGTAGAGGCCAATTTGATTGAGAAAAGTGATAGGGTGAGATCAGAAAAAAGGGTGACTTATAGAGATGACACAACACCTGCACCCTCCTCTTCCAAAACCAACCTTGACTCGATAGCTAGGACAATGGAGAGGATGATGGAAAAATTTAGTTTGAATGAGAGAACACCTCCTAGGGAAAATCAAGCCAATCTTCAAAACAGAAATAGAATCCAGAATTTTAAAAGAGACCATCTTCAAATTAGAAAAAGAGAGAGTGACCAAAAAATCGAAACCCCTTTCCAAGACAACTATGTACATGAAGAAGAAAGAGATCCTGAGCAGTTGGAAGAAGACCATGTAAATGTCATAGGTTCAAGTGATGAGGATAATACATTTCTTATTGAAGAAGAACAAAGGACGTTTTCTTCAAAACCAAATGAGAAATCATATGAAGATTCTGAAGACTATAGATTAGGATTTGAGAATGCCATAATGGAAGTCCATAGGAGTATAACCTTAGGAGCAAGAAGAGTCAATACATTCCTAAAAAATATCAGCCAAACACTGTTGTTAGAAAAAACTATGAACCTATACCTAAAAAGACAGCAGAAAACACAAATGCTATGAAGAAAACTGAACTAAATAAGAAAAAGACTAGCCAGCCTAGTAATGATTCAAGCTGCCCTAGTACTTCAAATAGTGGCCCTGAAAAAACCTTACTATCCAAACCATCAAATCATAATCAACAAATTAAAAATGTAGAAAATTTCATGGCTGATAAAACTGATGTAAATACAATAAAGACACCTCCACCTTTCATTTTTGAGGGGGAGATTGCCAAAATCAAGATCACTATACCCCTCACTGAATTGGTAACCCAAGAGGTATATAGATCCTATATTTTCAAAGTGTTAAACATAGGCAAGGATACTGATACCTTAAACTTAACTAAGGATAAACCAGAACTGTTGTTTGGTCCTGAAGTAGAGGGAAGATATCAAGAAGGAGTAGTCCCTCCTTTCTATGTAAGTCTGAACCTACATGATAAAATTCTGCATAATGCTATGTAAGACTCTGGTGCCTCACACAATTTCATGCCAAAGGTTGTGATGGAGAGATTGGGCCTAGAAATCACAAAGCCCTAAAAAGACTTTTATTCCTTTGATTCCAGTAGAGTTAAGTGTCTGGGCCTAATCAAGGATATGTGCGTCAATCTGGCACAAATCCCTGCTAAGATTCTAGTCATGGATATAGTTGTGGCTGACATCCCCTCAAAGTATGGCATGATTTTATCTAGATCATGGGGGGCCAAACTCTAGGGCAGCCTCCAAATGGGCATGACCTATGCCACCATCCCAGTCTTCAATCAAACAAGAAGATTGTACTAGGAATCCCACATGAAATACATGGTGAGTAACACAGATAGGCCAAATAACACACCAATTTATTCCATTCACTCAGACCTCGACTCCTTCATCCTTTACAATGAAAATTACATAAGTGAACAAGTGAATGAAAATGAGAGAGAACTAAGTCTCCCAGAATAATCAAACCAACTCTCTAATCAAGAAAATGACTCTGAAAACTCTAGCAGCTCCGAATTATAGAACATTGACAAAACTGAAATTGACACCATTTGGCATATGAGCTTTGATGGTTCTTATGGTAAGGTCGAATCAGGGGCTGGTGTTTGGATCCACAACACAAATGAAGGCCATTCCTATAGGTTAGATTTTCAATGGACCAATAATGTTGTACAGTATCAGGCTCTCCTTATTGGTCTATACTTACTTAAGAATCTCAAAGCCAAGAAAATATTGATCCAAGGAGATTCTGAACTAATCATCAATGAAATTAAGGGAGAATATTCAGCCAAGAACCCTAGGTTAAGGTAATATATAAATGTTTCCCTAGACCTTCTCAAAACCTTTGAGAAATATGAGCTCACTTTCATCCCAAGGGCCCAAAAATGCCTTGCCAATGAGCTTGCCTTTGCTGCCAGCAATTTCTCTTTACCTTATGAAAATAATCAGTGCCTCATCAAAATAAAGAACATGCCTATTGTATTGGAAAACTTGAACCAATGGAAAATGTTTGACAATGATGACCAAATAGATGATTTTATGCAATTTAGAAATGACATTGCAAGCACAAACCCGAGTTTGAGATTTCAAATAAATAATTATGCTGAAAAGGAAACTTTCAAAATAGAGCTACCCTTTGATGATGATATAAACCACCTTCAAAACCTTTGTGTTGCAGAAGTATTTGATAAATCAAATCAAAGAGAACTTGAAATTCTGCAGTACAAAGATGACACCTTGCCAAGAGGCCTTACACCACTACAAGAGTTGTTTGATTCTAATGATTTAGCTAAAAAACCCAAGATGGAACCCACTGAAACAAATGTAGAAGAGTGTAACATTGGAGGGATGAAAGAGCTCAAAATAATCAAGCTGTCCAAAAATATCCCATCTCACACAATACAGAAATACATTGAACTTTTTAGAGAATTTAAATATGTGTTTTCTTGGGGGTATGAATACTTGAAATCCTATGACACCAAAATCATCCAACATAAAATTCCTCTCAAAGAAAATAAGAAACCATTTAAACAAAATTCGAGAAGAATAAACCCCTCTTGTTACCCTCAGTTGAGAAAGAAATAAAAAATATGTATGATGCCGAGATCATAGTTCCTCTCTGATATTCAGAATGGGTGTCCAACCTTGTGTCAGTTAGGAAGAAGACTAGGAAATTAGGCTTTGTATTGACTTCAGAAATTTGAACAAAGCCTCCTTGAAAGACAATTACCCCTTGCCTAAAATGGATCACATACTCAAAAAGGTAGTTGGTGTTAGTCATCATTATTTTTCACCTGTTGATGATGATTAGTTTTTAAAGCCAGGTTTTCTAGAAGCTGATCTTCAATTTGTCAAATCTGTCATCTAGAAAACACCCCTAAACATTTTTGTTCTCCTACCTATTCCAGTCAGCCTATGATGAGAAAAAACCTAGTTGTCAAGTACTATCTAGTTTCAATCATATAATCCTGTCCATCAGCTGTCATAAGCTAAAGTCATCTGTTGTCATTTACCCTCATCCCTAGATCATTCATTAACCAATTTTTGATAAAAATTCAGCCACGCTACCTCTGGTCATATGTCATCTTAAGATCTAGTCATACCAAAGAGAATACTCAAAATCTGTCAAAGATCTCCCCTAAGTTAGGTAGTGGCGCTTTAGGAAATCCTCCTTTGGCAAAAGCATCCTGAGCTAAAATATTTTTTTCAATACCAGCCAACCCTGAATTGGTGCTTAGTCTGCAAAAAACAAAGCTTGATACACCCATATGTTGTGCCACTAAAAGGTCTTGATGTCTCAGCAATACATGTTTCAAAAGCCAAGCCGATATAATGTTGATCTACAGTGTTTCAGTGTCTCTTTCAGAAGTAGATATGAAAAAACATTCCAAAAGACATTATCAAACTAAACATGAGAAGACAAATACTTCTCATGTTGTCTTGAGCCTGGGATAAGAATGCTAGTCAGAGAGAAAATTCAATAAACCTCTGCAAACACAGTCAAGAAAGGTTAGTAAATAATGACTACAAATCAAATACTCTACAGATACAAATCATGTTGCTCCTGGTTTCAAAATATTCACAAGGGTATTCTAACAATAGGATACATATCTCAGAACATGCCTCTCATAGCATATTGTCAAATTTTCATTTTATTACTTATTTTGATATACCAAGCAGAGATATCCATTACAAGGAAATATGACACAGATTGAAAAAAAGGATGAAATGGCATGACTATGTTAACCTCCTCCAAACATGAGAAGATGGTTGGGTGACTGTGTTAACCTCCTCCAAACATGAGAAGATGGTTGGGTGACTGTGTTAACCTCCTCCAAACATGAGAAGATGGTTGGGTCACTTGTTGTAAACCTCCTCCAGTATAAAAATCATATGGTTTGGAAATATTATGTTAACCTCCTTCATTTAAAAGCAGATGGTTAGGAACATGATAAGGGCCTCCTTCCTTTTAAAAAAATCAGAGGGTCGGAACATAGGTATAGCCTCAGTCAAAGAGAATAAGACTAACAGTGTATCAAATGGCCTAAAAACTTGTTTACATCACTTCCTCCAAAGGATGAAACCACTGATACAGCAGTAGTGTTTCAAGGGGTGTTTAGATGGGTTCACTTTTTAAAGGATAGAATTGAAATTTAGTGGGAATAAATTGAAGGTTTATGAGTAGAAAAATGGTGTTAAACATAGGACAAGCAGTGGTACTATGATGTTCAAGAAGCTTTGTTTTTCATGTCCATAAAGGTCTTCTCCAAAGGAAATCTGAGGTTAAAATGTCCAAAACTTGGAACAAGCTCATCAAAATGACAGGAAGGGTATGACAAAATGTCTCAAATTCAAGAAAACATTCAAATAAACAAGGCATACCACAGTCATAGAGAAGACCTCTTTATGTACATATGAACAAATTCTGCTGTTGTATATGATTTCATCGAGGGTCTTTAAAAGCCTTCTCTTTGATAAACAGATGTAAGTCAAGCCTTGGTGAGTGCAACTAAGGGTTTACCCACAGTAAAAAATAAAATCTCAATATAAGGTGCCTAATAGTTCAGCAATCTTGGATATGGTTCTTGAGCAATGATCCTTTTGAAAGATAGAATGGACAAATAGTAACAGGGTTATTTCCTTATTAAAAAGGTGGTGAGAAAAATCTTGTTTTTAAGGAGACCTTTTTACTTCAAAAAAGTCATGCATATGTGTTAGTATGAATATTTTATCGAAAAAATACCACTTTAGGTATGCATAACAAATAGCCCTATCATCAATTATACCTGCTAATATCTTCAAATATGCAATTAGTTGATCAAGACAAAAGCTGCACAAATCCAGATCTATGCATAAAAAGACATTAAGCAGTGAAAATAAGATTTTGTTCCATGCATCCAATAGACAAGACAAGAACAATATTTTTGAAAGAATTTTTTTATTAAGGGCACCTGAGAGGAAAACAAGAAAGGTGTTTGCAATTATCCTTAATGGTATGGGTTCTTGAAAGTCCTCAGTGCTTCAGATCTAGAATTTCTCTCTCTTGTTGGTGTAGAAAACCCAGACAAACATAGAACTCAAAGGGAGCTCACAAAGAAAAAAGTATAGAATGTGACAATGATAATGGCTCAAAGTCAGACCAAGAGCATAGATCCACAGTGATCTAATAGAAACAAAAGGTGACAAATGAATGGGAAAACTCTTATATTTATAACAAAATATTAGGGTAGTCTAGGACTTGGTGCATGAGTAAAATATTATTATCCAAATTCTAGAACCACCTTTTAGGAATATTTTATTATATTTTTTGGAGGGAAAAGATATTTGACTTGGGTCAAATCCATTTATTTGTAATAATAAATAAATAAAAGATTCATTTATTATTTTAAGGAAGTGGTTGAATGAGAATTAAATAAATAATGGTTTATGTAATTATTTATAAATGATTTAGTCATATTTAACAAGGAATATTATTTAAATAAGATTTAAATAATTATTCCTAGAAAATAATAATATAAATAAGGATTTATCTAATTAATATCCTTGTTTTGGTTTAAATATAACCAGGAATAATAATTAAATTGTTGTTTAATTAATTATTCCATGAGGAAAATCAAACAAATATAGATTTGTTGAATATTTCCTTTTGGGGTTTTCTGTTTAGACCATAAACAAACTAATAAATGTGTTTTATTAAGTTATTTTGCATAGTGAAAGCAATTTTACTTAGGGTAAAATTGGTTTTACGTGGTGTACTTGGGTCCATCTAATGATAATAGGTTAGATGACCAAAAAATGGTGTAACAAATTTCCCCCCAGCGTACGAGTGTTAGGAGAAAATCGTATGACCAAAGTACATTGTAAGAACTCAATCACCAGACATCAAAAGGGAAGTCAGAGAGAGAAATGTAAGGTAGTCTAAAGGGCTAAAGAACTAGACCCTGGGGAGATGATACTTACACGTGCAACAAGTCTCATTTTATGAGAGGGTACCTGTGCTAGAGGCAGCAGGGAAGGCATACCTATGCCTGTTGAGACACAGTACAAAAGAATAGTGCGTCCAGTAAACAAGGGACCGAATTATAAAGCACACGCTGGCATAAACATGAGCCAGATAAAAGATATAATGAGGCATCCCACATACATGCTGTGCCTGGGATAACAGCCAGGACTTAGACCATAATATCTGAGTACATGAGATACAAATACAACCCAAATTCCCCCTATAAAAGGGGAAGGGCTCGCAAAATCTGACTAATATATGCAAATCAAAGAGGTGCTACAAGTGGCTAAGGCCAACATCATCAAATATATGGAGCTGCCTTGAAGGTTGCAATGAATATGTCATACGGGCATGTGGGGGGCTATCTATAGGGCCACCCCCTCATGAGGGTTGAGGCATCTCACACACACCCAGGAATCACCAATAGCTGCTGCTGCATCACTAGACCATCAAGTATACCGATCTCGATCATGCTGAAAGGAGCTGGAGTTGAGAAACAGTCAAGTCAAAGGGTAATGAGAAATCCCTTTGCCTGATCTGAGGCACCAAACAAGTGTAGAAGTTGGAACCAAGGTACGATGCCCTCTAGACCTATCTTCTGGAGTGAAAGAGATGATGTCGATAGAAGGAGGTTTGTCATAGGTGAGGCAATAAGGGATCCTCAGCTAAGTCATGAGAGAAAATAGTAAAGCGACTGATAGAATGACATTAATGATGATGATTAAATGGGGGATACTGAGTAGCGGATGGATGACATCCCTTGTTAGAGAATAAAGGGCATGGATGACTTGGCAGCGACTAACACAATATCATGAGGGACAGGGGATAGTGGGACTGAATGCCATCATGTGTGACATGAGAGAGGGACCAAGTAATGAAGGATGGAGGACTATAGAGGGGTACAAAGGGACTCGGGATAGACTCCATGGATGTAATGATGACTCAACTCGGATGCTCTAAATAAGGGCGACTCAATGGTGATACCACACAGTAAAGTTCCAATGGGGGACCACAAAAACATGAGTACAAGAGGGTAGCTCATGAAAAAAATCAACATGAACAAGGACAAGTATGGAGGAAAAGTGGTGCCCCAAATACAAGTGTTGTAAGTGAGGAAATCTGATTTGAAGGAGAGGTGAATAGACCCTTCATGGAGAAAATGTGTCGTGGTGAAGTATCAAATAATGAAAAAATAATAGATACCCAGTTGAGTGCTTGGTGAGAGCTTTCCAACGATGTAGATGGTGTGTCAAATGGGGCTACGGTTTGGTCGCAGTGGGTGAAAGAAAAATTAGGAGTTTTTCTTCTAATAAGGAATTTTCCTTCCAAATGCATTCATTTTCTTGTGTAGCTATGGTGAATGTAGAGAGGAGAGAAGGCCCTAAATCTTGTGGCGATCATAGCGAACAAACCGACCGTTGGAATCGAGATCCGTCAGTTGCATGTAAGAGGCCTAATCCTACTGTTTGTTTTTGATGGATTAAAAGTTTAGATTAGGGTCCCAAATCTCAAGAACAACACCTCCCTCAGCTTTACGGCCGGGTCGCACTTTATGGGCCAAAAGCTATGACCTGGGAAGCAGGTTTTGGCCTAAAAAGTGCGACCTATCCCAGAATTTGGCCAAAAAGTGCAACCTATCAGGTGAAGGTGATTTCAATGCTGTTGTGGGCCGAGTGTTGGGTTTTTTGTAATTGGATACAGTTGTTTCTATCTGTAGACTGAAAAATATGATATTTTTGTGTAGATATGGTAGATATACGGATCAAGTGGAGAGAGGGAGACCTCGGTTCATTACAGACAGAGATCCAAGAAGATCAGGGTGTCCATCGTGCACTGGCCAGGTTTGGGGTTCTGAAATTTGTGGAGAACCCTTTGATGAGTGCAGGGGAGCCCTTGTTGGCCCAGATTGTCAGTTATTGGGATCCAGATCATGAGGTATTTATAGTGTAGGGGCACAGGATCGAGTTGACAGTCCAGGATTTGTATTTCTTGACTTGTCTCCCACCATTAGGGATAGTGGGAAATAAACAGCCAGTGTTACCATGAGGGCGTAAAATTATGGAGTTTGTAGAGTGACATTATCGACCAGGCCTCCAAGACAAAGGGACTTGGATACTGATTGGGTACCTAGAGAGGTTAGAGACCCGTGCAGTAGCGGCAGAAGTGTTGTGGATCCTGGGCAGCCAGGCACTCCATCACATCACTGGAGGGCAGATGATGATTGTGGAATCAGTGTTGAGTGGGACTTACTATGGGCGGGTACAAATGATGTTGGTTTCGTTGAAACGACAACTGTTTCTTTGGAAGAGGCAAGTGAATCATGATTTCTCATATGGGATCGTATTATGCTCCTTCTTTTTCGAGAAGATCCCGACCTTGTGACCTCGTGTACAACTACCAGATGGGGGTCCAAGAGAACCCAGGATGCGCCAGTCGAGGTGCTTACTGTGTACAGGAGGAGGAGGGGTGGTCGGGCGGGTGTTTCAGCCCGAGTTATTTTCCCATTGGGATCAGATGTCATTATACATAGATGACTATCCCTATAGTGGGATGAGTTATTGTGGAGCTCTGGACTTTCCCCTTCCGCCTGGTCGAGTATGGGGCCCTGATGGTAAGTGACAAGTAACTAATCTTTTATGTACATGTTAAAGCTTGTGAATAGCATATATGGTACTGATTCTTATACTTTTGGTATGCAGATATAGCTCCGGTGAAACCGGCTGGATATATCGGACGACCTGTAGTAGCAGGGACTGCAGGTGCTAGTGGCTCACAAATGACACAGAATGAGGACATGGCCACCCTCCTGGAGGACATATGTCATAGATTCAGAGTGGGGATGGCAAGACTTAGACAACCAGTACATAGAGCTATGTATTGGACTTCCTTCGAAATGGCGAGGTGTCATGCGGCACATGGCGATGGCCGGTCAGAGTGTGTGTGATCTACGAGCTGCGGGAGCAGAGCCATTGGGTTGGGATCCTCCAGAGAGTGATTAGATGTGGGGCAGGTGGTGCCCCCTAGTGTGTAGGGGCAAGTGTTGCCCCCCAGTTTTGAGATGTGTTTGTTATAAGATGCTATGGGCATGTCAGATGTATCAGAGTAGATGGACTCTAAAAACATGTTGTATGATATATACTATGAATATGCAGTGTTTTGATGGATTTGAATGTTATTGTCTTGTGTGTGATAAATGCCAATCTAGAACATGGTTTGCAATGCTATATGTTAGTATGAATCCTTTTTCGAAGTGTACGAAAAAGGACCACTTTAGCTACGCATAACTAATAGCCCTAACAACAAAAGTGGCTGCCAATATCTTCAGATCTGCGGTTAGTTGAACAAGAAAAGAGCTGCAAAAAACCAGATCTATGCATGGAAAGACATTAAGCAGTAAAAACAAGGGTTTGCTCCATATACCAATAGACAAGACAAGAATAATTTTTGAAAGAATTTTTGTGTTAATTGGGCACCTGGGAGGAAAACAAGAAGGCGTATCCAATTCTCCTCAGTGGGATGGATTCTTGGAAGTCCTCAGCACTTCAGATCTAAGATTTCTCTCTCTTGTTGGTGTAGAAAACCCAATGCAAAGAATAGAGCTCAATGGGAGCTCACACAGCAAATGATGGAAAAATGTGACCAAGTGTATAGATCCAGAGTGATCTAATAGGTAACAAAAGGTGAAGAATGATAGGAAAAACCCTCCTATTTATAACAAAATATTGGGTCATTCTAGATCTTGGTGCATGATTAAAATAATGTTAACCAAATCTAGATCCACCTTTTATGGAATATTTTATTATATTTGTTGGAGGGAAAAGGTATTTGACTTGGATCAAATCCCTTTATTTGTCAAAAATAAATAAATAAATGATCTATTTATCTTTTTAACGAAGCGGTTGGAAGATAATCAAATAAATAATGATTTATTTAATTATTTGTGGGTGATTTGGTCATATTTAACAAGGAATATTATCTAAATAAGATTAAATAATTATTCTTAGAAAATAATAAGATAAATAAAGGTTTATCTAATTAATTTCTTTGTTTTTGGGTTAAACATGACTAGGAATAATAATTAAATTATGGTTTAATTAATTATTCCATGAGGAAAATTGAACAAAATGGGTTTGTTTAATATTTCCTTTTGGGGTTTCCTGTTTTGACCATAAACAACCTAATAAACGTGGTTTATTAAGTTATTTTATATAGTGAAAGCAATTTTACTTAGGGTAAAATTGGTCTTACATGGTGTACTTGGGTCCATCTAATGATAATAGGTTAGATGACCAAAAAATGGTGTAACAGATTGCCCCCCAGCGTGCGAGTGTCAGGAGAAAATCGTATGACCAAAGTACGTTGTAAGAACTCAATCACCAGACAACAAAAGGGAAGTCGGAGGGAGAAATGAAAGGTAGATAGTGTGCTGAAGAACTAGACCCTGAGGAGACGAGACTCGCAGGTGCAACAAGTCTCATTTTATGATAGGGTACCTATGCTGAAGGCGGTGGGGGAGGCATACCTATGCCCACCTAGACAAAGTACAAAAAAATAGTGTGTCCAGTAAACAAGGGACCAAATCATAAAGTAAAACCGGCATAAGCATGAGCCAGATAAAAATACAATGAGGAATCCCACACACATGCTGTGCCTGGGATAACAGCCAGGACTGATACAAATAATATATGAGTACATGAGATATAAGTACAACCCAAATGCCCCCTGTAAATGGGGAAGGGCTCACAAAATCTGACTGATACATGCAAACCAAAGAGGCGCTACAAGTGGCTAAGGCCAACATCATCAAATATCTGGAGTTGCATCGAAGGCTACAAGGAGGAGTTCATCCGAGCATGTGGGGGGCTACCTGCAGGGCCACCCCCTCATGAGGGTTGAGACATCTCACACACACCCGGGAATCATCAAGAGCCGATGTTGTATCACTGAACCATCAAGTATACAGATCTAGATCATGCAAAAAGGAGCTGGAGTGGAGAAACAATCAAGTCAAAGGGAAATGAAAGATCCCTTTTCCTGATCCAAGGCACCAAACAAGAGTGGAAGCTGGAACCAAGGTACACCGCCCTCTAGACCTGGCTTCTGGAATGAATGAGCTGATGTCGACAGAAGGAGGTCTGCCATAGGTGAGGCAATGAGAGATCCTCAACTAAGGCACGAGAGAAAATAGTAGAGCGACGGACAGACTGACACTAATGATGATAGTGAAATGGAAAGGACTGAGTAGCGAATGGACGACTTCCCTTGTTAGAGCATAAAGGGCATGAATGACATGGCAACGACTGACACAATATCATAAGGGATAGGGGACAGTGGGACTGAAGGTCATAATGTGCGACACAAGAGAGAGACCAAGCAATGAAGGATGGAGGGCTATAGCGGGGTACAAAGGGACTCGGGATAGACTCCATGAATGCGATGATGACTCAACTTGGATGCTCTAAACAAGGGCAACTCGATGGTGTTGCCACACAATAAAGGCCAAATGGGGGACCATGAAAACATGAGTACAAGATGGTAACTCATGATGAAAATCGACACGAACAAAGAAAAGTAAGGAGGCAAAATGGTGCCCCAAGTACAAGTTTCGTAAGTGAGGAAATTCGATTTTAGGGAGAGGTGAAGTGACCCTTCTTGGACAAAATGTGTCCTAGTGAAGTATAAAATCACAAAAAACTAATAGATACCCATTTTAGGGCTCAGTGAGAGCTTTCCAACGGTGCAGACGGTTTTTCAAACGGGGCTACGGTATGGTCGCAGCAGTCGAAAGAAGAAACAGGGGTTCTCTTTTAATAAGGCAATTTTCCCTCCAAATTCACTCATTTTCTATTGTTGCTATTGTGAATCTAGAGAGGAGAGAAGGCCCTAAATCTTGCGGCGATCGTAGCGGACAAACTGACCGTTGGAATCGAGATTCGTCAGTTGCAGGTAAGAGGCCTAACCTTACTCTTTCATTTTGATGGATTGAAAGTTCAGTTTAGGGCCCAAAATATCAAAAACAGTCCCTCCTTCATCTCTATGGCCGGGTCACACTTTTCGGCCAAAAAGTGCGACCTGGGAAGCAGGTTTCAGGGCAAAAAGTGTGACCTGTCCCAGAATTGGGCAGAAAACTGCGACCTGGGAGATGAAGGGGTTTTAGTGCTGTTTTATGGTTGATATTTGGGTTTTTTTGTTTGGTTATGGTATTCCCGATATGTATGCTGACAAAGATGATGTTTTTGTGCAGGTATGGCAGATTTACGGGTTAACTGGAGAGAGAGAGACCTGGGTACATTACGGGCAAAGATCCAGGTGGATCAGGGTGTCTGTCGTGTGTTGGCCAGGTTTGGGGTTCTAAAGTTTTTGGAGAACCCTTTGATGAGAGCGGGAGAGCCTTTGTTGGCCCGGATTATCAGTTATTGGGATCCAGAGCATGAGGTCTTTGTAGTGCAGGGGCACAGGATCGAACTGACAGTCCAGGATGTGTATTTCCTGACAGGTCTCCCGCCACTAGGGATGGTGGGAAACACACAGCCAGTATTACCGCGGGGGCGGAATATCATGGAGTTTTTGGAGCGACATTGTCGACCAGGTCTCCAAGTCAAGGGGACTCGGATACCAATCGGGGACCTAGAGAGATTAGAGACCCGTGCAGTGGCCGCAGTAGTGTTGTGTATCCTGGGTAACCAAGTGCTCCATCACATCACTGGGGGGCAGATGATGATTGTGGAGAGTGTGTTGAGTGGGACCTACTATGGGTGGGCCCAAATTGTTGGGTATGTGTTATATTTTGGTTCCTTAATTTCCGCTGGGTAGTCTGCGTCCATGGTTGTGTGCATGGTTTTGCACATGGTTTTGGGGTTCGATGGTTTTCGGCCCCTGGTATTTTTGTAGATCCGGTCAAGGGAACTACGGTTATGTTCTAATCCAGGGTTAATGGATTGGGGTTTATGTATGCTCCTGCATGTATATATATGTGTTGTAACACTAAAAGGAATATAATGAAAAATCAAGCTGGTCGTCCCGATTTGGGATCCAGGGGAAAATCTCTGTGTTTATCTGTTTTATGTTTTATGCTCTCGTTATTGTTTATTTTCTGTTATAAGATTCGTGTGTAGATAATTTCTGTTCAGGGTTAAAACCTACATTTGGTATCGGAGCTGTTTCGGCTTCAAGGGGATGCCTTTGTTGTTGAGGGTTTTTTGCTTGGGCCTGTGGTAGACCCTGTCCAGTGGGAGATCTGCGGGATCGATTCTTGTGGTGAAAGAAGATGGATGTGATGCAGGTGTAAAATAGTGTTCGAGAGATTCCTTGCTGCAAGATGGCCTGGGGGAGCACTAGTATTAATGCGGGGCTGGACCGGAACTCGTACAAGCTGCTGCAGACCGATATTGATGGGTGTAATAGTTCTATGGTTCCTGAAAGTGGAGCGGAAAGCCTAGCTGTCTCTGGAGAAAAGACCATGTTATGGCATCAAAGGCTTGGACATATTGGAGAGAAGGGCCTTCAGATACTGCACAGAAATGGTATGGTAGAAGGTATGTTTAATTGTTCTCTAGATTTCGATTTCTGTGAACATTTTGTATATGGGAAGCAGAATCGGGTGAGTTTTCCTTCTAGTGCTAAGAGGGCAAACAAGATATTAGAACTTGTGCCCAGTGATGTGTTTGGGCCTGTGTCAGTTCCATCACTGGGAAAGTCTGTATACTATGTTTCATTCATAGATGAATTCTCAAGGAATACATGGATATATTTCTTAAGGAAGAAATCTGAAGTATTTGACAAATTTAAAGAATTTAAGGCTCTGGTGGAAAACCAGACAGAGAAGAAGATAAAGGCATTGAGGACAGATAATGGTGGGGAGTTGTGCAAGAAGGAATTTGAAGAGTTCTGTAAGAAGTGTGGTATAGCACGGCAGAAGACTACTCCATACACACCTCAGCAAAATGGAGTTGCAGAAAGAATGAACAGAGCACTGATGGAAAAGGCAAGAAGCATGCTCAGTGGTACCGGGTTAGGACAAAAATTCTGGGCAAAGGCAGTGGAGACTGCATGTTACTTAGTTAACAGATCACCTTCATCAGCGTAGGAGGATAAGACCCCACATGAGGTATGGACTGGTAAGAAACCCTCTCTTTCACATCTAAGGGTATTTGGATGTGATGCATATGTACATTTTCCAAAGGAGAAATGGACCAAGTTGGATAATAAATCTAAAAAGTGCATCTTTATTGGGTATAAGGATGGTTTAAAGGGTTACAAGCTTTGGAACCCAGAAACAAGGAAGGTTGTGTACAGCCGAGATGTGGTGTTTAGAGAAGTGAAAGATGTTGTTAAACATGAAGTCCTATCAAAGGAACCTGAAAAGATAGAGTTTTAGCTAAAGGAGGATGAATCAGACTCTACAACAGAAGAAGACTCAGAAGATGAAGAGCCACAAACTCCAGCTTTGAGAAGATCAGTTCGGGAAAGAAGGCAACCAGAAAGGTATAGTCCATCTGCTTTCTGTTCAGGTTTTTCCTTAACTATAACCGATGATGAACCCAGAACTGTCAGGGAGGCAGTAGATTCAGAGGATGGAAAACTCTAGAAGGAGGCCATGGTTGATGAAATGGCATCCTTGCACAAAAACGATGCATGGGATCTGGTGGAGTTGCCGGATGGAAGGAAGCCCATTGGGAGAAAATGGGTGTTTAAGAAGAAGATGAATGTAGAAGGCAAGGTGGAGAAATACAAAGCTCGGTTGGTAGCGAAAGGTTATTCCCAGGTGCCGGGAATTGATTTTGGTGATATTTTTCTCCTGTTGCCAAGGTTACTTCTATTAGATTACTTTTATCTGTTGCTGCTGCATTTGATTTTGAGATAGAACAGATGGATGTGAAGACAACTTTTCTTCACGGGGATCTAGAAGAGGAGATCTACATGAAGCAACCTAAAGGCTTTATGGTGAAGGGTAAGAAAGAACTGGTATGCAGGTTGAAGAAGTCTCTGTATGGGTTAAAACAGTCACCAAGGATGTGGTATCAGAAATTTGATACCTATATACGGGGACTTGGCTTCACCAGAAGCAAGGAGGATCACCGTGTTTATTTTAAATTAATTGGTGACCGTGTTATTTATTTGGTCTTGTATGTGGATGATATGTTGTTGATTGGAAATGACAAAGAAATTATCCAAGATTTGAAGACCCAACTGTTCTCCAAATTCGACATGAATGATCTGGGTGCTGCAAATTATATTTTGGGCATGGAAATTAAGAGAGATCTGGCAAAGAGGAAGCTCTGGTTAAACCAGAGGAAGTATGTCGAGACTATATTGTAGAGGTTCAATATGCAGGATAGTAAACCGGTGAAGGTCCCTATTCCTGTAGGTGTAAAGCTGTCTGCTGAACAGTGTCCCAAGACACAAGAAGAAGAGGAGTATATGTCCCGTGTTCCATATGCAAGTGCAGTGGGTAGCCTGATGTATGCAATGGTCTGTACTAGACCAGACATTGCACATGCAGTGGGAGTATTGAGCAGGTTTATGTAAAACCCAGGGAAGGAGCATTGGACAGTAGTGAAGCGGGTTTTCAGATATTTACGTGGCACTAGTGATTATGGCTTGTGCTACCAGGGAAGACCAGGATTGGAAAGAATGTTGGACATTTGTGGTTTTGTTGATGCAGACTGGGTTGGAGATCTGGACCAAAGAAGATCTACAAGTGGGTATGTGTTTAGCCTATTTGGAGGCGCAGTCAGTTGGATGAGTAAAAGACAGTCTGTAGTGGCTCTTTCAACTGCAGAGGCAGAATACATAGCAGCCACTCATGCAAGCAAGGAAGCAGTTTGGTTGCAGAGATTGTGTTCAAGTATGGGGTTGGTACAACAAGCTATAAGGATAGACCGTGATAGCCAAAGTGCAATTTTCTTGGCTAAGAACCCTGCTTATCATTCAAAGACAAAGCACATTGATGTTCAATATCACTTTGTTAGAGATATGGTTGAGGCTAAAAGGGTGTTGCTGGTAAAGGTGGACACTTTGAAGAATGTTGCAGATGCATTGACGAAGTCTGTGAGCACTCAAAAGTTCTCTTTGTGTAGAGAAACAATGGGGTTGAAGAATTGGGCCAATGACTAAGCTCTCCCGTGGCCCCCTGCGGAAAGAAAACAACAAGTAGGAGAATGCTGGGTATGTGTTATATTCTTTTTCCTTAATTTCCGTTGTGTCTCATGGCCTGATGGTTTTGTGCATGGTTTTGCACATGGTTTTGGGGTTCGATGGTTTTAGGCCCCTGGTATTTTTGTAGATCCGGTCAAGGGAACTACGGTTATGTTCTAATCCAGGGTTAATGGATTCGGGTTTATGTATGCTCCGGCATGTATATATATGTGTTGTAACACTAAAAGGAATAGAATGAAAAATCAAGCTGGTCGTCCTGATTTGGGATCCAGGGGAAAAATATCTGTGTTTATCTGTTTTATGTTTTATGCTCTTGCTATTGTTTATTTTCTGTTATAATATTTGTGTGTAGATAATTTCTGTTCAGGGTTAAAACCTACACAAATGATGCTGGTGTCGCTAAAGCGACAGTTGTCGCTCTGCAAGCGGCAAGTGAACCACGATTGCTCATATGGGACTTTATTGTGCGCCTTCTTCTTTGAGAAGATCCCGACCTCGCGGCCTCATATACAGCTCCCAGAAGGGGGCCCGAGAGAGCCCAGGATGCGCCGGTGGGGGCGGCTACTGTGCAGAGGAGGAGGAGGGGCGGTCGGGCGAGTGTTTAAACCTGAGTTCTTTGCCCATTGGGATCAGATGCCGTTATACATAGACGACTATCCCTATAGTGGGGATCTGGACCTACCACTTCTGCCTGGTCAAGTATGGGGGCCCGATGGTAAGTTATAAGTAACTATTCTTGTATGGGCATGTTAAAGTTATTGAATAGTAGATATGGTACTGATTCATGTACTTTTGGTATGCAGATATAGCTCCGGTAAAACCGGCCAGATATATGGGGCGCCCGGCAGCCTCTGGAGCTGCAGGGCCGAGTGGGTTGAGAGCAGCGTACAATGAGGATGCGACCGCCCTTCTGGAGGACATCCACTGTAGATGTGAGACGTTGCTGACTGGAGTTTCAGAGCGCGGGTGGCAAGATTTATACGACCAGTACGTGGAGGCATGCATTGGTCTTCCCTCGGAATGGCGAGGTGTCATGCGGCACATGGCGATGGATGGTCAAGGCATACGTGATCTACGGGCTGCAGGGGCAGAGCCATTGGCTCGAGATCCACTAGATAGTGAGTAGGTGTGGGGCATGTGGTGCCTCCTAGTGTGTATGTAGGGGCAGTTGGTGCTCCCAGTTTTGAGTTTTTTGTAACATGCTATGGGCATGTCGTATGTATCAGAGTAGATGGACTCTAAACACATGTTTTGCGACACATATTATGGATATGCATCATTTTTAATGATTATAAATGTTATTGTCTTATATGAAATGCGTGTGATAAATGCCAATCTAGTACATGGTTTGCAATACTATCTACATAATGATTCTGTTCTTGAGGTACATGGTTGAAAGTTATGGTTTCAAATGCACGTATCAAGAGTTTCACTTGTAAATAGTGTCTAAACAGCATAGGGTTATGCACACGATAAACACCATTTAGTTGCATGACAAGAAGTAGGGAATCCAAACGAACGTGCAGATGGAGGATGCGATGGAAGAGGGCATTGACTAAGAGACCACATACTGCATCATATTCGGCCTGATTGTTGGTGGCAGAACCAATGCAGACCCCGTTGGAGAGAACAAGGGCATGCAAGGGGGTGAAGATGGCCCAACCTGCCGAGGCTAGATTCTGGGAATAACGACTTGCACCATCGGCATAACCGATAAAGGGTGTGGATGGGGGGTCTTGCGGAATGGTGTTACAAGATAACAAATGAGGGGAGGAGAGACAATGATGGCAGTGTGAGTGGACAGAAGACATCGAACGGCAACTGCGGGAGGGAGTGCAATGAGCAGGATGACTATGACTCATATACAAACTAGAGGGTGGTATATGAGGGCTATCGGAAGTATGGAGAGGACTCGGGCTACGGAGGTCAACAGAGATATGGGTGGAGTGATCTCGTGTATGGGTAGAAAAGAGGTGGTCAGGCGAAACAACAGGGGAGGATGCAGGGGGACTGGGCTCCGAGTGTCTCGCAGAGGAGGATAGGTAAAGAATGGTTGTGGTAGACTCCGTCATCTGAACATCAGGGGGGGAATGTCGATGGGGGCGGGGGAATCCTTAGGCTGGCCCGAAGCATACTGCGCAAGTATGGGAGAGGCGGATTGATTCTGTTCAACCTCATACTCTCGGACTACCTCTAAAGAGGCACGGTAATGCGTCAGGTGAGGACAATGGTGGGAGTAATGGCCATGAACACCGCACAAAGAACAGGGTTTGTTGGTGCGGAGAGTCTTGGGGTTCTTGGTTACGAACGAAGAAGGAATGGAGGCTTCAGGGACCGTAGATTCAAGGAACGTGACTTTAACCATGGGCTGAATATGAGGCAACTCGGGACAAGCATGGGTGGCATGACCGGTGACATCACACAAGGCACAAGGTTTTGCGGGCGGAGGAGGGGTCGGGTCAGTCGTGGTGGTCTTGTCTTTGGGTGCCCCCTTGCGAGCTTAGCCTTTCTTCCTGGGAGCCGTCACGACAGGAGAAGGGTCCTGTAGAGGTGTTGGGGGCACAGTGGCAATGGAGGAAGCAAGGGGGACCGGTTGAACTAGTGTCAAAGCCATGTAGGGTTTGGGATGACCAGGAGGGGTAGCTGCTGGAGGATCAAGGTACCAGACTATTATGCCCAAGGTCAGGTTAGGGAGAGAGAGGGTGGCCATGACGGGGACAGAATATACTCCGGGAGGGGGAGCCAGGAAAGGTATCTGCCCAGTAGAGTAATGACCAGGAGGGACGGCTCCGAGATGGTTAAGGCCTGGGGGAACCGATCCAGGAGGATAAAGGGGTTCAGGGATACCAGCTGTAGGGGGAGGGCCAGAAGGAGGAGGTTCGGCTGGCTGAGATGAATGGCTAGGAGTGGGTTGCGGAGGGCGAGGGGGAGGTTGCTGACTAGCCGAGGCAGGCCGCTTAAGGGCAGCCTGAGAAGATTGCATCATGCAAACATTCGATAAGCTGGGATCAGTGATGGGAGGAGGAGGGAGATTAGGAAAATTTCCAAGCAGGGAGGAATCTTTGTAAACGCCGGGGGAGACACTGGTCAAGGAATCGACGATTTTATTGTTGGCTACAGAAGAGATGGTCATCTCAGATGAGGTCTGAGATTTTGGCTCATGATATGTCAACTGGTCAATGGTGAATATCTTTCCATTATGGGGGAAAGACATCTTGTGGAAAACCGCGGATGGGACAACAGACGTAACATAGGTGTAGCTTCGCCCCAATAGAATGTTGTAGTCTAGCGGGGCGTCGATGACTTCGACGTCAACGCAAATAGTCTTATTGGCGAGGGTGATAGGACAATTACGAAACAGGCCAATGGGCTGGGAGGCATGGCCGTCCCACGTTCGAAGGGTGATCGTGGAAGGGGCCAACTCAGGGGATCCGAGTTGCTTCCAAACCGAAGTGGACATCACGCAGGTGGATGCCCCCTCATCAATTATACACCGAGAAATGTTGGCATTCCGGATTTTGACTGGGATTTAGAAGGCGACGGAAGGAGGGAGAGGAGGATGGCTTGATTGAGTGGCGTCGAAAACAATCATTTGGTCATCAGCAGGATCTACAGTGCCCACGGCAGATAGTAGAGCCTTCTTTTGGGAAGGGAATGACTGGAGGAGTTCCAGTGTGGAAATGACAGCAGGAGATTGCGTCAAATTATCTACTATACTTTACGAATGAGCAGCTTGACCAGAAGCAGCGTTTCAACATAGGGGTCCCTTAGGAATCTTGGTATGAGCATCAAATTTGGGTTGAGGGATATGTAAGGGGCCATTGGATGTTGAAAGAGGCTCTGTAGAACTTGAAGAAGGAGGCTCGGGGCAGACTGAGCAGGAGGCTTGGGGTACTGGTGAGACCGAGTTTGAAGGTGAAGGTCGACGGTTGGGGATGGATCAGAGGTCATCATGAGGATCTGATAATTGGAGGAACCAGAAATGGAAGGTGGAGTGGAGACCCGCCCGTCAGGTGGTTGGGTAGCCACGAATCCTTGCTGAGGGAAAGGATCAGTAAACACAGCCGGTTGAGTAGTGGCCACATTAGGGGGAGCGTGAGGGGAGGCATGTTGTCCGCGCAATGTGGCTTGAGACTCCCACATCTGCCGCATCTGTGGTAAAAGGGGACAATCATGGGTGTAATGATCGTAAACACCGCAACACGAACAAGGCTTGTTGGTACGAAGAGGCCTATCCGGCTTGGGCTGAGTGCCCTGTTGCTGGTTAGCAGTGTTAGGGTCAAAACCTTGAGGATTGGGTCCACGAGTACCAGGGGCAGATTGATTTGGATTGCCTCTCCACCTTCTTTGAGAAGAAGGGGGATTAGTCGCACCCTGCTGTGCAAATACTTGCCCTGAAGGGGGCTGTAGGTGTTGTTGCTGGGGTTGAGGAGGCAAGGGAGGTGGAAGCACATATGCTGGAGGAGCTGGCACACCAGGCTGCGGATAAGGGTAATGGTTAGGTTGGGCAACATTGAGGTAAGCAGGAGGTTGGGCAAAGGGAGGAGGCATGCCGTATCCTGGATACATGCTACCGGGAGGGGGAAGAGTGCTAGAGGTGCTGGCCCCTCCGTGAGGGAGACCATAGCCCATAGGAGGTTGAGCATACGGATGGGAAAGGGCTCCAACGATACCGTCGGCGGAATGAGATGCCCCCGGGGCGTTAGCGCCACCGGGCCTGGGGAGGTCAGGAAGGACGGTATAAACATAACCAGACTGGGCATAGATCAGGTCATATTTCAAGGCTATTTGGAGGGCGGCTTCTTCGGTTTGAGGGAAATGGGAGGCGACATCTTTGCCGATGGGAGCTAGGAGAGAGCAAAGGAACCAGTCCATATAGATCCGATCTTCGAAGGGGGGAGCTCGACATAAGCTGCGTCTACGTCGCCATTCCTGAACATGGGTGGAAAGGCGGGTCGAAGATGTTTTCTTAAAGGAAGTCAAGAGCTCCGTACCGGTATCGTATCAGAGAGGGAGCTGGAAGTAAGATAAAAAGGCTTGGGCAATGGTCGCAAAGGTGGTATGGAAAGAGGTGGCTTGGTCTACATACCATTTAGAAGCTTCGCCGGTAAGCGTGCGTTGGAACAATCGAAGACGAATGGAGTCATCGGTAATGGAATTGGAGGAACACCACATGTGGAAAGATCGGACATGATTGGTTGGATCTTCTCTAGCAAGGCCTTCGAACTTAGGGATGTCGGAGGGGAGCTTGGTTGGCATAGTAGGCCAACCAACATCGTGGCGGATAGGGTCATTGATCAACTGATTGAAATCGGGGAGGCTGAGGCCTGCAATGTACGGCAGCAAGGGTATGGCCGAGGTAGTTCCTGTGGCGGTTCCACTAGTAGTGGTTCCGGCATTAGGGCCTGGAGCACTGCTAACGTTAGGCACTGGACTAGACATAGTGAAGGTGACAGGGGGAGAACCAGGAGGAGAGGGAGAACCCAATGAATCAGAAGAGGATTCGGAGTACGGACTCGAAGGAGGACTGGCTCGACGACGGCGGGACGGAGCAGGTCGATCAACCAGAAACTAAGGGTGAAGGCCAAGAAGTCTCCGGGAAAGGTGCCTTCGGGGCGCAAAGATGACGGGAAGAAGGAAACCGACAAGGGCAAATAGGGACAGAATCAAGTGAGGTTAAGGGTAGAAAATGTGCAGTGACAAATGATTTTAGAGTCTTTGCCAGGCGGTGTTAACCAGGCGCTTCTTCACTTAGGTTCAGTGTGTGGTGTGCGCTAATTTTAATTTTTAAACCCTTTCCGTTTTGAGAGCAAGAAAATGTGTGCTACGTAACTGAAAATAAATCTGCAGAGAATAGTATATAATGCTGAAATAACAGAAAAATAACAGCTACTATTGCATCGATTCAACCCAAGAAGGCGGGTCGCTCAAAACTAATGTAAAAAAGGGAAAAAATCTAGTCAAAACACACTTAAAAAGAGGCCAATAGATCTAGGGTCAAAAGGGACAGGGATCTAAAGGATAAAGCTGCTGAAAAGAGGTGCAGATCACAGCCAAGAGACAGAGGCAAGGTGGCTGGAAAAAGGGAAGAAATCAGCAAAAAGTGGAAAGGACAGGGAGGAGGTCCTAAAGAGAGGTCCAAACAAAACGACAAGAGGTGATTTGAAAGGAAGGAAGGCTGATTTAAAGGGATCTGAGGAGGAGGTTCCAGATCTGAAAAAAGAAGAAGGCTGAAACTCTGAAAAACAGACGGCTGAAACAGCTAAAACTCTTCCACAAAAAGTGGAGGGTACTAAAGCCCTAGGGGGCTAGGTTCCCACTTAGATGAGTAAAAACAGATCAGAACTTGGTCAAAGCGGGCTGAGACAGAGGCTGGAAGACCCTGACAGAAGCTGCAGCAAAACCCAGAAAAAATGCAGAAAAATCACTGAAAAAGTGGCAGGTCGCAGGTTCTGACCTGTTTTCAGTGCAGGTCGCAGAAAAGGGGCAGAAAAGTGCGACCTGGAGGTCCAGGTCGCAAGTTATGGGCCAAAAAGTGTGACCCCCCGTTCCGGTTGTCTCGGCGGCAGATTTTCAGAAAAGTTGCCGTCTCAGTTGCGGCTGGTGTCGCTTACCTGTGCAATAGGGCCAGAAACACACGGAAGTTAGAAATTTTGATGTTTTAGGGTTTTATGTGAGAAAAACAACATAAAAATAGGAAAAATAAACAACTGAAAAGAAACCCTAGGGTCTGAAGTAGCTGGATATGCAGGAATATGAAAAACGACAGCGGTCGTAATTTAAAACCCGTGTGGAGTCGCCATTTGTTAGTATGAATCCTTTGTCGAAGTGTACGAAAAAGGACCACTTTAGCTACGCATAACTAATAGCCCTAACAACAAAAAGTGGCTGCCAATATCTTCAGATCTGCGGTTAGTTGAACATAAAAGAGCTGCAAAAACCAGATCTATGCATGGAAAGACATTAAGCAGAAAAAACAAGGGTTTGCTCCATATACCAATAGACAAGACAAGAACAATTTTTGAAAGAATTTTTATATTAATTGGGCACCTGGGAGGAAAACAAGAAGGCATATCCAATTCTTCTCAGTGGAATGGGTTCTTGGAAGTCCTCAGCACTTCAGATCTAAGATTTCTCTCTCTTGTTGGTGCAGAAAACCCAATGCAAAGAATAGAACTCAGTGGGAGCTCACACAGCAATTGACAGAAAAATGTGACCAAGTGTATAGATCCAGAGTGATCTAATAGGCAACAAAAGGTGAGGAATGGTAGGAAAAAACCTCCTATTTATAACAAAATATTAGGTCATTCTAGATCTTGGTGCACGATTAAAATAATGTTAACCAAATCTAGATCCACCTTTTATGGAATATTTTATTATATTTTTTGGAGGGAAAGGTATTTGACTTGGGTCAAATCCCTTTATTTGTCAAAAAATAAATAAATAAATGATTTATTTATCCTTTTAAGGAAGCGGTTGGAAGATAATCAAATAAGTAATGATTTATTTAATTATTTGTGGGTGATTTGGTCATATTTAACAAGGAATATTATCTAAATAAGATTAAATAATTATTCCTAGAAAATAATAAGATAAATAAAGATTTATCTAATTAATTTCTTTGTTTTTGGGTTAAACATGACTAGGAATAATAATTAAATTATGGTTTAATTAATTATTCCATGAGGAAAATTAAACAAAATGGGTTTGTTTAATATTTCCTTTTGGGGTTTCCTATTTTGACCATAAACAACCTAATAAATGTGGTTTATTAAGTTATTTTATATAGTGAAAGCAATTTTACTTAGGGTAAAATTGGTCTTACATGGTGTACTTGGGTCCATCTAATGATAATAGGTTAGATGACCAAAAAATGGTGTAACACTATCTATGTAGTGATTTTGTCTTCTAGGTACATGATTGAAAGTAATGAATCTAAATTCATGTATCAAAAGTTTCACTCGTAAATATCGTCTAAACAGGATAGGATTATGCACACAATAGACACCATTGAGTTTCAAGACAAGAAGTAGGGAATCCAAACGAACGTGTAGATGGAGGATGCGATGAGAGAGGGCATCGACTAAGAGGCCACGTACTACATCATATTTGGCCTGATTATTGGTTGCATTACCAATGTAGACCCCATTAGAGAGAATGAGGGTATGAAAGGGGGTAAAGATGGCCCAAGCTACCAAGGCTAGATTCCGAGAGTAGCGACTTGCCCCATCGTCATAGCCAATATAATGTGTGGATGGGAGGTCCTGCAAAATAGTGTCACAAGAAAAGAAATGGGAGGGGGAAGAACAATGATGGAAGCATGAGTGTAGGGTAGGCATCAAATGACAACTATGAGAGGGAGTAGTCTGGATAGGATGTCTATGACTCATAGATCGACTAGAGAGTGATGTATGAGGGCTACAGGAGGAATAGCTGGAGCTCATGCTGCGGAGAACATCATAGATACGGATGGTATCATCTCGGTTATGGATGGGAAAGAAAAGGTTAGGGAAACCACATGATGCTACAAAGCTACCTAAATCATCAGTATGGCAAGAGAGGCTCACATACGAATTGTCATGGGGGATGACAGAAGAACAAGTAAAAATATGGTCAAGTGATGTGGAGCCCAAGAATGTCACTGAAGGGAGATCAAGTAAAACAGACAGAGGGGATTCAGAGGGAATGTACTTCGAGGGTCGCATGGATGATGATAGGTATAGGATGGGGGCGGCAAGTTCTCTCATTTCAACATCAGGGGGGGAATGTCAATGGTAGCAGGGGGATCCTCGAGTTGACCTAACGGGTACTGCGCGAGGATGGGAGAGGAAAATTGATTTTATTCAACCTCATACTCGCGAATGACCTCTAAAGAGGCTCGGTAATGTGTTAGGTGAGGACAATGGTGAGAATAATGGCCATGGACACCACATAGAGCACAAGGTTTATTGATGCGAAGATTCTTTGGGTTCTTGGCTGCGGACAAGGAAGAAATAGAGGGTTTAGGGACCATAGACTCAAGGAACGTGACTTTAACCATGGGTTTAATACGGGGAAACTCCAGACATGTATGGGTGTCATGACCGACACCATCACACAAGTCACAAGGCTTGGCGGGTGTAGGAGGGGTAGGGTCAGGCAGGGTGGCCTTATCTTTGGATGCCCCCTTGCGAGATTTTCCTTTCTTTCCCGTAGCTGTCACAACAGGAGAAGGGTCTTGTTGAGGTGCTGGTGGCACTGTAGCGATGGAAGAAGCTAAGGGAATTGGTTGAACCAGTGTCAAAGCAAGGTAAGGTTTGGGGTGACCTAGTAGGGTCTTGGTTGGAGGTTAAGATACTAGATGGGTATTCCCAGGGTCAAATTAGGGAGGGAAAGGGTGTCCATAATGGGAATCGAATAGAATCTGGGAGGAGGAGCAAGAAAAGGTATCTGACCAGTGGGGTAATGGCCAGGAGGGACGGCTCCAAGATTGTTATGTAACCAACTCCAAAAATATAAGAAATGAGATATCAACGCCTTAGAAATAAGCCACTTCGAGGGGGCAACCTCCAATACATTACATGAATGATCAATTCTTGGATGATACAATTCACAAAACCTCCTTTCTATATATAGGAGTCCATGGGGCCATAATATAATCCTAGTGGGCCACAATGTAATCCTAGCCGACCTAACAATAATAATTTAAGGGCACAATAATAACAAAATGGGGTTTACAAGGGTACACTAATAACAATAAGGGGTTTACACTAACAATAATAAGGGGCTATACTAGTGATATAGGGACCTAACATGCCCCTCTCCTTCAAAAAAAGTGTTGTCCTCAACACTTGAGTAGCTCCCGGTGCTTCTGTATAAAATTCTCATCCTCCCATGTAGAATCTTCAGTAGGTAAGTTCTTCCACTTGATGAGATACTCTGAAATTGATCGATTCCGTAGTTGTCGAGTTATTTTTTCCATGACTGCTTCAGGTTCCAATATGATTTTCCCTTCCCCATCAAGTTCTGGAAATCCTTCCCTGGGTTTGAAATAAACCTGCTCAATACTCCCACTGCATGTGCAATGTCTGGTCTAGTACAGACCATTGCATACATCAGGCTACCCATTGCACTTGCATATGGAACACGGGACATATACTCCTCTTCTTCTTGTGTCTTGGGACACTGTTCAGCAGACAACTTTACACCTACAGGAATAGGAACATTCACTAGTTTACTATCCTGCATATTGAACCTCTGCAATATAGTCTCGACATACTTCCTCTGGTTTAACCAGAGCTTCCTCTTTGCCCGATCTCTCTTAATTTCCATGCCCAAAATATAGTTTGCGGCACCAAGATCCTTCATGTCGAATTTGGAGAACAGTTGGGTCTTCAAATCTTGGATAATTTCTTTGTCATTTCCAATCAACAACATATCATCCACATACAAGACCAAATAAATAACACGGTCACCAATTAATTTAAAATAAACACAGTGATCCTCCTTGCTTGTGGTGAAGCCAAGTCCCTGTATATAGGTATCAAATTTCTGATACCACATCCTTGGTGACTGTTTTAACCCATACAGAGACTTCTTCAACCTGCATACTAGTTCTTTCTTACCCTTCACCATAAAGCCTTCAGGTTGCTTCATGTAGATCTCCTCTTCTAGATCCACGTGAAGAAATGTTGTCTTCACATCCATCTGTTCTATCTCAAAATCAAATGCAGCAGCAACAGATAAAAGTAATCTAATAGAAGTAACCTTGGCAACAGGAGAAAAATATCACCAAAATCAATTCCCGGCACCTGGGAATAACCTTTCGCTACCAACCGAGCTTTGTATTTCTCCACCTTGCCTTCTACATTCATCTTCTTCTTAAACACCCATTTGCTCCCAATGGGCTTCCTTCCAGCCGGCAACTCCACCGGATCCCATGCATCGTTTTTGTGCAAGGATGCCATTTCATCAACCATGGCCTCCTTCCAGAGTTTTCCATCCTCTGAATCTACTGCCTCCCTGACAGTTCTGGGATCATCATCAGTTATAGTTAAGGAAAAATTTGAACAGAAAGCAGATGGACTATACCTTTCTGGTTGTCTTCTTTCCCGAGCTGATCTTCTCAAAGCTGGAGTTTGTGGCTCTTCCTCTTCTGAGTCTTCTTCTGTTGTAGAGTCTGATTCATCCTCCTTTAGCTCATATCTATCTTCTTAGGTTCCTTTGGTAGGACTTCATGTGTAGCAACATATTTCACCTCTCTAAGCACCACATCTCGGCTGTACACAACCTTCCTTGTTTCTGGGTTCTAGAGCTTGTAACCCTTTAAACAATCCTTATACCCAATAAAGATGTACCTTTCAGATTTATTATCCAACTTGGTCGTTTTCTCCTTTGGAACATGTACATATGCATCACATCCAAATACCCTTAGATGTGAAAGAA